>JASAOG010000012.1:4777884-5459855 GCA_030265305.1 Biomphalaria pfeifferi
TGCAATTTGTTTTTTTTACTATAGGAATATTATTGAACCTTCCAAGATGGCTCAGGCTGAGCATGATTATTCTCTTGATCTGAACAATGTCTTCAAACAAATGAAGGATGAAATTGAAGAGACAGATTTGTTAACACAACCATGTGGAGAACAAGACTTCAAAATGCCAGAAATAAAAAGTGAGAAGATAGATGAAGAGAAATCAGACTTGAATAAACAGCAATCAGAAAACTATGCTGAAACCTCTAATATGAAACTTGAACATCAGGTATTCCATTACTTATTAAAATACATGACTACTAAAACAAAGAAAACTTGGACAACCTAGTACAGCAAAAAATTCTAAAGAATGCTAAAATTAACCTTCTCCTAAATACCCCCTCTCCCACTGGTTCACAAGGGGTATGGTGGTTGAGTGGTTATGCACTTTGTGCTTCCTAACCAAGGGATTCAGGTTTGAATCTCAGTGAAAACTGACATACTTTGGGTAAAAAAGTTGGTTGGTCATTGTGCTTGCATCATGACATCCTCGTTAACTGTCCAGCATATAAACAGATGGTAGCATAATGGCTGAGTGGTAAAGCCTTATGCTTCTGAATCTGGGATCCTGGGTTTGAATCCTGGGATTTTAAAATTCAGAATTTTTAGGTCACTTCTGAGTCCACCCAGCTCTAATGGGTGGGTACCTGACATTTGTTGGGGGAAAAGTTATGTTGGTTGGTCAATCCACAGGATACATTCATCAAATGTGGGCCACAGAAACACATGATCTTTACATCATCTGCCCGATAGATTACATGGTCTGAAAGTGTTATTTCCTTTACTTTACTGGTCCACAATAGATATTGGACCATAATCTATAAGCATAAAAATTTTGATTTAAAAAAATAAAAATAAAAGTTAGCATTTCACAATCACAGAAACGATTCAAGATACCATTTTTGATCACAAAAACACACTTACAAGCTCTTTTGATTGACAATAAATTAATTGAATACAATCCAACTCTTTGATGTAAATGTTTGAAAGTGTTTCAGGTATGAATGTATTTGTCGTTTCGCTATAATTGTAATGTTTTTGTTATGTGTAATCATTATTAATTTTTAAATACCAATGTTTCAAAAGACATGCTTTAAAAGATATTGTTTTTTAGTTCTAATAAAATAATAGACAATTTCTCCATTTTCTGATTTAGAATGAAACATTGTTTAATTTTTTGTTCTTATGTTGTTGCTTTTAATAAATTTTTTATTTATTAATACTTTTTTTTGTTTTATAGAAAAGTACTGTAAAGAAAGAAAATTTGGAGGATAGAATAAAACCATGGTCCCTAGCGTCAAGACTCATGCATGTGTCAATGCAGACAAACAACAGTCTTTATCCTGTACCTATCATCTTGCCAAATGTAAAATCACCTGCTCACACCAATGGCTTTGAAATGTCAGTCAATCAGGTAAAGAGATATTATTGGGTACAAGAAACTTTAGGAGAGATTTCAGTATAAAAGTTATACATTTTGAAAGAAAATGCATGAACACAGAAGTTTTCTGTGCTGCTTTCATGTTTTGAACATGACCCCCATCGATAGGTAGTCATACAGTATGCACATGCTTCTCAGCCAAACATCATACACTGTTCTTATGCTTTTGAAAGTTTAACAATAAAGCTCAGATCACATCCAATCAATTGCTGGGCCATCAATTGAAAAAATAGTTATTTTTTTTACGTATATCTTTACCTAGTTAAAAACATTTCCCTTTTAAGAAAATTAAAATAACTTCAATATCAGTTTAACATCATCATGATTTTTACCTTCAAAGAACACGAGCAAAAGTAAAAGAATCATAAAAAGTGGTGATTTAGTTTACAGTTTACCCAACTCTTGTGATACATATTCCAAACATTTTTATAAAAATTTAGTGAATATTAGACAATAACTGATTAACTCTTTCTCTCCTAATTCAGGATACCACTTTAAATTTGTGTTATATTTAAAGAGCATGCATTTGCATTTATTTCTATACCAAATAAAATATTTTCTGATTACGAAGTTATTAAAGTTAAGTCATAACAGAAGTGAACTACAAATGAGTAAAATGAATAATTCTGTTGGATCATGGAAAATAATTATGGAGAGAAAGAGTTAAAAGAGAAATGTCTTTTTAATTACCTAAAAATTGGGTCAGTGGGACTTACACAGAAGATTTATGATTTGTGAATATAAGTACATTTTTATTTGTAAACAGGTGAATGTTATTAAGAAAGAAAAAGAAATGCCATCAGAAATAAATGTGCTTACTGAAGACATACAAGACCAAATTGAAGGAAATCTTTCTGAAGAAACTGCTTTAGGAAAAGAATTAAAGACATCCTGTAGTAAAGCTGAAAAAAAGCACAAGTGTCACACATGCCTCAAAGAATTTGCTAATCCCACACTCTTAAAACAACACCAAATTATTTATTTGGGTGAAAAGCGATATAAATGTCATATTTGTCTTAAAGAATTTTCCTCTACTTCAGCTGTAAAAACTCACCAAGTGGTTCACACTGGTGAAAAACCTTTTCAATGTCATATATGTCATAAAGAATTTTCTTTCTCTTCATCTTTGAAACAACACCTAGTGGTTCATACTGATAAAAAACCTTTTAAATGTCAAATATGTCTCAAAGAATTTTATTTCTCTAAATATTTGAAACAACACCAAGTGGTTCATACTGGTGAAAAACCATATAAATGTCAAATATGTCAAAAAAGATTCACTTATTCTTCATCTCTTAAATTTCACCAAGTGGTTCATACTGGTGAAAAACCATATAAATGTCAAATATGTCAAAAAGGATTCACTCATTCTTCAAGCCTGAAAACTCACCAAGTGGTTCATACTGGTGAAAAACCATATAAATGTCAAATATGTCAAAAAGGATTCACTCATTCTTCATCCCTAAAATTTCACCAAGTGGTTCATACTGGTGAAAAACCATACAAATGTCAAATATGTCAAAAAGAATTCATTAAATCTTCACAACTGAAAACTCACCAAGTGCTTCATACTGGTGAAAAACCATATAAATGTCAAATATGTCAAAAAGAATTCGCTACATCTTCACAACTGAAAACTCACAAAGTGCTTCATACTGGTGAAAAACCATATAAATGTCAAATATGTCAAAAAGGATTCATTCAATCTTCAAGCCTGAAGTCTCATCAAGTGCTTCATACTGGTGAAAAACCATATAAATGTCAAATATGTCAAAAAAGATTTACTCATTCTTCATCTCTAAAATTTCACCAAGTGGTTCATGCTGGTGAAAAATCTTATCAATGTCAAATATGTCTAAAAAAATTTCCTTTCTCTAAATCTTTGAAAAATCACCAAGTGGTTCATACTGGTGAAAAACCATATAAATGTCAAATATGTCAAAAAGGATTCACTTATTCTTCATCCCTAAAAGTTCACCAATTGGTACATACTGGTGAAAAACCATATAAATGTCAAATATGTCAAAAAGAATTCACTAAATCTTCACACCTGAAAAATCATCAAGTGGTTCATACTGGTGAAAAACCATATAAATGTCAAATATGTCAAAAAGGCTTCACTCAATCTTCATGCCTGAAAACTCACCAAGTGGTTCATACTGGTGAAAAACCATATAAATGTCAAATATGTCAGAAAGGATTCACTCTTTCTTCACACCTGAAAACTCACCAAGTGGTTCATACTGGTGAAAAACCATATAAATGTCAAATTTGTCAAAAAAGATTCACTCATTCTTCATCTCTAAAAATTCACCAAGTGCTTCATACTGGTGAAAAACTATATAAATGTCAAATATGTCAAAAAGAATTCACTAAATCTTCATACCTGAAATCTCATCAAGTGGTTCATACTGGTGAAAAACCATATAAATGTCAAATGTGTCAAAAAGAATTCGCTAAATCTTCACAACTGAAAACTCATCAAGCGCTTCATACTGGTGAAAAACCATATAAATGTCAAATATGTCAAAAAGGTTTCACTCAATCATCAAGCCTGAAATCTCACCTAGTGGTTCATAGTGGTGAAAAACCATATAAATGTGAAATATGTCAAAAAGGATTCACTCAATCTTCAAGCATGAAATCTCATCAAATGTTTCATACTGGTGAAAAACCATATAAATGTCAAATATGTCATAAGGGATTTAGTAAACCTCGACTTTTAAAAAAACACCATTTGTTTCATTCTAATGAATAATCATTTCAATGTCAAATATTTTTAAAAAATGTTTTACTTCATATTCATTTTTGAAAGATAATAAAAAAATGTATGCTTGTAATAAACCATAAAAATGTCAAATTTTGTCTTAAAGAATTTTTTAATTCTTCAAATTGAAATATGCTTAGTGAAAACAGGGACACGTCAATTCGTTTACTGACATTTCATTTATGAATAAATCGTTCACCCGATTAAAAAAAAGTACAAACAAACTCAGATTAGGCCCGATCTCTAGCAATAAAATTTTTCTTGGTAAATAATAGCTACAAAAGTTTTAATGTAAACAAAATAAACACACAATGAGAATTTATAATGTTAACAATATGTTACTATCTAGTGAACGCTTTGTCCTGAACCAACTGTCTGTGAGCAAGTTGTCGGTTAGTGATATGTCGGGTGAATGAATAGTTGTGTGATCGAAAAGTCGGCCACTAATCGTCGTGGAACCGTGAAAAACCACACATTCAAATGCCTTCTCATAGTCTATAAAACTGATGCAGAGAGAGAGACTGTTCAAAAATTATGCTTGTCGTCGCTATCTGATCTGTGTATGATCTCTCCTTTGGAAAGCCGGCTTGGGTCTACAGAATCTTGCATTGGGTTCAGAAGATTGCGCTCAAACACCTTTCCTGGTACGGACTGCAGCATTATCCCTTGGTAGTTGGAGCAGGAAGGAAGGTTGCCTTCTTTGGGAAGTTTGATGAGGTAGCCCTTCTTCCTCTCTGGTGGCACTTCTTTTTCCCATATCTAGCAGAAGAGCTTCCCACTGGTATTAATGTCTACTTTTAGCGCCTCTATCAGAATGCTATCAGATCGTGCAGATTTACCGTTCTTCTTTCGCTTGATTGTGATGCGTGTCTCTTCCTTAGTGGGTTCAAGTAGCTCTGGTGGGTTTGGAGGAGTAGGTTTGTTCAGTGGCTCCTGGAAATGCTCGATCGAATGGGGTCGGCGCAGGAATACATGGCCCTGCAATCAAGTAACATACTAAGCAGATGGACAAGAAGTGTGTACAGTTGGATAGACCGACCAGAACCACAGGCAGAGATAAGATGAAGTGAACAAACAGTAAATGTCATATATATATATATATATAAATTTACTGCACCTTTATCTTTGAAAAATCACCAATTCATAAAAAAAGTAGTTTCCCTTTTAGACATAGGGATCTATAGGACAAATGATGTAAAGGCATCTGTTAATATGTTATTAAGGGTGTCATGTGGTCTGTACAATGACCAACCACTTTACTTCACCAGCTAATGTCAGGTACCTATTTAGAGGTGGCTAGGTTTAGGGGCATCCTAAAAAAGCCTGTCATCACTGAGATTTGAATCATTGTCCCTGGCTTTGAGTCATAAAGCATATGCCAAATTTTCACAATTAAAAAACAATTCAGATCAAATACTTTTTGAAAGATTGACTTCAGCATCATATTTGAGAAAGGCAGCAATTTCTTTGGAATTTTAGATACCGGTATTTACACCTTTAAATGGGTGCATGGATTGAACATCTAAGGCTCAAATATTACCGGTATGTACACCTTTAAATGGGTGCATGGATTGAACATCTAAGGCTCAAATATTACCGGTATTTACACCTTTAAATGGGTGCATGGATTGAACATCTAAGGCTCAAATATTACCGGTATGTACACCTTTAAATGGGTGCATGGATTGAACATCTAAGGCTCAAATATTACCGGTATTTACACCTTTAAATGGGTGCATGGATTGAACATCTAAGGCTCAAATATTACCGGTATGTACACCTTTAAATGGGTGCATGGATTGAACATCTAAGGCTCAAATATTATTGGTATTTACACCTTTAAAGGGGTGCATGGATTGAACATCTAAGGCTCAAATATTACCGGTAAGCCTACCAGTTTTTCATCAAGAACGCTTTCTATATTTTTGTTTGGGGAGAAGGGGTTCAGGACAATGTTTTTATATTTCGAAATCTAGGTAATTGTAGACCTTTTTTTTATATCTTATCTTATTTGATACAGACGTTACTTCAAAAAAGAAGATGATTACGTCCTACTTAAAAATACTGTAATAAATACATGAGACTTGAGTTACTACATTGTACTGTTGCCAACTTATATAAGACATAACAAATGTAAACACAAAGCATCAGCAAAGGAAACAAAAGATCAACAGAAAAATAAGAAGAAAAAAACGTAGCGGTATGAGCGATTTTATTCAAAAAATATATAGGGCCTATATTCAAATAAGCGATTTGATTGGCTACATTAAAGAAAAACAAAAGTATCATTAATAAACTTGAGCTACACAACAAATCGTTAAAGTCGTAATCGAAAATCTATATATAGGCCTAATAGTGGAACATATTTTAAAACAACAATAAATAGATAGTTTTTCATACTATCGCATGAACTACAGAATGGTACCACAGCAGTGGAACACTGTGGGGAGAATTTTTTTTCCCTTGAGGCTTTCAATAAGAGATTGACCCTTTACCGAACAATTAGATCAATTAGATAATCATTATATGACATTAGTTAGGCCAGGTTCGCATCTAACTTCACCTTAACTTTCACCTATCCCTTGCTCTGCTGGACCGTTGGGGCACTACACAAGATGTGTCAACCTTCTTTCTCCATTCTTCTACTTTTGATAGAATTTCATTCTGATATTGAAACCTGCCTGGATGGACCACTTCGCTGGCCGATTTTGAGTTTGTGTTTCCACACTAACTGTCTTTGTAATCTTGTTTTATTTTCATAAAGTGTAACTTTATTTTTTTATATTTTTTTGTATGACACAATGTGTATTACTGTACTCGTAGTGATAATTCATTTAGAATGACTTAAATGGTTAAATAAATGTTACACTTTAAAAAACAACTATTTTTGTTTGAATTTTTAAAATGTTAATAGGTGTTCTGTATTGTTCTAGGAATAAAGGTATAAATATCAAATCATCATTTTTAAATTTTCAGATCACGTGTTTGTATGTTAAAAATTGCTCACTTGTGTATCAATACTATTTATAGATGTTTAAATTTTTATAGGAGGCGAGGTGGTAAGTGGTAAAGTGCTTGGCCTCGAAATCGGAGGGTCCCAAGTTCAATTCCTGAGATTTACAATTTCAAGATCTTTGGGGTGCACCTCTGAGTCCACCTAGCTCTAATGGGTACCTGACATTGGTTGGGGAAAAGTAAAAGCAGTTTGTTGTTGTGCTGGCCATATGACACCCTCGTTAATCAAGGGCTACAGAAATAGATGACTTTTACAGCATCTTCCTCATGATTGCAAGGTCTGAAAGGTAAGCTTTACTTTAAATAGGGGGTTAACCGGTATGTTAAGTATCCCTTTCAGACCTTGCGATTTATGGGGCAGATGAGGTAAAGGTCATTTATTTCTATGGCTGATGGTGTCATCTGGCCAGCACAATGACAAACCGCCTGTACGTTCTGCCATCAAATATCAGAGACCCATTGGAGTGGGGTAGACTCAGTGATGTCCTGAAATTCCTAATCCCTTTCTTTTCCGAGATTTGACTCCAAGGCCCCTCTGTTTGGAAGCCAATCACTTTATCACTTAGCAACCACACCCCTTTAAAATACCAGTGTAATACATTTAAGAGTAATCTATAGTCAGTTTTGCACGCCGGTAAGGACAGTATATAAGGACTTCTTATGGTCCGACATTTAAGCTGGGCAGGGTACATTTCTTGTATAGGGGACGAACGTAAGCCAAAAGCAGTCTTTTTTTTTTTTTTTGTGAGCCAAAAGGTGGTCGACGTAACAGAGATGTTCCACGGAAACGCTTTAAAGACCAGCTTAAGCGCAAACCTGCCTTAGCTGACATAGAAGAGAGCACCTGGTTGCATGCGGCCTCAGAACGAGACAGCTGGAGGTCGTTCATAAAGGCCGTGGGATGCACATTTGAGACCTAAAGGTAATCCGCTGCCGAGGACAGAAGCAGTCGGCGAAGAGATAATCTAAATCGACCACGGGCGGACAATGGTTTATGCTTGTCAAGGATGTGTAGGTCGCAGCTGGGGCTGCGTAGCCACAGGGAATACTGCACTCCTAATTAATCTTCCGACTCGAAGACAAGCCTTATCCTAATAGTAAGTTTTGCAATTATCTGTATATAAATATATTATTTCAGACAAATTAGAAATAAACAAACTTAAGTCATAGAGTGGTCATGCAAAGAGATAGTGTTTTAATAACTAAAAAATGATATTGAGGTTCTTCTGAATAAACATTATAAAATGTGTGTTGTCGTGAAAGAACATATATTGTAACCTCAAAATAAAAGTTCAATTTACAACTTACTGATGTCCAAATACAATTTTTTAAAAAACAATCACTTCACTTTTTAAAAAAAATTGTTCTCTAATACACATTAAAAAAAAACTATAATGACCTCTATCTTCAATTGTAAATTTGAGACAAATTGTTGACTTGTTGTTTTTTTTTAAAGATGGATTTATGTTAAAAGATGATTCAGTGATCTCTCTGTTATATACACTCTTCTGGATCTTTGTGGATAATTTTTTTTTTCAAATTTACAGTTTCTATTCTAACTTAGAGTTTCATTACTCAAGTTTCTATTCTAGCTTAGAATTTCATTACTCAAGTTTCTATTCTAGCTTAGAATTTCATTACTCAGGTTTCTTGTCTAGCTTAGAGTTTCATTACTCAAGTTTCTCTTCTAGCTTAGAGTTTTTTATTACTCATTCTAGCTTAGAATTTCATGACTCAAGTTTCTATTCTAGCGTAGAGTTTCATTACTCAAATTTCTATTCTAGCGTAGAGTTTCATTGTTCAAGTTTCTTTGATTTTTAAGTGAAAACTTTAATAGTTTAATTATAATAATAGAAAGAAATCAAACTGGAAAATTGAAAATTGAAGTAAATGACATAACACTCAAAAAGAAAATGATGCTCAAGTATTACGTTGTGAGTTTCTCTCAGGTAATAATGTAAAAATAAAATGTAAAATATTTTTTCCCCAGCTTTATATTGTTACGATCTTCTCTATCAGGCCTTCTGTAAACACTGCTAAATAACACAGCACATCTAACACAAGAACTTGACAACAAGAGTTTCAATAAACAATGTGGCGGTTTAATGACTAATACATCAACAGCCAATACAACACAATTATTGTGTGGCTCAGATATTGAGTCCGGCGGAACTGTTCTCACTAACAGGAGAAGGGGCAAAGGCGAGTAACTGGCGCCTTAACCAGTAAGCTTCGGGCAGGAGGGACTCATTAGCCATGGCTGGCTACCCACCTAGGAGAAGGAAAACTCTGAATTCAAACCTCTGTTGCCTTGCAGCTATACCCTGTTCTGTTGTCACAGATTAATAATAAATTACTGTAGACGTTATTAAATAATAATGATAATAACGAGACAGTCTTTATCAAGGTAGACATATAACTAACTTTTTATTTCCGTTCGATCCTTTGCTTTCGCACAGAACATAAACAACAAACAATGACGTAATATCATATAATATAAGCACATCCTTCCTTTTGAAGCTATTATCACATACCCAATCATGGGAAAGGCTTCGGGAGTCAACTCTGAGGAAAAATCAGGAGCTGGCGACCCTAAGACAGTTTGCAGCACCCAGTGCTACACTCTGGCAAAACCTGCGACGCCGCTGACCCCAAACTGTATCGGCACTGCCGTTCCTTTGGATATATCAGCTGCTTGGAGAGGGGGGAACTGATGTGTGGGTGACATAGTTCCGACCACAGCTAATGCCCAGGCATTCATCTCTCCGAGATGATCCATAGTCGCTTCGCGACTGAAGGAGGCCATAGAACTTCAAATGGTTTGCTACACAACAGAACTGCCTAACTAACACTACAAGTCTTTTCTCTGTATACCGGTACTTCTAGACTCGTACAGCTACATTCTCGAGGACTCACTTGGTAGCACACTATTCTTACTGCCTTGCTGAGCCCTGCACATTGTCTCTTGACCGTAAAGGCTTTCGATCACTTGACCATAACACAGGTCATATTTGCATGCACTAGCAGTAATGTCCCTTGTTCAACAGCCGTTGACCTGTGTGATTGCCTTGAGTCGCGTGTGTCAGTAGGCCGCACACACATTAACCATATCAATCCGACAATGGAGTTACAACAATATGTATAATCCAGGCTGAACTTTTATTGTAAATGGTCCAAAATGTTAAGCTTTCATTTCATCTACATCTGTTTCTAATTTTGTTTCAATTGTGTAAATTACACAAGAAAAGTTGCCTCCCTTTGACAATTTAGGGCAAGTAATCAATTCTAACAAATACTGAAGATAACTATGCTGAATTTTAATAAGTTTGGATATTTGTATAGTAGTCAGCATGAGAATCTTAAAAGAGAATTCAGAAATAAATAGCTGGCTAAACTGTTCAACCAACGCAATACAAAATAATTCACACCCATTTTCACAATATATAATCTAGAAAGTTAGGCCTACTTGTTTACATGAACTGTGGGCCTCTAATTTACCAAAGCTAACACTACAGATACACTCACTGGCAATGCCAGCTTCATATATATGTATAATTTGTGTCAGATGGCCAACGAAAATCTTAATTAACGCCAAGGGAAACAACTCATCAAACACAATAGAACTTGAAATCAAATGACGCAGATTTTACACTTAATTTCTTCTTCTTCTAGCCAGCTTTTTGCTGCTGAGCTGTCAGCTCAAGCAGACTGTACCAAGGAAAAAAAGTGTGCTGTTTACTTCAGTTGTTCAGCACTGCGGTACAGAGTGTTGGTTATGTTGGGCTGCAATGGTAGTAGGGTCTGCCTAAGGTGGATTAGGAAGGGGCATTGGACACACAATGCGTAGAACTAATTAAAAAAAAATATCAAGGAATCCCGATATGATGGAATTATTTTACAAATTCAAGCAAAACATTGTTGTTGTTTTTTTAAAGATTTTTGTACAAACCAAACAAGAACACAAAACTAAAGTTTGTATAATTTTTTATATATAATATATTTATATTTGTATTTAATTAATATTGTTACGTTTCTCTATAAACCCTTGACAAAACAATGTGACTAAGTCAAGAAGCAGACAACTTGGGCTCTGATATAACGAGACACTTTAATGAGTGCAATAAATAATAAAGAGAAAACAATTAAATACTTGACAAATGGGCAGAAGTCAATGTCTCAATAAAACAGCTCTACACAACTTGTAAACAATGAATGTTCTTTTTCCTTAACTTTCTTGTTCCTGTCTCAGTCCGCCAGACTTGACCCAACCTTTCTTATAAACAAACACATAGTTCATAGTCAGATAACCGAAAACACTGTTGACCTACACGGAGAATGTTTACATCAGTCCCTTTTAAGTACACAGGCCTGTGACACATGTGTCGGTTGATTACCCATAGGGTTACACTGACCAGCATAACAGTCCAGTTACAACAATATGAATACGCTGGTATTTTTTTTTTTTATGTTGAAGATGTAGTAAATATCTTTTGACATATTTGACATTGAAATAGCTTTCCACCAGTACGGATATGCTGGTGTGGCTTTAAAGCTGAATGATCAGTTAATCTTTTTTTGGCATACTTGACATCGAAATTTTTTTTCCACTACTATGAATATGCTGGTGTTTTTTTAAATAGGAATTATCAGCAAATCTTTTTTTGACATATTTGACATTGAAATGGTTTTTCACCAGAATGGATGCTTTGGTGTCTTTTTGAATGTGAAGGTAGATTAAATCTTTTTTGACATATTTGACAATTGATAATTGCCATCATGAATAGAATGGTGTCTTTTTAAAGATGAAGAAAATCTTTTGAAACATATTTCACATTTATAAGGTTTTTCACCAGAATGAACAAGCTGGTGTTGTTTTAACTGTGGAGAGTAAATGCTTTGAGACATGTCTGACATTTATGGTTTTTTTTTCAGGTTGATGACAAGTTTTACTAAAACAGTTTCTTTTGAATGTTGTCCTTCAATTTAATCTTCTAAGTTAGCAATTAACATGTTTTTTTCTGATACTACTTCCACTTTTTCTTAATGACGTCCATCTGCAAATAGAAAAAACAACATTTATTATAATAGCCTACTAGTTAAGCCAATTTTTAGGTAATTAGTGCAAATTTTGTCTTTATATCAGGATTTCACTTAAAACAAAGTTTTTGTTTTTTAACAAGTATTACAGTTATGACCCGTTAACTCAGCGGTTCTCAACCTTTTAAGCTCTGCCACCTCTTTTAACAATCCCCCACTCTGCCGCGACCCCCCCCCCCCCCCCACTACACAAATACTGAATACAATAACAATCCATATTTTCAATGGTCTTAGGCAACCCCTGGCAAATGGTCAATCGACCCCTAATGGGGTCGCAACCCACAGGTTGAGAACCCCTGCGTTAACTGAATAAGACTGCAAATGAATCTTGTTTATGTTTTTTTTTTAAAGGAAGTCATTTACTTTTTAAAAACAACATGAAGATTTACATTCTAAAATCCCACTGTGTCTTTGAATCTTGTTAATGAGAATTGTGATAGGCTAAATTTGTCCAATCATATTGTTCCTTTTGTAAGGTTACTCTTTCATGCATCTTATGCTTAATAACAAAAACAAACTTTGGCTACATTGCCATTAGATTCTGATTTCAGGAGACTAGGTTTAATGTGACAATCTGGCTATTTTCAAAACAGTTTTTGGATTAGCTTTACTTTTTGTCATGAAAAAATGGTTACTGGTCATGCGGTTTGCGCGATGCACTGTCGTTTGGATTTATTGATGGTCCCGGGTTCAAACCCTGCCTACACCCATCCCCCGTCGTCTTGCGGGAGGTTTTTACTAGGAAGTAAACTATCTTCAACCCTGAAGGAACATCCGAAACATGTAAAACATTTTACAAACAAACATTTTTAATCTTCTTGCATTGATGTGCCAAGCCAAAGAGTGGGAGTGTCACAATTGTAGCACTGAGTTTATTATGTCATCTCACTTGACTTGGAAAATCAGAACTGGGTTCGGTGGAGAGGTGTGGTTGCGGCTCTATGCTCCCCTGGGAGTGCACACAGAATTAAGTCAGTAAGTCAAGTCTGATTGACAGGAGCTCAGGTGTTTAATTTTTTATTTGTCGTGAGTTATGATACATGAGTGTAAAACAAAATGATTTGGTCCATAGAGTCAGTAGAAGATCTGGTCATGGATAGAAGAGGATGCATTGTTTTGATCTCTTTTCTTACTTCCAACTTTCTGGTGGTATATGTTTATTTAGAATGACAAAGACAAACAGACAGCAAACTTCTTTGTTCCCCTGGCAATCAAATTTTTAAATACAATATAACTACCTGATGTAAACGTTTCAAGTGTAACTTTTGAGGGAATCTGGTGTGAATGTTTTTTGTTTTCTATAGTTTTGTTTGGTGTAATGCTCAAATTGTAATTATAGATTAATAAAGATTATTATTATTACTATTATACAGAATTTTTCAGCTAGATGGATATAGGCAGGTATAACCTACTTAATTAATATTTCTGTACTACAATTTCTATTGCATTGGTTGAACTAAGCTTTGCACATAGTAAAAGCTCATTCTATTCAAATGTATGCACTTTCTGAATTACTATAATGGTTACAAATAATTTATCATTACCACCAAAATATAATTTCCCCAGTAGGGAACTCACAAGAGAGAATGGTGAACAGGCCCAAGCAGACCTGGAAGAGATCAGTCCTCAGTCAAGCTGAGATACTGGAATGACATGGGAGCAGATAAAAGCTGCTATGAACTGAGTACAATAGCAGTTGTGGTTGTGGCCCTACGCTTCCATGGTAGTCCATAGGATTAAATCAAGTCACCAAAATATAGATACTCAGTCACTATTTAAAATCATATTCTCACCATTTCCTGGTGAAAGTTAATAAAGTCCAGTGAATAGTAAATTTGATATATGACATGCACTTTTTTTTTTGGTAGACGAATACCAATATACTGCACTGCAGGCACAAAGGCAGAAGGATATGTATATACTTTTGAGACCAAATAATAAATCTATTATCGAGGACAGATGTGTGACGATCACACTTGCCGGGGATTATATTATCAAACTTGATAACTCAATGAAGTGAAGAAACATCTTTGTGATTTTCTTCAAAACTTCTTTAATTATACTTCTTCAACTTTCACATAAAATTAACTTATCCCTTAACAACAACTTGACTTGAGACTTTCCCTTAATTTATACCGTCTTAATCGTACATTCAAGAATCATGGAAACTTCTTCCCTAATTATTTTAGTAACTTTGATCTTCTAGAAGCTGATGCGTGCTATTTTTTTCCCTTAACCTCTTTCTTTGATTGAATACCTAAAATTAACTTGTTTACGCTGGACACTTGCACTGGTTTGACCTCTAGCTTCTAGAAACTGGTCGAAATAGGTCACAGACTCGACTCGAGACAGATGTAGATGGTGTAAAGAGAACCTAAACCGATCATAGGCACACAGTGGTTATGCCTGCGTTTGATGTGACAAAATATGTAAATAATAATAATTATAGCTTTTATATAGCACTACTTTTGCTTCTAGCATGCTCAGAGTGCCATGGACCAATCTCATTTGTGGACCAGTGGGAGGAGAGGGTATCTGGGAGAAGGTTTTCCGTGCTGCCTTTAGGCGCTCAGTAAACACAACTATGCTCGGTTGGGTGTCAAACCTCGAGCTCCCTTCTAGTTAGCCAAGCCAAGTTCAAGTGTAGTTAGTCTCTCGACTATGCTCACAGCAAGGGCTTCATAACCATGTAAAATACTGCACTCCTCCTTGTGGCAACTATTGAATTAGTTGTATAATTAAATTAGTTCACATTTTAATAGCGCCGATTTCATCAATAGGTGATGATGTCATTCGCGCTATTTTACTTTTCTTGTGGACTTAGCTGATCTCCCCTTGTTGCTTCGACATAATTTTTATGATGTAGACTTTCGTCGTAGTTCGTCTGGTGCATTCACGCCATGTTGCTAGACTGAAGCAGGTTGCATCTTCTCAGCTCTTGATTTCTACTTGTGTCTTCGGTACTGAATAGCCTTATTGTTGGCCTTGGTAGATATTCTTAAAGGATTATCTTGACCCCTATTTAGGGTGAGTTTTATTTTCACATTGTATAGTTATTTTGTATCGATTGTATTCATATTGTGTAATTAGATTAGAAGAATCTGTTCTTTATCTTTCAATAGGGTCTCAGTGCCAATTCTCAGTCTCAGGTTTCAGGAGTGAGATCTCAGTTTAAGGTTACAGAACTGAGGTTTTCATCTTAGGTTTTTTGTCTGATGTTTTTCAAGTTTGATTTATGAGTCTGAGGTTCAAGATTCCAGACTGCGGGTTGCTATATCCAGACCTGGTGGTGTTTTGTGATTATGTGAGTTTCGGATGCTACTTTAAACTTTTATTTGTGCAGTGAACAGTGTCAGGTTTAGGAATTATTTGTGTTGTTAACTAGTTGTACACAATTAAGGTCCCGGGGGTTCAACCTGACAAGAACATCACTCACACAGTCATACATAGAGTAACCAACTATGTGAATAGTTTAAATAACAAAAGATAAATGAATTTAATTGTATGAAACTGATATATGTGTATGCACAATGAGGATGATAAATAGACATTATATATATTAGATACATATATATACATATATATAAAGATATTATTCAATAATTAATTTAAGGACCTTTACTACTGCTATCAACTTGTCACCCTAGTTTCATAGTCCACCAGACTCTGACCGACTGGCGTCACAAAACTGCCAACCTCGGTAATAGTAAAGTTAGACCTCAGATGATCGCCAATTTGACAATGACACTGAAAACTGTAATATATATATTTCTGAGACGCAAGTGACGTCCACACTAGCATAGACTCGAGCTCAGTATATACAACTCCAACACTGGCACCCTATAAACGAAATAAACACAAAACTCAAGTTCTACTCTAAAACTAGAAATAGTGACAACCTCATACAACATACAATAAGAGATATCACAAACGAAAAACTCACCCTAAACAGGGGTCCAAAAATCCTACTGAATAATAAGTCCAAGAAACTAGTACAGACTATAGATATAATAACCTTTTATGACCAACACACCATCTGTTTCAACCAAATTCAGAGGGTGAACTGCCTCATGACAAAGAATGACCAATAAATGTCACCGGACTTATACAATAAGAGATATCACAAACGAAAAACTCACCCTAAACAGGGGTCCAAAAATCCTACTGAATAATAAGTCCAAGAAACTAGTACAGACTATAGATATAATAACCTTTTATGACCAACACACCATCTGTTTCAACCAAATTCAGAGGGTGAACTGCCTCATGACAAAGAATGACCAATAAATGTCACCGGACTTTGTGACGTAGCAAAAATAATTCAAAACAAAAATACAAGGCACTCTCGCCCCGTACAAGTAATACGAGTAGAGAAAAAAAAAAAAAAGACACTACGCGACAAACAGTATCTTGGTTGGAAGATAGATCTGCTTGTATTGCCAGTTGTTTGTCTTATAATTAAGGTTAATACTTTTATTTTAAAATACAAATTAAGTATTTACTAGAATCTTACTCTAAGTATTGATTTTGCATACCATATTATATGCACTCATATTTCTTTATCATTATTATGGATCATTTGTCATTGTACAAATATCATTAGATTAAATTCATATTTTAATTTAAATCATCATACACCTCGTTTATTAGTTTATGCACAACTAGGTGTGTATGGTGTGGCTGTCGGGCTGAACTTGGGACAAAAGTAATAATAAGTTATATAATGAATTATAACACACACATTTATAATTCAAATTGTTTTTAATAACTAAACACATTAATACTTATATAATTTCATGCAAACAAAGACCTGACACTTGTTAATTTTTGGACCCAAAGACAAGCCTTATTATTATTATTATGTATACACTTGCACAAGAACACTCAGACATTCATCAAATATTATAATACATTATAAAAGCATGAGAGATAAATCCTGACTATGCCCATGAGAATATTACAAATGAAATTTACTTAAAGAATATTTTGCTCTAATCAAATATTTATTTGTACATTTCAGTTAAAAGTAATGAAAATCCTAACTGCATTGCCATCTTAAAAAAACAACAACATATTTTCTCGAAAAATCTCATTTAAACTTTCTTGTAAATCAATTATCTACCTGACTCAGTGGTACTTCTGAACCATGGGCCTCACCAGCTGATTTCAGCTTTGGCATGATGATAGGTACAGGATAAAGACTGTTGTTTGGCTTCTTTGACACAGCCAATAGTCTTGATGACAAAGACTATGATTTATTACTATCTGTAAAATTTGTTATTTCTATCTCTTTCTTCATAGTAATTTCCTGTAACATAAATAAATAAATAAACAACAAAAGAAAAATGTAAACAAGATAGGTTTACATAACTGTCTTCTCTAATAACATAATTTAATTTTTTTTAAAGGAAGATTCAATCATTCCTGTTTTTCTGGTATACTTTTGCTCTAAATTGAAAAAAAGATTAGATCTAGTTTATCTATTATAAATAATATATTTAAAAAAAACAAAAAACATGCATTTAATGTATATTGAAATACCTGATGACCTAGTTTCACATTAGAAGTTTGTGCATAATTTTCAGATGGCTGTGTATACAAGTCTGATTCATCTTCATCTATCCTCTCGATTTTAATTTTTGACACTTTGAAACTTTATGAGTTTGTGCTAACAAATCTGTATCTTCCATTTCCTTCTTTACATTGTTCTCTTCAATAGAGGAATCAAGATCTGTGTCAGGCATCATGGAAGCACAAAGGTCCAAATTTCAGCTTGTTGAACTAATATTTCTGTAATAAATGCAGAATTTAAGATTTAAAAAAAATTAAAAGTTATATTTCATTAACACTTGAAAATAATAAATCTGGATTCTGTTGTGTAAACAGTGATGTGATCTGTGACACAAAAACTTTAGAAATTTCTTAACAAGATGTACAGATTGTAAATGTTAAGTCCATTGCAGATTATATTAAAAAATAACAGACATTTAAAAGGGATCATAGAATTAAGCTTAGTCAAGATCAAATTTTATTTTAGCATCAGTTATTTACAAATAGTTGTAACTAAACTAAACAAATATTTGGAACTGAGGATAGAAAACTCTTTGATTTTATTTCTATAAAAGATGCTCATAGACCTGGCACTAATGTGTGGATCAATACTGGCATTGCCAATATTTAAATTTTTTTCTCCCAAACATGTTTCAAATTGCTTAAAACTTTATCTTAAATATCTTATCTTATAGATTACAGACGTTACCTTAAAAAAGAAGATAATTACATCCTACGCATTTCATGTGTCAATCTAGTCATGAATTTCAATCAATGACTTAAACTCTGCTAAGTCGGAATAGTTTCCTTTGTTAAACATCTGGAATTTCAATAATGCGGTATAAGTAGCTTAAGGCAATTATTTTATGTGTTTTTAAATGTGTTAAATATAATAGGTTTACTGAAAATATGAATATTTAATAAAAAAATATATATTTTATTAATTTTTAAACATATTACACTTCCTAGAGCTGGTTAGTCAGTTTTTAATTTTTTAATGGTAGTGACAGGAATAGTTAACTCAAAATTTTCATTTAATGTGTTTTAAATGTATCAAGTTTGTGATAATATGACAAGGCATGCCTACCCCCAAGACCCAGAATGTGGAACACTCAAGATGAAAATGTGGAGTATTGGACCCCAATGTGAAGCATAAACAAATTTAAGTTCAGGATTGTTTCTTTGACATTAAATGTATAAAATATAATTAAAACTAAGAAAACCTGTAGTTTAAAGAATCATAAATATGTCCTATGCTTGAAATCAATAGTTAGATCTAAACCTATATGATGAGTTCAATTTCCCTAACTCATTGATGCCCAACCTAATTCGACCCGGCCATTTTAATTTCCAACACTCATCTGGCTGGCAACATGAACAAAAAGTTACACAAAAAAATAAAATTGTTCTGAAACTATTTTGGTAGAAACCTGTGGATTTGATAATTAATTAATAGGTTATTTGACAATGCGTCAGAAAATAGCTTTCTTTCTCTACTTAAAATATGAGCAACAGTGTAGGTAGCTTTACCAAGGACTCATTTTGTGCTCTCTTTTGGTTCATGTACATATGGATCCTCCAACCTCTAGGTGTATTTTCTACAATCTTTTATTTGCGACTCAAAACAAGAATGTCGCCACATTTATTTTATAAAACCATTTTTATGTTGTTCTTTTATTAGACAGCCAGACTTTCTTTATGAAATAAATGTTGGCCTGTTAACATGTTCAACAAAAAAGTATTGATATTTTCACTTTTCCTAGTAGAGTCCCATTTCATAAACACACAAATGTTAAAGATAATGATACCAATCCATCGGAGAAAAAAGAGGGCCCAAACGTAGGTAAAGATACATATTTTAAACGTTTTATTTTTGTTTGAAAGGGGGATTTCTACACTTTCTGCTGATGTTTCGGCGGGCAGGATGAAACCATGTCTGGCCCGTGGGCCATAATTGGGTATCACTGCTCTAACTAGACTATATAATATAGTCTATAGATCTAATGGTTAAAAAAAAATACATACTCACTGTAACATACATATTGAGTCTAATAGTCATTATAGATCTAAATTTAGATCTAAGAATTATATTAACAATAATTACAGAAATAGAGCTAGACTTACTAAAACAGTTAAAACAGACCTATTTTGGCCATATAGATATATTAATATTATAGATATTAGATTTACTACTTTACTTAGGTATTGAACTGCATTCTAATTAATCTAATACTACTATGACTACTACTTGATCTAGATCTACTTGATTGTCTAGGGCTCTAGAAGTAGTATGACGTCCTACACGTGATGCATTTAGGTCTTTTTCATAATGAGTCTATAGATCTAATTTAATATAATTTAGCTTTTTTTTTCCTTAGAAATAAGAAACCAGTTAGACCTAAATTCTAAATCCAGCTCTAGATGATCACGATGTCTGTATAATAATAATATGATATGATTAATAATCTTAATCATAAATTTCATAATGATTATCATTGATTGTAGATATAAATTAAAATTTTCTAAATCATTATCATAATAATCTAATCAATTAGATTCTAATAATCTAATAGTAAATAGTATAATAATACATTTAATACAATAATATACTATTATATAGTATCATATAGTGATTATAGTCTAATATAGATCTAGATAAAAACCAGTGACTTGGCAGAATTTAAGTCATTGGTAAATAATATATTATAATATAATGTAGCTTTTTGTAGGACGTAAAGGGTCGTAATCATCTTCTTTTTTGAAGTATTATTATTATTATATAAGATCTAGATCTACATTACATTGTCAGCAAAAGAAATAATTTAAATGGAGCGTTAGGCTTATTAGCATTTACTAGATTAGATTCTAAGACTAATTTAGATCTAAAATCTAGTTCAAGATCTAACTAAACCTAAAACCATCTTGATGTAGGACATACCGGAAGTGTAAACAATAAACACAGACTATGCAATAGACAAATATATAGTAGATCTATATAGGTATGTACGACACAGACCTATATTTAATATAGACCTATAGTTCATAAAAGTCAAGGGAAATCAATCTGCTTGTAACTAACAACTTTCCGTCCGGCTCTAGAATCTAATCTACTCTAGATATAGATCTATATAATAGAGTACCGGTATAGCGACGATATGATAGGCTAAATGTTAGATGTAGTACTAGTAGATGATAGATCTATTTACTTTTTTTTATATAGAGTAGTACTATCTGGATAAAAAGATTCTAGAGCTAAGACTTCTAAGAGTAGAAGTTACTGAAGTAAGTTTTAGTTTGTAGCAGACATCTGTTAGTAGTGTTAGTGATCTACTTGCTAGCAAATTCCGAAATTTAAATTACCTCTACTCACTACTGCAGTACTGTCAGTGTCTCTAGACCATTGGTTCCCAAACTTTTTTGTCTCATAGACCCCTTGCCATGTTTTGTGGTTTTTGGTAGACCCCTTGCTTAACTGCATTTTTGCAATTGTCCATTTTCTTAGTAATTTTTTAACTGTAGTGAGCCGAAGAGTAAATACGTAATTTAAAGTTAGTTTGCAAGTTGGGGAGCTCTTTGTTATTGATACAATTCAAATTTATACCAATTAAAATAACGAACCACCAAAAACACTGGAAATGTGTGTTGTTGTTGTTTTTGTAAGTTCATCATCTGTTGCTACGGATATTATGTTTCATATCGGAATTTGTTTTTTCTATGAAGTAGTTCTTCAAACCATAAATATTAATTAATTATTTAATGTTATTATTAATTATGATTTTTATAAAGCGATAATTGGCCTTAAGTATCACTGTAAAAGTTTTTGTAAAGAGCAGTTTCTTGTGTATTTCTTCATCTTTCACGTCTGACTCAAATTTGGGTGTGCAGAACTGTTTTTTTCAAACAGGAGAAGGGCAAATTGTGACGTCTAAACCAGTAAGCTCATTAGCCTAGGCTTGTAACCCACCTAGCAGGGGGGAAACTGAATTAAAATCTCCGCTGCCTTGCAGATATACCCAAACATGGGAACTGTGTCGTGGGTCAACCCCGAGGAAAAATAAGGAGCAGAGGACCCTTAGGCAGTATGCAGCACACAGCGCTACGCCCTTTCAGAGCTTGCGATGCCGCTTTTGTTATAACTCATACCACCGATGTGCCTACTGTATTGTTGCTTAAAGAAATGTGTTTAAGATAATATCAGATGTACATTTGCGTAAAACAGTTTTTAAATCTACTTTAACAGCTGGTAAAATCAATGTTTTATCTATAGTGTTTTCCGTATTTAGCTTTGAGTTAAGAGATCTTTTAAGATGCTCACATACTATCATCTTCTCTATAGGATGTTGAAGAGAGATTTTATCTTTGAGAGTTTGAAAGTTATTCAAACCAATATCTTTTTATCAGTGTGGCATTGTCTCCAATGATCCTCCAGCGTAATTGGTTTCATATCGTCATAAAAAAAGCACTTAATTGGCAACCGCTTGTTTGACAAGGAAGAAATGAATCCCAATTTTAAATACCAATGCTGTATAATCTACATTTCTTTTTGTTAAGCAATTGGTTTCTTTTAGACAAAATTAAGCTATTTAAAAAAGTATTGAAATTAAACATAACAATTGTTCATTTGAATAACAGGATAAATATTGAAAGGATCAACTAAGGTACAAATCTAGTGTATGAAATAATTACATTGATGAGATGTTAAAAATTAAAGTCACGACCTGCTTAAATAAAATCCATTTTCGTAGACCCCCAATTTATTTTTTTACTTTCGTAGACCCCTTGGAACTCTTTGTAGACCCCTGGGGGTCTATATAGACCACTTTGGGAATCACTGCTCTAGACTCTAGTGAGTGAATGACTAGTGTAGGCTTTTGTAGGTGGCAAGGGTACCTGGATATTAGCTTTGTTATCAGCAGTAGATGTCTAGTATGGCTTGATCACATTCATAGAGAATGCCCTGGCCTGTGAATGTCATTATATGACTATAATAGTATATATATATATATATATATATATATATCTAATCTAATATGTGTTTTTTTTGGATAATGGTCAGTAGGTCATCATGGAGCCAGTTTTTTGTTGTGATCTTGTTTCCAATCTCCTCACTTATGATTTATGAATCAAACAAATTGAAATGTCCAGAATTTCCCAAGGGTTTTATTTTAAATCAACATTTTTTTTAAAAAGGAAAATGTTTAATTAATAGTCTTATTTAGAGAGAGGTTAGGGATTTTTATTTCCAAATCCAAAGAAGGGCTCAAGTATAGTAGCTACTATTTATGACCAACAGATGTTGAAAAACAAATGATGCTTTATTCTGGAATGTTCATCAGCTAGATCCACAATAGGAGGTGCAGTAGCTGATTGGTAAAGTGCTTAGCTTTTAAACTGGGGGTCCTGGGCTCAAATCCTGGTGAAGACTGGTATTTTTAATTTCAAGATCTTTAGGGTGCCTCTGAGTCCACTCAACTCTAAATGGATACTTGACATTAGTAGGAGAAAAGTCTTAATTTAAAAAAAAAAAATTAGATATTTTGCTTTGACAACACATTTACCATTTTGTCAAGAAATATTTTAAAAAAATTGAATATGTTATATTTGTCAGTGATTATAGTCTGCAAGACTGAATCCAGAATTAAAAAAAAAATTTTTTTACATTTTACTGTATGCTAAAATTTTATAAAATTAAAAACGTTAATTTTTTTAAATTACCGGTTTAGGTTTTTACAAATATTTTTTTATTCTTATCACAGAAATATTAGTGCAGCTGACAGTTGGACAAAGTACCCTTCCATGATGCCTGACACAAAGCTTGATTTTTCTCTTGAACTGAACCATGCCTTAAAACATGTGAAGAAGGAAAAGGAAGACCCAGATTCATTAACACAACCATGTGAAGAACAAGACTTCAAAGAGCCGATCATAAAAAGTGAGAAGATAGATGAAGAGGAATCAGACTTGTATACACAGCAATCAGAAAACTTTGCTGACACTTCTAATGTAAAACTTGAACATCAGGTATTCCAATTTTACCATACATCACTACTTTATCAGATATATTTAACCTTATGAAACAAATGTTTAAAGAAAAAAACAACTTCTGTTTTTATGAATAGTTTGAATTAACTAGAAGCCTTTTTTTTTTAAGTTCACTCTTAGATAGAGTCAGTATGATAACTCACTAATTAGTTTTTTAAAAAAACATAGCACATTTTTTTAGTCACTTATGAAGTTAACTGATCACCATTTGGATAGATATCTATGTCTTCAATGCAAAACAAACGAGTATGGTGTCATGTGGCCAGCACAACGACCAACCAACCTACTTTACTTTTCCCAACTAACGTCAGGTACCCATTAGAGTTGAGTGGACTAAGGGGCGCTCTAAAAATCCAGAAATTGAAAATCCCAGGACCCCAGATTCGGAACCAAACGATTAAATTTGGCCATCAGAATAGTTTTGATATCAGAATAATAATACTTAATTATTTTTTTCTTTCTTTCTTATTTTTAATAGGTGGATGTTATTAAGAAAGAAAAGGAAATGATATCAGAAATAAATGTGCTTACTGATAACATACAAGATGAACTTAATGAAAGCCTTTCAAATGAATCTGTTTTGAAAATAAAGATGAAAACTTCTTGTCATAGCGCTAAAGAAAAACATCAGTGTCCCATATGTCTCAAAGATTTTGCTAAACATTCTAATTTAAACAAACACCAGCGTATTCATACTGGTGAAAAACCATTTGTATGTGAAATATGTCAAAAAGGATTTACTGAGTATTCATCTTTAAAAAATCACCAGCGTATTCATACTGGTGAAAAACCATTTATATGTCAGATATGTCAAAAAGGTTTTAGTGTATCTTCACATTTAAAAAGACACAGTCTGATTCATACTGGTGAAAAACCATTTAATTGTGAAATATGTCAAAAAAGTTTTAATCAATCTTCATCTTTAAAGAATCACCAACATATTCATACTGGTGAAAAACCATTTAAATGTGAAATGTGTCTAAAAGGATTTAGTGAATCTTCACACTTAAAAAGACACAGTCTGATTCATACTGGTGAAAAAACATTTAAATGTCAAATATGTCAGAAAGATTTTACTGAATCATCATCTTTAAAAAGTCACCAACGTATTCATACTGGTGAAAAACCATATAAATGTGAAATATGTCAGAAAAGATTTACTCAATCTTCACAATTAAAAAGACACAGTCTGATTCATGCTGGTGAAAAACCATTTAAATGTCGAATATGTCAGGAATGGTTTACTGAATTATCTACTTTAAAAAATCACCTACGCACTCATAATGGGGAAAAAGTATTTCAATGTGAAGTATGTCTAAAAGGATTTAATTTATCTTCAAATTTAAAAAAACACAGCTGGATTCATACACATATATTTTGAATACTGTATGTCAAAAAGATATACTGCAGCTTCCTCTTTAAAAAGACACCACCTAATTAATTCATACTTTTGAAAAACCATTCAAATGTATAATATGTATAAAAGGTTTGTCTATTTACCTTATATTTGAAACAGCATTTAATTTCATATCAGACCAAAAATAACTTAAAATGTTTGTATTATGCAATTTTCTTCTTTTTTTCGTCCTTGATAATCATCAGCTGATTTACTGAGGAAAAAAGCTTTAAAAGTTTTTGAAAAAATTTCACCGTCTGGTTTAAACTGTAAAAGAAAGTCAAGAGTAAACATTATCATGACCTTCAGCTTCTCTGTTTATATTGGGTACTTGAAGCACAGGATTGGATCAAACTGGTGAAAAGCAACATTAAAGGAGATTAATTACAACTCTGTAACTGAAAATTGAGGCTGCTACTAAGTTTAAACGACTGGAGAATGTTTAAATCATGGGACAATGTTAATATTTTGTTTATAGTCTAATTTGAAATATATTCAAAATGCTATATTATACCTGGTACTGAGTGAATAATGAAGACCTGGTCATCAAATGAGATTTTTACCTATCTATTGAATAGCTAGTGTTCCACTAAATTTAAGAAACTTGTGTTAATATGCGAAGCTTTGTACAGCTTGA
Source organism: Biomphalaria pfeifferi (assembly GCA_030265305.1). Taxonomy (NCBI): domain Eukaryota; kingdom Metazoa; phylum Mollusca; class Gastropoda; family Planorbidae; genus Biomphalaria; species Biomphalaria pfeifferi. The sequence goes on from JASAOG010000012.1 coordinate 4,803,869, forward strand.
TTCTGTCTCATCAAAAGCAGGATAAAATTACCATAATTTTGACACCAGCATATTTTGGCATTAAATTTTGTTTTTCTTGTAGTGACTTATAATTCTTTGAATGGATTGAAAGTTTTTTTTAGCTTATCAAATATATATGTTAGTGTCATATGGAGTCTGTATCACCAGAGTTGAAGTTTTAAAACTGCACGCCACAGAAATACATGAGATGTATTGACAGTTTCTAAAGGGGTGCATTAATTTACCCTTCTTAGGCTAAACTAGTGAATTAACCTTCTTAGGCTGAACTATTGAATTTACCATCTTAGGTTCAACTCTTGAATTTACCTTCTTAGGATCAACTATTGAATTTACCTTCTTAGGTTCAACAATTGAATTTACTTTCTTAGGTTTAACATTTGAATTTACCTTCTTATGTTCAACAATTGAATTTACCTTCTTAGGATCAACAATTGAATTTACCTTCTTAGGTTTGACTAAAGCTACCCAAATGTTAGTCTACAATGCCTGTTGTTTTTATTTTATAAGCTTCGGACTTATCATACATTTAGAAAAAAAATCACAGGATTGAAGGATGACAGGCTGGACTGGATTGTTCTTGAGATGACATTCTGAAGTGCATGTCACACAATCAGTCAACTATTAAAGTTGTCGCTAGACTCAAGTCTACTTATAAGCACTTAAAGAAAAAGATGGAAAATAATACCTTTAAATTATGTGTGATGTAATCTATTTAGTGTGAATTCAATACCCTCAAGAATTAGTAGCCTATTATTCGTATGAGCTAGAATTAATGAATGAATAGATTTTTGCTTTCAAGTTAACCTGGAAGTCTTACTGCGAACTTGCTTAATACATCTCTGATGGCAATGATAGTTTTTGATAATACTCTACATGCACCAAGAACATCGATTGAACATCTCTCGAGTGATATCCGTGTCTCATGAACTCTAGTTTGGAAGTTTTACGCCATTTCTCATTAAGCACATAGAAAACTATATTGACTATATATTGGACTTTTAAACCAATCTTCTATTCAGCCATGACCATGTGTCTCACGAACTCTAATTTGGAAGTTTTACGCCATTTCTCATTAAAGCACATTGAAAACTATATTGACTATATATTGGACTTTTAAACAAATCTTCTATTCAGACATGACCAAAAGAGACGTCAAACTTACTCTACAAAGATGTCTGTTAGCAAGACTTAAGCAACAAAGATATCAAACATTGGGAAAAAATTGATCAGCATCAAGAACCATGATGAACAGTTTAGGCCAAAATAAATTATACCTTAAATCAGGTGGAACAATGAAGTCATTTGTCCCAAAAATTAGACAAAACTAAATGTCTTAAAAATGTTATGGCTATTTTCTTTTCATGACTTGTTATTTAGTTGGACACAACTTGTTAAACTTATTATTGGTTAGAAATTTAGAATTACTTTACTTATTCAATAAATTTGAAGACTTAGAAAATAATTAAGTTTTGTTGTATTTTAAAAAATGTTAAGTACCTGTACCGGTATGTTAGTTATTATTTTTTAAATCAATTTCTACAACTTTTAAATTAAATCTCATCTTCATTAAGCATTTGATTCATTTTGAAATAATGTGTTTGTATGTTAGTACGGATAGTAATATTTTAAATAAATATATATACGATATTCGTACATAAGAAATTATTTTGGAAACTAGACCAAATAAAATAGAGCAGCGTGCGAGGGATTTTCACGGGATTTTTGCATAAGCGCCTGCTCATTTTTGGCCTTGAATTTTCGCGGGTTGTTTGTAATATGTTTTTGAATCGAATTGCCGCCCTCTAAGTAGATCTTTTAATTCTTTTATTAGATAGTCAATAAAAAAAAATTCGGGGGGGGGGGGGGCGCTAGTTTCTCTCCTATGGAGGGAAAGGGCGCAATGTCCTGACAAAAAGAAGTGTTACGGAGTGAAGTGTATGTGTTTCTTAAGCGGCGGTGATAAGAGGTTAAGCGATTGATTGGTGATTATGCAGTAACAATGATGAAATCAGCGTACTTAGTGCAAATGTCAGGAGAGTAAAGACTTTATTTTTGTTGTGAGCTAGAGTTTGTTTTAAATATCAGTTTATTTCATTACTATTAGATCTATATTTCATCACAAATTGAATCGCGAATAACAAAGTTTGTTCAAGTTATTCAAAGTTTATTTATTAACCAATATAAAACGCCTTCATCTTTTCAGTTGTACTAGTTGTTTAGAGCTACAAGCCAACAACGGGGGAGAGGGGAGGCAAAAAAATAAAAAAGGTCCAGACTTGAACGGAAACCTGGCGCATCTTCAATTCTATCTTCGCTTCTATCTACGCTTTAAAATGATGCAGGCAATACAATTTACAAAAAAAAAAAAAAAACACTTTTCAGTGCACTTTCATGACTCAAATTTGGATTTTATACACAGTGTTAAATTAATATAAATGAAAAATAAAACCTCAAAATTGTGACTAAGTTTTTTTTTTATTATATTCTAAAAAAAAAAAAATTATCGGACATCGCTATGGAAGTTTTCATCGCTCCTCTGGGCTCCAGCTTCTAAAGGGGGTTCGAACGAAAATATTGCTATCTAGGGAGTCGCCACCCAGGAATGTGAGAAACACTGCCTTACTGTGTTTTATTTCAAGTCATTGTATAAGTGATTTGTACTTTAGATTATTTACTTTGTATTAAACTCAAGAAAAATATTGAGCGCTGAATCGCTTCATTTGTTGGATAACTTTGTAGGCAACTCTGAATCCGCGTATGTCAGATGATTGTGGGTACAATGCAGATCTCTCTAAAATACAACGGTGATAATTATAATGAAAGTGTACAGAACGTTGAAAATGTTCAAACAACAAAGGCTTTTGTATTTCGAGCTTTTTTTTTTCGGATTATACTTTAACTTACAATAACAAACAAGTTAACATACCCACGTCCAGACCATATATCACTGTTGAGCAGTCAAAGTTATCGAGAAATTGTATATAGATCATGATCAATGGATCTCATTCACCAATCGTAAACAAACAACATTTAGCCACGTAGTTCTCTATCTCTTCTATACAAATTACGTAATACATACAGGCTGTCACGTGACAGTTTTTTTCCATTGTTTTATCAATATTATCACGTGGCTACATGTTGTTTGTTTACTATAGTGCATGATTCCTAGTTGTACTTGAGGGTTACAACAACTATGCGAATATGAAAGGAAAAAATGGAATGGTCTAATAAAGATAGATTTAAATTAAAGTGCACTTTTGGTACAGTGTCCAGCTCAATCTTAATGGATTTTGTTCTAGAAAAAAAAAGGGGGGCGGCATTCTTTAAATTTCGCACGCAGGCGGCCACGGCCCTATATCTAACTATATCTATATCTATCTAACCATCTCTTTTTATATAGCTATATCTATCTATCTAATCCAGCGGTTCTCAACCTTTTAGGCTCGACAACACCTTTTTACAATTCTCCTCTCGGCGATGACCCCCTATCCCACCCCAACCGCATAACTATTTTCATTCATAAGCATATGTAGGCTGTTATAAAATGGAAATTTCCTATAAGTATCTGTTATGCATTGCCAAAACCTAATGTTCCAATCATGAAACAGTTCGAAATGAAGTTCTTATAAATAGATAGGCCTACATCATTATCATTAAATTACAAATCATTGAACCTTTGACCTTGCATACGTGCATCTATTTACTTTTCTATTTCTTATTCTATATAGATTCACCATATTCATGTTACAGACTTAGATGAACAATTGAAAAGCGTGACGGGGCACGGGCAGTAATTAGTACAATAGTAAGCTACATAGCTACACTATTGTTGCGACTGTTTGAGTCTGTTTGCTTTTCCCTATTAGGGATTCTCGGGACATAACTACTGTCGTTTTCTGCATCAAGTCTTAGACTTCTTTAATAAGACTTCATTACTAAAAATCTGGAAAACAATGCTTCAAAAAAATACTTATTTGAAATGGAAAAAAAAAATAATCGCGAGACAGACAAATCGGAATATGACTGCAAAACACTTGATCCAGAGTTAAACTGAGGTCACATCGCTATTATTGAGCTCAATAAACTCTTTCTTCGGAACTTCTTCCTCTTTGACTGTGAATGGACTTATGGCTAGTGCAAACGTGATGTCAGGCGGATTCGGAAAGTAGGATGAAATTTTGTGCACGTGCATGCGCAAATGTTCTTTCACAGAATATTATAATTTTATCTGTTTGACAGGTTCAATGCTATTTTTCACATAGTCAGCAGATACTGTTGGCAGCATGGGAATATTATTTTATTTTATTTTGTTTTGCCAATTTAAACTTCCGTTCGGAAGAATCGATTGCTTCAGACAAACCTAGCTATGTTAAGTTAATCCAAACAGTTACGCTTTTAGTTACTTGAAATTCTTTTGGCAGTGTCTTTGTTATTAATATTTGTCGATGAATCACACAGTGAGTTCCGATGACTTTTAATTACTCATTTTTTACAAACTTTAAAAGCCAGACCAGCACACTTTCAAAATTGAAGCACCATCTTGTTAACACCACTAATATTTTTCAGAAAAGATTTTCTACTTTACCAAAAATCACATACTTTTGTAATCGTTTTCAGTGGTTTGCAAAAACGAAACTCGTCTTTAAAATCACAATCTTTTTAAATATGCTACTTGTCTTAACCTTAAAGTTTGGACATTAAGCATCAAAAGGATGTTGCATTTATTTCGGCTACATAGATTCGGCGTATATAATTTCGTTACAAATAAAGCACATGGATTTTTAATTTCTGCTTAAACTATTTTAGTAAAACCATATACCGGTATCGAAATTATATTTTCTTTTCTTAACGTTCCAGTGTGCGAGCACCATTGTCATAGGGTGTTCCATAATGAAAATATTATCTTCAATATCATATGCCATAAACGATGGAGTATTATTCACTTATACGAAATGGCTTTTTAATGTTGTCACGACGTCACCATTGAAATAATATCCACGATTCAACACTAGTGTAACGTGTGGTAGGCCTATGCATTAGTCTACATTACATTAAAACTTTCAAAAACAGTTATGCTGCGACTATTAAAATGTTGGTGAGATGATTCTGTTTCAGTGGTTTAAAACATGTCTCCTAGAATGATCCCCAAAAATTGTGACTTCCAATCGAATGTTATTTTTATAATATTAAGTTTCTTGCGTTATAATAGACAAAAAAACAATCCATGTTTTCGATGGTCTTAGGCGACCCCTGGTAAATCGTCAATCGACCCCCATAGGGGTCGCGATCCACAGGTTGAGAACCCCTGATCTAATCTGTCTGCACCTCCAATGGATACAAAAACTAAGTAGAATATGGCATGTCTGTCGTCAATGTTAGATTTCTCTTTTAGTTGGGGAGGCCGGCCATCGACCCTGCCCCTGGATCCGCCACCGCTTGGTGGCAATAAGAAGACAAGCTTGAGACCGTAGAAATTGTTTACTGTATGGCCCTATGCTCCACGAGGAACACAAAGGACATCATGATGAAGTCATTGGTTTTACTTTTACTGGCTGACACAGGCACACCATTATGAATTCGTCATAGTAGTAAGCCATATAAAACTTACATATAGTGTGAGCGAAAATATCATGAATGAATATATTCATATTGTGAAGGAAAATATAATAATAATAATAATCTTTATTGTCCATAAGGACATTTCTCTTACAATTTGTGCATTACACCATAGTGCATTGTGTCTTTACTATCTTAGCTTAGCTTAATCATGTGCACTTTCAAGGGAGCATAGGGCCGCAACCACACCTCTCCACCGAACTCGGTTCTGAGCAGCTTTTTTCATCTGCTCCCATGTCATTACAGTACCCTCAGCTTCACTGATGACTGACCTCTTCCAGGTTTGCTTGGGTCTGCCCACTTTCCTCTTTCCTTGTGGGTTCCAGTCGAGTGCCTGCCTTGCAACATTGGTAGCTGGTTTTCGCAGGGTGTGTCCTATCCAGCTCCATTTTCGTTTTGTGATGTCTTGGGCTATGAGCTTTTGTCTAGTTCTCTCCCACAAATCGATAGTAGTTATCTTTTCTGGCCACCTAATTTCTAATATCCGGCGTAGGCATCGTTTAACAAAAGTCTGGAGCTTTTCCATATTTGTTTTAGTGACTCCAAGTTTCTGAACCGTATAGAAAGACAGACTTAACGTTTGTATTATAGATTCGTATTTTGTTATGTAGAGATAGTGCCTTAGAGTTGAAAAAGACCTAGCTTTATTGATCCGAATTAGTATATCATCATCAGCTCCGCCGTCTTTACTAACTCTACTTCCTAGATAAGTGACGTGGCCCGTATCAAGGATGTTCTCTCCCTGTAGCAGGATTGGGTTCTCTTGTAGTCTGTTGTTGATCCTCATAACTTCTGTTTTCTTTGTGTTGCTTAGAAGTCCAGTCTTTTTCGCTATTTCTGAGAGTCTGGTCAGTTTGGTCTGAGCATTTTGTTGTGTATGGGAGAGGAGGCAGATGTCATCGGCGAAATTCAGGTCCTCTAAATGTTGTGTTAGTGTCCATTGTATGCCGCTTTTATTATCTGAGACTGTCTGTCTCATGACCCAATCAATCACCAGCAAAAATATCAAGGGTGAAAACATACATCCCTGTCTTACTCCTGTTTTTACTTGAAAAGGGTTGGTCAGCTTACCAGTGTGTATTGACATGATGAGTCATAATATAACTGTTTAATGATATTGGTGAACTTTGTTGGATTTCCGTAGTGATTCGTCAGTCTCCATTTATGTCTCTGTCAATACTGTCGAAGGCTTTCTCAAAATCAACAAAGGTCATGTACAGTGGAGATTGCCACTCAATAGATTATTCTATGATAATACGTAGTGTAGCAATGTGGTAAGTGCATGATTTCTCCTTACAGAATCCAGCCTGTTCTGGTCTTAGTCTTTTGTCTAGAGCATCTTTTAGGCGTTCCGGTATTATCCTAGTTTGGAAGTCACCCACAAAGGCCGCGGGATTCACATTTGAGACCAAAAGAAAATCCGCTTCCGGGGACAGACGCAGACGGCGAAAAGAAAATATAAATAGAACGCCTGCGGACAATGATTATGCTTGCCCTGGTTATGGCAAAATATGTAGGTCGCAGCTGGGGCTGAGCTGCCACGGCAAATACTGCATTCCCCACTAATCTTCGGACTCGAAGACAAGTTTTATTATTCAGATGTGGCATGATGTTGCATAAAATCGACAAATCCCACAGTCATTAGAAGTCGTCCTAATGGGGCAACCGCTTTGATTTATCCGCCATAAACATGTCAACTATTTTACAAATAACGTTTTAGCACTTTTTCTCGGACAAACCAGGGCACATGACTGTCAAAGAGAACGTATTCGTATTTCGGTCAGAAAATCTTTGCCGTCGAAAAATGTCTTGATTTCTCGCTTATAATGAATAAATCGGCAGCTTACCCTCACAGAAGACTCCTAATCCTTCGTGGTTAATATCTTCGTCCATCTTTCAATTTTAAGACAGAAGTTTCTACATTATAAATGATTAAGTCAACTTTCATTTTCTTCGGTTTTACTCCCTCGCTCTGGTAGTAATGATACGTTACCATTCAGATATATGTACCAGACGCAAACACGTTACACTCATGGTAATGATGGTATCAAGGAAAATTTCAAAAACAAACAAGCAAAATAAAAATAATAAAAAACTTTTAAGAAACTTATATCAATTAATTAATTTGGATCAGTCATGTAATTATTTTGTTGTAATAATAATAGCCTCAGTCGACAATTTATAAAGGGGATTAAATCAGCTTATACCACCACTTTAGTTAAGGACTATTCCCCTTGTCTGATATACCAAAAGAAAGTAATTTATTACCAATAAATAAATGCTCCTTCTTACCTAGTCCTATTAGAGCAATTAAGGCATGGGTTGCCTGGGCCAGCCAGGAAAACCAATGATTTGGCAGAATTTAGGTCATTGGTTAACATGCATGACTGTATTATATAAGATAAGATAAGAATACGTAATCATCTTTTTTTTTTAAAGTAACGTCTGTATTGTATAAGTTAATCGACCAATTGTTATGCTTGCCCTGGGGCTGCGTAGCCACGGGAAATAACCCTCATTATCGAAAACAAGTCTAATCATTATTAAATAACTAATTGGTTAATTTTATAAGACTGATTCTTGCTTTGTCAGGTAAAAGAAATAATATTGTGCAAAATTTCTGCTTGATCTGAGATTGGGTGTCGTAGAAATAGCGTGTACAAACTTTAGGTCAGACAGAGTTGATATCCCTAGGCTTTGTAAAAAGCAACAGAAACAAGGGGGAAATGAATATTAGTGCACCATTGAATAAAATGTTTGTTGTAAAATGTATTACATGTTTCGGGTGTTCCTTCAGAGTTGAAGATAATTACTTCCTAGTCCAAACCTCCCGCAGGACGACGGGGGATGGGAGCGGGCAGGGTTTGAACCCTGGATCATCGATAAATCTGAGCGACAGTCCAGTGCGCAAACCGCACGACCAGGCAGCCATCATTCTAAGAACGATTGAGAGATCCAACTTAAGGAAAGATGTTTTTTTTTAAACATTATGCTGACGTTTCGGTTGGCCGGATAGCATCGCGGGTCGTATTTTGGGCTTTACTGCAATACATAATATATATGATATATATATACATATATATATATATATATTCTAGATCAGTGATGCCTAATCTTGCTCATCCTGCGGGCCATTTTAATTTCCAACAGGCTTGTCGTGGGCAACATCAACAAAAAAAAGATACAAACACACACACACAAACGAAATGTAAATAGCCTAAAACTATCAGAAAGTAGAAACCTGTGGATCTAGTACCCGTAGTTTAACTATCTTTTATTTGCGGCTAGAATCAAGAAGGCCTTGTATGTCGTTTTATTTTTTAATACAGATACTTTCTTAATGGAACAAACTTGTTGGCTTTTAATAATGTTCCGCAAACAAGAAGAGATCCGGTCACTTTTCCTTTTATATTCTACATTCAGAGTCCCATGTCATAACATATAAATGTTAAAGGCAATGGTACCAATCCAATAGAGAAAAAAATTAGAGCCCTAACTTAGGTGAAGATAAATTTTTCAACCACTTAATGTTATACACAACGTTTTGGCGTGCCGGAGCAGCACCTTCAACATAGCCGCGGGGGTCACGGCCGGAGGGAACCACGTCACTAGCCGGCCGTATTTTTTTGGGCATCACTTATCTAGATATATGAACAGAACACTGTTGGCCTCTAGAGTAAAGTTGATAGCAGTATTGACAAGGGAGATCAATCTGGTTTATTTGAAACTTAACCAAGACAACAAAATATCATAGACTTAGATAAAAAAAAAAAAAAATTGAAATGGTATATTACATTCAATCTAGATCTATATATCTATTTTTCTGTAAAGCATTTTCATCTTCTTTCATTCTTAGATTCTATTATACATCTTTAAAGGTTATATCATATATGAATATATCTCGAAATACCGTTACCATAACTTATTAAGCCATCATCATCATAAGCCTTTTTAAGGGTCGTAAGGCTAAGGGCAGTAACTTCAGTAAGGCCCTAATTATAATTTATAATTATAATATTAATAGACTAAGGTAAGTGTCTCATAAAAATTCAAATATTATAAGTTAATATAACATTAACAATAATTTAATAATAATATTATTATATTAGTCTGCAGAATCTAGATCTACAATTCTGACTAATCTCTATCATAGTCAATCTCATTACGGTGATTACCAGTATTTACTATTTGATTATATATCATATGATAATATTATATTAGATGTGATTATGATATATCAGATGAAGATGATATAGATATAGATAGAAATTGACAGATTAATATAGATCTAGAATTTTTAAAATCTAGATTGTAGTTCTAGAGTTAATAACTCAGTGACAGCAAACAAAAACCAGTCATCTTATCTTATATAATACAGTGATTACTTTACTTTAATACTTCAGTCAAAAAAAAAAAAAGAAGATGATTACGTCCTACGCATCATGCATTCAGTCATGCATATTAACCAATGACTTAAATTCCTCTTCTACTCCCACCAACAAATGACCAACTAAATAAACTCTCATACAAGGACAACTAAAATTAAAAGCATTACAATAACAATCATGTGTACTGGTACTGTTCACATTCATCTTGGGAATATAAAAAATGAATAAAATAAACACCTATCACTCTTAGTGTTAATAGCCGGAGATGTAGAAACCCAGGACCTAGATCTAAAGATAGATCATAGATGCAACATCTGTAAAAAAGTATGCACCATGAAACAGAAAGCCATTCAATGTGACACCTGTGATGAATGGTACCATGCATCATGTCTCAATAAAAATACATTAGTGTATTATGCATTAGGCAAAAAAGATCCATCATGGCACTGTGCATGCATCATGTCTCAATAAAAATACATCAGTGTATTATGCATTAGGCAAAAAAGATCCATCATGGCACTGTGTACCATGTGGGTTACCTCAGTTTACAGTTTACATCAAGACTGATGACTCCTTTGATGCAGACACTTGTAACCCATACAACATCCTAAACAGCATCCCTAACCAAACTCACCAACCACTAGCCAGATCCACTCCTGTTAAAACTGCTAAAACTTATAAAGCATTCATTAAAGAACCCTACTTATGCAGTAATATCAAAGTACCAGTACCTTAAAACCTTAGTGATAAATTTTCAAAACATTAGAAACAAATCAGCAGACTTAGAAATCTTATTAGAATGTGAGAAACCAGACATAATTGCAGGAACAGAAACTTGGCTACATCCTGAAATTTATAATGCTGAAATTTTCAATACCGGTAGTGATTATGAAATATTTAGAAAAGATAGGACAGATAGTCATGGAGGAGTTCTTTTAGCTATAAAAAAAAACCACTCTTATAATAGAAGAAATTACCTTACCTAACTCAAAAAATAGACAATCAACATATTGTAAAATTAACACCACCTCAGCATCCCTTATAATAGGCAGTATATTTAGACCACCAAATTTCAGTTTGGAGGACATACAAGAACTATGCAATCAGTTAACTACACTTACAGAAGAAAAAAAAATACAGTATTTTGGATAATGGGTGACTTAAACCTACCTGATATAAATTGGAAAACACTAACCATAGAGAAACACCAAAACCTTAAGAACATAAATGAGCTTTTCATAGAAATGTTACACTACTCAGGTATATCAAATCATTAAAAAAAAAAACTAGATTAAACAACACAATAGATCTCTTCTTAACCTATAGACCTGGATTAGTGGTAGAATATGATATTTTCCCTGGTCTATCAGACCATGATATAATTAAAATACACAGTCAGATAAAAGCAGTAGCCCATATAAAACCCCAAAGAATTATCTTATTCTGGAACAAATGCAACCTAACACAACTACACCAAGCTGCATTAAACTTTCAACAAACATTCTTATCAGAAAAAAAGATTAACCAACCGGTCGATGGCTTTAGGAATTTCATTAAAAACTATCTTAAAAACATTATAGAAAATCATATACCAACTAAATACACATCAAACAAAATAAATAAATGCTGGTTTAATAATAGATTAGAAAAGCTCTGTTAACAGAAGGAAAACCTATAACAAAAATTTCAAGAAACTAAGGCAGACAGAGTTTATAAAAAGTACCAGGTACATTAAACAACTAACCAAAAAGTAAGCAGACAGCTGCAGAGTAAATACATAAACAATGTAATATCTAAGGATAACAACAAAAACCTATGGTCATACATTAATTCTAAGAAAATGGAAACAACAGGCATAGCATAATTATAATGGGGAAGATACCTTAACACATAATGATAATGAAACTAAAACTAACATCCTAAATAAATACATTGCATCAGCTTTCTCAGCCCTAGGAGACAAAGACATATTACTTATTTGAACCAACTAGACAACATAGGAGATATATAAGTACATGAAAAGGGGATCCAAAAACTATTAGCAAACATTTAACAGAATCTGGACCTGATGGTATTCCATCTAGATTACTCAAAGAACTAAGCAATGAGCTAGCACCAGTGTTCAAAATACTTTTTCAGGCATCTCTTAACTAGGGCAGAATACCAAGGGACTGGAAAGAAGATAATGTCACCCTCCCCCCATTTAAAAAAGGAGAAAAATCTGACCCAGGAAACTACAGACCAGTATCACTAACCAGCATCACATGTAAAATCCTAGAACACATAATATGAAGACCTAGACAAACATAATGTTTTTACTCGATACTAACATGGCTCTAAGAAATATAGATCATGTGAAACACAACTAATAGGACTAATTGATGATTTTTCAAAAGTTTAGATAATAGTGAGCAAACAGATGCTATCTTATTCGATTTTTCCAAGGCTTTTGACTAGTTCACCACCATAGTTTGCTTAAAAAATTAAAATATTTTGGCATTGAAATGATTGCTGGTCCATTACATCAGTGTATTAAGGATTTTCTGATAGGGAGAGAACAAACTGTAATAATAAATGGCTCTACATCAACACCAATAACAGTAAACTCAGGTGCACCACAAGGAACAGTCTTAGGTCCACTACTATTTTTAATTTACATAAATGATTTATCAAATTGCATTAGTTCAGGAACAAAAGTCAGATTATTCGCAAACGATTGCATAATATCGAGAACAATAAAAACAACACAAGATACAGAAATGTTACAAAGAGATTTAGATGAATTACAGAAATGGAATCAAATTGGAGCATGTCTTTCCTCTCAGAAAAAATGTCAGTTTTTAAGAGTAACAAAAAAACTAAAACAAATTAATTCCACTTATCTTATTCATGGTAAACCAGTAACACTAACTAAAAACGCAAAATACTTATGTGTTATAATAAATAAAAAACTTTCATGGAATCCCCATATTGATGAAACTATAAAAAAAAATCAAAAAAGCATTAGGGTTTATTAAAAGAAATTTCTATAATTCAAACAAGAACATAAAATTAAAATGTTATTTAACCTTGGTTAGGCCAATAATGAAATATGCATCTTCTGTTTGGGACCCCTCAACTCAAGAAAACATTAAGAAACTGGAACAGACACAAAATAGAGCAGTGAGACTCATAGTTAACTAAAAAGTTAGAAACTATTAAAAAAAATTAATTAAGGCCATTGTTTAACTAGAAAAAAAAGTTAAGTCAAAATTGTAATTTAATTAATTTTTTTTAGTTACTAAAAAGTTTAATTAAAATTTGTAAAACCTTTCAACATGGTCAAGGTTGAAACGCACATCCCTGTTTTCAGGTCATGTGATATCAATAACTTTGATTATCAAAACAATGATGCAATTTACAACTATTTAGGCAGTCTGCATTTAAAGAGGGTAAAGTAAGATGCTGGTAGAAGTTATGGGAGTAAATATTTGCAATTAAAGTAGCAGTATTACAAAATGTTAAATATTTTTTGCCAAAGCTTCTATGCAATATTAGGAATGGGGGGTTGTGAGCCACGTGGTGGTGTAATTTCTGTTTATAGTTGGAATCTGATTAGTGAGTTAGGTCAATATTTACTGGTTTTGATCAATTCATTTGCAGCAAACAATAATTTTTTTAACTGCAGGAACATTTAAGTACACCCTTTTTATAGTCTTAAGACTTATTATTGAGATCTAATTCTAAATCAACATCTAGACCTATTTAGATCTAAAAGCATTAGGATAACCAACTCTAGAAAAACAAATCTTAATCCACATCCTCTCTGACCATATAGTAAATAGACTGTGTCCAACTTATTTTAACAACCTGGTCAGCTAGACATACACATGTAGGCCTAGTGTACTGTATGACGTACATATCTAGTCGATCATACTACAAGACTACCCTGCATTTTTTCATTATGCGTTATGCAATAGTGTTTGCTTAATGTGGAGTGGTCAGACAAAAAAAAAAACACACTGGCGTGGCTAGTCAAGCATGTTTGTAGATATATCTTTACACTAAAATAGTTACACACCCTCCCTGCCCAGAAAGTAAATATACGGTGTGTCCGACTGATTTTAACAACCTGGCCAGATAGACGTACAAGTGTAGGCCTATATAGTGAATAGTGTACTGAGTGTGCAGTCCATAATGACAAGACCACCCTGTTTTTTTTCCCTTGTGCGTTTAACGGTTATGCAATAATGTTAGTTGTATTTTTAGGTGGTCAGACAAAAAAATAGCACATCTGCATGGTTAGTCAAGCATGCATTTTACACTATAAAATAGTTCTACAGGTCAAATGTTTTTAAAACTCCAAATATTTCGTTCTATTTCTTTGGTATCTAATTGAAATTCTAAATCCACGTTATTTATTGAGATTTTAAACTTTACCAGTATAAGTAAGATTTTCTGTTATATAATAAGTTAATATAATTGTTTTAAAAAAGGGCACCATTCTTTTCTAAAGGTTTTAATTTAAATCAAAAAAATACAAGCACACATATTTATTTAGACATTTTTTAAATTTTATTGTCCATTAACATTTATGTAAGAAACATTCTTTATTACTGACTTTATTATGGATAAATATTACTAGAATGTTAAAAGAATAAGATCGAACATACGGTCGGATGATTATATCTATATATAGATTTAGGTCAACCCCACCTCCCCCTCCCCCCCCAAAAAAGTTATGAAAAGTTTTGTTATAGTTTAGTTTAGTTTAACTATATTTGAATTTCATGAACTTATAGCTTAACTACTTTATTTTAGTCGAAAACTAGTTTTAGTTCAAATTTTAAAAGTTAGTTTAGTTCCCATCACTAGAGACTCATAACAAATGAATATTCACATTTGACTAAAGAAATACCATTTAGTAAAATCACTAAATTTAGAAAGCCTTCAGGATAGAAGACTCAAAAGTAAAGTAGCAATTATACATAAAACACTGAAACAAAAGCTAATAAAATACTCAGAAAGACACAAAGTTAAAGGCACATTCCTTGTTCCATATGCTAGAACAAATGTGTACAAATGCTCCTTCTTCCCTAGTGCTATTGGAGCGTGGAATGGGTTGCCTGAGCTAGACAAGAAAACCAGTGACTTGGCAGAATTTAGGTAATTGTTTAATATGCATGACCCCTAGGACGTAATCTTCTTTTTTGAAGTAACGTCTGTATCATATCAAGATTATATATAACTCTTTTATACCTAAATAGCAACACAGAAAGAACACATTCACTCTTGCCATACCTGCCCCTGACAGCTACATTCTACTTATTCAACAAAATGTAGATTTAACAAAAAAATTATAATGTTTATATTACACATTTCTTTAAATTATTTTTTGGAATGTCAGCGGGCAAGTTTCGATTATAAAAGTGGCACATGGGTCAAAAATGTTTGTGAACCACTCGTTCAGTCCGTCTTATCTCTGCCTGTGGTATCGTCTGGGGCATAGGCTATCATCCAACTTCTAAGCATCTTGGTTTTGTGTAAGTCTCTCCAACTGTCCCCCACATCATGGCTATTTGTTTGGCATCTGCAAAAAATTTCAGTGCCATGTATTTCTGGGCTGTCCCCCATTTTCTTGAGGGTACTAGGGGATAGCTTGTCAAGTATTGTTGGATTCAGACTTGCAAAGGGTGTGGCCTGTCCATCTCTAGTATCTCTGAAGGATAATAATACTACTACTATTTATAGAGCTGTTAACAAATATGAGCTAAGCTCAATTAATTAAAATTTTTATTTTCTTTTCTTTACAACAGGAATATTAAATGTAGCTGAAATTCAGACCTTTATAATATTACAAGATGACTGACACAGAGCTCAATTCTTTTAATCTAAACAATTTATTAAAACATGTGAAGGAAGAAGTGGACGAAACAGTTACTGTAACACAAACATGTGAAAATGAAGATTTCAAAGCATCTGTAATAAAAATGGAGAAAAAAGAATTGGAAGGAGACGTGTATACACATCATTCAGAAAATTGTTATTCTGAAAAATCTTGTAATGTAAATCTTGGGCATGAGGTATTTCCATAATGATATCAATGTATTGTGACATATAAACATCTTTTTGCTAATGTTATGCATAGTTTAAAATTGTTTGTTTTTTTTCAAATTGAGAGAGAGCTAAAAAAAAAAATCTTGCACAATAACCTTTGTCACTTGTAAAGGCTTAGTGGCTGAGTGGTAAAGCACTTAGCATTTGAACTGAAAGGTTCTAGGTTTAAACCCTGGTGAGGACTGGGATTTTTTATTTTGGGATCTTAAGAGTACATCTGAGTTCACCCAGCACTTAACATTAGTAGGGGAAAAGTTAAGTTGGTAGGTTGTTGTGTTGGCCACATGACACCCTTGTTTACCATGGGCCACAGAATATCAACAAATGACCTTTACATCATCTGCAAAGTAGACTGTATGGTCTGAAAGGGGAATTGTCACTTGTATATCAACTGGTGACCACTTTGATAGATCTGTTTTGTTAGTTTTACATGTTTGGGATGTTTCTTCAGAATTGACGATTATTACATTCTAGCCCAAACTTCCCAGCATGGCGATGAATGATGGCAGACTGAGTTGGAACCTGGTATCATCATTCTATGTCTCAGATGCAAAAAAAAATTTGTTCAGGGTTTAAAATAAAATGTTAGTATAAAACTTAGCTTTGTTAGGTTAACTAAATCTTGAGATCTAGTCTTTAGAAAAATTCTATCTTCAAAAAAAAAACAGAACAAGATTAACCTAACTTGTTAACTTGTTTATTGTGTAAAATATATGTAGTATTGTTTATTTATTTTGTTCTGAGCTACCTGTCAATGTATTTGTTTTCTCACAGGATGATTCTATAAAGCAAGAGATGACCAATGGCACAGACAGTAATAAACCTTGGTGCTTGGCTTCAGGATTATTGGCTGTGTCAATGAAGACAAACAACAGTCTTTATCCTGTACCTATTGTTATGCCAAATTCCACTCTACCTGGTCACACATATGGTTCAGAAGTTTCTGTGAGTCAGGTAAATGATTATTGACTTAAAAGAAAGTTTAGCAGAAATTTCAGTTTGCAAGTTGCATAGTTGGTACGAAAATTGGTGATTAAAAGGAACTAATAGGATTTTTTTCATTTTTATTACTGAAAGAGCTCTCTGCTTTTTGGTAGTGAAACATGGTCATCCTAATCGTGGCAGAAAAAAACTGAATATCTTCCACCTCCAGATTTTTTAAAATTAGGTGGCAAGATAAAATAACCAATGAGGAAGTGCTGCAAAAAAAAGCAGGACATCCAATCTGTCATCAGCAGTAGACACCTTGGCCAGCTTAGTCACGCTTATAGAATGCCACAAGCTCGACTTCCACAAGACCGTCTGTATGGAGATCTAATAGATGGCAGGAGAGCCACTGGTCACTTTTAGATATACTGATGTATGTAAATGTGAGAGTAGACACCTTGGCCAGCTTGGTCACGCTCATAGAATGCCTCAAGCTTGACTTTCAACAAGATCGTCTGTATGGAGATCTAATAGGTTGCATGAGAGCCACTGGTCACTTTTAGATATACTGATGTATGTAAATGCGAGAGTAGACAGCTTGGTCACGCTCATAGAATGCCTCAAGCTCGACTTCCACAAGACCGTCTGTATGGAGATCTAATAGGTGGCAGGAGAGCCACTGGTCATTTTTAGATATACTGATGTATGTAAATGCGAGAGTAGACAGCTTGGTCACGCTCATAGAGTGCCACAAGCTCGACTTCCACTGGACCGTCTGTATGGAGATCTAATAGATGGCAGGAGAGCCACTGGTCACTTTTAGATATACTGATGTATGTAAATGCGACATGAAACTCTTCAAAATTGACACAAACAGTTGAAAAAAAGAATCACTGGATAGATCCATAGTGAAAGCAAGCATAAAGAGAAAGAAGGGAGAAAGTGCAACAGCGCCTGGTGATTACACATGATAATCAAATGTTTAATTTCTACACTTCCTTTGTCCCATTCATAAGGTCCACACTATTTCTTTGTTTTTCCCCCTTCTCTTGCTAGTAGCTTACTAGGTGGTCAGCAGAATAAAAGTCACTTTTTAAATTTTCATTTGTAGAAAAAAAAATTTGCTTTTGAAAGGAAAAATTTAAATTAAGAAACAAAAGATAATCAGTTTAGACATTGAAAAATCTGAGACAAAAGATTTTTATTAGCAACTACCCCTTGCTCTATAAATTCCTAGATACTATTTCTACATAAAAACTGTTAATAGTTGATATGTAAATTATAGCCCTTAGTTATTGTGAGTTATGTGTTTTGTGTTGTAAACTTCCAGTTGTGCCCAAGATGGCGTCTTTTGGTGTTAAATAAAAGTGTTAGGCCCAACTTCAAGAAGTGTAGCCTCAATTATTCCGGACCAACACAACATGGTGGCAGCGGAAAAGTGAACCACGTAAGCGCTAATACATCAAGTGAACCACGAAAGTGATCATACGTCAAGGGAGCCCTTACAGATAGAGAGAACTAAATCGGACAGTCTACCCCCAAGGTCACTTACGCTTTGGCCCATCAAGGGAGGCAACCAAAAGATCTACAAAGCAGACGGTAGAGACAGGGTTATACAACATGGCAGAAAATATACTGACGCCTCCCCATTGCCTGGAGCTAACGGAAGGGAATGTTAGTGAAAACTTCGGACGGTGGAGGCGGCAGATGGAAATCTATCTGCAAGCGACGGGGGCCTACGGTAGGCCCAAAACCCAACAGAAGGCCATCATACTACATTGTGCCGGCCCCCAGGCCATCGAAGTCAGTGACCAATTCACATACCAGGAAGGGGAGGACGAGGGCGACCCTGAGGTATTATTGAAAAAGCTACACGACTACTGCAACCCAAGAGACAACGAAGTGTTAGAAACGTTTCGCTTTTGGAAATTACCCATCTGCTCCCCATTTGAAACCTACCTAACGAAGCTAAAGTCCCAGGCAAACAAATGTAATTTTAAGGAGCCAGACAGGATGATCCGGGACAAAATAGTGTTCTCCTCAGATAGAAAAGTGCAGGAAAAACTCCTGGCATGCCCAGAGCTGTCCCTGAAAAGAACAATCGAGATTTGCAGAGCCTTCGAACAGTCAATGACTAGTGTGGAGGAAATACGAGCTGAAGCTCAGGCCCAAGTTGACAAAATGGAAAGAACAACACAAAAAGCTACAGCTACACCCTTAGAGTGTCGATTTTGTGGACGATACCACGCGTTCAATAAAACAGCATGCCCTGCGTGGGGACAGACATGCAAGCGATGCGGGGAAAGAAACCACTTCGCAAGAAAGTGCAACAGAGTAAAAGGAAGCACACTTGTACACAAGACGTCAGGGTACGAGCCAGAGTGGCTAAATACAATAAATGCACTCAGGTCGACAAGAGACAGGCTTAAGGCAGAATTCGTAGTGAATGGTCAAAGAGTGAAATTTCAGTTAGACACAGGAGCAGACGTCAACATCATTTGTAAAAGGTTTGTCAAGAGATGTCAAGCAGTGGAGACCACACCAACTCTAAGAATGTGGAACATGACTGAACAGAAGCCAGAAGGAGTTGCTGATTTACCAATGACAAACCCAAAAACAGGGAAAACAACTGTAGTGAAGTTCGTCATCGTTGGAAATAACTTTCAATGCCTCCTAGGCTTGACAACGTGTCAAGAACTGGATCTCATTACACTCAACGACAACAATTTCGTCTCTCGAATACAGTCAACCAACGATAACCTAGGTGACCTAGGAGAAGCAAAACTAACCATAGATGCAAACAAATCTCCAGTGGTGTCTGCATGCTGCAATATTCCTTTCGCCTACAGAGACAAAGTCAAGAAGGAGCTGGATGTACTCGTGAAGAGAAAAATACTGGTCCCAGTAGAGGAGCCAACGGATTGGGTCAGTCAAATGGCCATTGTTCAGAAAAAAAACGGAGATTTGCGAATCTGTATAGACCCACAACACTTGAATAGAGTCTTGAAAAGGGAGCATTGCAGACTCCCCACTTTTGAAGATACTCTACCCCAGTTCGAGAATGCCAAAATCTTCTCGAAACTTGACGTGAAAGAAGCTTATTGGCATGTTCGCCTTGACAAAGAATCAAGTATTCTGACAACAATGATAACACCTTACGGCCGGTATAGATGTACAAGGCTGCCCTTCGGACTGTGCGTCAGCGGAGAAATATTCCAAAGAAAACTGTCACAAGCACTGGAAGGCCTCAGCAGCTGCATCAATGTTGCCGACGACATCATTGTAGTCGGGTGTGGCAGAACAATGGAAGAGGCGTTGGGGGACCATAAGACAAAACTGGAAGTTTACAACACAAAACACATAACTCACAATAACTAAGGGCTATAACTTACATATTAACATCCTTCCCTTTCTATCGACGAAACATATTCACTACAACATTCCAAAACGAACACATGGCATATTAACTAAAACAATTTTTATAGATATTTTATTTTTTATTCATATATATATATCATGTTATGTTTTTTTTAACAGGACTTTAAGAAAGAACAGGAAATGACTTCAGAAGTAAATATACTCACTGAAAACATACAAGATCAAAATGAAGGAAGACATTCTAAAGAAATACAAACATCTTGTCGTCATCAAGCAAAAAAAAAACACAAATGCCAGATATGTCTTAATGAATTTGCTAAACTTTCTTATTTAAAAATACACCAGCAAATTCATACTGGAGAAAAGCCATTCAAATGTCAAATATGTCTAAAAGAATTTTCTCAATCTGCTAATTTAAAAACCCACCAAGTGATTCATACTGGGGAAAAACGGTTTAAATGTCAAATATGTCTAAAAGAATTTTCTCAATCTGCAAATTTAAAAACCCACCAAGTGATTCATACTGGGCAAAAACGGTTTAAATGTCAAATATGTCTAAAAGAATTTTCTCTATCTGCAAATTTAAAAACCCACCTAGTTACTCATACTGGTGAAAAACGGTTTAAATGTGAAATATGCCAAAAAGTATTTAGCCATTCTGCATCTTTGAAAAATCATCAAGTGATTCATAGTGGAGAAAAGTCGTTCAAATGTCAAATATGTCTAAAAGAATTTTCTCAATCTGAAATTTTAAAAACCCACCAAGTGATTCATACTGGGGAAAAACGGTTTAAATGTCAAATATGTCTAAAAGAATTTTCTCAATCTGCAAATTTAAAAAGCCACCAAAGGATTCATACTGGGGAAAAACGGTTTAAATGTGAAATATGCCTAAAAGTATTTAGCCATTCTGCATCTTTGAAATATCACCAAGTGATTCATAGTGGAGAAAAGCCATTCAAGTGTGAAATATGTCTAAAAGAATTTTCGCAATCTGCAAATTTAAAAACCCACCAAGTGATTCATACTGGGCAAAAACGGTTTAAATGTGAAATATGTCTTAAAGAATTTTCTCAATCTGCAAATTTAAAAACCCACCAAGTGATTCATACTGGGGAAAAACGATTTAAATGTGAAATATGCCTAAAAGTATTTAGCCGTTCTGCATCTTTGAAATATCACCAAGTGATTCATACTGGGGAAAAACGGTTTAAATGTGAAATATGTTTTAAACAATTTTCATATTCCTCAACTTTGAAAAATCACCAGCTGATTCATACTAGCGAAAAAAACATTTAAATGTGAAATATGTCTAAAAGAATTTTTTCTATCATTACTCTTAAAAAATCACCAGCTGATTTATACTGGCAAAAAAACATTTAAATGCCAAATTTGTCAAAAGCTATTTACTAGACCTTCAGGGTTAAAGCAGCACATTCTGGTTCATACTTGTGAAAAACCATTCAAATGTCAACTATGTCAAAAAGGATTTACTACTTCTAGAGATTCGAAACTTCACCAAGTTATACATACTGGGGAAAAACCATTCAAATGTCTAGTTCATACGTGTGAAAAACCATTCAAATGGCAACTATGTTTAAATGGACTTACTACTTCTAAAGATTTAAAAATTCACCAAGTAATCCATAATGGTGAAAAAACATTTGAAATGTCAAATACTGATATTGCGGGGAAGAAGAGGAAACCGTGCCTCATAGTCTATTTGACTGCCCCAGACTTGCTGATCTCCGTCTGGACAGGTCTGGGAAACCCAAAATTTTTTACCTGTATGGTGACATTTATGCACTACCCAAGACAGCAGGGTTTCTGTCCAGGGCTTTTGCAAGAGAGGATTTGAGCCTCTCAAGCCCTCACTCTAACGGAGTTTGATGATGATATGTCAAAAGGGATTCACTAGATCTTCAAACTGTTGAAAAAAAAAAAACACTAAATTTTTAAAAAGAAAGGATTCTTACTACTTCACTACTCTATGCTTGAATAAGCACTTCAGGAAGTGGACTGTCATTTTTAGTATCACAACTACCTTAAGCATATGAACAGAAGACTCAGACATATCATGGAAACATGATCCTAGTCATCTGTTATGGATGAATGTGTGTATGTATGTATAATCTATTTTTACAATCTGGGCGAATGACCGCAAGTGAGTTTTTTTGTTGTTAGAGAGAGAACAGCGTGTGTAATATGCAGTAAAGCTGATTAAAGTTTATGTGTTTGATCTAGTGGTTTAATTGTTTTATTTCGTTAACTAGATCTGAACCAGGGACACCTAGACGTATCGAGACCTAAGGTAGATTCGATTGAGTTATAAGTAGATTAGAGTTATATAATAGGAAAGCTGTGACATATTTAGGGGCTCGTCCGGGATGTTAAAACCATCTGTACCTGAGAATGGCTTGCATACCCTAATGAATGACATGAAAAGTAAAATGAAACTTGATAATTAAACCAGTTTTCCTAAAGATTTTCTATTGAAATCTGAGAGGACAAACATTGAGGAAAGTAACATAATTAAGACTAATGATAGAAAAACCTACAAGTGAAATCAAAAGATTTTAAAACAAGAGCTTAGATAAAGCCGTTACTATTTAGTACGAGAAATGAGGACACTGAAACTGCCAACTATTAGAACTACCAAAACAAAAATAGTTGTAGACCTATGGTTACAGAACTTGTTGTGCCAGTCAAGATAACCAGGAGTGGACAGGCTGTCAATGCCCTAAGTAGCTATTAACCTTAAGAGCTTTAACAAGGAAGAATCTAAAAAGATCTTAAAAAGTTAGGGTAATTTTTATATTACATTATTTCTTATTGATGTATTGTGAAAACTACTACTATGTATTAAAATAGTGACTTTTAATGTCTTTTCTTACCAAAGAGGAAGTCTCTATTAATTCATTCTTGGAGTTACTAGACTACATTAAACAAGTTAATTGGCCAGGATAAGGCAGCAGGTTGGAAGTGACCAGTTGATCAATATATATATATACACACAAAATAAGTATCAACACCAAAAATCAATTAATGTCTTTAATGCATACCAATATGGCTTTAGGAAATTTAGGTCATGTGAAACTCAATAGGTCTAATAGATACCTTTCCATAGGGCTTAGATTTTATTAGACAGGCATTTGGCAAAAGTTCACCACAATAGCTTCACTTAAAAAGTAAAATATTGGTAAAATAACTGATTTATTACACCAATGGATTCAACTGATAGGTAGAGAACAAACTACACCAATAATGGTAAAGTCAGGAACTATTTACGTTGATAGCAGAATTTATAAAACAAATTTTAAAAAAAACAGCAACAACGTACAAGACAAGCTCCAATTTGATTCCCTGATTTTAATTTCTGTACTGCTTAGGGTTAGGGTTAGTTACAAAGAGAATCTGAAGCAGTACAGAAATTAGAATCAGGGAATCAAATTGGAGCATGTCTTTCCAATTATCAAAATGTGTAATATAAGAGTAACAAAAAACTAAACAAGGTTACAATGATAGTTTGTATAGAAACATACTCTAAATCGGCCCCTGATTTGGTGCACTCAGGCAGGTAAAAATGCAGGTTTCAATATTTTCAACTTGAATTTAGGAGACATGAGCTACTAACTATTACCAATACAAGCCTACAATACAAGCCTATCTCCGTCTAAAAAAAAAAAAGTGGAACTTGGATTATTGTAATGTTAGGCCGACTGACGACATGATATCACAAAGTATGAAAATATTTTGACGTAATTTTTATTATTATTACATTGTTAATATTTGTACTAACTGATGTTATATAATAATAATCTAGGTGATGGTTTTGTAAAGGACTAATCTCTCATTCAAGGCCGCTTCTCTCTCTGAAATACCCGTTACTTGGCATAATTTTCGTAAAAGTTTATGATGTCGCTGCTACAGAGGCGTAGTGAGCAAAAAGTGCACCCGGACAAGGTAGGCCTACTATATTGGCGCCCCCCTGCCCATTTTCCGGCCCATTAGAGGCTTATAAATAAAATGTATTAAATAATAATATAATCCAAATAACCTTAGAATGTAATGTATTAACTAACCAAAGTGTCTACAATAATTGTACTTCTACACAATAGGCCTTATAACTCCACTGTTTTGTGTGCTAAAAAGACCTCGGATACTCCGCGGTGTTTCTGAATTTAAAAAAAATAAATAAAAAATTCAATCATGAATCGGTAGAGAAAATGTATTGTAAATTAAATGTAAATAATATTGACCTGCATAAAATCTGGGATTATACAAAATCATATGAATGTAAAAGGGTAAGTAAAACTTTAAGTTGGCAGGCCAAAAAAAAATGTAAAAAAATTAAATTAGACCTATCGTGATTTTAATTTGTCACTTCTATCAATTCATTTTTTAAATGTCCTGGTTAAGCCATGAACTAATCATACCTATAGGCCTAAAAACTATTTCAAAGTGAGCTTGTTCATCTTCTGAGATCTACATAGAAAATCAACTAATATGTGGCACAAAATGAAAAAAAAATAAGGAACTTTATTTGAATATCTTGGCCTCGTTCAAGTCAGCCAATATGTCGTCTAAAGCAGCAAGATTAATAGAATTCCCTTAGTAAAACTTTATTCAGGGCTTGTGGATCTATGCAAATCCTATTTTTTCCATTAGCTTTTTTCACTATCGCCATCTGACTCACCTGTTCTTTAGGCTCTAAGATTCCTCTCTGCACTAGGGTCTTTATCTCCTCCATAACTCTTTCTTGTAAAGCAATTGGGATCTTTCTACATGGCAGAACCTTAGGCTTAATGCTGCTATCAATCTTTAAAGACACTTCTCCTAAGTCACCCAAATCACCAGTAAACTTTGGACTACAGTCTTCTTCTTGGTTATTCACTAGGCCTACTGATGCTGTGAACCTATCTTTATTGACGTTGATTAATTTCATTCTTGTTAAAGTTTCATGACCTAGAAGGCATGCTGGATTGTTTGGTACAACTATATATTCTATCTTAAAAGTTTCGTTAGTTTTCTCGTTTCTTGTCGTAAGAGTGGCTTTCCCTATGGGGTTTATTTCAGTCTTATTCCACATTAGTAATCTTTGCGTTGCCTTTTCTATCTGATCCTTATTGAGTCATTTACGTATGTCTCCTGTATGGTATTTACATCAGCTCCACTATCCATTTGAAACCTTGCACGGTGACCATTCACTGTCATAACTGCTGCCATCCTTTTCGTTTTGCTGTTCTCTAAAGACATCAACCATTTATTTTCTAACATCATGACTTCATCTATTGGGTCCGATTGCAGCTGCCTTTCATCGTTAGACATATCATCTGACACCTGCTGAACTTTCTTTTTGCACATAACGGCAAAATGTTGTCTCCCCTTGCACGCTATGTACTTTTTATACCCCATGCAGGGCAATTTCCTTAATGTATTCGTGACTCCTTCAACAATACCTGTATTTATCTTTCCGAACGATTGTTCTTGAGGGTGTTACTACTTTCTCAATGATTGGAGGGTCAGTTTGTATCTGTCTCAACTGTTTGTTGGCTGTCTCGTAGGCTCTGCAAATGTCTCTGCACCTTTCCAATGTGAGATTACTATCTTGTAACAATTTCATTTTGAGACATTCATGCCTAACACCAAGAACTACTCTGTCTCTAATTAAGCTATCTTCCAGGCGTTCAAACCTACAAGTTTTTGTTAGTCTTCTCAGATTTGTAATGTACTTTTCAATGTCATAGCCATCTTGCTGTTCCCGAGTATTGAAAACATAGCGCTCATAAGTTTCATTCGTTTTTCCAAGGCAAAAACTTTCAAATTTGTTCACTATTTCTTCCATCTTTCTTTCTTTTCCCTTCTCAATTTCAAGACCTTCATATATGTGCATCGCTATAATGGTTAGAAAGGTGGCCACTCTGACCTCCTCTGATTCCTCTTACAATTTAGTGGCTAGCTCATAGTTTCGCCAGCTTCGGTGAAACTTTTGCCAATTAGCGGCCATGTTACCTTCTATCTCGAGTGGCTCGGGTACAGGAAGGAAATTCCTAGCCGCCATTCTAAGGCGTAGCCCTGTAATTGTTGTCTATTTATTATTGCAAACAATAAACTTTAATCTACCGATTAATGATTACCTCTGATCATTAATACACCGCTGCCACCATGTTGATTAAGATCTAGGTTTTAAGTCAGCAATAAGCAAACAACTACCATTAGTGTCATGGCGGAAAAAAAAACAACACTTTATCATATTGAACGCTTGCACCTTTGCGCAACATATCAACACCACCTATGTTATTTCTTATCGAGAGCAACTGTCGAAAGTCTTCAGCTATGTAGATATTGCTTTTACCAAAAGAATGTTTTAATCAAGGAATCGTTTTTGGAACTTATTGAATAACTGGTTACGTTAGTTTCGTTAATTAAGATGTATCCTCAATTTCGTACAAAAATAATTTCCGGTCAAAATGGCATTGTCTTTATAGATGATTTATGGGTGCAATGTTTCACGTGGTCGCGCAGACCCAGTTGCGACCTCCATATTTTTCTGCATCCAATGCAGAAAAAAGCCGTTGTCCGCTAGGCGTCTATTTAATTTTTCTTTACGTCTTCTGTACATGTCTTCTTTCTTCTGAACCTCAAATGTGCCAGCTACTTTCCTCTATTTCAGTGAGGGCAAAATGGCGCCTGAGTTGATCCTTATAGTGATTACAGGGGTATCTCTGTTACGCCTAAAGAGTGGTTTTGGTCTGCACAATTCCCATTCCACTATGAAAATACGTAGCGCAGACAGATGTCTAACAGTATTTCATAAAACCTACGTCATTTCCTATCATATTTCACTAATAAACTGTAACTTACACTAGTATGGTGAAACTGCCCTGATGTTAGATTATATACGACTACCTGCGTTCATTAAAGAATTATTGGGAAAAAAAGCGTTGTTTGTAATTAGTGCACAATTAATGTTCAAACTTAGTAGAGAGTAAAAAAAAAGTATAGTAAAGTTCCCTTTAGACATTGCGATCTATAGGGTAGATGATGTAAAGGTCATATGTTTCTGTGGTTGGTCGTTGTGCTGGCCACATGACACCCTCGTTAACCGTGGGCCACAGGAGTTACTGTAGCTAAATAAGATCCAATCGTTGCCACATTTTTTTAAATAATTGAAAACACATCACTTTTTCTCACGCTCAATATCAAGTTTGATATATTTTCCAGTAAAAAGAGCACAGTCCTAAAATAATGTTTCTCATAAATTTTAATAGTGGCTTTACTCCGAAATTCATTATGTTTTGGTCTAGAGCACACATTAGGCCCTACTCTTAGAGAGAAAAGCGCGTCAAAGTCAAAGTAAAGATTGGGACAGATTGATACTGAATTCTGAGATATATTCTAGGCATCTGGGCATGTACGTTGTAAAGAGCTTGATCGAAAGACCATGCTCGTGTTCAGAAAGATGTCTTGTGGTGTGCTTAATTGTTTGATTAAAAAGTGTCCACTGAACGATAAATTGTCAATTGGAAGAAATTTGGTGTCTCGTGACAAAGTACTGGCTAGAATCTTCTTTGGTGACTTGATGTTTGTAAAATGTTTGTAAAAAGTTTTACGTAATTCGGATGTTCCTTCAGAGTTGAAGATAGTTTACTTCCTAGTCCAAACCTCCCGCAGGACGACGGGGGATGGGAGCGGGCAGGGTTTGAACCCTCGATAAATCCGAACGACAGTCCAACGCGCAAACCGCACGAACAGGCAGCCAGTTGATCTTGTTGCAGACCCTTCTCACAAAAGCAGTATGAAAGGCCCTAATTAGTAGACTTCACCTAATGTAATAATGTCTTTTTTAAGCATTGATAATAATATCATTTTTACTTAACGAGTAATCAAATCCGGATAATCACCACAAAAAAAAAATAAAACCAACTTCGCGCCCATTTGTCAGCACCCAAAGGGGGGGGGGGGGGGGGACGCACCACAGTTTGAGAAACGCTGGCATCAGAATTTGAACAGCTCACAAAAAAAATAGTAGAACTTACATTATTCTAAACTGAAATAAAAATTAGTGGCTTTGAATTAATCGTTTCCATATGTACATAAATGTTGGAGGAACCTGGAGGCTTACTGGGAGCTACCAATTTAAAATTACGATCTGAATTCAGATGTTTGGTTATATCCACTTGTGCGACAGAATACTGTGATCGACATTTCTAGCACAGCACTCCACTGTAATTGATTAAAAAAATCTTGTCTTCTTTATAAACGGGAACTCTATTTATAAATCCCTATATATTGTAATAATTTAAGGGAGGCAACTCAACGAGGCACATCGATGTTTATTTACAGGACATCACAAATACCTGTAGAACAACATTTCTTGAGCACAGCATCTTTACATCAGCTCTCCCTTGGGCGGAAATCGTTCTCTCTCTCATGTCAACATCTGACTTAGTCTTGTCACTAATAGTGCGAACCATCTTTCTGCACTAGCCTGGATTGCGGTGCGCATGGCAGAGTTATAACAATATGAACTTCGAAGTTTTGTGTACGACATCCATCACCCTGTCATCGACAGGAAGGAAAGCCAAACCAATGAATACTGTATGCTGGAATTGATAAACAAAATGAGCGAGCATCATCCGGACTCCAAGAGTCGACAGGAAACGTGCTGATGTCAGTTTCTGAGTAAAGGGCAGTTTACTGTAAAGTAAAAGCACTACTAACACAGGAGCTTGCTTTGCAGTGAATATAAAATAAAGATCAAGTAGAAATTGCTGAAAAGTGGTAACTTTAGATATTAACTAGATTTTGAAAGATTTTAAAATAAAGGTTGATATTGGTCTTTCTTTTTTTAAGCGGGACGCTGGCGGTCCCGCCCGGACATTTTATGAAAAGCGTGAAAGACGATCCAAAACGGGACTGTCACGCCCAATTCAGGACGTCTGGTCACCTTATATGAACATTACACGTAAATATCACACTTGATAATGTCATGTGTCGAACGCCTTAGGGAACCAGATGCTAGGACAGAGTGCGTAAAAGTGGCCGCCGAGTTTTCAGCACATGTGAAAATATCACATTATCTTGAACCTCTTGTAAAGTTCTTGAGTTTGTTGTGTTGAGTAGCCTAGTGATAGGAAAGATCGTAACAATACTAAATGAATTATTTCTCTTTTAGAACAAAATTGAACACTTCGTTAAAATGTTAGTAGCTTGTAAGCCTATTATAGAAAACACTTAAAAATACTTCTTACATTAATGGTAAACCATTTACACTGTCTAAAAAAAACACCTCAAAACCATCCTCTGTTCGGGTCCTCTCATCTCAAAAAAACATTTTTAATTACATAGAACAGACGCAAAATACAACCGTCAGATTTATAACAAATTAATATTCATCTTTAACTCGAGCTGCGATTCTCAACCTTTTTAGTTCTGCGACTTCTTTAATTTTTTTCCTTATGTGGCGACCCACAATTGTAAAATTACTTTCATTCAGTAACCTAAGTAGCTTATGTTAAGTCTTACGAAACAAAATGTTATTACAAATTAATAGCATTTTATCTTTATAAGTTGTGTTTACTTTGCCAACTCTTTTTTTTTATTGCGTACTCACCATTTTTCATGTTGCTTGAAATTTGAGACATTAATGAAGAAACTAACAACTTAATGTACAGAATGATATGGAATGTAAAACTGCGTTCTGCGATAGCTTTTAAAATTCAAGCCAGTGGTGTTTGCTCTGCATATTTGTCAAAATCAAATCCTCAGGAGAAACAGCTCAATACCATGTTGTTGTTTTTTTTCTGCCAGCAGTCTCATCTGACTAAGGATGTCATTCTTGACATTCATTCTTAGCATGGGCATGATGGTTTTTAATTTTTGCTGTTGAGCACCAACTATGGACAGACTGCAACATCTGGGCAACTGATTCAAAAACAAATGAATTATTGGCAACAATGAAATGACAAATCTGAAATGTATGCCTACATGAGGAGCAGGCACTGAGTAACACGTGCAGTTTGTCTGCTTTCAACAGCAGTCGTCATTTCAAGATAGCGCCAAACAGTTAAAGATCTCAAACGTTTAGACTGATAACGCAAATTGATTTGTATTTCTCAAGTCCATTGTGTTTCATACAAGAAATAAATGTAGTACAACCCTCTCGTCGCTTGAGACTGTCTAGGAAGAAATAGATATTATAATCTTAAATCTTGATGTTACCAACAATAACATACAGGCCCTACACAATTAGGTCATTGACAAGGTCCGAACAAAGGCTGCTTTTAGATATTTTTCGAAAATTTTTACCGTAACACCATTTTGAATGTTAGCCATCATGGAACAGCCATGTCTAGACTCTAGACCATACCTTATTCTTTTGCTGACAGCAACAAAACCAATGAAGCCTTCTCGAAAAAAAAAATCCCTAATCAACCAACTGAACACTCAAAAGATATTCGCTTAGTACCTGCAAGGTATCTCAGTATCTGCAATTTCATCAGTCAACTTTATTAACTTCAAGAGCACCAAACAAAACAACAAACACTGGACAAACAATTAATAGGCCTATCCTTTCAAATCATACTCTTGCATTCTGCAAACAGCTCATTTTGGACAAGGGGAAACATTTCCTGCTGCTATTTCACTGCTTATCATATGCGATGAACTGGAAAGGATAATCTATATCTAAGGAAATAGTAAAATAGGCGCCTACGTGGTACACTGATACCCCTAGCCTTACTCTATGATGAGATTTTCAAAATCTACATAGATCTAAAGACTTGGTCTAGATTTACTATAATATGAGAGATAACACCCTACTAATAAAGCGCGTGCAGGTGAGGTAATGTTAGTATACATGTGAATAAACAGCACCTTATAGGCATGGAAGCTGTGGTCCCCCCTTCTATAATCATTTGACGCTTGGGTACCGTTCGCAAAATGATACTGATACGCAAGTGGCAGCGCGCAGTCTATCCTTACAATTACTGTGTCATACTTTTATCTACCGGTATGGTGACGTGACAACTAGATTTATAGATGTAAAGTGTAGTGACTAGGGATTTAGGATCTATATAGATTCTAGTAATAGTTTTAAATATCTAGATCTATCAATATTAATTAGATCTTGATCTATAAAGGTTAAAACTTTACATCGCAAACCCCTGACCCTGGCTTATCAATCAGGTCAATAAGTTGACAACTATGGAGATTTGGAGTATGAGACTAGATCTAGATTCTAAATGAACGTATGCTGCCGTACTGACATGTCCTCACCTGAATACTGAATAGTAGATACTAGATCTAATAATATATATACAAAATACAAATCTAGACTCTACTTAGTCTAGATCTAGATGTGTAGATAGATCTATAAAGTTTCATTTAATCTAGATCTAGAAATGGAAAGGTAAGTGTCACATAATCATAATGACATGGTGATGGTCATGTCATGATTGACATGATGATGATGGCTGGGGGTGGGGTAAAGTAAGTGGGGATTAACTAAGATTATGATTATCTTATGATAATCATTATAAATTTAATAAATGACTATGACACAATCACCAATGTGAATGTTGAAGTCATTGACATATATCATTACGGTACATATATATATTATTATTAATGACATTCATTATCATTAATATCATGAATAATATGATATTTTTGAGTGTAGACAGTGTAGATGTAGTTTATTGTGTGTGTAGTGTTTTGCCTTATATTAGTTACATATTATAATTAGCCTTATTATACTTGAAGTACTTGATATGATAGTAGATCTATATTAACTAGACCTATATTGGCTATATTGAATTGATACTTGGCCTAACTCTCACTCTGTTACTGTTACTATGTGGTACTATGCCGTGGGCCATACCATAGCCATATAGATCTATATATAAAATATATTAATAATTAATATATATTTCATAATGATTTAATGATAATCATAGAATGATAGATCATAATCATTAATTAAGATGATTAGAGGCTTCTTTACTAATAATAGATCTAACACATTTTTAAAAGCAAAAAAAAAAAACAACAAAAAACATTGTTAGATTTAGATCTAGTTTAGACATCAATCAGGCGGCTCAGGCCATACTGGGCCATAGCCATTCAATAATGATAATGTAGATTGTAGTGAGTATACCTGAGGTAAATCTAGTGAACAAGAATGCATTCTCTCTCCAACTCTTTTTTACATATTTCTGGAGCATGTTTGTTAAGATTTATTTTTATATTATGAATATGATGGACTAGATCTAGATGCCTAGGCCTAGAAGGATTTACTGGTAGCTTGACCATCTAAATGGGCAGCCTATTTCCAATCTCATATTTGCAGATGATATAGACCTCATTAATTGGAGAAAATGTAGACCAGGTACAGGATCTTACTTCAAAACTGGATGCTAAAGCTAGAGCAATTGGCATGGGAAAAAAGCAAAGAAAAATATAGGCTTTTTTTTAAGTATAGTATTGCCTCTCTAATCATTGGGACTTTGCTTTTTCTCATGGTCTAGTTGTTTGCTGGTTCAAGGCAGTATAGATGTTCATTGCTTCCACTGTGTTGTCTGTCCAGATCCCTCAGCATGAACCAGCTAAAAAATGCTGGAGGTTCTGGTAATGCTTGTTCTGTCGATAGGTATGGTGCTTGTCTTAACTGAAACAGACAGGCTTAATGACGTCTGCTGTACTTGCAGATCCAGGCTTAGAATAAAAAGCCAGGCTGAAAATACAATGGTTCAAAGCCTGAATGTTATGGACCAGTGGGAGGGGGTATTTGGGAGAAGTTTTTTTTTGTGCTGCCTGTATGCGCTCAGTTACCACAACTCTGCTCGAGTCGTTTGTCGAACCTCGAGCCCCTTTCATAGGTAGCCAAGACAACATGAACTTAGCCTCTTGACCTTCACCCTGTGTGAATATGTTGTAGTGGTGTATGGTGCAAGTATAGGAAGTTAAGGTGTCTACTGGTCTAGTCAGAGTAAATGTGCTTACTAAGGGAGACAAAAACTGACACCTTTGCCATTCATTCTCTTTCAGTCACAAACACCAGACTGCAGCATTATTTTCTCAGAATAATTTGAATAATTATATTTATAAATGTCTCTCACTACATAATCATACATGACATGCAGATTCATTTAATTCTACACTGATGTGACTCAGTGTTGAGTTCATTGGAGTTTAATGATAATCCATTCAAAATCATACTACAAAAAAAAAAGACTTTAAACACTATCTGAATGTACATTTATTTTTTTTTCTTACATTTTGCATTGACACAACACATCTGCCTCTGTAAATCTTGTTTTTAAATGTTTGCAAGTTGAAAGTGTATCAATATTCACTGTCTGTATAAAAGATTTCCAAGTCTTATAATTTTACTTGTGCTAAATTTTTGTAAAAGTAAAAACATTGTTTCATTTTTCATTCACAAACTTTGACTTTTTTATTAATCTTTTTTTTTTTCAACAGGAATTTTAGATGAAAAAGTTTAAATACAGGCTTGCCAGACTTTGATGATGTCTGACACAAAGCTTGATTTTTCTCTTGAACTGAACAATGCCTTAAAGCATGTGAAGAAGGAAGTGGTAGAACCAGATTTAGCAACACAACCATGTGAAGATCAAGACTTCCTAGTGCCGATGATAAAAAGTGAGAGGATAGATGAAGATGAATCAGACTTGAATGCGCAACCAACAGGAAACTGTTACTCTGAAACAGACTTGACACAACAAGAAGAAGAACAAAACGTTGAAGTCTCAGTGATAAAAAATGAGAAGTTAGAAGAAGAGAAATCAGTCTTGTACACAAAGCAATCAGAAAACTGTGTTTCTGAAAACTCTTCTAATGTCAACCTTGGGCATGAGGTATTCCATTGTTTACTGACATACATGACATCAAACACATTTTAAATATAAACATATGTATCAGTCAAATATTAAAAATAACCATCTTTTTTTAAAAATATATTTTTATGAATATTTACAAATTGACACAGGACTATATTTCTCCCCTTTTATATGAAGCTAAAATAATATAGTTCATTATGTTGTATGTACATATTTATTTATTTAGTAGCATTACCAACTTGCAACACCTGTTGATTTGTTCTCATATATTGTTTTTACTTCTGCCCCCCACCTCCCCTTCCATTCTTATCTTTTCCACTTTCAACAATTGATAAGAACCACCTTTTTATTGCATCCTGCGTATCATTCTGCTGCTCTTCCACATACATAGAGTTCTTGCAGAAAACTCCCTCCACCTTTTTTTTTTTTTTTTCATAACCAATTTCCACATGTTCTCCCTTCCCTTAAATTCTAGTATCTGTTACATCAAATTGGAATGGTCCAGTTTATTAACACTCCCCCCCCCCCCCTTCCTCAATCATGCACACACCTATTTTGTTAGTACTAGGAAAAAATATTTAGACTTGATCTAGATTTACATGTAGAATTAAAAATGAGACCTATAATTAGGAGTGAATAGGAAGTAGAATCTTTTCAGCTAACAAAAATAGGTAGCACACATTTTTGGCAATGTAGCTTTAAACATTATATCGGGTCGAAATCATTTTTGATAACTATAACAGCTTTGGTTTCAGTTGTGAAAATGGTTGAGTGTTGATAGGTTAAGGCGTATCTTTTTGTCTACCTGAAGTGGTAGAATTGTTGATAAATGAGTGGTAGTGAATGACTGATGTCAGGGTATTTGTGTATATATATATCAGATGAAGTTTTAATTCTTATATTTCTTAAATTATTTATTTTTATTTGGTTTTACAGGAGAGTAATATAAAGCAAGAGATAGAAAGGACCAATTTTAAAGAAAGCAAAAAACCTTGGTCCCTGGTGGTGAAACTGAAGACAAACAACAGTCTGGTAAATACTATCTGAAAATAAAGTTTAGCAGAGTTGTAAGCAGCAATTTTTGTACAAAAATGACTATATAGTCATTGTTTATTACTTAAATGTATACTACTTTTTTTTGGTTTATTAGGAAACAAAATTTCTTTAAGTCTTTTTTTTTTCTTTGCTAGCTGTTTTAATTTTACACCTCAAGTGTCCCATAACTTCATGTTTTCTTTTTCTTCTTTGCAATTACTAGGTAGTTAATTTTTTTGTTACCTTTACATTACCCTTTCAGTTCTTCCATGCTCTGCTTTACTGTCATTCTTAGATTTGACTTTACACTTGGGCAGCGTCTCTTTTTGATTGATTTGACTTGTGCAATGAGTTCATTTCTCCTCGTAATATACTTTCTACTCTCTGAGTTAGTAACGTGTTACATTATCACTAATGATTTAGATTACAGCTACAGAAGTTCAAAGTATCATTCCATTTTATTGACATACTTGGACGAATAATAGAAGACTGTTACAGCACTATAAGAACAAAACATGTCAACACTCAGAATATTAGAGTGTTATAAATACTCTGAATATTAGAACAAGGGAGACAACACACACAAAATAATGAAAACACTTCGTTCTCAACCTGGAGTTAAATATTCACATAAATGTGACATCCTCCAGTGTTTAAGGTCAGTCATATTCATAGACACAAGTTCTTGTGGATTTGACAACTCAGCCTGACCTAGTTGTATATGTTGGTGCTTTCATATCAGTAGGCGGTGGGATTCTTCACATGTAAATTAGATTTCAGTGATAAACTCCTCCACCTGATTTATTTTCGTATGATCATAATTCTTATATCTTCACTGCTGATTCTACTTCACCATTTTACCTGTGGTAATGTGATATCATCACTGCTGATTCTACTTCACCATTTCATTTGTGGTAATGTGATATCTTCACTGCTGATTCTACTTCACCATTTTATCTGTGGTAATGAGATATCTTCACTGCTGATTCTACTTCACCATTTTATCTGTGGTAATGTGATATCTTCACTGCTGATTCTACTTCACCATTTTATCTGTGGTAATGTGATATCTTCACTGCTGATTCTACTTCACCATTTTATCTGTGGTAATGTGATATCTTCACTGCTGATTCTACTTCACCATTTTATCTGTGGTAATGTGATATCTTCACTGCTGATTCTACTTCACCATTTTATCTGTGGTAATGTGATATCTTCACTGCTGATTCTACTTCACCATTTTATCTGTGGTAATGTGGACAGCTCATCAGGTGATTGAAACTCCAATTCTTGGTGAATTTTATGAAGCTCTCCTATGAGAATTGAGGCCCATTATACCTGACCACTGTAGATGGGATGCCATATCTAGAAAATAAGCATTTAGTTCCCTTATAAATGTTACTGCCCTCGTATTTCTAAGTGATCAACTTTGCAATAGTTACTGTAGTAGTCCACACAGACAAGATAGTCTTCAGTGTCCAGTTTGAAAAGATCAACCTTTTCCAATGGAACGTAATGATTCATTAAAGTCTCTTTCTGTTGGTTAATTGAAAAGCTTGACATATTTGACACGTTGAAATGCAATGCCTTATGTCACCAGCCATTCCTGGCCAGAATAAACTCTCCCTTTTCAGACATCCTTCAATGCTTGTATTCCATTGCTGATGGTAGCGACTTTAAGCACAAGTCCCTCCTGAGTCAACATTCATCTTTGAAAATTATAGTAAGGCATTAGTTTATAGGGTAGAAGTTGCTTGCCAACAAGCCAATCCTGATTAATTGTAGTTTGAAGTTTGTAAAGTGTTCTTCTCGGTTTTCTCTTGTAGTCTCCAGTCTTTCTTCCCCAAATTGATAGGAAACTGGCCATAATAAGTTGTAATTCTCCTTGATTGTTTAATGATGACCTTATGTAAAATCTTGAAAGTCTTAAGTTTATCAGCTCTACTTTCACTTTCCATTTTTAAACTTTTAACAAGAAAAGTACACAAAAATTCTTTTTTAAAAAAAACCAAAGCTTATATTAAGTGTATCAATTAGTTTAGATTAGTCATGTAATTAAATTTGTAATAGATCTAGACTAACAACCACCAACCTCCTTTACTTTTCCCTAACTAATGTCAGGCTGGGTCGATTCAGAGGCACCCAAAGATCCAGAAATAAAAAATCTTACTCTTTACCAGGATTTGAACCCAGGACCCCGGTTCGGAAGTCAAGTGCTTTATGTTGACATTGTTTATATGAGTAGCTTGAATGATTCCCCGTGACTAAGGGAGTGAATGTTGGAATGTTATGTGTCATGTGTGTTTACAAAGTGTGTAAATAAATTCACTCATGAATCTGGTACTAGAGCGTTGGTGTTGTTTATTAAGTGTAGTGTCCAGAGCTTAACAAGTGGTAGCAGAGCGTAAGTAAACATATTTACTTAGTTGATCCTAATGGCTACTAGGATAGAAATTCCATCATTTATTAAAGAAAAGCCATACGAGTTGTATAAACAAGAGTTACTCGCATGGAATGAAATAACTGACCTGAAAGAAGAGAAAAGAGCTATAGCCATTGCCCTTTCACTACCACAAAACAGTGAATCAGGGATCAGAGAGAAAGTGTTCGAACAATTAGACCTATCAGAGCTTAAGTGTCGGGAAGGCTTTGAGAGACTTTTGCAGTTTCTTGACAAGAACTTGGCCAAAGATGACCTGGCAGACAGCATTCACAAATTTGACGAGTTTGAAGATCTTAAACAGGGGGAAAACCAGTCCATACAGGATTTCATAGCAGAATTTGATACAAAATATAGAAGAATAGAGAAGAAAAAGATGAAGCTGTTACCTGAGATTCTGGCCTTCAAGCTACTAAGGAAGGCAAGAATAACTCGAAACGAAAAGATGCTTGTTTTGACTGGAATGAATTACGCCAATCGTGACACCTTGTACGAAGAAGCTAAGTCATCTCTGAAAAAGTTTAAGGGAGAAGAAAGTAAACTGAAGGACCAAGAGGCATGTATCAAACTTGAGCCAACGTTTTTGGCTGAAAATAAAGAAGCTTTATGGGCAGCGGGATACCAAAGACGTGAAAACTTCAGTAGCTTTGGAAAACTAGAAGATCAGACAAAATGTAATTATAAGCCTAAAGTCGGACATTAAGTAAGAGGTGGAGGACAAGGAAGGGGCGGCACCCGAGGTTTTGGATTCCCAAAAGTTCAACGAAGTTCGAAAAATATAAACCCAGTTGGTCCCGACGGAAATGTCTTAACATGTAAATCATGTGGATCATACAGACATCTTTTGCCCAAGTGCCCCGACAGTTGGGAAAACATGTCTAAGAGGGTCAATATCGTTGACCAGGAAGAAGAAGCCTGTTTGTTCACAGGAAATCACAAAGATGAAACTTCCCAATTAGGGGTCGAAGCTTTTAACTGTGCCGTATTGGACAGTGCATGCAGTAGTACAGTGTGTGGAATGATATGGTTGGAGGCATTTTTGAGCTCTTTAGATGAAGAGGACCGCAACAAAGTGAAGTTAAGAGAAGGTCACAGAATGTTTAAGTTTGGTGGTGGAACAATAATAAAATCAAAAGGTGAATATGAGTTACCTGTCACAGTGGCTGGAAAGAATGTTAAACTTCTGACTGATGCTGTAGAAACAGACATACCATTGTTACTTTCCAGATCTGCTATGAAAACAGCAGGAGTAAAAATGGATCTGGAAAATGATACAGCTGTTATATTTGGAAAAGAGGTTGCTTTAAACTTAACATCTTCTGGCCATTATTGCATTCCAATTGACAAGACAGAAATGATTCAAATAGAAGAGGTCAACACAGTAAAAGCATTCGACGAATCCTCTGAAAAACGCAAGGCAACAATTAGAAAACTACACAGGCAGTTCGCACACCCTCCAAAGGATAGACTTAAGGCTTTACTTCAAGACGCTAACAGTTGGTATGAGGGTTTTGAAGAGGAATTAACAGATATAGAAAGAAGCTGTGAAGTATGCAAAGTATTTGCCAAGACACCATCTAGACCTGTAGTGGCCTGCCCTATGGCCAGAGACTTTAATGAAAAAGTTCCAATGGATCTCAAACAATACAAAGGTCAATGGATACTGCACATGGTTGATATGTGGTCAAGGTACAGTGTTTCTGTACTAATCAACCGGAAAAAAACGTCTAATGTCATTGATGCCTTGATGACAAACTGGGTAGGAATATTTGGAGTGATGAAGGCGTTGATGACGGATAATGGCGGCGAGTTCAATTCTGATGAGCTTCG
Source organism: Biomphalaria pfeifferi (assembly GCA_030265305.1). Taxonomy (NCBI): domain Eukaryota; kingdom Metazoa; phylum Mollusca; class Gastropoda; family Planorbidae; genus Biomphalaria; species Biomphalaria pfeifferi. Next base: position 4,843,462 of record JASAOG010000012.1, read on the forward strand.
AGAAGTAGCATCAATCCTGAACATTCAAGTTGGTACAACTGCAGCTTTCAGTCCATATCAGAATGGCTTGTGTGAACGAGTCCACGCTATTACCGATCACATGCTAATGAAACTTGAGGCTGAAAATTCAGATGTAGATCTTGAAACTCTCTTATTCTGGGCTAATATGGCTAAAAACTCTTTGCAAATGAGAAATGGTTATAGTAGCCATCAGCTTGTGTTTGGGAGAAACCCTAATTTACCTAACATTCTGCAGGCAAAATTACCAGCTTTAGAGGGCAGCACAACAAGTGAAGTCTTCCATAAGCACCTGACCGCTCTCCACGAGGCACGTAAAGCTTACATTCAATCAGAGTCAAGTGAAAGAATAAGACGAGCCCTGCGTTCTAAAGTTCGAGCATCAGAGCAGGTGTTTCAAAATGGTGACAAAGTGTTTTACAAGCGTGAAGGCAAAGAGAGATGGTTAGGACCCGGAAAGGTGGTATTTCAAGATGGAAAAGTTGTTTTTGTGAGACATGGCGGTGTATTTGTCAGAGTGGCACCAAACAGACTTTATAAAGCGAGCATGGAGGAGGAAGAGAGTACAGAAGATAATAAGGAGAACACAAAAACGATTCATGACGGCGTCAAGAGTGGTGTAAGCGAAATATTTGATGGAGATGGTGAACTTATTAGAGATGAAAGTAACACAAAGACAGACATTCATTCTGTAACTTGTTTGAAGCCAAATGAACAAATAGAATACAGAATGGACGAATCAGAACAATGGTCAAAAGCTACCATTCTCGGAAGAGCAGGCAAAGCCACAGGAAAGTATAAGTATTGGTATAACATAGAAAATAATGTGGACAAAGAAAGAAAAAGTGTTGACCTTGAACGAATTGAGTGGAAATATTCAAGGGGAGGCAATAGCGACAATGTATGCTTATCAATGGTTGAATCAAGCAAGGAGATAGATGAAGCCAAACAATTGGACATATGAAGAGGTTGAAGACTGTGGACAAAATGCTATTTCTACACGTTGGGTTATAACAATGAAAAATGGTTCACCAAAAGCACATCTTGTTGTAAGAGGATTTGAAGAGCAAGACTTAATACCAAAAGATAGTCCAACTGTTGCCAAAGGCTCCGTGAGAATTTTCTTGTCAATAGTGGCTAGTAGACAGTGGCAGATTAAAACAACAGACATCAAATCTGCATTCTTACAAGGAAAACCCCTGAATAGAGATGTACATATTATACCTCCAAAAGAGAGCAACACTCCAAGTAAAGTTATTTGGAAACTGAAGTATGGGCTATATGGACTCAAGGATGGTGCAAGACAGTTTTATTTAAGCGTCAAAGAAGAGCTTATTGAACTTGGTTGCAAACAGTCAAGCCTTGATCCAGCACTGTTCACATTAATGACTGATGGAGTTGTATGTGGCATCATTTGTTGCCACGTCGACGATTTTCTTCATGCTGGCAATGATGTTTTTGAGAAGACTATGTGTGAATTGCGTCACCGAAGTGTGGCAGGAAAGATAGAAGAGCGAAATTTTTATTACATTGGCTTCGACATCAGACAAGTCACAGATGGGATCATCCTGGACCACACAGCGTACATCGAAAAACTTGATCGCCCAAAGTTAGACCCAGCAAGATGTTTGCAAAAGGATTTGCAGTTGAATGATACAGAACAGTCTTTGTATAGAAAACTCATTGGCAAGTTAAATTGGGTCGTTCAAGGCTCCAGACCTGATATGGCATTTGAGTTAGTTGATCTTAGCACAAAGTTAAACAAAGCTGTGGTTACAGACCTAATGCGAGCAATAAAAGTCATCGGAAAGCTAAAAGACTTAAGACCCATACAATTGTATAGAGGTCTAAATGGAAAACCCGAAGACGACTAGGAGCTGCTTCTGTTCTGCGATGCCGCCTTGGGTAATCTTAGTGGTGGTACAGGAAGTACAAGTGCCCATATTGTATGGATTAAAGACAAAGACGGGCATTGCTGTCCAATTTTTTGGCGAGCCTCAAAGATCAAAAGGGTAGTGAGATCTACCATAGCTGCTGAGGCATTAGGCTTGCAAGAAGGCCTAGAGTCTGCCATCTTTTACAGAACTGTAATAGAAGAACTCTGTGGTATTGAGAAACAGTCTTTGCCTATCACAGTTTTCATTGACAACAAAAGTGTCATTGAAGCGCTGCAGACCACCAAGCTAGTGGAAGACAAAAGGCTGCGTATTGACATTGCTTCCATCAATGAGATGCACAGGACTGAAAGAATTGAAATTCGCTGGTGTCCTGGGAGAGCGCAACTAGCTAATGTGATGACCAAACGAGGCGCATCGGGACTTCTACTTCTGACCATACTGCAAGAAGGAAGACTCCCGGATGAGTATATGTAAGCAGCACTGGTATTTTTTTTTTTCTCTATTCACCCTATTTCTATTTCTAGTAATGTAAACATACCTATGACCCTGCCATATTTTTTGTTTGAATATATCATCTTTCCTAGTTATGTGAATATGCCTACAATTTCATTTTGTTATTCACCATACTTGTCTTGTAGTTCGAATAGTATGTTAAAAAAAAAAAAAAAAAAAAAAAAACGTGACTAAAACAGATTGTTTACTTTGTTTGATGTTTGAGTTATTTGACATTCTACTCTTGTCACGTATAAATACTTGTTAATATAATATGTACTTGTTGATTTCGGTTGATTTTCCTACATTTCTTTCTGATTCTGTATTTTTGCCTTTATAGGTGAAAGTAAGAATGAGTGAGAAAAAGAAAAAAGAGAAATTGTAATGAATGTTGACATTGTTTATATGAGTAGCTTGAATGATTCCCCGTGACTAAGGGAGTGAATGTTGGAATGTTATGTGTCATGTGTGTTTACAAAGTGTGTAAATAAATTCACTCATGAATCTGGTACTAGAGCGTTGGTGTTGTTTATTAAGTGTAGTGTCCAGAGCTTAACACTTTACTGCTCCACCCTTTTACCACTAGATGTTCAAATATTTGTGTGTAATTTGATTATCACTTTTCAAAGCTTGCATTTAGAATGGGAGGAAATCTTTAGATGAAAGCTCTAATACAAAAATAAAAAAAAATTCACATTCAGAAGGAAAGTTTTGCACTTTTATAAGAAAAATAAAAAGTATTAATGTATAATGAGTAAGGGTTAGGATTTGGTTAAAAATTTTCTGAAACAGAAGATTTTTATTATCATCCTAGCTAAGAACTAGCTTTAAGTAACCCCAAAAAATGTGCATGGATTATTCTTAATAAAAAAAAAACATGACAACCTAACTGTATATAGTTGTCTTAAGTGCTATCAAGTAATAGATAATAAAACACTGAACCATAATCTACAAGTGCAAAACCAAAACTGAATAAAATACTCAGGACACAAAGATAAAGGCACATTTCTTATTTCACATGCTAGGACAAATTTGTACAAGTGCTCCTTCTTCCCTAATTCTACTAGAGCATGAAATGGGTTGCCTGAATCAGCCAGGAAACAAAATAATTTAGATGAGTTTTGTCACTGATTAACATGCATGGCTAGAGCGATACATGAATATGCATAGTGCATAATAATCTCTTTTGGAGTAATGTCTGTAATTAATGAGATAAGATATAGTTCAGTGAAGTTTGATGGTTTTTTTTTTTAAGTACAAACATTATGGTATGCTTCTATTACAGCAATGGTAAAATGTGTGAAAGCTAATTAGTTTTTTTTTCTAATGCTAATCGCTCAAAAACTCATTTTTGTAAATTAGAATGAAAATGAAGACTTAAACTTGCCCATAATATTTACATATACTATTTGTAGGCATAGTGTGTGTCTAAGGACTTGAGCAGCCTACAGTGGATGCAACTACTTATTTTTTTTAAATGCTGGAAATAATGCTTGGAGCCAGGGCAGCTGAGAAACCAGACCTCCTAGCTTGAAAGGGCAGGGGTGTCTACTGTCTTTCCACTAACTCCAGGAAGAACCTATTCTAGAGTACAAAAAATATCAGAAAGAATGAATGGTTGGAATTTGATTAAATTATGTACGCACACACACACATACATGTATATATAATTGTAACAATTCTCACTAAACAGGCTGTCTGCAAACTGCTCCACACAACACTACCTAATTAAAGAACTTAACAACTCAGGGCTCCAAAATAACGTAACAGTTTGCAACAGCCAATACTGTACTTTTGGCAACATGTTGCATTGAAAGTATAACAAATGTTTCACCCTTAACAATCGTACTGCTATATCAAACTCTACTGGCCTCTCTGCCTCGTCTCTGGCACTGAGTTCAGCTGTTCAGGACTGACTTCACACACTGGGCTCATTTAATCGGACTTGATCACAGATCAAGATCAAGACGTCGTCTTGTACTCACAAGGTGTCTTAGAGTCCGCACCAAACCATCGTAGTGTACTGTACAGAACCACACCGCCAAACCACACCAAACCAAGTCAAACATGTAGTGAACCATCTTGAATGCGACACTTCCTATCTTTCTATAGGGTTCCCGCCAACCTTCCAGAAACCAATAGAACATTGCTCGATCATTTGGGTTGATCATGTGGCTACATCTAACATGGCTGGTATGAGTGGTGTTCACTTTATGTGTTTCTTGAAACTTTGCAAGTCACCAAGGAAGACTGTTGCCATCGTCATGGTTGACCACTCATCTAGTGCTGACCTTGGGTAATTTGCGTCTGCTGACTACACACACACTACTACCCATATCCAAACTAACACCAGATTTACAATAATATATATATATATATATATGGGAGGGGAGGGGGAGAACAAGATGCCCCCAATCACCCCCTTTCCACAGAAAAAGATCCTTGCTATGCCCATACTTCTTTGATATAAAAAATCATGCAGATTTTCAATATCAATTTCTATAATAGGTTTACAAAATCAACAATTGACTGTTTAAATAATTGTAATAGGGATGTTTCCTTGCTAAAAATTGCTTTATTTCTTTTTCTATTTATCTCAAAATAAATATATATTTTTATAAATGATAAAAGACCTGTACTTACTATAACCTTAAAGAAGATGCTATTATTATTATTAAATTATTAATGTAATAATGAAAAAAATATTTTTGTTACAGGAGATTAAGAGAGAAAAGGAAACAACTTTGGAAACAAATGTACCCACTGATAACATAGAAGATCCAGTTGCTGGAAACCATTCTAAAGAAACAGTTTCTGGTAAAGAGATACCAAATTCTTGTGATCAGGTGGAAAAAAAACTGCAATGTCAGGCATGTCTCAAAGAGTTCACTAAACCTGCACTATTAAAAAAACATCAGCGGAGTCATGCTGAAAAGATATTTCAATGCCACATTTGTCATAAAAAATTTACCACCACTTCACTTTTAAAAAGACATCTGGTCATACACACCGGGGAAAAACCATATAAATGCCAAATCTGTCACAAAAAATTTGCTTATTCTTCGCATATGAAAAGTCACCAAAAGTTACATTGCGGTGAAAAGCCATTTAAATGTCAAATATGCCTCAAAGAATTTGTTTATCCTGCGCATTTAAAAGCACACAAAATGATTCACTCTGGTGAAAATCCGTTTAAATGTAAGATATGCCTGAAACAATTTTTGTATCCTTCACATTTGAAAATACATGAAAGGATTCATTCTGGGGAAAAACCATTTCAGTGTCAAATATGCCTCAAAGGATTTTCTAGAGCCTCCCATTTGAAAAGTCATAAAGTGGTTCATACAGGGGAAAAACTATTTCAATGTCAAATATGTTTAAAAGAATTTTTTCTATCTTCACATTTAAAAACCCACCAGCTGATTCACACTAGTGCAAGACCATTCAAATGTCGCATTTGTCATAAAGAATTTCTGTATCCTTCATCTTTGAAAGCACACGAAATGGTTCATTCTGGTGAAAAACCATTTAAATGTCAAATATGTCACAAAGGATTTTCTAGAGCTACAAATTTGAGAGGTCACCAAGTGGTTCATTCTGGCGAAAAACCATTTAAATGTCAAGTATGCCTAAAAGAATATTCATATCCTTCACATTTGAAAACACATGAATTGACTCATTTTGGGGAAAATCCAAATAAATGTCAAATATGCCTGAAAGAATTTTCTTATCCTTCCCATTTAAAAGCACATGAAAAGATTCATTCTGGTAAAAAAACATTGAAATGTCAAATATGCCTCAAACAATTTCATTCATCTTCAAAATTGAAAACTCACAAAGTTGTTCATGCTGGTAAAAATCCATTTAAATGTGAAATATGCCTCAAAGAGTTTTTGTATCCTTCACATTTAAAAGCACACGAAAAGATTCATTCTGGTAAAAATCCATTTAAATGTCAAATATGCCTGAAAGAATTTCATTCATCTTCAAAATTGAAAACTCATCAAGTGATTCATACTGGTGAAAAACGATTTAAATGTCAAATATGTCTTAAAGGGTTTTCTCGCGCTTCAACTTTAAAAAAGCACCAAGCGCTTCATGCTGATGTAACCATTAAACAGGAAATTTGTCCCTAAAAATTTTTTGCCCTCTTCAAATGTGAAAACTGGCTAAGTGATTCATTCTGGGCAAAAATACAATATTTAAATGTGATATATACCAGAAATAATTTCCACAATCTGCACATTGGATAAAACACCAATCAGTTCATACTGGTTAAAAAACATTTCAGTGTCAAAAGAAATGTACTATAACTTTAGATTTGATATGGCACATTCAAGCTCAAACTGTCAATGTTAAATATGTCTTGAACATTTGTCTTAATCTTCACATTTGAAAACTCTTCAACTGGTTCATGCAGATATGATGCAAGTGTTATTTTTTTTTTATTGATTTTCTGAACTCACTTTATGATTCACTTGTTCCAAGTCCAAGTGTTGGAATATTTTCTGCCATTTCAACCACATTTGCTGTATTAGAATGTTCTTTATTTCTTTTCCCCAGTTTAAATTAAATAGTTTATTGTTTGGGAACATTTCAGATACATACTTTAGAGTCTAGATTTGATTTATATATATAAACATTGATTTCAGATTTGAAATTTCCATTGGCAGGTTTATATTAAAAAAAAAAAAAAAAACAACGTAGAATGTCAAAGATAAAAAAAATTAATGAATTATTATATGTACTTTTTAAAATTTGTTAACTTATTAGATATTGTGGACTTATGTACTTGAATGCCTAGCCAAACAATATGGGATTTAAATGTGTTTGATTATCATTATCTATAGTTTTAAAAAAGGTTTACACATTGTCACTTATATTGTCTGTTATTGTGTGCTCACATGGTTCTAAAGAAATTGAATATTTGTGCTGTATGCATGAGTTTTTGTGTTGTTTATTTTTTATTTTAACCTTAGATTCATCTGGTTTAAACTTTACTATTATCTTGGCTAGATGTGGTTTGAAGTATTTACAGAAAGCTGTGGTTGATTTGATTTTAAACATCTAATGTGTATCAAGCATACTTACCAATGAAATGTATGTACATGTCTCTGAGAGAATATCAAAAAAATGATAGCAAGCAGAAGTTTATTAGCTAAAAGTGAACATTTCAATTTATGTAGTGATTCTTTAGATTGTCATGATAGACAATTGTTTGATCGGTTGTTACAGTATTGAAATATTTTCGGCAGAAATAAAAACTTTTTTTTTTAAAATTGAACTTTGTCATCTTTTTTGTTTTAAATATATATGCTTTGAATTGATATTTGTTTTAAAACCTGCCACCAATGCCATTTATAAAAAAAAATGTGTATTTTTAGCGGCCTCCGAAAAGACGCTATTAGTTTTGTGTGAAATGTCTGTCCGTCCGTCCCGTTTAGATCTTGTAAACTAGAAAAGATATTGAAAATCGGACATCACAATATTTTAGACCATTCAAAGTTCTGATGCAACGGCTACTTTTTTTTTTCTGAAAGCGAAAAATCGAATTTTAAAAATCATTTATGCAAGTATTTTTTTAAAGAGAAAAAGCTAATTAGTATGCATTATAAGTTAGACCTAATTTAAAATGAATAGTAATCTTATAAACTTCATTTTCCTGAACTTTTATTTTAATGCGGAAATCTTTTTATTTTTTTTTAAGGATTCGAAAAAGAGATTGATCTTTCTCAAAAAATTAGATCAATTATAAGACATCAGTTAGGCCAGGGGAGGTGCGGTGGCTGAGCGGTAAAGCGTTTGGCTTCCGAACCGGGGGTCCCAGGTTCGAAGACTGGGATTTTTAACTTTGGAATCTTTGAGTCCACTCAGTAATGGGTACCTGACATTAGGAAAAGTAAAGGCGGTTGGTTGTTGTGCTGGCTACATGACACCCTCATTAACCGTAGGCCACAAAAAACAGATGAACTTTACATCATCTGCCCTATAGACCACAAGGTCTGAAAGGGGAACTAGTTAGGCCAGGTTTACATCTAACTTTACATTCACTTTCACCTATCCTTTGATCTGCTGGACCGTTGGGGCACTACACAAGATCTGTTAACCTGCTTTCTCCATTCTTATCTCTCATTTGTCTTTGATATAATTTCATTCGGATGTTCTTTCTGACAATATTAAGCCTGCCTGGGTGGAGCACTTCGGGGGCCGATCTTGAGTTTGTGTTTCCACACAAACTGTCTTTTGTAACCTTGTTTTTTTACATTTTATATTTTTTCATTTAAATGTTAAAAAGGCAATATCTTAAAAAGATATATTTTGTCATCAATTTAAACTAATTGTGATATTATGCTACATATTTGTGCTGTTATACTTTGTGTTATCAATAACTGATATAATGTGTGTGGGGGCCCGGTGGCTGTGGTTAAGTGCTTGGCTTCTGAACCTGGGGTCCAGGTTTCGAATTTTGGTGTAGACTGGGATTTTAAATTTCTGGATTTTTAGGGTGCCCGGCCTAGTGATAGTGTTTCATATCTTGGTCTTTAGTTCTGACGCATTGAGCCACTTTGCGCTAATTTTGCTACCAGGTTACGCCACTGACTATGATGCCCTTTTATGAGAAGATATGGGTGGCGCAGTGGCTGAGTGGATAAGCGCTTGGCCTGGGTTTAAATTTAGATGAAGACTGTGATTTTGAACTTTGGGATTTTTAGGGTTCCCCAGAGTCCACTCAACTCTAATGGGTACCTGGCTTATGTTGGGTAAAGCAAAGGCGGTTGGTCGTTGTGCTGGCCACATAACACCCTCGTTAACCATGGGCCACAGAAACAGATGACCTTTATATGGTAACTACAACAAAAACTTCATTTTTTTAAAGAGTTAATTGAAAATACAACTCTAGATTTCAAGATATTGTAGAAATACGTAGGCCTTAACTTTCTTTTTGTTCTACTCCCTCCCCCTTTTCCTGCAATGAAAAGCCCCTTTCCGCAAAGAGTTTGAGGGGGGATAATTAGTAAGTTATAGTTTTGTGTTAGTATTTTTACAAATAAAGCAAAACTACAGTCACCAAATTCCTTGAGTGAAGTCAAACCAGTTACACATCAAATTTCATGGTAATAGCCTAAAAGGTTTTGATGTAACCTCCGCCCTCCTTTTTTTTTTTTTTTAATCCCATAAAAAAAATACAGAAAAACTACCGTCAACAAATTCCAGAGCGTAAGTTATAATATGGGGGGGGGGGGGGCTATATCACTGTGACGATCACACTTGCCGGGGATTATATTGTCAAACTTGACAATTCAATGAAATAAGGAAAGAAACATATCTCTATATTTTCTTAAACTTCTTTAATAATACTTCTTCAACTTTCACATCAAATTAACTTCTCAATTCAACCTGACTTGACACTTCATAAATAAAACTTAATTGATACATGAAACTTCACTTAGTATAACTTCAACTTCAACTACTAAAACTTTAACTAATGGACCCGCTAATATCACGAAACTTATTACTAATCGAGGACTGAGCGAGGACCAACGCTCTACAAGAACTACTACTATGCGAGGACGCCGTCTAACTGACTTTCCCTTAATTTATACCTTTCTTAATCGTATGTTCCAGAATCATGGAACCTTCTCAGATAATTATTTTAGTAACTTTGACCTTCTAGAAGCTGACATGGGCTATTTTTTTCTTAACCCCTTTCTTTGATTGGATACCTAAAATTAACTTGTTTAAGCTGGACACTTGCACTGGTTTGAACTCGAGCTTCTAGAAACTGGTCGAAATAGGTCACAGACTCGACTCGTGACACTACCCCTTTGCCTTTTTTAGCATTTTGTATGCAATATAAAATGCGTAAAATAACATTATTACTATTATAATATATGCACAAAAAAACTTAATGAAATTGATCCAATGAAAGTACAGAACTCCTAATTCAAATAATTGTTCCATTACATTTACATAATGCAAAATTCAAAATATTGTACACATTTAGCATAAATAATAAGTATCACAAAAAATACAACTTAGTTCCATACATCACTTGTCACTATATGATATTTGAGTATGAACTTTTGTAACTCAAGAAAATATCAAAATTATACAACTTCACAATACTGAAAAATACATGTCAACTCATCATATTATTTGCTAATACAGAATACCTGAATATTAACTTACTTTTCAATATATGAAATCTAAACATGTACAATGCCAAATTACTCATTTCTAAAACTATTATAACAACAGTACTAATGTAAATATTCTAAGTAATAAACAATTGCATGACATAAGTTTTAAAATAAATCTTGACACAGCTGTACAGTCCTGTTAGATTTGCAACTTTCTTCTTTCCAGGTGCTTGAAACATTTCTAGTCTGTCTGTACATTTCTTCTTTCTTGGTTCTTTGCAGTTCAAAATACGTTTAACAATATTGTCCTGTGTATTCAGAGAGTTTTGTTCAACTCTTCTGTTGAAAAATGTCACTTTTTGTTTCAAGACAAACTTGTTTGGTTTAGCTAAGAATTCACGTTGTTTCAATTGGTACAAAATGTCACACAGTTCATGAATATGTTTCATTCTAGCTTTAAGCAACATACAACTATTGTCTTTATAATATTCTTTGGTTTTCATACGTTCAACAAAGAACTGTCCACAATCGAAACTAAATCTTTCTTGTGATGATATTTTTCGTTGTAAAACAATTGGAGTGGAAAACGTTGATTTCGAATGTTCATGTATGCATTGCTCTAAGAAATCATTTAAATCTTTCTGCAGTAAATCTCTATTGTGCAAAACACTGGAGTTAGCAAGTTTGTCACTTTTTAAGTTAATCTCATTGCCTATTAATGTTGAAAAGTCAGGAACATCCTGAAATATCTCAGAATATCCTTCCCTTACATTCAATATGTCTTTTATACTTTTTAACTTTAAATGATCTATGTCAATGTCTTTAATAGATTCAGTTTGTTTCGATGTCGTTGGTAATAGTTCATTTATATTGTCTTTATTTTCCTCTTGAATTGTTTCTAAGCATGTAACATTGTCTTCTAGTTCTTTTAATAAGTTTTCATTATCTGTATCCTCTTTGTATTTTTCAAGCATACGAACATGAAACACTTTGATATATTTGTTAATGTTGATTTCATAAGTTACGTTTGAAATCTTTCTGATGATAGTAAATGGACCTTGCCATGTATAAATCAGCTTGTTGCTCATGTTAGGTAACCATAACTTCACTTTGTCTCCTTGTTCAAAATTTCTAAGCTTTCTGGAATCATTTAATATTGTTTCACATAGAATATTGAATACAGCTTCTAGAGTTTTTACACATGGCTTTATGACTTTAATATTTGTTTCCAAATCTTGTTGAAATGTTTTCTTTTCTGATTTATCTTGGTTTGACTTTGACATTGATTCATTCGAAACAAATATGTTCGCAACTGTATATGGTTGACCTTCTTTGTAAGTACCTATGTTACTTTGTTGCTGAGTCATATCACGGTTGTTGCATGAATTGTCCATCAATGTCAGACGACCTTCTGTCATAGAGTTAAATGTAGAATTGTTTAATTCATCAACATTTGAGTCATTTTTGTCAGGTATAATATTTTCAACTGGTTCGTAATTTTGTTCAACATTCATATGTTGTTCTTGAACTTGTTTTCTCTTAGGATTGTTCATTTGACAATCTGGACATTGACTAACATGTTTTTTGACATCTTTTGTAATACTCGGCCAATAAAATTTGTCAAGAATTCTTTTCTTTGTCCTCGTCACACTCGCTAATTTGGTATGTAAAAAATTGTGATTCTTTTCAATGATGTTTTGAGTATATTTCAGTGGTAAAATGATTTGTTCAACAAACTCATAGGTATCATAATTAACACTTTTCTTCACAAGTATTCCTTCTTTGAAATAAGGTACATTAAGTCCTGGCTGCTTTACAATTGTTTGCGCCTTCTTGTACATTCTTGCCAAAGTGGTATCTTTCTTCTGGTCAGCTTTAAATTCTTCATTATTAACTAGTTGAAGTTCACTAGTATTCTTGTTGTACTCATAAACAATGTCACAGGCTCCTTCAGTCACTGTTTCTCTTTTTCTTCAGTTTCCTTTCTTCTTCTTCTTGTATTTCTTTAAGTTTCCTTTCGTCTTCTTCTTTTCTTGCTTTAAGTTTTCTGTCTTCTTCTTCTTTGCGTTTCTTCTCTTCTGCCTCTTTGTCTTCTTTACGTCTTCTTTCTTCTGCCTTACGTTTTTGTATATCGTAATTTATTTGTTGAGTGCCCACCATTCCTCCATTCTTTCTTGTGGGATGTGAAGGCAGCTGCTAATTTGATGTATTCTTTCCACAAGTACGAGACCAATGCCATTGTAATAACTTAATAACTTTTCTATTTATAAGTACTGTGACACCAGCGATGTCCACAGGTGAGAGGTTAAATATGGCTGACCTAGTTAAATATCGATCGGTGTCTCCTTGTGAGGAATGCGAGTGGTCAGATTTGTAAACAAACTAAAGTACAACTAGCTTTAGTAACGTTGCCTTCACAGCTTAGTAAATGTACCTTTCACAGCATAGTAAATATAGCTTTCACAGCTTAGTAAATGTAGCTTTCACAGCTTAGTAAATGTAAAATGTAAGGTACTGACCTTAAAACAGATGATCTGTCTTGCAGGACGTCCTCTTTGTCAAATATTATGTGACCTGTTGACTGGAAGTTTCAATCATAAAATACTTTTCGTAGCAATGAATGTACGTCTTGTTGAAGTTTTCTGAAAGAGGCTTTTCTTGTAATGCTTAGTTGAGGCTTTGTCGTTACGAGAGGCTATGATTTATTTGTTTGAGGCTTTTCCTTTTAAATTCGTAGAACTTGCTAGAATGTGCCGACTTTATTCTATGAAAATGCAGTATGTGATGCTTGTCTTCGTCGGTGCCTTTGTTTATAGATGCTTTTTTTCGTCAGGAGGTGCCAATATATGTGACGCCTTTACTCTTCGATGACTTTCTTTGTCGGAGATGCAAATATATGTGATGCCTTTACTCTTCGATGCTCTTTGTCGGAGGTGCCATAAATGTGATGATTGCCGAGCGATTATATTAATAAGTTGATAAATTCATATGAAATAAAAAAAGAAACATCTCTCTGTATTTTCTTAAAATTTTAATAATACTTCTCCAACTTTCACATAAAATTGACTTCTCAATTCAATAACAACTTGACTTGATACTTCATAAATAAAACTTAATTGATACATGAAACTTCACTTAGTATAACTTCAACTTCAACTACTAAAACTTTAACTAATGGACCCGCTAATATCACGAAACTTATTACTAATCGAGGACTGAGCGAGGACCAACGCTCTACAAGAACTACTACAATGCGAGGACCCCGTCTAACTGACTTTCCCTTAATTTATACCTTTCTTAATCGTATGTTCCAGAATCATGGAACCTTCTCAGATAATTATTTTAGTAACTTTGACCTTCTAGAAGCTGACGTGTGCTATTTTTTCCTTAACCCCTTTCTTTGATTGGATACCTAAAATTAACTTGTTTACGCTGGACACTTGCACTGGTTTGAACTCGAGCTTCTAGAAACTGGTCGAAATAGGTCACAGACTCGACTCGTGACAATCACCTTCAATAAAATAAGTAGGCATAGAAAATCGATACTGCCGTAACCAAAACTTCATTTCAATAATAAAATAATAATTTCGCTGCCTACTCTATACGATGGAGGCAGTGGACTACAGAGCATATACAAACTGTGTAAGATACAAGTTTTAAAAATTTAGTTCACAACTCCACGCCTCCCTCATTCAACAAATCTTCCTTAGAAAATACGATTCTCTGGCAACCTCTCTGAAACTGAAGAAAAAAAAAACAACTGATGTTAATAGTGGTTTAGATGACGTAGGGCATGAGATTCGCCAATGGGGGAAAAAAAAGCATTCTGCTGAAAATTTCTTTTTTCTAATGCATGGTGGCTGCTTCATTGGCGTGGCTCGAAGCAGGCCATCTCTACCCTAAAACAGAAGGCTTTGTCACAGCAATGCAGAACCAAATTATTAGGAAATTATGAAAAGAATGTCCAAAAAAAAAATCGACGTTGTTAACAAATGCCAAAAGTGTGGAAATACAATACAAGCAATACAGGACCAAGTTATTAGGATAAAAAAATATGAAAAGCAAAATCTAAAACTCGATGTTGTTGGCACATACCGAAATTACGGAAACACAGTTGAGACAATTGTACACGTTATCAGAATCTGCCTTCCTATGTCGTCATAAGGAAGTCGTGAAATTAATACATCAACACCTGGCTTTGACACATTCTAATTAAGAAAGGTACGCCTCTTTACTACTAATTCGCCACCGGAGGTTCTCGAGTTATTTTGACTGATGAGACGATGGATTTTAATTGCCCATATTTACTGTTTATCGGCAAAAAACAAAAATCAGCAACTATAATTGACATCGCCGTACCACTTTTCCATAATATAAGAAAAACGAAAATTGAAAAAAGAACATATAAAAAAAACTAAGCATAGATTCAACGACTATAGAAGCTATCTAAAAGAACAAGACACCATGTTGTTATAGCAACCGAGAGGGTAATGAAAACTTCTTTCACAGACACATTCGAAGCCCTAAGCATTCTAAAAAGAATCCTTATATCCTGTCAGAGGGTGGTACTGCTGCAGACCTGGCTAATCACCAGAAAATGTATCAGTTGATACTGTTAAAGGAACTACAATGATTTTGTTTATCTCTGACGAAGCTTGACACTGGCAGTGCCAGAGAAAGACTTTAGTTTGTTTCTAACATACTAATAAAATATTAGAAACAAAAAAAACTACCACTACTACTACTCATCTTTAAAAAAAATCAATCAAAACAACAAGTGCTAATTCACGAACATTGGCGGTGGTTTTGAGTTCCCTTCCTGCTGTTGTCAGTCGTTGACTTATAGTGTTCAACTGCTGGTAGACAACTCAACCGATGTAGGCGTATTATATCTTAACTTACACATTTGAAATAACTTGAATAAATTCTTTGTGAACAAAACTAAATCCAACTCGAGATGAAATGAAATAAATGTAATATACTTTAGTAATAATATAAAATGGTATTTTAAACCAAATCTAAAAAAAAAAGTTCTCTTTTCAGACCTTGCGATCTACAGTTCAGATGAAGTTAAAGTTATTTGTTTCTTTTGGCCAACGGTTAACGAGCAGGATGACCAACCGCCTATATATTCCCCAACTAAAGTCAGGCACCCATTAGAGTTGGGTGGCCTCAGATGCGCCCTAAAAATCCCGAAATTCAAAATCCTAGTCTTCACCGAGATTCGAACCCAGGACACCAGGTTTTAAAAGCTACAGCGTGCCCAAACAAAATCTAACTTCTACAAAAAAACAAAACAAAAAACATCTTTACACTCTGGCATCCTTTTCCGGTATACACAAAACAGCTTACGACGGTAAGCTTTTGCTGCATTATTGATCATTGCCACCATCCAATCGCAAAATTCTTCTCACCGACATCATAGAAACACACACACACACTCCATAACGCTCCCACAAAAAATAAAATCTAAAGCAAAACAACAATACCGAATCGTAACGAGGGGTAGTATAGTAAAACTATGACAAATTCCATCAATTTAACTGTCTGTTTAAAAAAAAAATCTAAGCCTTTTCCTGTCACCAGATTCCAATAAAAGGTGAGGCTCACCCAGCTTCGTTAAAAACAAATAAGCAATTGTAATCACATATTCTAGCCATGGGGGGTATATTCAATCTCCCAGTAACTGAACTCCATTAATGAAGTAAATATACAAGAATTTAAACCACAGCTTAAAAACTAAAGGCAAACACTAGATCAATTTAAAAAAAATAATTTCAAAGCAAACCTTACATTGGATTAATTAAACATTACACTCATTGACCTGTTTTTCTACAAGTCGCTACTCCGTTTATAAAGTGCATATTATTGCATAGGTAGTTTAATATTTGACCTATTTCTAGAGGAATAGAAAGATATTGTAGGCCCTACTGTGGACATCTCAGAAAATGCCTTTTTTTTTTATATAGTTCCCATTACAGGAAATAATGCTTGTCTCCGCCCCATACCCGGCTGGGGGAAATCACGGCGCTACCCCAGACCACTTTTCTGTTAAACTGGATGGTATGTACCAGTGTTTCCCAAACCTTTTTCCTTAACGGAACATTTCACGCATTCTGAGTGTTTAACGGAAGACTTTGCTTATTTTTTAAAGAGATAAATTCACGTGGCAGCTTACTAGTTAATCATTCCAGTAGTTCGTGGAACACCTATTCAGCCCTGTCGGAGCACAGTATGGTAAATAATGGTTTACAGGCCCTACTATCATTCCACTACCTCCAGAAACAACCTGTTCTATGATACAAAATGACACTGAAAAAAAATAAAGGACTAGCTATAATGAACATGCGTCATGCATTTAGTCATGCATATTAACCAGTGACTTAAATTCTGCCAAGTCACTGGTTTTCCTGGCTAGCTCATTTGAATGTGTGTGGGCAAAAAAAAAAAGAAACTGAAAAAAAATGCTGCCCCCTCCACAAAACCTTATCCGAAAATAGATCCTGGTTACGCCCATGAATCATGTATAATAATAATAATAATAGTTTATAACTTATCTAAAACACCTTAGTTGACACAAGTCAAGCTCTCACGAAGAAAAAGTAAATGAAAGGTCCTTAAAAAAACAAGGGAGTGAATCGACTTTAATTTATTTTAATAAATTTGTAACATCAACAACATGGCATCTCATCACGCATGATGCAGTAAAGTACCCTAGATCTTTTTATAGAGTAGATCTAGATTTCTAGATCAGTATGCATAATATAGATGTAATTATCTAGAACTTATTTCTATTATCAAATACTAATTAAATAACTAGTCTAATTCTAATAGATCGAGTAATCTATCTAGATCTAGTACAGATAATCATAATGTCAACAATGAAGTTATGAAGACATTGAAGTATCCATAATACTTATCTTATATAATACAGACGTTACTTCAAAAAAGAAGATGATTACGTCCTACGCGTCATGCATTTAGTCATGCATATTAACCAATGACTTAAATTCTGCCAAGTCACTGGTTATTCTGGCTAGCTCAGGCAACCCATTTCATGCTCTAATAGCACTAGGGAAGAAGGAGTATTTGCAATTATAATTGCATAATTAATGATGATGAAGATTATTTCATGATAAAGATAATCATATGATAATGGTCAACATAAAAAAGTAAAATCATAATCATCTAGACTAGATTTAGATTCTAGATCTACTGATCTAGTCATAGTCCTTGCTTTCTAGTCATCTAGATCTAGATTGGTCATCTAAAAATAAATTTCTAGATGTAGCAATGTAGGCCCCTAGATTTAGTCATCTCATATTATTATTATTTTTTTTTAATATATATTTAGAGGACTAGAAAAGTCACTAGATTGACAAGATTCTTACTTACTGTATTATATATAGATACTATTAATTAAATAATATAGTCATTATATAGATATTCTATGATCTGGAATAATCTAGAATAGATTTTTTATGATCTCTAGAGATGGGTGAACTCAGACGGCTAAGGCTTAAGATCCCAAAATTATAAATCTTCCCAAGGATGTAAACCCTGGACTCCTCGGTTCGAGAGCCAAGAGCTTTACCACTCAGATTGAGATTCTATAATTTCTCATATATTGATCGGTAGATCTAGCTAGATCTTATTTTCTAGAACTAGAAATTCAACATTAAATAGAAATATATAGATCTAGATGAGATCTAGAATCTATATATAGAAATAGATGTAATATCACAATGGTCAACATAAATCATAATCATCTTGATTCTAGATCTTCTTATCTAGATTCTAGATCTTCTTATCTAGATTCTAGATCTACTGATCTAGATTCTAGATCTACTGATCTAGATCTAGAATCTAGTCATCTAAAAATAAAAATCTAGATTCTGTGTAGATCATCTACATTTAGTTATAGATCTATATATATTCTAGGTCTATGTTAGACTAAATTCTTACTATATATATCTATATCTAGATAGGTAGACATTATGATCTCTAGAGTTGGATGAACTCAGAGATGGCTTAAGTTTCCAAAATGAAAAATCTTCCCTAGGATGTAAACCCTGGACTTCTCAGTTCGAGAGCCAAGCGCTTTACCACTCAGCCACCGCACCTCCTATTTTTTTAATCAAAGAGGTATTAATAAAATACTTACCTCCACACTCTCGGTATTGGTCAACAACATCCAGTTTTAGGATATATGCTTTTCATACTTACAATTCTTAGAATTTCTCCCGCTAATATGAAAAGAATTTTTTTTTTACTAGAAATCAAAGGGACTTTCAAAAAGCTCACTGCTTCAGATTTTTCACCAGGAATTGGCTATTAGAGTCTGTTCTGTGTTTGGGTAGAACCACAATGCAGCAGAGGTTTGAATTCAAAGTTTTCCTTCTCCTAAACTGTTTAGTTTAGGCACGGTGGCTGAATGGTTCAGCGCTTAGTTTTCAATCCTGGTAAATTTCAGAATTTAACAAATATGTTGGGGTTTTTTTTGTACTTGTGAAAGTTTTTTTTGCTTAAAGTACATTATTTTGTTTTTTTTTTATTACAGGAATATTAGTATTCCTGACTAAAACAGAGACCTATGAAACCTTTATGATGACTCAAACAAAGCTTGATTTTACTGGTGAATTGAACAATCTTTTAACACATGTGAAAGAGGAAATAGAAGAAATAGAGGAAACAGATTTGTTAGCACAATCATGTGACGATCAAGACTTTGTAATCTCAAGGATAAAAAATGAGATGATTGAAGATAATTCAGACTTGTATACACAGCAATTAGAAAACTTTTACATTGAAAAATCTTCTAAATTAAATCTTGGGCATGAGGTAAGCCAATGTTTCCTTAAATACATGACAACAAACACATTAAAATAGAATCATTTATCAAACTTTTGCAAATTTCTTCCTGATTAATAAGAGCTTTAGTATATACTAGTTTTAATTTATACACCTCCATTTCTTTTTTGTCTGTTTAACCATTAGCACCACACATAATGTCAACATCCTTCTTTCATTCCCCTATGTCTTTTGCCCTGAATAAAATCTTTCTTTTATGTTGTCTAACCATCACTTTCTCTGTCTCTTCTTTTTCCTGGTACTGTTCCCTGAAGGAAGGTCATTGCGAGTCCTGCATATTTTAGAAATATTATGTTTGAAGAGCATACCGGTATATAACTTACTTTTTGTTTAAAGTTATTAAAAATATTGACACAGTTTCAAGGAGCAGTTAGTACCTTACAGGAATATGGAGAGTTTCCTAATGGGCTCAGCCTTTGACCTTCGCATAGGGGGAGGAGCCTATGATGATAGCTTAAAGAGTCGTGTCTCATAAAAAAAGGGGTTTGAAGAAATGATCATTTTGTTGTTGGGGGCCTCCTGACAAGGAGGTTGGTGAAGAGTTAACTTGCAATTCTGGCCACTGGATAAAAATCCTTTCCAGGGATTTATCTCAAACCTTTTTGGACACTTCCAAGAGTACCTTACAGATATATATTTATTTCTGATTATATTATTATTAATGTGATTATATTATTTCCCTAAGTGGTTACTGATTTATTTTTTTTTTGTCTTACAGGAAAATACAAAAGAGACAGAAGTAACACATTTTACAGATAGATCTAAACCATGCTGCTTAGTTTCAAGACTCTTGGCTATGTCAATGAAAATAAACAACAATCTACCTATCATTATGCCAAATTTCATTCCATCTAGTCACACCCTTACTTCAGAAGTCTCAGTGAGTCAGGTAAATAAATATCATAATCTTACAAGAAAGTTTAACATAGACTCTAAGTATCTTTTGTATTAAAATGACTATGAGGAAGATTTGCTAGTAGTAGGATTTGTCATTTATTTATGACTCAAATGAAGTTAGAACTCACTACTTCTTAAGATGTTTATAGATATTTTGATTTTAAACCTATATGTCTTATCTCTCAATTTGTTAAGTTCACACTTTATTTAACGGAACACTTTGCACATTCTGAGTATTTAGTGGAACACTTCAATTCATGGTGTGGTTAGGGCTATAATTGGGGCCATTCCATTGAAATGGCCATAACGAAAGGATGGGGGATTCTGCTTCATTTCACCTATCCCTTAGTCCGTTGAACCGCTGGGACACCACACAAGATCTGTCAATTGTCTTTCTCCATTCCTCTCTGTCCTTTGCCTTGGATAGAATTTCATTCAATGACAGGAGGCCTGTCCATTCTGTCTTCCCATCACTTACTCTGTCTTCCTCTTCTTTTTTTCTGAGTTCTGTTCCCTGTAGAAAGATTTTTGTGATTCGGCTTAGAAAAATTTCAAAAACAATATATTACCATAAACTTGTTCAAACAAGTATGAATATCATGAATACTAGAATTAACAGGCCAAAAAGATGTTTAGTAAGTGCTACAATGTAGGCAATAATATGCAACATATTTAAAACTAGCAAAATAAACAAGAAAAAAACTATTAATGTACATACGAATAAACAATAGAATAAAAAGCCCAAAAACCAACTCTAAATATTATTCTTAAATAAAAATAAACCTTAACCCTATAGAGTTATTGAATATGCTCAGTGAAAGAAAAAAAGTTCCCCTTTCAGAGCAGATGATCTTAAGGTCATCAGTTTCTTTGATCGACTGTTAATGAGCAGGGTGTCATGTGGCCAGCACTAGGACCACACACCTTTACTTTTCCCAATCTAAAATCATGGAACCCATACCAAAACTTCAGTAATATATTTATTTTTTTTTGATTTTCTATAGTCAGGTGCAGAGAGAGTTACCCTATGAAGACCAAATATGAGATGCTTGTACTACAGTAAAGATACAATTTGTAAAAGCTAATTATTTTTGTTTTTTGACAAAATATTGCTAAGAACTCTAAAATTCTTACTGATTTGAAACTCTTTAACTTAATTAAAATCACAGTAACCTATCTCTGCCACCATTTTTCTTTATAATGGCAGTCATGTTTTTTATATTATTTTCTACAAAAGCATTGTGTTTTGTTTTTTATACCTAAATGGTGCAGATTTCTAATATCAGTTTCTGCATTAGGTGTGCTGAATCATCAAATTACTGTTGTAAAACAATGGTAAAAACTTTTTTCTGTTCCTAAAAATTCCTAAATTTCTTTTTCTATTTCATTTACTATTAATATTTTTTAAAAGTACATTCAATAATCTAAATGATGATGTTCATTTTATTATTAAATTTGTCAATTGTAATGCTCATAATCAGACCAAAAGGCCTGATAGGATTAATGTACCCTTTTTTTTTTTAACAGCTAGAGGCCATTGAGAAAGAAAAGGAAATTACTTCAGAACTAAATGTGCTCATTGATATCATACAAGATCAAATAGTTGGCAACCATTCTAATGAAACTGTCTTAGGTAAAGAGATTCTTTAATCAAGTTGCAAAAAAATACTATAATGTAAGGATTCACTTAACCCAGACCTGCTTACCATACGCATGAGTCGTTATGCAAAATCATCATATAGCTGAAAAATATTAAATGTGCATAAAAGAAGTTTCTTTTATTTCATATCTCATAATTCATGAAAAAAAGAAAAAAAATGTACAACATTTCAATGTCTCTTATGTCAAAAGTCAATACTCTTTACTATTGTTTTGTATACAGCTTCTTCCAATATTTTAATGAACAAAGTACAATGAAAAAAAAATATCTCAAAGACTGAAAAAAAGTTTAACATCTTCTCCTAGACATAGTAGATTTGCTTCTTATTCATGTACCATCAAGCTAATGGGCAAAGAATCTGTGTAATTAAACTCTGAGGATATTTCAGCTACCCGTCGCTTCAGCGTGGCGCCTCCGTGGAAACGTCTAGGGGTGGACCTAGATAGGCTAAGAACGAGTAGCGAACCAGGCCTTCTGGCAGGTCTCCCTGGGTGAGCTTTTGTTTTTTTTATCTCACTCGGGGTGGGGATGGAACAAGTAACCTGCAACCCAGTCCAAAAAGTCCGCCACGCCGTTCCACAAAAGGTGTCGTCATCAGTTCCGGATTGCTGGATTGGCGACACTCGCACGGAACAGTGGCGGTTACATTATAGGAATATGAGACAAGCTCCCCGCAGTTAGCATTGTTCCCGGCCACTTGTAGCGAGTGGGACCCGTTCCGGGGACGGTGTGCTGTGTATACGGCACGGCACGGTTTTGTCCAGTCAGGGAACCGATATGGCCGTTTAACGTTTGGAGCCCTCAGACAGGACAGGGGTGAAGAGCCCCATGTCCAGGCCTGTTGGTTGGATAAAAGCCTTTCTAACCATCAACGGGATTATGGCGCCGATTCCCTACTGGACTTCATCGAAGGTGTAATTAAACTAGAGATTTTAGTAAAATGGAGGTAAATCCTTAAAATACTGTTTTTTGGTGTACAATATATGGACGTATAGATTTAGTATACATTTTTTAAAACAACTATTTTAGCACCTCACTGTTAAATGATGGTTCAAATCCTGTTGAAGACTTTGATTTTTAATTTCAAGATCTTTGCGTGCCTCTGACTCTACCCAGCTATAATGGGTACCTGACATTAGTTGGGTATAGCGAAGGCTGTTGGTTGTTGTTCTGGCCACATGACACCCTCTTTAACATTGGCCACAGAAACAGATGACCTTTTTCATCATCTGTCCTATAGATCACAAGGTCTGAAAGGGGAACTTTACTTTACTTACTTACATTTAAATGAGAAATCAAAATACAATAGACAATACACATAACAACTTTTAGTATGAAAATTTACAATAAGTGTAGGCTAACTAAAAATTTGTTAGATTTGTTTCTTTGTTATTTGAGCTCACTAGTGTGAAGCACCTCTCTTCCTTTCGTAGTAGTGATCATCTATGATGTGCATGTCTTATGTGTGAAGATAATGACCAAATGTGCACAAGATTTTGGCATTATTTTAGTACAGTGCTCTGTCCTACAATTTAAAAGATAGATGACTCTTGCACTGATTCTGAAATTGATAAAATAGCATTATTTTTATAGACATTTATTCATGATAACATTTTTTCTATTGTTCTCTAGATTCAGAAATACCTTCTGAACATAAATTTGATATGATGTTACGGTATGAAAACAAACTCAGCCGCAGTGGTCATGTCAATAAAAAACAAAAAGCTGAAATTGTATCAAGATATGGATCAATGTCAAAGAAACAAAACCTGGACTCAGAGTTTATAAAAAATATCATCAGCATTATGCATGATTATGCCATGAAGCTGTCTTCTCGAAAGCAGGCTATTACAGCCTGCAGTGCCGAGTCCTTAAAACCATACGTTGGTGAAAACACACTTTTGTCTCTAAACTCTGGCACAAAAACACACCCTGAATCTCCTCAACCTTCATCGATACCTTTTTCCACATCATCAGAATCATCTTTTGTATCTCATTCTTCAGAAAGCAACTCATTCTTTACAGAGTCCGCTATCTCTACATCAACTGAACATGATTTTAAGATACTTCCTGCATCTTTAACTAGTACAATTCTTCAGATAGGACATTCCCCAACAACTGTCAAAAAAAGAGGTCGACCACGAAAGTCCGCCACCTCTACATCAGCAGAACAGGATTCTATTAAACTTCCTGCATCTGTCACCAGTACCATTCTTCAGAGGGGATGTACTCCAACAACTGTCAACAAAAGAGGTAATTCACAAAAGTCTTCCATCTCTACATCAGCAGAGCAAGATTCTAAGAAACATCCTGCATCTGTCACCAGTACCATTCTTCAGAGGGGATGTACACCAACAACTGTCAACAAAAGAGGTAGACCACGAAAGTATGCCATCTCGGCCTCAGCAGAACAGGATTCTAAGAAACATCCTACACCTATTACCAATACAATTGTTCAAAAAAGATTGACCCCTTTATTTGTCAACAAAAGAGGTAGACCACGAAAGTATGCTGCAACAGAAAGTGTTAGCAAAGTTCCTACTACGTCAAATAACTGTTTTACAATGGCTGACCTACCTCTTGTTTCTGAAACCGACAATGGCACCAATGAAATTTATCCACCGTTAAGGTACTCGGTAAAACAATATTGGCTGAATGAAATGGAGAGACAAAGGCGAAAAGAATTGAGCAGTCTTTACGCCATGTTGAAAAGTCAAGTTCCAAGCATTGCGAATGATAATTATGCCCCTAGGCAGCGAATCCTGGACAGAGCTACTGACTACATTTCAGTGTTGAAGAATCTTGACATTAGACAAGTGGATGAAATACAATCATTGATAAAGCAGAACCAAAGGCTAAACAAAATAAAGCTTGAACTAGGGTAAGAACTCTTGACATGATTCAAAATCAGTTTGTATCTATTGAATAGGACATGCCGGTAGTTCAATTATAATTTATTGTGTGTAGCTCCTGCTGCCCCGATCTGTAGATCTGTTTACCATATATATGCATTTCGAGAGACAATCTTTTCCTTTTGCAACTACTCGTGTAGCTAAATAGGCCAATCCCTGAGATAACAAATTCACAGATATAGTAGGCTTCTACAAAGTTACAAGCCTTATCTACAATCTTGAAGACCTTTTGTTCCTATATAAATAAGTACATATGTTTCTTTCTTTCTTTTGGTTTATCTTTTTTTTTTTTGTTCAGTTGAATGAAAGTTAAAATATATAATGATAATAAAGTAAAGAAAAAAAAAAGAAATTAACACAAGGAGAGAATAAATTCTGGTTGCCTACATGTAAATAAGGATAGTGTGACGCCAGTTAAATATAGTAACAAGTTTTTAGCCTGTGTGACTAAAGCTGCTGATGAAATAAAACAAAGAAATATGAGGATTTAAAAAGTTTATATATCAATAATCCTTAACATTATTCATACATTAGTCTAAAAGTGCTGACTGAATCACTATTGGTCAAACTTCTGGTGTGGTGAGAATAGTCATTTAGGGATGTCTGGCTTAATAGCTCAATGCCTTGCCTACTCAGCTGGAGAAATAAATAATAGAAAGACATAAGGTACGTATGGCAATGCAGGGAATACCCTCCTATAGTGGTGTCAGGGGAAACTAATAAAAGAGTCGACTGTTTGGCACAGCTAGTAAAGCTGCAAAACATTGAATAGAATCCATTTAGCCAATACAAACATTTCACTTGTTAATTTTGAGTGAAACTAGTGTGAATGTAATTGTATATTTTGTTTCTATTGTTATAATGTATTTTTTTAAGGCGCAAATTGTAAGACAAATTTCCTCATGGATAATTAAGATCATTATTATTATTATCATCTAAGCAAATATCTGTGAGTGGTATAGGTTTAAAAGTCCTCATGTACCTCAAAATCCCAAAATAGATGTGACGAGTGGTGGCAGCTTGTAACTTTACAAATAGTGCATGCTTCAACCCAAAATGAAGTCAAGTGTTCAGCTAAATTTTCAAAATGTGAGAATAAAAAATGTCCCCCCCCCCTCCATAAATATGGGACCCAGATTCAATTTTTCATTTATTATTTATTATTCATATTTGGGTTGTAACTGGTTAACCATGAATTAGATATTTGTTTCAAATTTGTATTACCGGTACACTTAATACCGGTAATTTAAATTTTTCTGGGTGCAAAGACATGTTGCAATTTGATTCTGTGGGACGCGTGGTCGAGAGGCTAAGTGCGTTTGAACTTGGCTTGGCTTGGCTAGAAGGGGCTCGAGGTTCGACACCCGACTCGGGCAGAGTTAAGATACCCCCCCCTCCTCCCCCCCCCCCCCCCATCGGTCCACAAATGAGATTGGACCAAAAGCGCTCTGAGCATGCTATAAGCATGAAAGTAGCGCTATATTTTAAAAAAAGCTACAATAATAACTCATCTAATTCTCTTTGTAGAATTTCAGTATCTTGTGTTGTTTTTATTGTTCTATATATATAATGCAATCATCTGCAAATAGTCTTTTCTTCCCGATGGGCCGGTAATCAAATGGGTCTAAAGGTTCTCATGAATGCCACTATGGCACGCATAAAATTGTTAAAGGTTTAATAATACTCTCTTATATAAGGGGCTATATGAGCGTCAAGTTAAAAACATGTTTTACAGACTACAGTGTAATACTAATTTAATCTCACACATTTTCAAAAATAATGTAATAGCCTACATCCGTAGACAGTGCTATTAGTAGGCTTCATCCTTTAGGGCCAACAAACATAGCGATTCAAAAGCCTTCTAAGTCCTAGATATAGAGTATTATAGAGCATGCTTACAGTTATCGATACGTCATAAAAAAAACATAATGATTTTGAGAATAGGTAGGCCTATAATTGGAGACCCATCAAATGACATACAATTTACGAAATGTACTGTTTAGAAATGCCTGGGCCGATTTTGACATCCAGTCCGCCCCTGTAGATAACCACACTGAACTGTGCTGTAGTCGACTGGGCTGTAGTGAACCGTCTTGACTGTGACACCTCCGCTCTTCATATAGGATCCCTAATGGCTTTCTAGAACCGGACAGAACGTCGCTCGACCATTCCGGTTGATCACATGACTTACATCCCTCGTGACGCTCCTGAGCTCTATTCACAACACCGATCTTTCCCGAACTGTCTTGGCTGAACCGTTGTAACTCTTCACGGGTGACCGCTCGTCTAGCGCTGGCCTGGGGCGATTTGCGTTGGCTGTCTACACACACCACTGCTCCCACCTGTGCCACCACCAGGTTTATAACAGTATCAAACCTTCATGTAGAAAATGTCATGCATGGTGTAGACCCAAACAGGTTATAGACTCTATAACCATAACTACAATCGTGCGAATAATAGATTGGGAAAATCCCTTTTTCGGTGAAATAAGTAGGCCTATATAATGTTTCAACCTAGTCATGCATCATCAACAGTTTAATACATTTTAGGCCTAAACGTAGTTTTTAAAGTTGTCCCTTTATATATGGCTTTGAAGGAGCAATGGCTGAGCTGTAAAGCGCTTATTCGATTTCTTGTTCGAATCCTGGGGGGTTCTTAATTTCGGGATCTTTGGGCGCCTCTGAGTCCGCCAAGCTCGAAGGGTACCTAACGTTACTTGAGGAAAAGTAAAGGTGGATGATCTTTGTGCTGGCCACATGACACCATCGTTAACAGTGGGCCATAGAAGCAGATGATGGGCAAGGTTTGAAATGGGATTTTTTTTTTACTTCGCTTCGTATGGATTTACCACTCCCCCCCCCCCCTTTTCTCCTCCTTTCTGTTTTTTTTGTAAGTCGATCCAAAAAAAAAAACAACATTTTTTTAAAATAGATTTAGGACTATGCAGAGGCGTAGTGATTGAGGCTGGCATAACAGTCACCCCACTGTTCGAAACTTTATTTGCACCCCCCACCACACACACACGTTTTCAGAAACAACACTCGGATATAGTCTAATTTAAAGAATTAAAATTTTTTTTTTCGGTTTAATACTAATATTAGTTTTTTTTTAAATTCTTACTGATTAGTAAAGAGTGTTTTACAAGATTCTAAGCTTAGTAGGCTTTCTTTAGAAATTGTATTGAGACTTAGGGCAAAATAAAATTTAACAAATGAAAAAAATCCATTTCCTTATTTAACAGACATGTAGCTCTAAAAATAAGATAAGATCATTTTTATTTATCCAATCAAATGGAAATTCAGTTTTACTACAATTGACAACCTCAGCGTACCTACTGTACAGTAACAATGTAGATGCAAATTTTCAGTAACGATTGTTTCACATTTGGTTCTTGCAAATGTGTATTTTGGGTCAAACATTTTTTTAGCAAAAAAGTGCAGTCCATTGCTTGAAAATTATATGAAAGGCAAAAGTAGCTTTAGGGGCTGAAAATGAACTATTAAACAAATATTTAGACATTGTAGAAATACTTAAATGGGGGCTTACTAGGACCTTCTAATTGAAAATTACGACCTTTCATTGACTTGAACAGAAGGGAATGCCGGTAATATATGCTGGAATTGATTAACAGGATAAGCGAGAAATATGCAAAACACACCAGAAGTCGAAAGAAAAGTAGAACATATTTTTTTAGCTAAAAAGGTGCTAGTCCGTTGTTTGAAAATTATATGAAACGCAAAAGTAGCTTTAGCGGCTTAAAATGAACAAATAAACAATTATTTAGATATTGCAGAAATACTTTAATGGGGGCTTACTAGGACCTTTAATTCTAATCGAAAATTACAATCTTTTACCCTGCCATCGACTTGAACAGAAGGTAAAGGAAGGTAGAGAAATGTAGAGGAAGGTAGAGGAATGTAGAGGAAGGTAAATGTATCTAGAGGAAGGTAAAGGAATGCAGAGGAAGGTAGAGGTATGTAGAGGAAGGTAAAGGAATGCTGGAATTGATTAACAGAATAAGCGAGAAACATGCAAAACACACCAGAAGTCGAAAGAAGAGTGCTGACGTCGGTTTCAGAGAAGAAGGTAGAATGCTGCAAAATAAAAGCACTGTTCATGCCTCTAACACAGGTGTCTGACTGCAAAGCATCGAACACGAAATAAGGATCAAGAAGGAAATGCTGCAAGGTGGTAGCCTACTTTTTAGTTTTTAGTCCAAAGACTAAGAAAGATTTTAAATCAAAAGCATGACGTTTAGGCCTATTGTTCGACTTTTTGTAAGAAAGTTAGATATTTTATGAAAAGATTGACAAAAGGTCCAAAGCGGGACTGTCCCGCCTTAGTCGGACCTTAGCAAAACTCAAGTTTGGCCTATATAATTTTTCAAAGTGAAAAAAAGAATTGAATTAATATTTGGCTAGAGAACGAGAAAATATCTAATTGTTATTGAACAACAAACATCTAATCAAAGTAACAAACTCGTATCGCTTTCTTTAATATCAATCTGCAGCGCTTTATTCCCTACTACGTTTCTATCTTACAAATACACTGACAGGATCAGACGTTCAACTGTGATTCTGCCTTCCTGATATTACTTCCGCTAGGCTGACCCATTCAACCCCTTTATCAGGTAGAGAACATGGACGTAACTTAATAAGGGTGACGAGCATGTTCCATAAGTCTGACCCAGAAAAGTCAAGGGGCCACTCTATCTGTTAATAATAATAACTTAAATTTATAAAACGCGTTAACAAACATAATGTAGGCTGCAGGTGCTGTTGTACATAAACAATAGTCAAAATACACAATACTTGAGGGAGCGCTGGAGAGGTTCGGCAGCGTACCTTACTGATAGACAAAAGAGTTGCCAACTTGTTGACCTCAAATACAGGGGTCGCATCCGTCAAATAACAAAATTTCATTTTTGTTATGTTATCAGGTCCTGTGCCTGGAGATTTTCTTGGGTGACATTTACTTTAGTTCCTAGAGATCTAGATCTATAGTTTTTGTAGAATACCAGTAGATCTATTATACAGATTTATATATAACCATAATCTACATTGTCTTCAAATACAAAATTTAATAAAATTTAAATACTCCGAAAGATACAAGACAAAGATAAACAATAAAGTATGACTATCACTATGAGTATGAATATCAATATGATAAACTTTGATAAAGCCAAAGGCACATTCCTCCTCATCCTATGATATGTAAGGACAAATTTTTATAAATTGTGAAATACTCCTTCTTCCCTAGTGCTATTAGAGCATGGAATGGGTTGCCTGAGCTAGCCAGGAAAACCAGTGACTTGGCCTTGGCAGAATTTAAGTCAATGGTTAATAAATTATAATTAAATAATGTCAGGACTTATTTACTGAATCATACTGAATGCATGACGTGTTGGACGTAATCATCTTCTTTTTTGAAGTATTGTCTGTATAAGATAAGATATAATATTTATATATATATTACAGATAATCAGATTATTATTATTTATAATACTAATACTACGTTACGTAACCAACCGTTTGCCTCTGTCTCCGATCCAGTTATTTCGATATTTAATTTGTGTGCCGTGGTCTTACTAAGTTACTGAGTCTTACGGTTATGGTAACCCTCTCTGGCCTAGGCCTAGGCTCGGCAAGTTTGAAATATAATTATTATTATATAGATCTAGAATCTTGACTCTAAATGGCTAAGCCTATAGATTTTCAGATTATTAGATCTATACTTATACTAGTCTAGATCTAGATCTGATTATAATATTTAATATATGATTATTATTAAATCATTATAGATCTCTATAATCTATTATAGGCTTAGATCTAGAAATTAAATTAGATCCTCTTTCTTTGGGCTCCCAGCTGATGGCTTGTCATTTGAAGTTGAATGCAGGTTTGCGAAGAGTGTTGCCACCCAACTCCAGCGACCCAGCGTGTCTGAAGGATATATATTTATATATATATATCTTTCGTGTTCCTAGAGTTTTAATTATTTGACTCGACTCTAGCCTAAACCAGAGAGGGCTACCGTAACCGTAAGACTCAGTTACAAAGACGAGACATCTGGTTTCTGATAATTTAAAAAAAACAGTTACACAAACCTGGCATCAATAATTTAACATGCTATTAATAGATTTTTATACATCATCACATTGTTTGTGTGTGCACATAGCGTGTGGTATAACATACATAGATGTTGACTGGTCTAGTCCGAGTGTGCTCTATGAAGGAAAAAAAACATTTTTTTTAATCTTAAAGGTTGCAAAACTAAATTTTCGGTCAATAGCTTTTCTTTTTCTTCTTTTTTTTTCATAGTTTCCCTTTTATTTACAAGCTTTGAATTTTTTTTGTAACAACAGTAATATTTGATAAATTCTTTGAAATATAGGCCTATTAACCTCTATTGATGATGGAAACAGAGCGAGATCCAACTCATGAAATGAACACCTTAAAATATGTGAAGAAGGAAATAGAAGAAACAGATTTGTTGACACAACCATGTGAAGAACAAGGCTTTAAAGTGTCAATGATAAAAATGGAGAAGATAGATGAAGATGAATCAGACTTGAATACACAACAAACAGAAAACTATTACTCTGAAAAATCTTCCACTATAAACCCTGGGCATCAGGTATTACAATGTTCACTAAAATATATCACACCAAACACTTCTAAATAGCATCATTTATTTATTTATTATTTTTATTTTAGTTATTAGATTTATTATTGTTAGTCTAGATGTATTACAAATTTAATTACATGACTGATCCAAACTAATTTATACACTTTATCTAAGTTTTTTTTTTTTAAAGTGTTTTTTAGTATTTTACTTGCTAATGATAAATTGTTTTATTTCCTCTGCTATTAGTACATTTGTTAATGTCTTACAGGAAAATACTATAAAGAAAGAGATAGAAATGACTAATGTCACAGATAGTAATAGAGTACAGTCCTTGCCTTCAGGACAACTAGCTGTGTCAGTGAAGGTAAACACCAGTCTTTCTCCTGTACCTAACATTATGCCGAATTTCAAATCCCCTTGTAACACCTAAAGTTCAGAAATGTTCAGAAATGTCAGTAAGTCTGGTAAATAGATATTGTTGTCATAAAAAAAAGGGAGAGTAGCAAACATTTAAGTATGCCAGCTACTTGTTTAGTACAAAAATGTCTATATTGATATGGAAGTAGAAGAACTGGCCAGTTTTTATTACTGAAATGTAGAAGAAACTTTTTTTTTTATATAATTAGAATACAAAACATCTTTCATACCATGTTTTTCTTTTCTTTTAGCAGTTCTACAACTCATTTGTCAGATCTCTCCATTCAATATGTCAGCACTGTAACCATACATTGTTATATGTATGTGTGCTGGAATATCAATTCTGACTACCATTATATAGCATCAAAGTATAATTACTAAATGAATTATTGATGTTATGTTTATGAAGATATAAACAATGAGTCAGGATGCCGATTTATGGACACATAACTTGTTTATTGTTAACTTATAACTTGTTTATTGAAATACAATACAGGCAGCGTTCTGGCTTAAAAATATATAACATAAATGAATGTCAAATGGGTTCCTCCAGGGGGAGGAGATTTGTCCTGTTGGCTCATATTTCTCGGAGCTATGGCCAAATTTTGATTCACGGTGCCCCCGCTGCGGGGAAGAAGAGGAAACGTGCCTCATATTCTGTTTGACTGCCTCAGACTTGCTGATCTCCGTCTCGACAGGTCTGCGAAACCCAAAATTCTCGACTGTTATGGCGACATTTATGCACTACGCAAGACAGCAGGGTTTCTGTCCAGGGCTTTGAGCCTCTCAAGCCCTCACTCTAATGGAGTTTGATGATGATGATGATGAATGTCAATTATAAAATATATTTCAAAAAGTCAATTCTCTGCTGACACTAAATATCAATCAATTCCTATGTCTTCAACTTAACTAAGTTTAAATTCAACTTGTCTATACTTCCATTGACTTGAAGTGACTCAACTTTTTTCTCTCTCACTCTTTCTCTCTCTCAAAACACTCTTTGACTTGAACACTTAAACACAGTTTGTGTTGCATGAAGTGAACATTTCTTACAAAATCTTCTTCGTTCTTTAATCCTGTGCACTCCCAGGGGAGCATAGGGCCGCAACCACATCTCTCCACCGAACTTTGTTCTGAGCAGCTTTCTGCTCCCATGTCATTGCAGTACCCTCAGCTTCACTGATGACTGACCTCTTCCAGGTTTGCTGGGTCTGCCCACTTTCCTCTTTCCTGCCTTGCAACATTGGTAGCTGGTTTTCGCAGGGTGTGTCCTATCCAGCTCCATTTTCGTTTTGTGATGTCTTGGGCTATGAGCTTTTTTAACTCTCCCACAAATCGATAGTAGTTATCTTTTCTGGCCACCTAATTCCTAATATCCGGCGTAGGCATCTGTTAACAAAGGTCTGGAGCTTTTTCATATTTGTTTTAGTGACTCTCCAAGTTTCTGAACCGTATAGAAGGACAGACTTAACGTTTGTATTATAGATTCGTATCTTTTTTACAAAATAGTGTAGTATATTTAAAAATAAAATTCTTATCTCAAAAATCCAATTTTTAAAATACCTCTTTTTTTAGAACCTGAATGTGTATCTCAAAAACAGCTCCAACGATTTTCCTAGAAATTTAACAATTCAACTAAATTGCTAAGAAAAAAAATGGTAGCTAGTTGGCCACACTAGGAAAACTCTAGTTTAACCATTATTATTTTTCAAAATAAAAAAGAAATAAGTTTTAATTTAGAACAAGGTCTAGATCTAGATCCAGCATTGGTATTGAAAGGATTATAGAAGGAATTCTGAATGTAAGGCTTTATCGATTCTAGAGTTTAAAAAATTTATGATATTTATGCTTTTAGTCTAGATTTAAAGGCTTTCAATGGAAAATCTTAAAGTGTAGTAGATCTATACATTTGATTAATAAGGATTCTTTCTCAGTGGATTGGGGCGGGTGTAAAAAATGTTCCATTGTTTTTTTTAAACTAACATTTATTAGTTATTAAGAGCAAAACAATCACTATATGAGTTGTATAAAGGAGGTATTGTCTTTTAAAAAAAGTAATTTTAAATGTTTTTCTTGTTTGACTTAATTCACAGAATGGAACTAACCTTTTATAATACAAAAAAAATAGTTTTAGGGATTAGCTTTATGTTTCATGTCATGTATAGGTCTACAGAGCTGAATATATTTTAATCTCTCATTTAGAGGCTTATCACTCATTCACTCTTGACTAGATCTAATGTCTAGCATCTATTTCTTTTTCATTATTGCTACTAGCATTTTCAAATAGCTTGAACTCACCCCCCAATCAGTATTCCCTTCCCTTCATAATCCTATTTAATTACTGGTTTAAAGCCAAAAATGCTCCATTATTTTGTAGGCTGAATCTTTTCACAACTTTATTAAAATTTATTCCAATATGCTGCTAAAAAAAAAAACCCATCTCAAAATAGCATGGATATTCAACAAGTCCTGGCAAATACACAAAATACCTTCCATTTGGAAGACGTCTGAAATACAAACCGTCAAGAAGTACAGAAGATGCAATACTATTCATGCTGAATTGTCTATACCATCATCTTATTACTAAGAGACACTACCTCAGAGTATTATTCATAGATTTTTATTCCGCATTCAACACCATCAAACCACATTGCAATGCAACGTTAGCAAAATCATATAAGCTTGGATTCTAAACTTTCTTTTCAAACGCCCACAATATGTAAAAGTGAACGGGCATGTGTCAGGAATAAGTGAGCTTAGCACTGGAGTGCCGCAGGGGTGCATCCTGTCACCAGTATTGCATAACATATACACAATTGACATTCAGAGCCTATCAGCTGACACTCCCATCATAAAATTTGCTGATGACATATTGGCCTTATTGAAGGTGACAAAAATCTGTACATTCAACAATTAAAACTTTTTACCAATGGTGTATAGATAACTGTCTAATTTTAAATGTTCAGAAAACTAAAGAAATGATAATAGATTTTAGGAAACATAAAAACCATCTTGCAGAAATTCAGATAAACAACCAAACCGTAGAAGAAGTGCAGGAATATAACCATCAACAACAAACTGAAATTCTTCTTCTTCGTTCTCATTGTTATGTTGGAGTGTTCAGATGAGTAGACCAATACATGAGATGAACTACGCAGTGGTTTCCAATTCAGGGAGCTCTCCATATAGTTTCTTTTCTATTGGGGTAATTTGGGGCCAATGTCTTATACGGGCCTCTTGGTATAGAGAGCAGCTTTAGAGGACGTGGTCTGCATTCTCTGGTGATTCTCCACATGGGCAGATTTCACTGGTTCTAATTTTGAGCTTCCGGTAAATGTGTTGTCGCATTCTGTTGTGTCCGGTCCTGAGTTAAAAGAGTAGATGTTGGTCTTGTCGGGATAGCTTATAGTAAGCGTCATCTTTCTTGTGATTTGGATGAGAGCTCGTCCATTTCTCATTTATTTTATTTACGATTAATTTCTTCAGTTCTTCTGGATAGAGTGCAGAGTTTATTAGTGTGTTAGTTCTCCCACTCTTGGCGAGTGTGTCAGCCTTCTCATTTCCTTCTAGTTCTATATGAGCTGGTATCCATGAGTTACAGTTTTTTTTTTGCTGTTGTTGTTGAGCTTTGTAAGTGCTGTTTTGAGGTTTTTAATATATGAGGAATCAGAGTTTTGCAAGCTTTGGAGGGTTGTTTTTGCATCGGTTAGTAAGACAATCTGACTGTGTGGGGAACTTGGATGATTTGCTAGGATGGTAGCAGCTAGTGCTAGTGCTTCCCTTTCTGCTCTGTGACTGTCAGAGAGCTCTCCAGTTGCAATGGATTTTTCTAGTTTTCCTCCATCTGGCCATTCGATAAGTATTCCAGCTCCTCCATTTGAGGTGGCTTTATGGGTTGAGCCATCCGTGTAAACTCTGATCCACTGATTGCTAGGATAATTGGTATGTAGAAAACAGTTCACTATTTTCTTGAGCTCTGTTGGTCTCTAATCAGATTTTCTTTTTATGCTTTCAATATGGTCCCTTATAGTAGGAAGAGGGCTTTTGTCCCATGGTGGAGATTCATTATAGTGTATCGAGGATTCCAGAGTAATTTTTTCAAGTTGGTGTTTCTTCCTGTATGAAATTGGTCCTTTTGAGACGTTTTTTGGTGCCAGTTGTGTGGAATTTTGTTCAGAGTGGGTGCCTCTCCATGGTTTCCAATTTAGTGAATTGGGAAAGGATTTTTATTTCTCTTCTTTCATCCAGAGAGATCAGGGCAGCGGTTTCCTCCATAACTCTTATGGGTGTTGTTTTGATTGCTCCTGTCATTATCCTTAGACCAATATTTTGAACCTTGTCTATTTTTCTTAGGTTGGTTTGGGCTGCTGAGCCCCATGCTGTGGCACCATATTCTAGTACAGGTCACACGTAACTGGTATAGGTCTTTTTCAGGATGTTGTGATTTGCTCCCCAATCTGTGCCAGCTAATTTTTTCAAGAGGGATAGTCTCTGGATGCCTTTACTCTTTGTTTTATCTATTTAGCTTTTCCAGGTGTCTCGGGTCATAGGTATGTATGTAGGGCTGTCATTTTTTTCTAAAGCTTCCTTATCTAATGTTAATTTTATTGTTTGTTGTTTTGTTGACTGTGAGAATATGGTATATGTGGTCTTTTTTATGTTGATGGACATGCCCCAGTCTTTGGACCAATTATTGAGTATATCGAGAGCATCTTGTGATCGAAATTTTGATGTTCCTACATATTCTTCTGTGCTAATTAAGGCAAGGTCATCTGCATACATGCTGCTTATGTTGTAGAAACTGAAATGGAGTGAACACTGTCAAAACCTTTACACCAAAATTCACCAACGACTCTTCTATCTTAGAAAGCTAAGGAAATTTAACATCGACAAAACAATAATTAAACTTTTTTATACAGCAACCATCAGCAGTCTAATTAACTTTGCCATCATCTGCTGGTTTGGTAATACTTTACTTGCACAAAGACTTAGACTAAATAGACTAATTAAAAAAGCATCATTTATCACTCAAACACAGCTACCATCTCTTAAAGAGCTTTTTCATGAAAGATGCCTTTCCAAAACACTTACGATTCTTAAAGATAACCTGCACCCATTAAACCACTGTTACATAAGATCTGAACAAAGTGGTCATCTCCTTTCCATTAGGATGGTCTTAAACTTTTAGAACATCACAGTGATGACAAACAACATTTCTGTTAGATTATGGCAGACAGGTTTACACCTTGTTTTGTACATATAAAAATAGTTATATTTTTGATACCTAAGATGGCAAAGATTCACTTTATTAATACCTGTAAAGTTTGTGTAAAATGAATAAAAAAATATAATTTTGATCGTATTCCATAGCTAAAAATTCCTGAACTTCTTTTTCTATTTCATATTAAAATAAAAATATTTTAAGGTACTTACAATATTTTGAATGGTGTGGCTAATTTTATTTGAAAAATTATCATTTGTAATGAAAGAAATGTTTTAGTTTTTACTCTAAAAATCTTAATGTTATATTATAGTAGAATTTTTATGAAGCATGTTTTGTTTTAAAACAGGTGGAGGTCATTAATGAAGAAAAGGAAATGACTTCAGATATAAATGTACTCACTGATAAAATGCAGGATGGAATGGATGAAGACTATTCAAAAGAAATTAATTTAGGTAAAAAGATATGTGATGAAATTGTAAGAAAGTCTCTCACAGGATTTCCTGAACCTAATCATCTACACCAGCTGATTTATACTGGTCCAAAAACATTTCAATGTCAAATTTGTCTTAAGGTATTTTCTGATCCTATTCAGAAGAAAAAACAACGGAAGATTAATACTGAAAAAAAAAAAGTGAAATGTCAAATTTGTCTTAAAGAATTTTCTAAATCTTCTAATTTGAAAGCTCACCTAGTGATTCATACAGGTGAAAGACCATTTAAATGTCAATTTTGTGAAAGAGGATTCACTCAAGCTTCAATATTAAGAAATCATGAAGCTATTCATACTGGTGATAAACCATTTAAATGTCAAATATGTCCAAGAGAATTTTATCGATCTACAGATTACAAAGCTCACCTATTGATTCATACTGGTGAAAAACCACATAAATGTCAAATATGTCAAAGAGGATTCACTCAGGCTTCACATTTAAGATCTCATCAAAAGGTTCACACTAGTGATAAGCCTTTTAAATGTCAAATATGTCAAAGAGGATTTTCTAAATCTTCACGATTAAAAGTTCACCAAGCTGTTCATACTAGTGAAAAATCTTTTAAATGTCATATATGTCAAAGAGAATTTCATCGTTCTTCAAATTTCAAAGCTCACCTTTTGATTCATGCTGATGAAAAACCTCATAAATGTCAAATTTGTCAAAAAGGATTTACTCAAGCTGCACAATTAAAAAATCATCAACTGGTTCATACTGGCGAAAAACCATTTAAATGTCAAATATGTCTAAAAGGATTCACTCAAGCTGCACTTTTAAGATCTCATCAATTGGTTCATACTGATGATAAACCGTTTAAATGTGAAATATGTCTAAAAGGATTTTCTCACTCTTCACAATTAAAAGCTCACCAAACTGTTCATTCTACTGAAGTCTTTTAATTAAATGTAATATATACCATAAATGAATTTTTATTATTTACACTATCTTCATATTTAAAAAAAACACCAGCTTATTCATAGTGGTAAAAAAACTTTTCAGTGCAAAAAGATTTTTCCCAAACTTATATTTAAAAATACACCATTTGGTTCATACTGGTGAAACACTGTATGTTACATATGTCTGAAAGAATTTTTTCATCTTTCATATTTAAAAAACAACAACAAAAAACACTAGCTTAATTAATACTAGTACAAAAAAAGTTAATCTCGTTAGTTCATACTAGTGTAAATTTGTTAACACCAAATTTGTTTAGAAGAATTTTCTTTACATAATGAAAACTCCCCTAGCAGTTGACACTGGTGAAGTAACAAAAATATCAATGTATCAAAAAGTACCAAATTACATGCTGATGAACTGTTGAATGTTCATAATGGGTTTACTATATCCTTCCATTTTTAATAGACTTTTAGTTACTTTTAAAAAAAAAAAACAACTATTGAAAAGTATTTTGTCAAGCTACATCTTTGAAAAAAAAAAGTAAAAAAAAATATTTTATTTTCAATTTATCTTCTCTTTATTGTTGTGTACTTGACTGCACTGACTTGACTGCACTGACTTGACTGCACTGACTTGACTGCACTGACTTGACTGCACTGACTTGACTGCACTGACTTGACTACACTGACTTGACAATACTAGCTAAAAAAAAAACAATCAAAAGTTTATTTTCTCACATCTCTGCAGCTGAAAGTAGATGCTATAGAGTTTCCTTAAATATCCATGACTGGTAAATGTTTTTTACATTTTTGGCCAATTATGCATCGTAAAACGAAGTATTAAAGAAATTCCATTCACCTTCTCAGCAGATTTGACATGTTGGCAAACTTCAAAATAGTGGTTTCTGACTAAAATTTTAAACAAACTTGTTTTTTTTCAATGAACATACTGCAAAGTTTGATTCTTTTCATGAGCAGGAAAAACAAAGATTTAAAAAACAAATTTGTTTCGATTTTTTTTTTCCTATGATAAACTCCTTGAAATAAAGAGTTTTAATCTACAGTTGATGGAAGACTTATTAGCCTAGCAAAGAATGACATGACATTTAATCTTTAAATCTAAACTATCAACAGCTGTCTTTACTTAGATAATGAGGGGTCATTAAAAGAATCAGAAATATTTCTGCAGCCATAAAAACACATTCTGTACAATGCATTAAAAATGCTAGATTGACTAGAAAAAACAAAATGTTAATGTACTCAACCTTTTTAGTGAGAATTATACTTTTTTGTGTGTTTTGTATTTTTAAGGTTGGTTTTGAAATAGAGTAAAAAATTTTATTAGTAGTTTGTAAATCATGAAATTTAGCAGAAACAATTCAAGGGAGGTAATAAAGTAGACAACCAAGCTATTTTTGCAAATATTTTCTGAATTTATTATAGAGACATTAAGAGAACATAGCCAGAAAAGAAGTTTGCTGCATTTTTAATGGGACAGACAATTTTTTTCTAGAAAAACGTTAAAATAGTAACATTGTTAATTATTGTTCTACATTAGATTGTTGGTCAGAGATGTACAGATTATTTTAAATATCCTATTACAAATGTTTACATTTCAGGAAATATCTATTGACATAATAATCTAGAAACATGAAAGATGAAATCATGAATTTATACAATTAAAAACATTTTTTTGTTAAAAATATTGTTGTTTTTATAAAATGTCTTCAAAAGCAAGTTTCCATACAAGAAGTGAAGAGATTAACTAGTGCTTAAAAGCAAATGAATTAGATTGTTCTTTTTGACTTGTCAGTCATAAATATATTGGGTCGAAATAGCAAATAAACAATAGTAAAATTAACCATCACGGTTTCGACCGTGAAAGTTTCTTAGTTGCCCTAGGCACATGAAAGTAATAACTTGTTAAATTTTCTTCCAAGGCAAGTGGGAGAATCAGTGACGCCAATCAGTCCAATCCATCAGGGCCCTTCTAAGTATACTGTCAATCAGTCAATCCATCAGGGCCCCTCTAAGTATACTGTAGATTGTATTTTAATTTACTTGGTTCTGGAATGGCTGGATGACTGGCTTACTCTGAATCCAAGTGTTGAATGTTTAGCATTTACTGCTATCGCACAATCAACATGTGCTTTATTAGAATATTCTTTTTGTGTATTGATATTAGGGAAATTTATTGGGGAAAGTTCACACACTTTAGAATCAAGATCTAGGTTCTAATTTCTAATATTATATTTACATTTAGCTGGATTGTGAAAAGACAAAATTAATTTGAATGTCAAGCATGTTAAAGAATAAATAAATAAATTGTTTGTGTATGTGTGTAAACTACTTTCTCTAATACCTTTTCAAACCATAGAGCAGTGATGCCCAAAATATAGCCCGCGGGCCAAATCCGGCCCTCTGCGTGCTGTTATGCGACCCGCTAAAACATTAGAACAAAATATAGAAAATGACATGCTAGCCATGTCTATATCTATTGCGTAGGACACAAGGTGTTGAGCTAGCCATGTCTTTATCTATTGTATAGAACACAAGATGTTGAGCTAGCCATGTCTTTATTGTGTAGAACACAAGGTGTTGAGCTAGCCATGTCTTTATCTATTGTGTAGAATACAAGGTGTTGAGCTAGCCATGTCTTTATCTATTGTGTAGAACACAAGATGTTGAGCTAGCCATGTCTTTATTGTGTAGAACACAAGGTGTTGAGCTAGCCATGTCTTTATCTATTGTGTAGAATACAAGGTATTGAGCTAGCGATGTCTTTATCTATTGTGTAGAATACAAGGTGTTGAGCTAGCCATGTCTTTATCTATTGTGTAGAACACAAGATGTTGAGCTAGCCATGTCTTTATTGTGTAGAACACAAGGTGTTGAGCTAGCCATGTCTTTATCTATTGTGTAGAATACAAGGTATTGAGCTAGCGATGTCTTTATCTATTGTGTAGAATACAAGGTGTTGAGCTAGCCATGTCTTTATCTATTGTGTAGAACACAAGATGTTGAGCTAGCCATGTCTTTATTGTGTAGAACACAAGGTGTTGAGCTAGCCATGTCTTGATCTATTGTGTAGAACACAAGATGTTGAGCTAGCCATGTCTTTATTGTGTAGAACACAAGGTGTTGAGCTAGCCATGTCTTTATCTATTGTATAGAACACAAGATGTTGAGCTAGCCATGTCTTTATTGTGTAGAACACAAGGTGTTGAGCTAGCCATGTCTTTATCTATTGTGTAGAATACAAGGTGTTGAGCTAGCCATGTCTTTATCTATTGTGTAGAATACAAGGTGTTGAGCTAGCCATGTCTTTATCTATTGTGTAGAACACAAGATGTTGAGCTAGCCATGTCTTTATTGTGTAGAACACAAGGTGTTGAGCTAGCCATGTCTTTATCTATTGTATAGAACACAAGATGTTGAGCTAGCCATGTCTTTATTGTGTAGAACACAAGGTGTTGAGCTAGCCATGTCTTTATCTATTGTGTAGAATACAAGGTGTTGAGCTAGCCATGTCTTTATCTATTGTGTAGAACACAAGATGTTGAGCTTGCCATGTCTTTATTGTGTAGAACACAAGGTGTTGACCTAGCCATGTCTTT
Organism: Biomphalaria pfeifferi; assembly: GCA_030265305.1. Lineage (NCBI taxonomy): Eukaryota > Metazoa > Mollusca > Gastropoda > Planorbidae > Biomphalaria > Biomphalaria pfeifferi. The sequence continues at coordinate 4,885,623 of JASAOG010000012.1, forward strand.
ATCTATTGTGTAGAACACAAGGTGTTGAGCTAGCCATGTCTTTATCTATTGTGTAGAATACAAGGTGTTGAGCTAGCCATGTCTTTATCTATTGTGTAGAATACAAGGTGTTGAGCTAGCCATGTCTTTATCTATTGTGTAGAACACAAGATGTTGAGCTTGCCATGTCTTTATTGTGTAGAACACAAGGTGTTGACCTAGCCATGTCTTTATCTATTGTGTAGAACACAAGGTGTTGAGCTAGCCATGTCTTTATCTGTTGTGTAGGACACAAGTTGTTGAGCTAGCCATGTCTATATTTATTGTGTAGGACAGAGGATCGTCTTTTGCTATGAACGGGAGAGGTCTTGTACCATTTACTATGTCTGCGTTAATGAAATGGGAAATCCGAAGAAAGCTAGACTCTGAATGTAAAACTTCGAAGAATAGTTTGGACTGATCTTGACTTTTTTTTTTATTTGGACCTTGATTTGTAAAGCTGTTTTTAAAGACCATAATTTAAAACGACATATTGAAATCAAACACATTAACAAATATGGTGACTTTGAACTGCGAAAAAAAAAATGGCATAGTCAACTAAGACTACAGGATTGACGAGAATAGTGTTATTAGAGCATGGAATAGGCTACGTGAGCCAGCCAGGAAAATGCAGAATTTAAGTCATTGGTTAACATGCATGACTAGGTACTTGACGCGTAGGACGTAATCATCTTTTTTTGAAGTAACGTCCGTATTATATAAGATGGGACAAAGAAATGAGTCGGCGATAAGGGCAAGCTACAGAATTGCTCACATTTGAAGAACACCCAATGACGGGGGAAACATGTGCTGACATAGGCGCATCCTAAACAAATTCTTCATGTATCAGGTGGAAAAGAGACGAAACCGATGTTACAAAATCGCCTACTTCTAGATTCAGTGCTCCGCCTTGGTATCTCATCAATGCGGCGGAATTTTAAGAAGTTGGTTTTGGAAAAACGACCAACATCCCATACTTAGTGTATGTTTTAGATCCACGTTGTCTTTTTAAATGAAACTGCTTTAATGTTTATTTTATATTTTGGTATCTTTTTATTCATGTGGCCCGCGACACGAGTAACCCGAATCAGAAATTAAAGTGGCCCGCATAGCGAATTCGGTTGGGCATCACTGCCATACATAAATATATGGACTTATAATTGTTTTATAATTACTTGTGTAGTAAGAAGATTGTCACTTGTGTTGTTGGCTATTCTTTGCTCATATGGTTCTATATTAATTGAATGTTGCATGATAAGTTGTTTTTTATGCTTGATTCAACTGCTTTTAAATTTGTTTGGACAGAAGTTGTTGGAACTCTTCACAGAAAGTTCTCGTTTTTTTTACATTTGTGTACTTAGTCAATAACTGGTCAATTTCTTATGTGTATGTACCTTCTTTTCAATATATGAGATGAACTGCGCAGTGGTTTCCAAATCAGGGAGCTCTCCATATAGTTTTCTTTCTATTGAGGTGTTTTGGGGCTTATACGGGCCTCTTGGTAAAGAGAACAGTTTTGAAGGACATGGTCAGCAATCTCTGGTGACACTCCACTTGGGCAGATTTCACTGGTTCCAATTTTGAGCTTACGGTACATGTGTTGTCGCATTATGTTGTGTCCGGTCCTGAGTCGAAAGATTAGATGTTGATCTTGACGGATAGCTTATAATAGGCATCATCTTTTTTGTGATTCGAGTGAGAGCTTGTCCATATCTCATTTATTTTATTCACAATTAGTTTCTTCATTTCTTCAGGAACTCATTAGCTAAGAGTGAACATGTCTGCACTGATTCTGTAGATAGGCTGTTGAACTGTGTTTGTAATCATCAACTAATTGTTTAGAATCAAATATTTCATCTCCTTACATAATACTTAAAAGCCTGTCACCTATCCCATATATACAAATCTTTTTTAAATTAAAAAAAAAATTATTTGTATGTATTAATTTTCATGTTTTAAACATCTGTTTAATAGGCGCGTGTCATAAGTTTAGTATTTAAATAAATATAGTGTAGTTCACTATCAGATGTTTGTGTTATTTGGTGTGTTATCTTTTATAATGCATTCAATGTGCAATTATTAAACTCATATACGACAACAGCAAGTATGGTGTGCAAATTTAATTGGTTGATGCTATGTTATTGGTCATGATCAAATTATTATGCCACTCAGTATAAAGATCTAGAGATTATATATACAAAAGAACACAGTGAACACGCATCTCGGTGAAGCTTTGCATCTTTTCATCTTTTTATGTTAAAAAAAAAACAGAACATATTAAGTATTAACATTCAATAGCTAGATTGTATATCATTAAACATCAGCGAAAAAGCCTGACATTTAGGCCAATGCCGGACGGACGGAGGACACGACCCTACATTATGCTTTCTGCTGAAAAATAGGTAAATACTTGAGAATATTATTTTCTTTCAGAATAGAGAGAAAGCCATTTCTTGCACCATTCCTACTTCTCCTTGCGTCTGTTGAAATCGAGGCAATGTTTTAATGGAGTTTGATGCTTTCTGAAGCATTTATTACAGTGTTTAATCTTCACGTCACAATCACTCTACAAGTTTGTCTTTGACTAAAAAAAAAAACCAAAGATCTACTGCTGCAGTGGTAAACGACTGTATAGAAAATACGAAAAACATGCATATATGTAACCCCGCCGGACCAAGTTAAACAAAGGATGTTTGGGCCACGAGGCCTTCATCAGCCACAAAACAAAACAAAAATGACAAACAATTATCACAAAATAGTCTCAAGTTAACTTCTCTGTCAGATGTTGTTCGCTATCGAGGCAGAAATGAAATAGAGCAACGCTGGTGTAAAAGCGCTGGAAATCAGAAGGGGGCGGTGATGTCAGGCAAAGATGAACGGGAAAAGGGGGGTAATGCTAGTGCCCATCGCATAAAATTAAATAAAAGTGTGCTGGTTGTTGATCCCGTTAGGTTGAAGGGTGCCTGACATGTAAATAAGTTTGTTTTCGATCTACAGACGGGTGTTTTTGTCATTGCATTGTTGTATAGCAGTGACGAGGAAATCAGTGGTACCCCTATGGATAGAGACGGGAAGACATTAAAGAATGGACAGGTATTGTCATTGAATGAAATTCTATCCGAGGCTAAGGACATAGAGGAATGGAGAAAGACGGCAGACAGATCTTGTGTGGTGCCACTTATCAAGATTATTTATGGCTCTGTGTAAAATAGATTTTTCATTTTCAACGGATGTCTCCCTGGTCGTGTGGTATCCGCAAAGTATAATATTGACTATCGTTCTGTTGTCTTGGTGGTCCAGGGTTCAAACCCTGCCCGAAGCTTTTCCCCGTCCACCTGAGGGAGGTTTCATTGGCTGATATCAGTGACCCATTTTCTATTCAGGTTTTGCAGACTTGTATTTAGGCCTAAGCAGTGCTTTTTTTATTTGTAAAAAAAAAGGTGCTGGTACTCAGTGATAGATTGCCTAACTTTTAACTACTAATAAATTAATAATAATAATAAGGCTAGTCTTCAAGTCCGAAGATCAGCGAGGTATGCAGTATTTCTCGTGGCTGCTCAGTCCCAGCTGTGACCTACATAGTTTGCCACATCCAGGGCAAGCATAACCATTGTCCGCAGGTGGTCGATTTAGATTTTCTTTTCGCCGTCTGCGTTTGTGCTCGGCAGCGGATTTTCTTTTGGTCTCAAATGTGTATCCCGCGGCCTTCGTGAGTGACTTAAAGTTGTCTCGTTCTGAGGTCGCATGCAACCAGGTGCTCTCTTCTATGTCAGCCAAGGAAGGTTGACGCCTAAGCTGGTCTTTGAAGTGTTTCCGTGGGGCGCCTCTGTTACGTCGACCACCTTTTAGCTCACACACAAAAAAAAAAAGACTGCCTTTGGCATACGTTCGTCTCCCATACGGGATACGTGCCCTAGCCAGCGTAACTGTCGGACCAAAAGAAGTCCCTCTATACTGACCATACCGGCGTTCGCAAGGGCATCGCTGTTTGTAGTGCGGTCTTGCCACCGTATGATTATAATGGAGCGCAAGCATCTTTGGTGGGAGCGCTCGAGAAATCTTAGATGTTTCCTGTATAGTGTCCATGTCTCAGAGCCATACAGAAGGGTTGAGAGAACCACCGCCTGGTAGACACTGATTTTTGTAGTCAGGCGGAGGGATCTGTTCCACCAAAAGCGCCACTGGCCCTGGCCAGACGGTTATCAACTTCCCTTGAAAATGAGGCGTCATTTGACACTATACTACCTAGATATGTGAAGTGGTCTACCACATTAAGGGGCTGTCCGTTGGGTATGAAACCGACACCGTAGAGATAATCAGTTCTGCGCGCTAACCGCACGATCAGGCATTGCTCTTAATCTAATGACAAACTGGTTACAAACTAATAGACTACTATTGATAATATACCTACACATTACGGAATGACAACTACCGGATATGTACAATATGTCAGAAGAGCATTTTCATTTAGGCCTAAATGGAACTAGAATGAGGATGTAGATCTACCTAAATTAAACTACTAACTTAGCACTCTCAATATCTATATCTACTAGATCTAGATCTAAAATATATATTTGGGATAATGTAGATGTAATTTAGATAAGATTTATATTTAAAAAAAAACACTAGATAATCAATTAATAGACTAATTGCAAAATCTAAATATTAAAATAGTAGATTAGTTTTAGTATTTTATAACATTGCAATATTGACATATTGACAATCTAGACTTTAGAAAAAAATCTACAGTTTAAGCCTAGAAATTAAAATTATAGATCTTGATCTAGTCTAAATCATGGCTGTCTGGTAGTGCGTTTGCGCGCTGGACTGTCGTTTTGGATTCATCGATGGTCCCAGGTTCAAACCCTGCCCACTCCCATCCCCCGTCGTCCTACGGGAGGTTTGGACTACAACTCTGAAGGAACATCCGAAACATGTAAAACAACAAACATTCTAAACTAGACCAAGAAATTCTAGATCTAGATTCTATAATGATTTTAATTAGAACTTAAATCTAAATCTAGTTTTAAAAATCTAGCTCTAGTGTAAGAAAAAAATCTAGATCTAGAGTAAAAAATCTAGCTCTAGTGTAAAAAGAAATCTAGATCTAGTGTAAAAAATCTAGATTAGATCTAAATCTATTATGTCTTTTTAAAATGCGAGTCACATTACGAGGTTTAATAAACATTACTACACCGAGTTGTTTTAGCATTTAAAGAATTTATTCCATATGACGTCAAAGGAAAAAAAATCCACTACATCACACGGTCTAGTTAGACTAAAACATATCATCTATACGAGCAGCTTGGTGAGTGTTCATAGACATTGGTGCACCGAGTGAGATTTTTTAGCATTTCATTTAAAGAATTAACTCCATATGACGTCAAAGGAAAAAAATTCCATTACGTCACACGTCCAAGTTAGACTAAAAAATGTCATCTATACGAGCAGCTTCTCGAGGGATCATAGACATTGATGCACCGAGTTTGTTCTTTTAGCATTTCATTTGATGGGCTAGATAGACTTAATATATATATTAATATATATTGTCACGTATTACAAATTGAATTCTACTTTTAAATGGCTTGCCTAGGGGAACGTGACAATAGAAAAAGGTAGTTGTGTCACTTATCTTAAGTCTGAATTTAATCAGAGACTTACAATGAATAACAAAAAAAAATGACACAAGAAATCGGAAGGTAAAATATCAACTTAATGTTTAATCATAATATAACTCAATACAAAATGGAAGGGTTGACCAAAACCCTTTTACAAAAATGGCATGTAAAAATATTACAATACAAGAGTTTGAAAATATAATTACAAATACAAGCAAGGCCTTGAAAAAAAGAAAAATCTTAACTTACACGATCAATTGGTATACCACGCACGGGTCACGCAATGTCTCCGCTATTCTGTCTCACGGCTGTCTCCGTATGTCTGTCTGTCAACGTTACGCGAGCGGTCTTTATATAATCTACCGCGCGTCGATATCTAGTAATTTCTAGAACAGAAAGTCATCAACACCCAGATCTAGAACGCTCTCCAAAGAGACAGAAGAAAAAAAAAAACACCCTCCTTTCAACCAGAGGTACACACATAGGTCAAGGACCGGTCACTGTCTGTGTGGCTTGACTCACCGTGAAAAATAAAATAAAAAAAAAACTTATTACACAAGGGGCAGACAACCTACAGGTCAAGAGAAAAAAAATATAGTATCTAGGTAACAATGCCTAGATACGTAACAATATATATAAGTATTAAAGACGCTTTTTTTTGTGTGTTTTGTCTGTCAGTTTGTCTGTCCGTTATGTTAATAGCGAGAGAAAAAAAAGACTAAAAGCTATTGAAAATCTGATTAAAATTAATTTCCCTTCCGAAACATCGCATTAGTTCTAAATTTCTATTATAGATTGTTCTGGATGTTTGTATATTTATAGTCAGAAAAAAAAAGAATTCCAGATTAATCAAATACCGTTAATTAAATTTCTGGGATGGTTTGTTATGAAAATTAGATGTACCATTCCCTTATGGAGATTTTTTTCAAACCATACTTTGGTGTTAGGAAGTTGTTTTCCTTAAAAATCAGAGCATAATATTAACGATAATTAGATTTTGTAACGTTTTAGATAGAAAGTTAAATGTAGTGTAAGAGAGAGGTGCGATTTTACATAAATAGAGTTAAACTATTTTTCATAAAAAATCCGGAACAACCAATTTTCGTAAGTGAGAAAATTATTTGTTTTATCTATTAGAAGAGGGATTTCAAACATTTATTAGCGTTATTAGATTTTTCATATAAAATTCGGATCATTTTTGGCGACGATTTGTAAGAAAATTAAGATAATGTAGGTCGATTTCTTTTTCGAAACAAAATCCGGAACATTCTTTACCGATTAAACAACTTTTATTATGTTTCGGCAAGAAAATTAACTGTAAAATAAGTCTAAAAATTTATTTTCAATAATAGTTTCTAGTAAATTACTTTCTTATTTTAAAATCCTGAATAACCTATTGTCGATATTTTTGAAAAAAAAATAATTATTTGACATAAATTTGTTTTTTATAAAACAATATCCGGAACAACTTTATAGTTAACGAAATATAAATCAGTATAGATATTTTTATTTAGCATTTATATGCTATTTACATTAAAAAACCGGAACAATATATGAAAAATCATGTGTTTCTTGCAACGTTTAAGCATGGAAATAAAATCTACTATAACTTAGAAGAGATAACAAATATTCATTGGCATTGATTTGTTTTTCACAAAACATCCGGAACAATCTATTATAGATACTTAAAACTATTGCAATATTTCTGAATGAAAAATTAAAGGTTAAATCAGATTTACAATAGCTTCTAGTGTTATTTGTTAATCTAATCAAGACGGACAGACCGACCAACAGACAAAACGCACAAAAATAAGCTTCTTTTATTCGGATGGGGGCACTAAACAAAAAAATAAATAAAATCTGCTTTTTAAAAAAAGTTTAAGGAATTTGTTTAGCGTATGATCATGCTGCGACGTTACGCTACTGCACGAAAGTCGCTGCTTAAAAAGTCCATTTTAAAAAATGTGCATGATATTTACATACAAAGTGCATTATTAGCCTTTATAAACAAACAGAAATCTTTTCTTTTAATTTTAGCAGCTAGTTAACCAGAAAAATACATCTTTAAGTATTATTTATATTTGTTGTGAACATTTCCTGTACATTTTATAAATATATTTGACTTAGTGATAAAGAAAACTTGAATCTTCAAATACAAAAACAAAACTTAATAAAATACTCTGAAAGACACAAAAATAAAGGCACATTCCTTGTCCCCTATGCTAGGACAAATTTGTACAAATACTCCTTCTTCCCTAGTGCTATTAGAGCATAGAATGGGTTGCCTGAGCTAGCCAGAAAAACCAGTGACTTGGCAGAATTTATGTCATTGGTTAATATGCATGACTAAATGCATGACGCGTAGGACGTAATCATCTTCTTTTTTGAAGTAACGTCTGTATTATATAAGATATGATTAGATCTTTGTTAGCATATTGTAACATTGCCTCCCTTACATTTACGTAATTGTTTTAGAATAGGTTTATTGTTATGAAAAAATCGCTTGCATAATTAATTTTATCAATTAAACGGTTTGCTTGTAGAAAACCAAAAGTAGCCGTTGCACCTAAACTTTTCATAATAATATTTTTCATCTCTTCTAGTTTTCGAGATCTGAGTGTGACAGACGGACGGACAGACAGACGGACATTTTGCACAAACCTAATAGCGCCTTTTTCATTTTTTCCTCACATTGAAAAAGGTGCCGGTACGCCGTACCGGTGCGTACAGTCACAAAAATAGCACTGGACTGTCTAAGCACGTTATAATAATAGCATTGCTATAGGGCACTACAGGCTATAGCCTACAAACTGAGGAATTTATGACTATCTTTCCCAAGCTGGTGGAAACATGTCAACTGTAAGTTAGTTTTTTAAACTATACGCCCGTTAAAATGACCTGAGAGCATGATACAGAAAATTAAATGAAACTCAACAAAACGGACGACAGCAGTTCGCTAGCATACCGTACTGATAGAACAGTTGCCAACTTGTTGTCTCTAAAACCAGGGTCCTAATCATCATATCATCAAACATTTTGGCTAGATCTATATCTATAAGTATAATCTTGTATAGGCAATACTCCTATACTAGACTAGACTATACTGTATAGTATTCTTCTAGATTTAATCTACATCTAAATTCTAGATCTAACAAGAAATCTAGACCTAAAAAGAATGATTATGATTAGAACTAATAATATACAATAATAAATATAGATCAAGAAATTATTGAGAATCTAGATCTAAATAATCTAATTATTTAATTAGTAATATTTTAAAATATTTATATTAATAAATATTAAATATATTTACAATTAATAATAGATCTAATTTTAATAATATTTAGATCTACGCCCACGGCATCTAGATAGAGGTCTATATAATAAGTATGTTATAATGTATATAGTTAATATAGTATAATTAATAATAGAATATAAATAATACAATAAATTTTATATAATTATAATATAAATTATAAATAAATGTTTAATTTATTTAATGTATAATTTATTATAATAATATTATAATATTTATACTTATAGTTCTATAAATTAAATAGAACTATACTTCTACTAATCTCTAGTATAGACTAAATACTATAAAGTTACTATAAAGAAGTCTAAGTTTAGTCAATATTGACAATAATAACTGTAGTGTACACTGTAACACATGAAATAAATACAGTGTCTGTATGCAGAGTCTGAGAGTCTGTCACCACTGTCAGAGTACACTATACAGTCATTACATTACTGTATAATGTATGTAGATCTATTCCTGCTGTTGTGTTGTGTCACTGGGTGCAAAGAAAATTTCTAGGCCCACAGTATAAAATGTAAAGTCTTTAGCATTAAATAATGTGAATCACTTAATACTTATTCTATAACCTGGTAGATCTAAAGATTAATCTAGATTATTCTTTAAATTCTAAATCTTAATCTAGAACTAAAAATCCAAGAATTTTTACAGTTGATAAGTAATCTAAGTTAGTAAGAATAGATCTAGTAGAATTCATACTTAATCCACAGGCTATAAGAACTGAGAATATTAAAATGCAAAAAAAAAAATAAATGACCTGGCTAAATAAACACGTTGTATCCAATAGTTGAAATTGACTAAATGATTTAATTTTTATCCTTTTAAACGTAGCTCGTGGTTAATACAAGAAGATCTATAAAGACTGTAGTGGCTAGAAATGTTAAAGTAAACAGCAAGTTATTGAGTGCTACTTTCATGCTTATAGCATTCTCAGAGCGCTTATGGTCCTATCTCATTTGTGGACCAGTGGTGGGGAGGGGGTATCTAGGAGTTGGTTTTCCGTGCTTCCTTTAGGCGCTCAGTAAACACAACTCTGCCCGAGTCGGGTGTCGAACCTCGAGCCCCCTTCTAGGTAGCCAAGCCAAGTTCAAGCGTATTTGGCCTCTCGACCATGCTTCCCACAATTTAAATTTATTATTAAAATTTCAGAATTTTATGAATATACCATTTTTGTCAACTTTATCAAAATTTGTGTATAATTTAAATCATAGTTTTTCATTTTAATTACAAACTTTGCTTTTTTTTTTAAAACTTACAACAGAAATATTTCATAAATTGATGGATATATAGGCCTGTCAACCCAACCTCCCATAATGACTGAAACAGAGCGAGATTCAACTCTTGAGCTGAATCATGCCTTAAAACATGTGAAGAAGGAAATAGAAGAAACAGATTTGTTGACACAACCATGTGAAGAACAAGGCTTTAAAGTGTCAATGATAAAAATTGAGAAGATAGATGAAGATGAATCAAACTTGAATACACAACAAACAGAAAACTATTACTATGAAAAATCTTCTACTGTAAACCTTGGGCATGAGGTATTGCAATCTTCACTAAAAATATCACACCAAACACTTCTAAATAGCATCATACATGAAACAAAAAAAAAAGGAAACAAATCTTATTTACTGTTATTTCCAAAAGTTGAAATTGACTACAGGATAATATTTTTACCCTTTCAAATAAAGCTTAAGTAAATTAGTACTTTAGTTTTTATCACTTTTAGCTCTAACTGGATCACCAGTTGGATAGATCTAATCTACTAAAAATATTTTTTAAAAAAACATGAATAACTTTTTTTTTGTTAGAAAAAAAGAAAAAAAATATTTATATTTTTTGAAAATAACTTTACATATATATATGTTTATGCATACATTAGCAGCAAAGTGCAAAGTTTCAATCTATAGATTTTCTGGAATTTTCAACCAAACTAGGAAATGCTTCTTTATTTCTTACTTTGCCTAAAAATTGTTTAGAATGTGTATTTACAGATAACTTGTATATTTTTGATGATAAATTGTGTTATTTCCTCTGCTATTTGTAAATCTGTTAATGTTTTACAGGAAAATACTATAAAGAAAGAGATTGAAAGGACTAATGTCACAGATAGTAATAGAGTACAGTCCATGCCTTCAGGACAACTAGCTGTGTCAGTGAAGGTAAACACCAGTCTTTCTCCTGTACCTAACATTATGCCTAATTTCAAATCCCCTTGTAAGACCTAAAGTTCAGAAGTGTCAGTAAGTCGGGTAAATATTGTTGTTTTAAAAGAGAGAGTAGCAAAAATTTAAGTATGCCAGCTACATGTTTAGTACAAAAATGTCTATATTGATATGCAAGTAGAAGAACTGGCCAGTTTTTATTATCCAAATGCTGAAGAAACTTTTTTTTTTTTCAAATAACCGTAATTAGAATACAATGTATCTTTCATACATTCTTTTTTTTAGCAGTTCTTTAACTTATTTGTCAGATCTCTCCATTCATTATGTCAACACTGTAACCATACGTTGTTTTATGTATGTGTACCATTACTTCAATTCTGACTACCATATGTAACTGGTGGCATCAGAATATAATTACTGATGTTTTGTATATGAAGATATAAATGATGAGTCAGTATGCAGATTCATGGACATATAACTTGTTTATTGACAAAAATATAATATAGGCAACGTTCTAGCTAATAAATATCCAATAAAAATGATTGTCCAACAGAAACATTTTTCAAAGTGTCAATTCTCTGTTGATGCTAAATATCAATTAATTCTAATGACCTCAACTTAAATAACTGTGCTTCAACTTGACTATACTTCCATTCACTTTGAACAGACTTGACTTTTTTTCTCTTTCTCTCTTAACACTCTTTGACTTGAGCACTCAAACACAAGTTCACATTGCATGAAGTGACCATTTTGCTTACAAAATAGTGTAGTACATTTAATAATAAAAAGCTGAGGCTGCAGTAAAAAACAAAAAAACATGATGAGGAAGACGATCAGAACTGGAGATGATCAATACAATGGACCTCTTTCACCAATCGTAAACAAACAACGTTTAGTCATGTGATCTTATTGATAAAACAATGGAAACAAACTGTCACGTGACAACCATCATGAATTAAACATGAGATCGTAAATTATATAGAAGAGATAAAGCACCACGTGGCTAAATGTTGTTTGTTTACGATTGGTGAATGAGGTCCATTGTTGGAACTCTGCAGCATACCCAAACCCTGAAAACCAGTGACAAAACAGAGATTAACATGCATGACTAGATTAACACATGAAATGCAAAGGAAGTAATTATCTTTTTTTTTTTTTTTTGAAGTAACATCTGTAATCTATAAAAATTATATTTAGAGGAAAAGTTTTGGACTATTCATGTATAAAATAAAATTACTTTAAAATTTGCAATATTCTGAAACCAAATATTTTTATTATCACTTAGCCTTAAAATGACATAATTCTTCGTTAAAAACTAATCCTCATCCAATCAAGTTCTTTAGGAACCTTTGAAGTTTAAATGGTAGTTGTATATTGTTTTGTTTTCTTTTAGTTTACATAAAGAGACTTATTACTTCTAGTGATGCTAGATAAACAATATAGGATGCTTCTATTAAAACAATGTTAGAATTTGTTATAGCTAATTATTTTTGTTTGCTTATCAGTCAAAAACTCTTTCTAATTGGATGGTCTTAAACTTTAGCAAAATCAGTGATGACAGTATTTGTGACAAACATTTAATGACAACATTTAATCATGTATAACCATTTCTGTTAGATAATGGCAGATATGTTTACGCCTTATTTTGTACATGGAGTGACCTCTCCATTGCTGGTGGATGTACATGCACTGTCAAATTCAATGGAGCCCAATCAGCACCTTTTGAGTTTTGCAGTGGTGTCAAGCAGGGATGTGTGCTCGCACCTACTCTGTTTGGCATATTCTTCTCCTGTCTACTGCATTATGCGTACAACGACATAAACGAAGGTGTGTTTCTCCATACAAGATCCTCTGGAAAACTATTTAATGTATCAAGGCTGCGGGCAAAAACCAAGGTTAGGAAGCTACTCGTCAGGGAACTCCTGTATGCTGATGATGCAGCTATTGTGGCTGATTCTGATATTCAGCTACAGTGCCTGGTTGACAAATTATCTGCTGCTTGCCAGAAGTTCGGCTTAAACATCAGTCAAAGCAAGACTAAGATACTTGTCCAAAACACAAACACTGCACCTCAAGTAAGCATTAATGGCCAACCACTAGAAATTGTTGATCACTTTTGTTACCTTGGCTCCATCATATCCAACAACACTCTACTGGATAAAGACATAAACAACAGGATAGCCAAGGCAATGGCCACCATGTCACGGCTGCAGAAAAGAGTCTGGGACAACATATTGCTGACTAACAGTACTAAAGCCCTAGTCTACCGGACCTGTGTGTTGAGCAACTTGCTGTACGGAAGTGAAACATGGTCAACCTACTCATGGCAGGAAAAAAGCTGAATGTTTTCCACCTCCGATGCCTAAGGCGGATCTTTAAAATAAGGTGGCAAGATAAGATAACCAATGAGGAAGTGCTACAAAGAGCAGGGTGCCAGGACATCCGCTCTGTTATCAGCAGCAGACGCCTTGGCTGGCTTGGCCACGTTCGTAGAATGCCAGAAGGTCCACTTCCACAGGACATCCTGTATGGCGATCTAATAGAAGGCAGGAGAGCCGCTGGTCGCCCACTTTTACGTTATACGGATGTATGCAAACGCGACATGAAGCTCTTCAAAATTGACACTGGCAACTGGGAAGAGGTGGCAATGGACAGATCCTCATGGAGAGAGAGCATAAAGGAAGGGTCAAAGATTGCAGATGCCATACACAACAGAAGCAGAAAGAAGGGTGAAAATGCAACGGCGCCTGGTGATTATATATGCCCAACCTGCGATCGCAGCTGTGTATCAAGGATTGGCCTCTTTAGTCACACAAGAAGTTGCAAAGGGAAAAGATCGTCTCTCGAGACGTAAAATGCCACAGACAGATATTTTGTACATATAAAAATAATTGTATTTTTGATACCTAAGATGGCAAAGATTAATTTTTTTATATATCTGTAAAGGTTTTGCAAAATCATCAAATGACTGTTTAAAAAAAATAATGTTGATCTTATTCCATAGCAAAAAATTCCTGAGTTTCTCTTTCTATTTCATTTAAAATAAGACCTACCTTTTTAAAATGTTTTTAGTTTAGTTTGTCATTTTAGCTCTCGTGTTTGTGTTTGTAATGTTATTGCGCACCTTGAGCCTACATTTTGCTTGTTAACAGCACTTTATAAATACAATTATTATTATTATTACATACAATACTTTCAATGGTGAGACTAATTTTATTTTAAAAGTTTTCATTTGTAATGAAAGAAATGTTTTAGTGATTACTCTAAAAATCTTAATATTATATTATAGCAGAATTTTTATGAAACATGTTTTGTTTTAAAACAGGTGGAGGTCATTAATGAAGTAAAGGACACAACTTCAGATGTAAATGTACTCACTGATAATATACAAGATAGAATGGTTGAAGACTATTCTAAAGAAATTAATTTAGGTAAAAAGATATGTGATGAAATTGAAAGAAAATGTCTCATAGGATTTCCTGAACCTAATCATCTACACCAGCTGATTTATACTGGTCCAAAATCATTTCAATGTCAAATTTGTCTTAAAGTATTTTCTGATCCTACTCAGTTAAAAAAACAACGGCGGATAAAAACTGAAAAAAAAAAATTTAAATGTCAAATTTGTCTTAAAGACTTTACTAAACCTTCTTATTTGAAAGCTCACCAAGTTGTTCATACAGGCGAAAGACCTCATAAATGTCAAATATGTCAAAAAGGATTCACTCAAGCTTCACATTTAAGATCTCATCAAGTGGTTCATACTGGTGATAAACCATTTAAATGTCAAATATGTCTAAAAGGATTTTCTAACTCTTCACGATTAAAATATCACCAAGTGGTTCATTCTAATGAAAAACCATTTAAATGTCAATTATGCCCAAGAGGATTTTCTCGATCTTCAGATTTCAAAGCTCATCTAGTGACTCATGGTGAACAACCACATAAATGTCACATTTGTCATAAAGTATTCACGCAACCTTCACAATTAAGAAATCATCTAGTGGCTCATACTGGTGATAAACCATTTAAATGTCAAATATGTCTCAAAGAATTTTCTTATCCTTCTGGACTGAGAAGTCACCAAGTGGTCCATACTACTGAAAAGCCATTTAAATGTCAAACATGTCCAAGAGAATTTTCTCGTTCTGCAGATTACAAAGCGCACCTTTTGATTCATACTGGGAAAAAACCACATAAATGTCAAATATGTCAAAAAGCATTCACTCAAGCTTCACATTTACGATCTCATCAATTTGTTCACACTAGTGATAAACCTTTTAAATGTCAGATATGTCAAAAAGGATTTTCTCACTCTTCACGCTTAAAATATCACCAAGCTATTCATACTAGTGGAAAGCCATTTAAATGTCAAATATGTTTCAAAGAATTTGCTCTATCTTCACAATTAAAAGTTCACCAAGCTGTTCATACTAGTGAAAAATCTTTTAAATGTCAATTATGTCCAAGAGAATTTCATCATTCTTCAAATTACAAATCTCACCTTTTGATTCATACTGGTGAAAAACCACATCAATGTCAAATTTGTAAAAAAAGATTCACACAGGCTGCACACTTAAGATCTCATCAACTGGTTCATTCTGAAAAAAAAACAACATTTGAATGTCAATGTAATGGCTCACCAAGTTAGTCATACTAATGAAAACTCTTAATTAAATGTCATGTAAGTCTTCAAGAATTCTCACTATATTCATATTAAAAAAAAAACACCAACTGATTTAAACTGGTAAAAGAAACATTTCAGTGCAAAAATATTTTTTCCAAACTTATATTGGTTCATACTAGTGAAAAACTGAATGTCACATGTCTGAAAGAATTTTTTAATGTTTCATATTTAAAAAAACAAACAAACAAAAAAAACCAGCTTAATTAATACTTATAAAAAAAAGTTAATTGTTTTCTCGCTGTCCATAGCTCTCTTGGTCACTGTCTCTCTCCAACTAGTGCGGTCTAGTGCTATGTCTTCCCAATGGTTAGTATCAATGTTCACTGATTTTAAATCCCGTTTTATCACATCTACGTAACGGAGGTGGGGGGGGGGGGGGTGTCAAGTTTTTTTGAGCCAGACACGAGTTGCCTGCATAAATGATTTTTGGAATACGATTGTCCTCCATTCGGCGAACATGTCACAGCCAGCGCAGGCGGGGTTTTCTGATGACTGTAAAGATGCTGAGAAGGCCCTTTCTGAGCACTAAGTCATTAACAAATGTTTTTTTTTTATGTACTGGGCACTTATGTTTCAGAGAGAAAAGTATCAAAGAAATGTAGCAATTAAATGACCAAAAGCTCATTATCTAACATAGAATATTTTTATTTATGCACTGTTTCTCAAGGTAGTCAAAGTTGACTTGTTGGTTTGACCTTGTGCTTATAATCATCAACTAATTGTTTGTTCATATAATTGTGCAAAAATAAACACAACTTTTAAATAAAATACAAAATGTTCATCTCTTTACAATTTAAAAAGAAATATATCCAGTACTTTACAATCCTGTCCTATATATAGCCTGTACATCTTATCTAAGTTTGTATTTCATTTTGTATTTTAAATTATTTGATTGTAGGCCTATTAGTGCTCTTTTTTTTAATAATTTTTTTGAACATCTGTTTAATAGGCGGGTGCCATAAAAACTTGTTTAGAAAAGTTTTGTATTGCAATAAAATTAGTGTAATGGAATATCAGATATGTGTGTTATGTTAAACAGTGTTTTATATTTTATAATGTACCATTGCTACAAGCTATAAGCAGCCAAAACTAGCAATTTAACATTTTTGTAAAAAATTAAATGTGTAGCCATAACGGAATTGGCTTCAGGTTAAATATGTTACACTCTAATGGCTACCCTTACCTGACAATAGTTGGGGGGAAAGTAAAAGCGGTTGGTCATCGTGCTGGTCACCTGACACCCTGCTTGTTAACCCTTGACCATAGAAACAAATGACCTAAATATCTGCTCCATAGAACGCAAGCTCTAAAAGTGATTTTTAAAAAAAAATAATTTTTTACTAACTAAATGTGTTACATTCTCCACCAAAGGTGGGTAAATTATGGGCCGCGAATAGCCTGTTGAGCTCACCAACCGGCTACGCTATTTGGAATACGGGAATAGAGGTTTGCCTTTTTTAAAAAAAAAATTGGGGTGGTCTAATCTAACCACAGACACATTACCGGTATTTGAATGTGCCATTCATAAAAAAGTTATTCCTGTCACATTATTATTATAGCTTTTATATAGCGCTATTTTCATGCTTTTGCTCCAATCTCATTTGTGGACCAGTGGGGCATCTAGGAGTTGGTTTTCCGTGCTCCCTTTAGGCGCGCAGTAAACACTACTCTGCCCGAGTCGGGTGTCGAACCTCGAGCCAAGCTAAGTTCAAGCGCACCTGGCCTCTCGACCACTTTTCCCACGCTTTCCCTTCCCTATATTCCTGCATTTCTCTCAATGTTTTAAATGTTTAAGAGTTGGCAACCTAAGAATGATACATGATCTTCTATTGACTGGCCAACTCTTCACCTATCCCTTACAATGTTGGGGCACCACGCAAGATTTTTCGACAGTATTTCTCCATTCTTCTGTTTTTTATTTTTGCCTTGGATGGAACCTCTATCAATGACCAGCCCGTTCATTCCCATCGTTTTCTCTGTCAGCCATTCTTTTTACTGGTACTGTTCCCTGAAGGAAGGTCTTTGCGAACCCGGAGGACAAAATACATGGCCCGAAAGTTTTAGTTTTTTACAATAGTTAGCAGGTCATCATGGGGTCCAATCGCTGTAATAACCCTGTCTCAAATCTCTTCGTTTGTGATGCGGTTTTTGAATGTAATACCTAGAATCCTTTCAATTCCATTGCTAGGATCCTTCTTTCTAGCTTTCAGTCAGCGTCCAAGACTCGCAAGCTTTTAAGAATGTGGCAATGACCAGGGAATCAGTCTGATTTTGTTGTCGAGGGCTATGCCTCTGTCTTTCCATTTTGTTTTTTGAGTTTTGCAAGTGTTACTGTGGACTTTGTGATTCGGGCCAGTAGGTGAAGGATGCCTTGCCAACTCTTAAATATTTAAAACAGTGGTGCCCAACTATTTTCGGCCGACGGGCCAGTTTAATTTCCGACACTCCTGTCGCGGGCCACATCATCGAATAGATACAAAAAAAAAAAAAAAAAAAGAAATAGAGAATAAACCATTTTAAATGGTTTTATTATAGACCCGTAGCACTATTTGGGCTTTGTACACACGTATGGCAATTATGTAAGATCAGTTTCATCTGTTTTATTAGTCAAACGTTTGTCTACTCTGCATCGCTCTAAATTTCTCAAGCAATGATGTCTGGCTTTGTAAGGAATTCAGCTCGATTGGCAGATATGTCGGAACAATCTTCAGTGGGAATAGGAATAGCGAGAGTTATCCAAGAATCTCAAATAACTCTCAACACTTGTCATCGAAAAAACAAACGTCGTGTTCATTTCAATAAGTAATAATATAAGAATTAGAATATACTACATTAGAATCAAATCTATCCAAGACAAAGTTAGAGTCCTAACGTAATAACAAATATATTTTTCAACCTTTTTTAAAAATTTCTTCACTTTGTGCCGATGTTTAGGTGGGCAGGATAAAGCCACGTCGCGGGCCGGGTGTGTCCCACGCAACTTATAATAAGATGCTATCTTACTAGATTTTTCCAAGGCGACCCCCCACACCCACATCAATAGAGGAATAGACAATAACAGTCCATATTTTCAATGGTCTTAGGCGACCCAAGGGGGTCACGAACCACAGGTTGAGAACCCCCTGAGTCTATCTAATATTTTCTAACAGGGGTTCTAGGCAAAGGGTGTATAAAAAAAAGTGGATAGGGGGCAACCTTGCCTAGCGGATCTTCTAACGGGAATTCTAATGCAAAATGTTTGGTTTATTATACGTTGGCGTGTGTAGACCAGCTTAACCCTTAAAGTGCTGAGCTGTTTCACAATGAATGCAGAAACAATGGAGGCTAACTACCACACGCGCCTTAAGGGCTAATGTACTTTTCTCAAGTAATGAGAAAATGTACGTGTTGTCTATGTCTGTCTTGTCTAGTATTTGAAATAAGTAAACTAGTGTCGACTTTGCCAAAGGCTTTCTCTTGTCGGGTTGACAACAATACTGGTCTTGTCCTATGGGCTATACGGAGCTTAGTTCTTCAAAAACCATTTTTTTACCGGAAGTTTATAGTCCTTATCTAGAGAGGAAATTGGGTCGAAAGTCACGAAGTGTTCTGCTGTTTTTAGGGTTATTGTTTTGTTTTAGGTGATATATGCAAGATTAAAATATGTAGGTGTCTGTCCTGTTTCTAACATGTTACTGTATAGACTTAGTAGTAGGGGTCCTATTTTGGGGGAAAAAAGTTTGTAAAAATCGTATGTCAAACCGTCTGGGCAAGGGGATTCATTATTTGGGGTAGTGCCACTTAATGGGCGTAAGGAAGAACAGACAAATGTGCTGTACAAATTATTGCACAGATACGTAAATTTGAATAATAATAGCTCTATATCCTACAAGAAAAACGAAATAACAACGAGATAGCATACCGGTAGTTATAATTATAACGATATACAATGGATTAAAAATGTGAGCTCCTTGTAGAGCTATTCTGAAATTAATCTTTTGAAAAAAAAAATGTTGGCTTAAGAGGTTTGCATATTGAGTGTGGTGACTGTGAAGAAAGTAGATATTAAATCGACCCTCAGCAGATCGACCAAATGGCTTTGCACGTAGTGAAGCACACCTGCGGGTCACAGATGTAACCCATAGCTGTTTTGCGTCCCTTTGTGAGAATCTGCCCAATTCTTAATATTTAGACAATCCTTAATCTTTACACAATCTATAATCTTAATACGTTTAACAATATGTGAGCAGGTCAGGGTGGCACTACTGAGTGAGGCCCTATTCTGTTATCTGCTACTCAACATTTTTTCATTTATAACAGTAGGCAGATGGTAGCTCTACTGGGTGGGCCCAATCTGTGCACCTCGGTCTGCGACCAAGGGGCTAGAGTCGCCTAAGCAACCAGACAGCACAATTAAACTAAACTAAACGAAACTAGCTAACTAAAGAGAAAATAACAAACTACAATTATAAAACAAACTTATATACACTTTATTTACAACCAACTTACAAAGCAATAAAAATATAGGTGAATACGAAAATAAACTTAGAAATAAACAAAAACTATATATACGCACTACTAAATAATTAATCAACCCTCAAATAACCTAAATTACCCCAGCACTAAACAGTAAACTACTAGCAGCAGTAAAGCATAACTGTGGCAGACAGTTAGGCCGTAAGGTAGATAGGCCTTAAGGCAGGAATTATAGCCTGCAATTACAAAATAAACAAACATAAGACAATATTCAAAAAATAAAATAATAATGGACATATATTAGACTGGACTGGTCTAGACCTAGTTAGTGCATACACATAATACAAGCATGAGGTAATTTCAATTACCTACATGTAGCTAATAAAAGCAATACCCGAGTTATTAAAAGTCCCAGCCACAACCAACACAGGTCAGGCTAGACTACAATTAACATAAGCTAGATCTAAATAATAGTATGAGACTAAACAAGCCGCCATGACAGCGATGCTTAGGCCGCAGCCATCTTTTACATTAAAAAGTAGGACAAAATGCCAACTTAAATAGAGTGGTTATCCTAACGATAAAATATTCATAAAAATAAATAGGAAACATAAAATAAAAAAATATTTACACATAGACATAGTATAGCAAAGCAAAAAGCATTAAGGGGGTGACACTACCCAAGTCTACAGAACTTCCGGTTCCATCAGAGGTAATCATGGCTAATTAACTAGCCAGTGATGCCACTACACTAATCAGTCTGCATCTAGACTATAGCATTAGATGCAGAAACAATCAATACAAATACAAACGAAAGAAAGCACAAATAAAAACATTTTCCAACTTACAGGCGGTCCCAGCTGAAATTACACTACACAAAAATAACTTTATACAGGCACTACTGTCAGCACTGACCACTGGTCAAGACAAAAGAGAGCTCAACGTGATCCCGGAGCTAGCTATAACTGGTCAGCGCGAACGTATCGGAGAGCATGACGTCACGCTAATTATCTAAAACTAAACTGGACTACCGATTTCCCTAATTTGTACCTAGCCGTACACAACAATAAAATCTAGCAAATTACTAAAGACACGGACTACACAACATTATATACCAAATTAAACAGCATTAAAAGAGAATCTTAAAATTTAAATCTACAAAAAAACAAAAAGGAAGATAAAAAGTTTTTTCTATTCTAAACTCATATGGGGGCTCTATACCGTTTACAGATCTGCACATAAATTGATATTAAAAAATAACAACTAATCCATCACTAATGCCAAAGACAAAAATAAGCAGAACTAACCAGGGACAAAAAAATAGAAAATAACATCCACAGCACTAAGGCTAGTTAACTATTTTAAAAACTACTTTTCCTCTACGAGTAAAACACAAATAACAGAAAAAGACTAAAACTAGCAGAAAGTTATAAATAGCGGAAACTACAAAATACTCAGCACTGAACTATAAAAATTAAAAAGGACACTAAATTACAAACATCATAGCCCTGGCCTATGTAAATAATATAAATTAAATAAAATTAGGTCAAAAATTAGATTTAGGAGCGCCAGCTCACAAATACTTCCCTTTTAAAACGATAGCATAAAAATACCTAACATATGCAAGAGCAAAGGAAGACACTAGAGAGAGACGTGAGCTCTAACAAGAAAATAGTTTTTAAAATGCTTTAAAAAAAAACAAAGCTTATAATATTGTGGCGAAACAATGATAGAAGCTAAATTTGAAAAAAGTCAAGTTCTCCGTTCATATCATGCGATCTTTAGGGGCAGATGACGTAAAGCTCATCTATTTCTGTTGCACACAGTTAACGATCAATCGCCTTTACTTTTCCCCAACTAATGTCAGCTAACTATTAGAGCTGTGTGGACTCAGAGGCGCCCTAAAGATTACCAGGATTCGAACCCGGGATGCCGGTTTGGAAGCCGAGCGCTTTACCACTCAGTCAAAAGGAGGAATATGAAAAGAAAAAGACGGCAAGAGATTGGGAACACGTGATGACGCCATACTGGATTTTGCCAAATAAAATTAAAAACGTTTTTGTACTCTTAAAAGTGCTTAGACATTGGTTTCTACATTTTTGAAAAAAAAGTACATTTTTAAAAAATGGTTTAAATGACTCGTTTATCAATATTCCGTATTCTGTACACTGGATACACCAAAAAGCGTGCTAACTAAGGATATTTGTAAAGTAGTCTTGTCAGCGTATGTCCAATGTGAAGAGAAGAAGCTTTGTGAAAAAAGCTTTCGAGAAGCCTTAGATGCCACTTAGGGATCAGAGCCACACAAAAGTGTGGGTGGAACCACTGCTTTAATTACAGTCATTTTTTTGGCTGGAAGTCGATAAGACCTATTCTGTCATAATTTCAAATAGAGGCGACCAAAATGTCTGTCAGCCTTGCTTTCGCTCCAACGTTATGGTTGACTTTGGTCAATGTGTTTCATCCTGTGAAGGATATGTCCCGCGAATCTCAGAAGACGTTCGGCTGCCATTTTGAAAAGGAAATCGGGAAGCGCAAAAGACAGAAATCGCCTGGCTCTGATGGTCTTCCAGCAGAAGATTCTCTCACGGAAATGTTAACAACATCTCTCTTTATTATGGGAGAAATATACTATCTCGCCTCAACTTAAAGATGCCAACTTTATATCCTGTACAAAAAGTCCAACTGCGCCAATAGCCGTGGAATTAAGCCTACTTTACTAAGATAAAGACTGACTTCTTAATTGATCCTTATGGAAATTTGTTGTGATTACAAGGACTCTTTTTCTCATATGCAGACAGCACAACAGAAACATTCACATAAATAGAACAAACAGAACACAGAGAGTTCATTGAGCGACTACACTCAAGCATCTTGGTCTTTTTCATGTTTCCTGATCAGCGAGTGACGTTGATATTGTCTGACCGAGTGAGGAACGAACGAGTTACTGTTAGTAGCCGAAAAAATCCTTGCTAGAATACTCCTTGATCGACTGACCAATGCCATAGTAAGCAATGTGCTCTCTCAGAGTCATAGTGGTTTCCGGACTGGTCAAGGTACAAGTTGGCTTCCATTAGTCGTAGAACGACTATGGCTCTTCTCGTAAAACACGTTCTCATGTGACTGTGGAGCCCTATTTTGGTCACCATCTCTCTTGACATAGAACAGTCTAGGGCTATGTTTTCCCAGACGTCAACATTAATGTCCACTGTTTTGATTTCCCGTTAGATTACGTACACAGTTGGAAACGACCAGTTTTTCTTAAGCCAGTCTCGAGTTGTTCACAAGGATGACTTTCTGGGTACGGTTGTCCTCAATCAGGCAGACATGAACAAGTCAGCGCAGATGATGTTGAGGGTGGTAACGATGCCGGGAAGAAGCATTCAAGGAAGTATATTTGTTTTACACCCTCTTTCTTGACATGTGATTTACAAGATCCTTCAAAGTCAGCGCAAGTGAAATGAGTTTAGTTGTTTCTCTTGCTTTGCGTAGGTAGTCCATGACTCACTGCCGTACAGTAGCGTGCTCAAAACGCCCGCCTTGAAGACCTCCATTTTGGTCATTGTACTAAGCTTCTGTTGTTTTTTTTTTTTCCAAATTCTTGGTCTGTCTATTGAAGGTCAGTGTAGCCGTAACCTGCCCTTTTTTATATCGATACACTATGTCACAAATGTGAAATGACACCAAATATGTAGGCTACACACTTACATATAAATATAGTTTCATAGTGTGAGGTTTTTGGTCTGCTAATAATTTTCATTCAGACTTGAACTGTCTCCCACGTTTTGTCGCAGCTGTTTTGCCGTAGCCTTTTTTTGGGGCGATGGTCGTTTTATGGCAGTCGTTTTGCAACGGGACGTTTTGGCGCGAAATGCTCTGGTCATATTATGTATATTCATTTTATTATGCCTTTAATTAAAGATTAAGGCCTTGACCAAACCTCCCGCAGGATGTCGGTAGATTACGTTTGGCAGGGTTCAAACCAAGGATCACCCAGACGACATGTCCCGAGCAGAAATCATACGACCAGGCTGCCATCTATAGTTCGTAATATGCGAACATGAAATATTCAGAATTATTAAAACTTTTTTTTTTCGTGATACTACATATATAGTGTAGTATATTAAGTAAAAATAATGTTTATTATAACAAGTTTTATGTTTTATATATTATCCTCAGAATCTTTCACTCCAAAAATGCTACGCCAAAACTGTTTGCGGCCAAAACAGCCCCCATCTGCCGTTCCACTCATGTTTTTGTCGAAAACGGTTCTAACGATTTTCTTTAAAATTTCATGGAGTTTAAATTTTAAAAAAAATCTTATTTTGGTCACACTGTGCAAACTCGGGAGGGATCGTTAGTTTGATCTTAAAATCTGTCATTATCATAAAATTAATTTTGGCACTTTAGCCACAATGAATACGAAGCACATCGAAAATTCAGCTTCAATATTCCAATGACTTCCTGATCCCACAATGGACCTCATTCATCAATCGTAAACAAAACAACATTTAGTCACGTGATCTTATTGATAAAACAATGGAAAAAACTGTCGCGTGACAACCATCATGAATTAAACATGAGATCGTAAATTATATAGAAGAGATAGAGCACCACGTGGCTAAATGTTGTTTGTTTACGATTGGTGAATGAGGTCCATTTCGTCTTTACAAAATGTTTCCAAGATGAGTTCGAATATATATCAACAACTTTCCTTGACAATACATCCATCCAAGCGAAAGCTCGGTCACGTGGCATTTAAGTATCATAGCATTCATGTGTTACACTAGGTAAAATGTAAACAATCGATTTCATACAATGTCAACTGTTAGACACCTTATTTAGAGTATTAGTTATTTAGCGACGCACCATAGAAGACGTATATTGAACGGGACTAGTGACGTTTGGGATATGTTGGGTTAGAGACCGGAAAATCAGTTAGCGATAGAATTCTCTAGGGTAAAGATGTGTTTATTTTGACAGAGACTTTGACTGCGGCCTTTTCTTGGAATAAACATCTGTTACATTGTTCATCAGTGTTGACCTCATCTCTTCACTAGTTAAATCGATGTCTTGTTTAGTTTGTTTGTTGAGCAACTACACGGAATACACCCGAACAATAAAACTCAAACGCTTGCAGAGTAATTGGTTGAAATTCAACAGTCATCTATAGTTGACCTCAAGACAGTCTGAACAAGCACATCACACAACATTAGTAGGATAAAAGTTTTCTAAGTTTTTTTTTCAACAGTGCTATTAAATATCATACAACATGAGGCGAAGGTAAATGCGTATTTAAATGTGTATCATTGTATTTACGTTGCAATATTTAGTACATGTTTATTTCGCTAAGAATATTTTGTAGCTCTAATTAAAAAACAAGCAAAATATAACAAATATTCTTAAAAAAAACAAAAAAAAAAAAACAAGAAAAAGAACTCCGCACTTTGAACTATATCTGTCAATAATGTAGAAGTTATTTCATACATTCGATGTCAAGCAAAATAATTTTTTTGTCAATAATTAATGGACTAATTTGTAAATTTTTTTAGATTATTAATGTTTTGTTAGGTATAATCCGAACTTTTTTTGTGTGACGGTACGCACCTGTACAGTGTACCGGCACTTTATTCAATGTGGGGAAAAATTATTGCTTTTCTTGCATTTTAAATATTATTATCAATTTATTAGTAGTTTAAATTTAGGCAATCCATCATTGAGTACCGGCACCTATTTTTTTTAAACAAAAAAACAAAACAACGGGTATAATAAATAGTCCTTTAAAGAATAGGGATGGAAGAAATAAGGTGTTCAATTATCAAAGGGGAGAAAACCCTAAATATATAGCCGTGTCTTTAAATACTGAAGGACTAATTTCCCGTGGGCTCCTTTGTTTTAAATCTCGGTGAAAACTGAACTTTCGATTTTCAGGATTCTTAGGAAACCCATGAGTCCAGCCAACTGTGATGGGTATCTGACATAAGTTCGCGAAATTTAAAATTTAATTCGGTTTGTCATTTTGCTGACCACATGACAATCTCGTTATTCGCCACCTTAAAAACATTTTTAACTCTTTCTCTCCGTAATTATTTATCGCATTCTAGTGGAATCAACGTTGGTATCGTCAGTTAGGAGAGAAAGAGTTAAATACTATTTTTACAATGTAAATAAAATGGAACAAAAATATATGAATAGATTTTAAGCGCAAGCTTTATGCAAAACTTGATGACGATCGGATT
The DNA here is from genome assembly GCA_030265305.1 of Biomphalaria pfeifferi. NCBI lineage: Eukaryota > Metazoa > Mollusca > Gastropoda > Planorbidae > Biomphalaria > Biomphalaria pfeifferi. The sequence goes on from JASAOG010000012.1 coordinate 4,912,121, forward strand.
AGTAAAAGTGGTCGAAAATTCGATCGTTAGTTAACAAGCGTTATAAAATAGACCTATATTGATGTCACGAGTCGAGTCTGTGACCTATTTCGACCAATTTCTAGAAGCTCGAGGTCAAACCAGTGCAAGTGTCCAGCGTAAACAAGTTAATTTTAGGTATCCAATCAAAGAAAGAGGTTAAGGGAAAAAAATAGCACACGTCAGCTTCTAGAAGGTCAAAGTTACTAAAATAATTAGGGGAGAAGTTTCCATGATTCTGGAATGTACGATTAAGAAGGTATAAATTAAGGGAAAGTCAGTTAGACGGGGTCCTCGCATAGTAGTAGTTCTTGTAGAGCTATGGTCCTCGCATAGTTATGGCTTAAGTCCTCACTTAGTAAAGGTTTAGTTAAGTTTTGTGATATTAGCGGGTCCATTTAATTAAAGTTTTATTAGTTGAAGTAATATTATCTGAAGTTATATTTCTAGAAGCTGAAGTTATACTAAGTGAAGTTTCATGTATTTTTAAGTTTTATTTATGAAGTATCAAGTCAAGTTGTTATTGAATTGAGAAGTTAATTTTATGTGAAAGTTGAAGAAGTATTATTAAAGAAGTTTAAGAAAATATAAAGATATGTTTCTTTCTTCATTTCATTGAATTGTCAAGTTTGACAATATAATCCCCGGCAAGTGTGATCGTCACAATTGATATTGTTGTACAATCTTACAGAATTCAATACATAGAAATTAAAAAAAAAGGTTAACACATCTTTAAAAAAATCAGCAAAGCTTACATAAAATATAAGTGTATATTTTTTTTAGGAATCTCAGTATTTGTGCTATTTATTTTTAGCTTTTTCATCCTAGGAATCTTTGGGGTCTAGGCCTTTTTTTTTTTCTTGCCTCTATTTTGTGTGTTTCTTTCATCTCTTTTTGGGGCTTCATGTCTCTTTTTGGGCCCTTTTTTAAAATAAATTTTATAACAGCTGACATAATTATTTCGTAATAGTATTATCAAAAAACTTATAAAAAACAAAATCTGTTGAAGAAAATTATATCAACACATACATTCCAACACAGTACGACCGTGGGCTAGAGTGCAGAAAAGTTTCAGAAGATGATGATAATGTCTTTTTATAATAATGTTAAAAGAAATTTTAGAGTCAAATCAACTTTACCAAACAAAATTATATATATAAAAAAAATATGAGTTCATAAAATTCCATTCTCTTCAATATCTACTCGTATCTTTACAATTTCCGCTTTTGTGAACAAAATACATAAATCATGAGGCACTTCCTGGGGGCTGTTAGTTACAATTGTATACAGAGAATAAACCAATTAGGTTAATACAATAGCACAGAATAAATATTTTTTAATGTAAACTACTTAGGATATATATAGTGAAAATATTAACTACAGGTGATTGAATAGAACAATCAAATAGTGAACGTTGTACAAATAATGATATTTTAAAATTGTAACATCATAGTCACATTTGTTTCCCTTTGTCTCCATTACTTAGGGTTTCTTCCCCCCCCCCCTTTTTTTGTGTGCTTCTTTTTGATACATTAAACCAGTTATTTATGTTGTTATTATTTTTTTCAAGCGTGCAGTTGTTTGGTTTAACATATATATATATATACATACACACATTCACATACATACATACACACATTCACATACATACATACACACATTCACATACATACATACACACATTCACATACATACATACACACATTCACATACATACATACACACATTCACATACATACATACACACATTCACCTACATACATACACACATTCACATACATACATACACACATTCACATACATACATACACACATTCACCTACATACATACACACATTCACATACATACATACACACATTCACCTACATACATACACACATTCACATACATACATACACACATTCACCTACATACATACACACATTCACATACATACATACACACATTCACATACATACATACACACATTCACATACATACATACACACATTCACATACATACATACACACATTCACATACATACATACACACATTCACATACATACATACACACATTCACATACATACATACACACATTCACATACATACATACACACATTCACCTACATACATACACACATTCACATACATACATACACACATTCACATACATACATACACACATTCACATACATACATACACACATTCACATACATACATACACACATTCACATACATACATACACACATTCACATACATACATACACACATTCACATACATACATACACACATTCACATACATACATACACACATTCACATATATACATACACACATTCACCTACATACATACACACATTCACATACATACATACACACATTCACATACATACATACACACATTCACCTACATACATACACACATTCACCTACATACATACACACATTCACCTACATACATACACACATTCACCTACATACATACACACATTCACCTACATACATACACACATTCACCTACATACATACACACATTCACCTACATACATACACACATTCACCTACATACATACACACATTCACCTACATACATACACACATTCACCTACATACATACACACATTCACATACATACATACACACATTCACCTACATACATACACACATTCACATACATACATACACACATTCACATACATACATACACACATTCACATACATACATACACACATTCACCTACATACATACACACATTCACATACATACATACACACATTCACATACATACATACACACATTCACATACATACATACACACATTCACCTACATACATACACACATTCACCTACATACATACACACATTCACATACATACATACACACATTCACATACATACATACACACATTCACATACATACATACACACATTCACCTACATACATACACACATTCACCTACATACATACACACATTCACATACATACATACACACATTCACATACATACATACACACATTCACCTACATACATACACACATTCACATACATACATACACACATTCACATATATACATACACACATTCACCTACATACATACACACATTCACATACATACATACACACATTCACCTACATACATACACACATTCACCTACATACATACACACATTCACCTACATACATACACACATTCACCTACATACATACACACATTCACCTACATACATACACACATTCACATACATACATACACACATTCACATACATACATACACACATTCACATACATACATACACACATTCACCTACATACATACACACATTCACATACATACATACACACATTCACATACATACATACACACATTCACATACATACATACACACATTCACATACATACATACACACATTCACATACATACATACACACATTCACATACATACATACACACATTCACATACATACATACACACATTCACATACATACATACACACATTCACATACATACATACACACATTCACATACATACATACACACATTCACCTACATACATACACACATTCACCTACATACATACACACATTCACCTACATACATACACACATTCACCTACATACATACACACATTCACCTACATACATACATACATTCACATACATACATACACACATTCACCTACATACATACACACATTCACATACATACATACACACATTCACCTACATACATACACACATTCACCTACATACATACATACATTCACATACATACATACACACATTCACCTACATACATACATACACACATTCACATACATACATACACACATTCACATACATACATACACACATTCACATACATACATACACACATTCACATACATACATACACACATTCACATACATACATACACACATTCACATACATACATACACACATTCACATACATACATACACACATTCACATACATACATACACACATTCACATACATACATACACACATTCACCTACATACATACACACATTCACCTACATACATACACACATTCACATACATACATACACACATTCACATACATACATACACACATTCACATACATACATACACACATTCACATACATACATACACACATTCACCTACATACATACACACATTCACCTACATACATACACACATTCACATACATACATACACACATTCACATACATACATACACACATTCACATACATACATACACACATTCACCTACATACATACACACATTCACCTACATACATACACACATTCACATACATACATACACACATTCACATACATACATACACACATTCACATACATACATACACACATTCACCTACATACATACACACATTCACCTACATACATACACACATTCACATACATACATACACACATTCACATACATACATACACACATTCACCTACATACATACACACATTCACCTACATACATACACACATTCACATACATACATACACACATTCACCTACATACATACACACATTCACATACATACATACACACATTCACATACATACATACACACATTCACCTACATACATACACACATTCACCTACATACATACACACATTCACCTACATACATACATACATTCACATACATACATACACACATTCACCTACATACATACATACACACATTCACATACATACATACACACATTCACCTACATACATACACACATTCACCTACATACATACACACATTCACCTACATACATACACACATTCACATACATACATACACAGACATTCACATACATACATACACACATTCACCTACATACATACATACACACATTCACATACATACATACACACATTCACATACATACATACACACATTCACATACATACATACACACATTCACCTACATACATACACACATTCACATACATACATACACACATTCACCTACATACATACACACATTCACATACATACATACACACATTCACCTACATACATACACACATTCACCTACATACATACACACATTCACATACATACATACACACATTCACCTACATACATACACACATTCACATACATACATACACACATTCACATACATACATACACACATTCACATACATACATACACACATTCACCTACATACATACACACATTCACATACACACATTCACATACATACATACACACATTCACATATATACATACACACATTCACCTACATACATACACACATTCACATACATACATACACACATTCACATACATACATACAGACATTCACATACATACATACACACATTCACATACACACATTCACATACATACATACACACATTCACCTACATACATACACACATTCACATACATACATACACACATTCACCTACATACATACACACATTCACATACATACATACACACATTCACCTACATACATACACACATTCACATACATACATACACACATTCACCTACATACATACACACATTCACATACATACATACACACATTCACCTACATACATACACACATTCACCTACATACATACACACATTCACATACATACATACACACATTCACCTACATACATACACACATTCACCTACATACATACACACATTCACATACATACATACACACATTCACATACATACATACACACATTCACATACATACATACACACATTCACATACATACATACACACATTCACATACATACATACACACATTCACATACATACATACACACATTCACATACATACATACACACATTCACATACATACATACACACATTCACATACACACATACACACATTCACCTACATACATACACACATTCACATACATACATACACACATTCACATACACACATACACACATTCACCTACATACATACACACATTCACATACATACATACACACATTCACATACATACATACACACATTCACATACATACATACACACATTCACATACATACATACACACATTCACATACATACATACACACATTCACATACATACATACACACATTCACATACATACATACACACATTCACATACATACATACACACATTCACATACATACATACACACATACACATACATACATACACACATTCACCTACATACATACACACATTCACATACATACATACACACATTCACCTACATACATACACACATTCACATACATACATACACACATTCACATACATACATACACACATTCACATACATACATACACACATTCACCTACATACATACACACATTCACATACACACATTCACATACATACATACACACATTCACATATATACATACACACATTCACCTACATACATACACACATTCACATACATACATACACACATTCACCTACATACATACACACATTCACCTACATACATACACACATTCACCTACATACATACACACATTCACCTACATACATACACACATTCACCTACATACATACACACATTCACATACATACATACACACATTCACATACATACATACACACATTCACATACATACATACACACATTCACCTACATACATACACACATTCACATACATACATACACACATTCACATACATACATACACACATTCACATACATACATACACACATTCACATACATACATACACACATTCACATACATACATACACACATTCACATACATACATACACACATTCACCTACATACATACACACATTCACCTACATACATACACACATTCACATACATACATACACACATTCACATACATACATACACACATTCACATACATACATACACACATTCACCTACATACATACACACATTCACCTACATACATACACACATTCACATACATACATACACACATTCACATACATACATACACACATTCACATACATACATACACACATTCACATACATACATACACACATTCACCTACATACATACACACATTCACCTACATACATACACACATTCACATACATACATACACACATTCACATACATACATACACACATTCACCTACATACATACACACATTCACCTACATACATACACACATTCACATACATACATGCACACATTCACCTACATACATACACACATTCACATACATACATACACACATTCACCTACATACATACACACATTCACCTACATACATACACACATTCACCTACATACATACACACATTCACCTACATACATACATACATTCACATACATACATACACACATTCACCTACATACATACACAGACATTCACATACATACATACACACATTCACCTACATACATACATACACACATTCACATACATACATACACACATTCACATACATACATACACACATTCACATACATACATACACACATTCACCTACATACATACACACATTCACATACATACATACACACATTCACCTACATACATACACACATTCACATACATACATACACACATTCACCTACATACATACACACATTCACATACATACATACACACATTCACCTACATACATACACACATTCACCTACATACATACACACATTCACATACATACATACACACATTCACCTACATACATACACACATTCACCTACATACATACACACATTCACATACATACATACACACATTCACATACATACATACACACATTCACATACATACATACACACATTCACCTACATACATACACACATTCACCTACATACATACACACATTCACATACATACATACACACATTCACATACATACATACACACATTCACATACATACATACACACATTCACATACACACATTCACATACATACATACACACATTCACCTACATACATACACACATTCACATACATACATACACACATTCACCTACATACATACACACATTCACATACATACATACACACATTCACCTACATACATACACACATTCACATACATACATACACACATTCACCTACATACATACACACATTCACATACATACATACACACATTCACCTACATACATACACACATTCACCTACATACATACACACATTCACATACATACATACACACATTCACCTACATACATACACACATTCACCTACATACATACACACATTCACATACATACATACACACATTCACATACATACATACACACATTCACATACATACATACACACATTCACATACATACATACACACATTCACATACATACATACACACATTCACATACATACATACACACATTCACATACATACATACACACATTCACATACACACATACACACATTCACCTACATACATACACACATTCACATACATACATACACACATTCACATACACACATACACACATTCACCTACATACATACACACATTCACATACATACATACACACATTCACATACATACATACACACATTCACATACATACATACACACATTCACATACATACATACACACATTCACATACATACATACACACATTCACATACACACATACACACATTCACCTACATACATACACACATTCACATACATACATACACACATTCACATACATACATACACACATTCACATACATACATACACACATTCACATACATACATACACACATTCACATACATACATACACACATTCACATACATACATACACACATTCACATACATACATACACACATTCACATACATACATACACACATTCACATACATACATACACACATTCACATACATACATACACACATTCACCTACATACATACACACATTCACATACATACATACACACATTCACCTACATACATACACACATTCACATACATACATACACACATTCACATACATACATACACACATTCACATACATACATACACACATTCACCTACATACATACACACATTCACATACACACATTCACATACATACATACACACATTCACATATATACATACACACATTCACCTACATACATACACACATTCACATACATACATACACACATTCACCTACATACATACACACATTCACCTACATACATACACACATTCACCTACATACATACACACATTCACCTACATACATACACACATTCACCTACATACATACACACATTCACATACATACATACACACATTCACATACATACATACACACATTCACATACATACATACACACATTCACCTACATACATACACACATTCACATACATACATACACACATTCACATACATACATACACACATTCACATACATACATACACACATTCACATACATACATACACACATTCACATACATACATACACACATTCACATACATACATACACACATTCACCTACATACATACACACATTCACCTACATACATACACACATTCACATACATACATACACACATTCACATACATACATACACACATTCACATACATACATACACACATTCACATACATACATACACACATTCACCTACATACATACACACATTCACCTACATACATACACACATTCACATACATACATACACACATTCACATACATACATACACACATTCACCTACATACATACACACATTCACCTACATACATACACACATTCACATACATACATGCACACATTCACCTACATACATACACACATTCACATACATACATACACACATTCACCTACATACATACACACATTCACCTACATACATACACACATTCACCTACATACATACACACATTCACCTACATACATACATACATTCACATACATACATACACACATTCACCTACATACATACACAGACATTCACATACATACATACACACATTCACCTACATACATACATACACACATTCACATACATACATACACACATTCACATACATACATACACACATTCACATACATACATACACACATTCACCTACATACATACACACATTCACATACATACATACACACATTCACCTACATACATACACACATTCACATACATACATACACACATTCACCTACATACATACACACATTCACATACATACATACACACATTCACCTACATACATACACACATTCACCTACATACATACACACATTCACATACATACATACACACATTCACCTACATACATACACACATTCACCTACATACATACACACATTCACATACATACATACACACATTCACATACATACATACACACATTCACATACATACATACACACATTCACCTACATACATACACACATTCACCTACATACATACACACATTCACATACATACATACACACATTCACATACATACATACACACATTCACATACATACATACACACATTCACATACACACATTCACATACATACATACACACATTCACCTACATACATACACACATTCACATACATACATACACACATTCACCTACATACATACACACATTCACATACATACATACACACATTCACCTACATACATACACACATTCACATACATACATACACACATTCACCTACATACATACACACATTCACATACATACATACACACATTCACCTACATACATACACACATTCACCTACATACATACACACATTCACATACATACATACACACATTCACCTACATACATACACACATTCACCTACATACATACACACATTCACATACATACATACACACATTCACATACATACATACACACATTCACATACATACATACACACATTCACATACATACATACACACATTCACATACATACATACACACATTCACATACATACATACACACATTCACATACATACATACACACATTCACATACACACATACACACATTCACCTACATACATACACACATTCACATACATACATACACACATTCACATACACACATACACACATTCACCTACATACATACACACATTCACATACATACATACACACATTCACATACATACATACACACATTCACATACATACATACACACATTCACATACATACATACACACATTCACATACATACATACACACATTCACATACACACATACACACATTCACCTACATACATACACACATTCACATACATACATACACACATTCACATACATACATACACACATTCACATACATACATACACACATTCACATACATACATACACACATTCACATACATACATACACACATTCACATACATACATACACACATTCACATACATACATACACACATTCACATACATACATACACACATTCACATACATACATACACACATTCACATACATACATACACACATTCACCTACATACATACACACATTCACATACATACATACACACATTCACCTACATACATACACACATTCACATACATACATACACACATTCACATACATACATACACACATTCACATACATACATACACACATTCACCTACATACATACACACATTCACATACACACATTCACATACATACATACACACATTCACATATATACATACACACATTCACCTACATACATACACACATTCACATACATACATACACACATTCACCTACATACATACACACATTCACCTACATACATACACACATTCACCTACATACATACACACATTCACCTACATACATACACACATTCACCTACATACATACACACATTCACATACATACATACACACATTCACATACATACATACACACATTCACATACATACATACACACATTCAACTACATACATACACACATTCACATACATACATACACACATTCACATACATACATACACACATTCACATACATACATACACACATTCACATACATACATACACACATTCACATACATACATACACACATTCACATACATACATACACACATTCACATACATACATACACACATTCACATACATACATACACACATTCACATACATACATACACACATTCACATACATACATACACACATTCACCTACATACATACACACATTCACCTACATACATACACACATTCACCTACATACATACACACATTCACCTACATACATACACACATTCACCTACATACATACATACATTTACATACATACATACACACATTCACCTACATACATACACACATTCACATACATACATACACACATTCACCTACATACATACACACATTCACCTACATACATACATACATTCACATACATACATACACACATTCACCTACATACATACATACACACATTCACATACATACATACACACATTCACATACATACATACACACATTCACATACATACATACACACATTCACATACATACATACACACATTCACATACATACATACACACATTCACATACATACATACACACATTCACATACATACATACACACATTCACATACATACATACACACATTCACATACATACATACACACATTCACATACATACATACACACATTCACCTACATACATACACACATTCACCTACATACATACACACATTCACATACATACATACACACATTCACATACATACATACACACATTCACATACATACATACACACATTCACATACATACATACACACATTCACATACATACATACACACATTCACCTACATACATACACACATTCACCTACATACATACACACATTCACATACATACATACACACATTCACATACATACATACACACATTCACATACATACATACACACATTCACCTACATACATACACACATTCACCTACATACATACACACATTCACATACATACATACACACATTCACATACATACATACACACATTCACATACATACATACACACATTCACATACATACATACACACATTCACCTACATACATACACACATTCACCTACATACATACACACATTCACATACATACATACACACATTCACATACATACATACACACATTCACATACATACATACACACATTCACATACATACATACACACATTGACATACATACATACACACATTCACCTACATACATACACACATTCACCTACATACATACACACATTCACATACATACATACACACATTCACATACATACATACACACATTCACATACATACATACACACATTCACCTACATACATACACACATTCACATACATACATACACACATTCACATACATACATACACACATTCACATACATACATACACACATTCACATACATACATACACACATTCACCTACATACATACACACATTCACATACATACATACACACATTCACATACATACATACACACATTCACATACATACATACACACATTCACCTACATACATACACACATTCACCTACATACATACACACATTCACATACATACATACACACATTCACATACATACATACACACATTCACATACATACATACACACATTCACATACATACATACACACATTCACATACATACATACACACATTCACATACATACATACACACATTCACATACATACATACACACATTCACCTACATACATACACACATTCACCTACATACATACACACATTCACATACATACATACACACATTCACATACATACATACACACATTCACCTACATACATACATACACACATTCACATACATACATACACACATTCACATACATACATACACACATTCACCTACATACATACACACATTCACCTACATACATACATACACACATTCACATACATACATACACACATTCACCTACATACATACATACACACATTCACCTACATACATACACACATTCACATACATACATACACACATTCACATACATACATACACACATTCACCTACATACATACACACATTCACCTACATACATACATACACACATTCACATACATACATACACACATTCACCTACATACATACATACACACATTCACCTACATACATACACACATTCACATACATACATACACACATTCACATACATACATACACACATTCACCTACATACATACATACACACATTCACATACATACATACACACATTCACATACATACATACACACATTCACCTACATACATACACACATTCACCTACATACATACATACACACATTCACATACATACATACACACATTCACATACATACATACACACATTCACATACATACATACACACATTCACATACATACATACACACATTCACATACATACATACACACATTCACCTACATACATACACACATTCACCTACATACATACATACACACATTCACATACATACATACACACATTCACATACATACATACACACATTCACCTACATACATACACACATTCACATACATACATACACACATTCACATACATACATACACACATTCACATACATACATACACACATTCACATACATACATACACACATTCACATACATACATACACACATTCACATACATACATACACACATTCACATACATACATACACACATTCACCTACATACATACACACATTCACCTACATACATACACACATTCACATACATACATACACACATTCACATACATACATACACACATTCACCTACATACATACATACACACATTCACATACATACATACACACATTCACATACATACATACACACATTCACCTACATACATACACACATTCACCTACATACATACATACACACATTCACATACATACATACACACATTCACCTACATACATACATACACACATTCACCTACATACATACACACATTCACATACATACATACACACATTCACATACATACATACACACATTCACCTACATACATACACACATTCACCTACATACATACATACACACATTCACATACATACATACACACATTCACCTACATACATACATACACACATTCACCTACATACATACACACATTCACATACATACATACACACATTCACATACATACATACACACATTCACCTACATACATACATACACACATTCACATACATACATACACACATTCACATACATACATACACACATTCACCTACATACATACACACATTCACCTACATACATACATACACACATTCACATACATACATACACACATTCACATACATACATACACACATTCACATACATACATACACACATTCACATACATACATACACACATTCACATACATACATACACACATTCACATACATACATACACACATTCACATACATACATACACACATTCACATACATACATACACACATTCACATACATACATACACACATTCACATACATACATACACACATTCACATACATACATACACACATTCACATACATACATACACACATTCACATACATACATACACAGACATACCAACATCTATAGTCGTTTCTTTAATTTGTTCCCTTGACAATTTTGGATTTCTTCCTTTGCGACTTGGAACACTACTTCCTCATCATCAAGACAGCGGTTCCTGGTCATTTCATCCCCGGTCACTTCATCCCCTGATATTTTCATCATCTGATCATTTTTTATCTAACAAATTGTAATTTTAAAAATCATGAAATGAGTAATATTTAATGTATTCATATTTTTATTTAAATGACAAAATTGTAACACGTTAATGTTTAAAAGGAATTAAAGCAAATCTTATACAGGCGACATGATAGCACGAGGATGGGTGAACTCCGCCTTTAGTAGAACAAAATAAAACCTTATTTAGTTATTTCAAGGCTAAAAATGACGCGCCCAGTTTCAAGAAAGAGCGATTGAAAAATGAAATAAGTGAAACATGGTCTTACTTCCACCACACCTTGGACTTTGATGATAAGTTATCAGCGGCATGATCATAATTATTATTCTAATCGCACTTCTATCTCTCAAAAGATTTCCACTTCTTCCACCAAACCTTGGCCTTTGATTAGAATAATATTATAATATTACATCCCCCACATCCAATAGAAGCGCTATAGCTAAGTACACACCCAGATTTACAATATAATATAAGATTTCTCATTAAGAATACAAAGTGGAAGAGGAAACACTGTAAACGCATTAGTAACATGTCATAAAATGTCAAAAAACATTCTACATTCTATTTTTGTATTCTTAATGAGAAATCTTATATTATATTGTAAATCTGGGTGTGTACTTAGCTATAGCGCTTCTATTGGATGTGGGGGATGTAATATTATAATATTATCCTAATTGGGGATGAAATGACCGGGGGATGAAGTGACGAGGGGATGAAATGACCGGGGATGAAGTGACAGGGGATGAAGTGACCAGGGAATGAAATGACCGGGGATGAAATGACAGGGGATGAAGTGACCAGGGAATGAAATGACCGGGGATGAAGTGACCGGGGATGAAGCGACCGGGGGATGAAGTGACCGGGGATGAAATGACCGGTCACCAAAATAGCAATCATGTCTGATAGAGTCTAGGAAGTTTCTGCTTTGTCACAATTTCTCTGTGACTGTCTTTTAGTCACAGGGGTCTTATAGAGTCTTACAAAAGGGTTATGTTATTCCTGAAAACCAGATGTTCTATATAGTATTGAACCTTCAATAGTATATCTGTCTCCAGGACAATGATGGTGGAGAATTATTGTTGAAACATTTGTAACGTAATAACATACAAGTTTTAAAAAAGCGATTATTAAACTTTTAAACGTAACTTTTAAACGTGAATCTTTAAACCATAGTTTGTTGAAATATCACGAGGTTAGATGCTGTATCTTCAATATTAGAACAGAAGGAGACAATATTTAAATAAAGTTATAATTGTCTGCCCTTGTTTTTTTTTTTTTTTTTCCAAAGTTATTCTTCGTTTTGTTGTCTTGGGTTCTCACGCTTGATTTCTTCTTTTGCTTCCGTTCTTTTGACTTGCTGGCCTAATGCTCCATTTCGATTTGGTTTTCTGTTGAATCAAGAAAGAGCTTCATTTCTTCCAACCTAACTCCTCCTTGTAGATCAGTGGCTCCCAGACTTTTTGTCTCGTAGACCCCTTGCCATGTTTTCTGGTTTTCCGTAGTCCCCCTGCTTAAGTTATATTGAAAATTTTAAAATTCATCAATTTCAAATTATACATTTTATTTCTAACCAGTGACATGAGGAGTAAAAAAAATAATTTAAAACTACATTTTAACTCATTCTCTCCGTAATTATTTACCACATTCTGGTGGAATCAACGCCGGTATCGTTAGTTAGGAGAGAAAGAGTTAAGTTTAATCTATTTTTTCAATTTAGAAATTCAAATTTAAACCCATTATATAACAGTTAATAGCATACAATCACTAAACACATTAGAAACTTTTTGTTTTAAAGGGTTGGCAAGCTCATCATCCGTTGCAACAATTATTCATGTTCGATTACCTGTATGTCTTGTTAGGAGGAGTTGGCTTATTAATTCTTTGATTTCCGGGTCTTCTAATAGACTATTATTTACTTTTGCAATGGGTTTCTTCTGTTTGTTTTTTTTTATTTTTTCCCTAACTCTAGTTGTACCCCTTTATGAGGAATTATCCCTTCCCCTTACGGGTGGTTCTATTGGGGCACTGGTTTGACCAGTGTTGGTCCTGCCTACAGTGCCAACACTGTTGTTTTCTTTCTGGTTTGGGGATCAGAACTTTATAAACCCTGGGATCGTCTACGTATTTGAGGTGTACTTTCTTAATTTTTGAGCCATGCGGCCCATTTGTCAGAATTCCCTAACTTGAAAGGTTCTACCTTTGAGCCTTCTTCAGCGAAAGACTCAAAGATCTCTATAATTTTTCTTTTCACGATTATGGGTGCTACCCAATGTAATGTTATTTTGACTTTTTTATCTTCTATAGTAGTAACCTCGACTTTGGAGGGTATCTTCTGTCCCGAAAGACTTCCCTAGAATACAGTGTCTCACCCTTACAGTAATTGGAACTAAGAATCAAACTATTTATATATGATGTGGCTATAGGGCAACGAAACAAAAGTGACGAATACTTTAATAAATTGTTGTTTTGCTTTTGGTACTGCATAAATGAATAACTTTTCAGGAATCTGTTTTATAACAATTTCATTCAATGTATGTTCACTTCATCAAATAATAATACGCTTAATGCAACACAATTATCTAGGATGTTACAAGTTCTTCAAGTATTGACAGTCCTGAGCATCACTTTGGTTTTTCTACACAGCTCTGTGTTTTTAGATCGTTTCATCGGGTTTCCCAAAAATATATTAGTTACAAAGTAAGTATTCCAATCCATTATTTTCATTAAATTATCTTTTTCAAAAAAAAAAGAGAGGTTGATTGTGAAAAAAAAAACACATAAATTATATATATATATATAAATTATTAGATGATACAATGTAGGCCTATCAAGCAATTTATCAAGGCTTTTTTTTGTACATTGAATTTCTGTCACGCATAACATTGATTTGCATTCAGCGATACTATGTTTTTATAAAGCTTAAAACTGCTTTACTCCTACGGATGCTCATAATGCTAAATAAATAAATGGAAGTCCTGTGCAGGCATTTTGATGAGGCCTCTATCAGAAAAAAAAAGTACAGGAGCAGAAAACGTAAAGAAAACTCGTTCGTACCTCACTCGGTCAGACTCTATCACCGCCACTCATTGATCAGGGAACATGAAATGCACCAAGATACCTGTGTGTAGTCGCTGAATGAACTCTTTATGTTGTCTGTTGTAATTGTGTGTATTTTTCTGTTGTGTTGTCTTTATATGAGAAAAGAGTCCTTGTAATCACAACAAATTTCCGTAAGGATCAATAAAGCAGTCTTAGTCTTAGTCTTAGGTTATAGACCCCAGGCGGACAATGGTTTTGTCTGCCTCAGTTGGGGAAAATATGCAGGTCGCAAGACTCGCAACTGGGTTCGTGTAGCCAAGTCAGGGTTTATCCAAATAAAGCTTGAAAGAGAATCCTCTTTTCTCACAACTTTCAACACACCTCTAGCTCGATATAGATGGCTACAGTTACCTTTTAGAATAAAATCAGTGCCAGAGACTTACCATAGAATTATGCAAAAGAATATAGATGGCTACAGTTACCTTTTAGAATAAAATCAGTGCCAGAGACTTACCAGCGAATTATGTAAAGGATATAGATGGCTACAGTTACCTTTTAGAATAAAATCGGTGCCAGAGACTTACCAGCGAATTATGGAAAGAAAAATGCTGGAGGTATTCAAGATGCATATGTCATCATAACATCATTTTGAAACAAATCATGGAACGAGCCGCTCAATACAGAGAGGTTATCTCCGAGTCACTTACTGGTGCAAATTTACCCGAAACTGAGACGCAAAAGATTTATTTCATTTTTCTTTTAAAGTAAACTCTTTTTAAAGTAATTTCTGTTCAATCTAGGAGTATTTTTATGTCAAGAATTAAAATAACAAAAATAGTAATGAACTAATTATTTCTAATTGCTCTTGCATAAAACTACAAACTATTGACCGACGTAATGATAATTTCCATAAATTGCATAAAATATATTTCCATAACCAGAAACTGGGTCGTACTAGATGACGTCTCTACACCTTGTGTGGATGTAACTCTGATAACCAAACAAGATGATTGGAGTGTCGCTATTTTTGTTGACGTCAAAAAAGACATTATTGGATGTAGGTAGGTCAAAGGTGTCAGTCAACATTTAACGTTTTCTGCAAGATATGTTTGTAAAATGTTTTACATGTTCTTATTATCCCTTCGTCTACTTCCTAGTGAAAAAAACTCCCGCAGGGTAACCTGGTGATGGCAACTGGCAGGGTTTGAATCCGGGGCCATCGTGATGAACGAAAGAACGACAGCCCATCGCGCAAACCGCACAATCCAACTTTCTTATTCTCAAAGCCCCAGCTCTAGCTCCATCTCCCCCAACCCATTTAATTTATTAAGATTGTTGTCCCTTTTTTGCATGGATTGCATTTTATTATTTTTTTTCACCCGTATCATTCCAACAAGATGTGTGACTACTTCAAACATAATTTAGACATTACAAATGTAAGATAAGATAAGATTAATGTTAACCCTAACTAACATATTTTAACATTTCTTTCAGTCCTCCCAAATGTTATCAAATCACCAGAAATTATCTTCATCAGTCATCAAGTCATTTTTCAACTTTTACATTTATCAAAACATCATCTAAATTGACTGGATATTTATTTGCTATAGAAAATGGCGCCAAAGTAATTCTAGATACTGAATGCGACGCTTTAGTTGAAAACATCACTGGAACATTTCACATCAATGATGCACACCAATCTGGATTGATGTACGAGGGTGCGGGCTTGTTTAATCCTTTTCATCATTTTGGCTTGACCGAAGCCTTTCCCAAAGAATTTTGGGCTATAGGTAGAATCAACACAACTAAAAACATATCTGAACAGAGAAACTCTGATATTTACTCTATAGTTGACTGGAGCTCGGTGTCTATAAGACAAGGGGTAACTGTCTCTTCCTCGACTTGCTTAAAATACACTGAAGGCAATGTAAGCCGACCTACAGTTATAAATACCACTCCAGTTTTTATTAGAAATTCAACTGCAGCATCATTCAGCACTGGACCAACAGTTTTCTTTGAGGATGTCTTCAAGTTGCTTTTTATTCCACTAGAGTTAAATTCAGCAGAGAAGAAAACATTCAGGACAAGATTATTAAACGAAATGATCAAAGGTTCTCAACTTTTGACGTCTTTCTATTATGTATCTACACACAATCAACCTTACGACTGTGAGTACGTCGCCGAAGCTAGTAAGCAGAGTTTAAATACAAGTTTTGTTTCTAGTTCTAACTGTACTGACATGTCCTCTTGTAACCCAAACAATGAATGCTGTAATGATATACTGAAGAACGTAACCATTTGCGTCATGAAGGCATGTCTTCCATTGAAAGATTTGACTAACATAAAAGTACTAATCTCTTCTTGGATAGATGATCTTACAAAGTTTACGCCAAAAATGTTATTACATCCAAGAACTATCACTAAAACAGTGTATCGTATTCCTCAGCAATTAAATATGTTCAACAATATTACTAGTGATTTAGAGAAAATAGTTTCAAAAGACATAGTATCATTATGTGGACTTAATGTAACAATGAACTGGCATGCAATACAGAAAATGACTAACCCTGTGATAGACGACATATTGCTAATTATAGTAATAAATTATGACAGCTTGTTTCCTTCTCTTGGTTTTAATGAGTTTTTACACAGACAGTATTTTAAGTTTATTGTTTACTGTGTGCCCTCAGTAGAAGCCTTTCAGACGTACACGGAAAGAGAGGGATTTCATTACGTTACTTTCATAGAAGGTGTAGCTCATGGCTGGGAATTTTTCTATGTATGCACTGCTGGCGCCATAAAGCTTGGTCTACCAGTTCAAGGCTATCTCCAGATAGGAGAAGATGTCCTTCTGAATTCTTGGAAAAACTGCTTTGAATCTTACCGTTGAGGAGCAGTTAGAGAAATACCCGCGAGTTAATTTCACGACATTCGCAGAAAGATTTCTCAAAAACTTGGAAGGTAACCTGAAGCCCAACTTTGCAATTTCCGGTATTTTTTACGTGAGAAGAAATGAGACTTTATACATCCGTTTAAATGGCTTCGCAATAAGAAAAATGAAGAAGGAAGAACATTGCTTGTGAAAGATATTTACCATTGCTGAGTTGATTGTCAATTCATGGAACAGTACCAGGAAAAGGAAGAAGAGATAGACAGTTAAAGAGATGATTCACCACCTTCACCTTTACCCATTCCATAGTATGTTGGATCGTTGGGACACCACACATGATCTGTTGACCGTCTTTCTCCACTTTTTTCATTAAGTAGAATATCTTACAGGTGACAGGCCTGTCTGTCTTTGAAAGAGATTCTATTCAAGGTAAAAGACAGAAAGCAATGGATAAAAACGGTTGAACATATCAAGTGACTAAGGGCTAGGTGACGGTAAAGACATTGAGGCGAAAGGTCAAGATGTAGCGCAATTGCTAGAAGTCTAAATGTTAGATACTTAATGCTATTTCATACTTTATTAAACTGTGATGCCCCTCAACTAATCTCTACTTTATTTTTCATTAGTCAATATAAAAATGGCGAATAAAGAAAAAGAGTATGGATCCATTTCGTGGGGGGGGGGGGGGGGGGGGGTAGATGAAATCAAGTGAAGAGGCCATTACCTTTGAATAGATTTTGTTGGGCTAGGTAGATTTTATTGGGAGATTTTTTGGAATAAAACATTTTTTTTTTGCCGAGATTAATTTTCAAAATAAAAAAAAGGGAAGCGTAGGGAAATATGTTGACAGCTGGCTGAAGCGTATATCTAAAGTCAGCAAGTAGAGTGCAAATCGGCATAGAGAAACTCTGTGACGACCATCTCTAATATAAACTCTTAATTTTCACTAACTATCCGTATCCCTACCCAAACTGGGCCCCGCGAAATCCATTTTGCATTGGGCCCATAATGGTTAAGTCCGGCCCTGCTATTTAGTGACTGGTGAATACTACGTGTTCTCCCCCACCCTCTTTTTTTTCGTGGGGTAACTCTAGTCCGTTCGACTTGCAGAAATAAAAGAGTGATCTTTCCTTTACTTCTTGTCTAAACTGTTGAGCCATGAAGAGAATTATATATATATATATTTATATAGATAGATAGATATTGGTTCTTTCAATGTAGAGCGGCGACATATAAAGGGGACTAATTCAGCTTATACCACCAATTTAGTGAAGAACAATTTCTTTCCCTTGTTCGAGATACCAAACAAAATAACTTATTACCAATAATTGAAGTAAAGTCTGTATTATATAAGATAAGATAAGTAAATTTTTAAAATTTGATTCTTGTGTTGCCAGGTAAAAGAAATAATTTTGCCAAATTTCAACTTGAACCGAGATTGGGTGTCGGAGAAATAACGTGTACAAACGTTTTACCATACAAACATTGTAAGTTGGTAGAAGCTTTGTTAAAATTAACTTGTAGCGATTTCAATATGTTGTAGATAATGAGCAAAAGTTAACTAAAATACTTTGAGTATAGCAGTCTTGGAAAGATATAAGTTAAATTTTAATATAAGCTGATGCCGGACAGGTCAAACTACCTTGGAGCGCAATATAAAAGTTGCGTTTATCCACGAGAAAGGGCTGTACATGTCTCGCATAATAAAATAGTCTCTTGGTTCCTTAAAAGCTAAACTCACTTAAAGATATACATCTATTTAAGAAAAAAACATGCGAAACATAGTTGCTTTCACGTTAGACAAATATAGCTGTTAATCAGCATCTAAACCATACATAGACAAGATTTAGCCTAAATACACAAAATATTTGGAATCACCATGATTTTCAAAAAATGAATTTTGTTATAATTTCATATAAAGTGTCCTAAGTACCATAAGTAGTTTAAAGACAAAGGCACAGCCCTCGACAACAAAATCAGAGTTATTGTATAGGGTTGTTGTTGTTTTGTGTGTTTTTTTGCTTTCTGATTTGTGGCTTTTTTATAAACCATTGTCCGTTTCTCGCTCAATGAAAAGTTTAGTAATGTATGGAAAGTTGTTAGCTTTAGGAATAATTTATTAGATGATTTTGTAACTCAAAAACGTTATTACTAAATGAATAAAATTTAACATTTGGCATGGGGAATCTCCTATAGCTAAAAACATTCCTGCCACCATATACTCTAACTTATACATGTACTTGACATTCATATTCAAGGCATCTGAAGATCCTCTAATCTCTAACTGGACATAATGGTATACCAACTGGATTACTCAAAGAACTAAGCAATGAGCTAGCACTAGTGTTCAAAATACTTTTTCAGGCATCTCTTAACCAGAGTAGCAAGGGACTGGAAAGAAGGTAATGTCACCCCCCTATTTAAAAAAGGAGAAAAATCTGACCCAGGAAACTACGGACCAGTATCACTTACCAGCATCACATGTAAAATCCTAGAACACATAATATGTAGCAACATCATAACCATTTAGACAAACATAATGTCCTTACTCCATACCAACATGACTTTAGGAAATATAGATCATGTGACACACAACTAAAACTACTAACTGATGATTTTTCAAAAGTTTTAGATAATAGTGAGCAAATACATGCTATTTGCATCAGTGGATTACAGATTTTCTGATAGGGAGAGAACAAACTGTAATAATAAATGACTCTAAATCAACACCAATAACAATAAACTCAGGTGTACCCCAAGAAACAGTCTTAGGTCCACTACTATTTTTAATTTACTTAAAAGATTTACCAAATTGTATTAGTTCATGAACAAAAGTCAGATTATTTGCAGACGATTGCATAATATATAGAACAATAAAAACAATCATATTCTTGCGCAATTTTTACGCAGTTAAATGGGCGGTGTTTGGGGTGGGGTTAAGCCTCGAAACCCCATCGTTACATTCATGAAATTTTCTATAGTTTACCTCAGGCTGTTACTTGAAGTGTCGTAGACTTACTTTATTAATGAAGCCCAGCAATATTGTGGTTGAGAAGTAGTTTTATATCGGCTCATGTGGGCCCCGATTGGTAACGACCCAAAAAAAACACTTGTCATGTTGGTACGTCACAGGCTTTGCGTTGCGCCCCTAATGGTCGTGGGCCTTGGTTCATTAATCCCCTTTGCGCCATGGATGCTACGCCACTGAGAGTACTGACCTAACACAGAAGTACACAGTACACGAGCAAATTAGACCCCCCAAAATTATTGGAAACGAGGCTACTATTAGAGATTTTCATCAATGGAGGATTAATATACGTAGCTAGCTATTTGGTGTATCCGGTGCACAGGATATGGGAAGTGCTGATTGGATTTGCAACTTAAAAGGTATACAATACATCTTGTTCGCTTTTTAGTACCGTGAAACCTAATCACTAGTGTCTTACAATTGAAACACAAATTGTTATTTTTTAAATTTAGTTGACAAAAGTGAAACTTCGTTAACAATGTTTAGAATCGAAGATTTATCGGTATAGTAATATATTAGTTTCGTATTTTTAGTGAAATAATCTTAATGAATTATGCGTTGAGTTAGTTATATTTTATTTTTTCCTTTTGTTGCTACTAGTTGGTTTAAAAATGGAGAACGTAACTCAAACCTGCTGGGCGGCAGTTGGTGGGGAGGGTTTGAACCCTGGACTATCATTAGAATAGACCGGAGAATACACTAAACGGCTAAGCAGATATGACTGACGATTTGAATTTTAAAAAAAAAAACATATTTTAAAAGTACGTAAAAAGAGGAAGTAATACACTGATTCAGGGTGGCCTATATTGTGGGGAAAAAAAAGATTTACGGTCTTTTTATCGTTTTGTTTTTAACTTTTAAAGTGCTTGAATAAAAGGTGCGTGTCACACCCATCACAGCTGTTGAACAAGTGGAAAAATAAACATTGTTTTTATACAGTCCAGAGTAGCATTTACCAGAACAACCGAAGCCTATCCTTGAACAAAGTAGCCACTTTATGGGCATAATTGAGTAGAGTCTACAGTCAGCTATGCCAGGCAGATATTGCACAGATACGTAAAATCGAATAATAATAGCACACAAAAAATGAAAACAATGGGGGACAGTTCAACTCCAACTTCCCCAACCAAATTTACAAGAAAAAGAACGCTATCCTCCTCTTCAGACGACCCTAACGGGGACACACAGCCAGAGAGGACGAATGAAGATCCTCGGTTGGAGGAAGAGAGAGGGGGAGAAGAGGGGGAGATCGAGGAGAATTCTTCCGACCCCTCGACTAAATTAGTAATAGACCAGGGGGGAAGCCCCACATCCACACAGTAAATAAACAACAAAACAAGGTTAATAAAAAACATTTCATAAAATGATCACACACACCCACACACACACACTCATATACACACAACCCATCATCACGCAATCATGGCAGACATTAACTCTTAACATCCGTAGCTTAAATAATAAACATAAATATATAGTACATCTCGCTAGAAAATATAAACCGGATTTTATTTTCCTTCAAGAGACAAATACTTCTACCACATATCAAGCAAAACAAGCTACAGCACACATGGGATTCATGGGAGGTTATTTTAGCTTAGGTAGAGACTATAAAGGGGTAGCCATCTTACAAACATCCGATAGATACAAAATCACACACACGCACAACGACAACAATGGGAGGGTAGTAATACTTAGAGTAGTTTCACAAGAACAGAAATACACACTAGTCAATATCTACGCACCCGCTCAGAGAGGGAGAGAAAAACGTGAGTTTTTCCAAAACCTCAGTGACACACTACAAATCACAAACATAGGAGAACAACTAATAATAGGAGGGGATTTTAACTTTATAGAGGCACAACTGGACAAACAATACACACACACACACAATATCCACCCTCTCTCAGCCCGGTAGCAGAAACACACAACTACATGGGAGAAATAGTAAACTATTTCCACCTGGTAGATGCTTATAGGAAATTAGAGCCGAATGGCAAGGAAACTACATTAACACACAGGTCCTATCAGGTTGAAACCAGAATTGACCGTTTTCACATACCCACGGACACCAACATACTTAGTGTGACACATTTAGGAGAAACCCTACATTACTCTGACCATAAAGGTGTATTTTTGGAACTTGGAAAAAAAATAATAAAAAGAAAAAATACAAAAGAATCACATTGGAAATTAAACAACAACCTTTTGGAAGACCCACTAATCAAAAGAGTAATAAACCAACTCCTGCTAGCAACAACAAAATTCAATCAAACAACAATTCAAAATCTTAGCAAGAATCAAACAAACAAAGAGGGTAAATGAAGAAAACAGAATAAAAAATCTGCTTAATCAAACGCAGGATGAAATTGAAAAAAACAGACCTAACCACACAACTTGAAGAGTTATACAAACACAAATATAGAGGGCCGAAATCAGATGCAAAAACACCCATATATCAGAAGGGCCAAACAAATTATACTTGGCGCTAGAACAAAATACACAAAAAAATAGAATAATAACCAACAGAACAGACAAAGAAGGAAACAAAATACAGGAGAGTGACAAAATAATAGAAATTTTTACAAAACATTTAGTCAACATGTATAATGAAGAACAAACAGATACAGACGCACAAAACATACTTCTAAAACACTGTAAAACATTACCTCCATCAGAAAAACAAAAGACAAATAGACCCTTTACATTAGAGGAGCTGAGGGCTGCTTTAGACACAACACAAAATAACAAATCCCCTGGCCCAGACGGTTTGACATATGAATTCTATAAAACTTTTTTCTCCCAAATAGGACCCCTACTATTAAGACTATACAATGACATGTTAGAAACAGGACAGACGCCTACAGACTTTAATCTTGCATACATCACACAATTATAAAAAAAACCTGAAAACAACACAACACCTAGTGACTTTAGACCCATTTCCCTTTTATATGCTGACTATAAACTGCTGACAAAAATGATTTTTTCAAGAGTTAGGCCCCTTATACCCCACCTACTAGGACAAGACCAGTACTGTAGCAACCCGTAAAAAATATAGACGAACTGAACCACTTTCTACGAGACATCATATATTACTGTAAAGACAAAGACTTGAAAGCAGCCCTCATGTCCATTGATCAAGAAAAAGCTTTCGACAGAACTGACCATGACTACTTATTCAAAATACTAGACAAGACAGACATAGACAAGACTTTGATAACATACATAAAGCTAGTCTACACCGATGCCACAAGTCAACTTGTAATAAATCAAACACTAAGCAACAAGATTTCTATTAGAAGATCTGTTAGGCAAGGTTGTCCCCTATCCCCCTTTTTATACACCCTTTGCCTAGAACCCCTGTTAGAGAATATTAGGTTAGACAAAGAAATTTTAGGAATAAAAATCCCCGGTCCAACCCCCGTAGTCAAAATTAAAGCTTATGCCGACGATACCACACTTTTCCCCACCCAGAAAAAGACATAGCTAAAATTATAGAGAAATTTACATTATTTGGGAGGGCGAGCGGGTCCAAAATAAACATTAATAAATCCTCAATTATGGGACTGGGTAGGTGGGAAATCCTCCCCAACATTCCCTTTAACCTTAAAATACAGAAAGAAATAAAAGTATGTGGCATCGTGTGGACTAGCAACCCAGCACACTTTTGCCATGAACAGTGGGCGGAGATTCTGGCCCACACAAAGAACGTGTTTAGAATGTCTCAATACATGGCGACAACCATATTTGGGAGAGCTATATTAATAAACAACTTGGTCATCCCGAAGATAATCTACTTATCAAATATAGTAGAACCCCCTCCTAATTTCATAAATAACATCAATACCACTATCAGAAATTTTATTTTCAAAAACACAATAAAGAACATAAAACATACAACACTCATACAAGACAAAAAAGAAGGAGGGATTGGCTTACAAGACATTCACACAACAATCAAAACGCTTAGAATAAAATTTGTAGGGAAAGTAGTAAGGTCTCCCAATAACTTCCCCTTAGTATTATATTATTTTGGACTTAAACTAAACAAACTCCTCCCCATTCAAAACAACACACCCCATCATTTTGGTAACCATACACATCCATTCTACAGATCACTCACAAGACACCTACCCAGCAATGAAAACATAACACACCACGACTCAAAAACAATATACACTATACTCAGAGACAAGTTGAAAGAAAACCTAGAAGTTAGAATAAAGTGGGTCAGGGAGTTAGGGATTAAACCAACCAACTGGACAAACACATTCACGCATTTACACAACAAACACATAACACCCAAAGCACGAAGAAGAAAAAAAAAAGAGGGGGAAAAAAAGGGGTAAAATATTCAAGAAAAAAAAAGTATATATATATATACACATATATACATATGAAATAATTTTCAGTACGACTCTAAATTGGCAAAAAAAGCCACAGAGAAACTGTCTCTGAACAGAAACTCCCGATATACTGACTCTAGCAGACAAGATTTCCACCTTGATGATGAGGAAGTAGTTTTCCAAAACTCAAGGGAGGAAATCAAAAATTGTCTTAAAAAGGGAGACAACAAAAGAAACACTATAAATGTTTAAATGCATATGTTCACATAAGTGTGTACACATATAGATGTGTAAGCACGTCTGATAGAGGTTAATATAAAGACCTGGGGTAATGTAGCAAAGCACAAGGGAAACAACCATAAGCAATGTAGACAAAGTGGAAAAAATGGGACTACGATGTTTAAGATGTTTTAATATCATTTAAGTTTCTACTTTCACTCTTTGATTGTTTCTATTTAATTACCTATTGTTGACATTCTCACCACATATATTTTAAGAACCTTAAATTTCAAAAATATTCATTATATGCTATTGGAAAAAAATAACGCCATATACAAAGCAATTTAAAACGTTAAAATATTATGACAACCTACGTGTAACTATTTGCATTGCCATGTTTTGCAATCATTGTATTTTAAAATGTAACTATTTAATTTCTACGCTTACTAATAAAATAGGCATCTTTTTGTTATTAAAAAAAAAAAAAAAAAAAAAAAAAAAAAGCCCAATAAAGAGGCAATGCCCAAAAAAAGAGGCAAAGAAAAGAGGCAAAAGTCGAAGGATTCCTAGGATGTTAACAGCTCGACAACTGAAGTCAAAAGCTAAAAAGCTGAGGTATCCTAAATAAAAAAAATCGAATAATAATAGATCTATATACTACAGAAAAACGTAATATCAACGAGACAACAGTTATAAATATAACGATATACATTGGATTAAAATATGCAAGAGCAAAGAAAGACACGAGAGAGAGACGTACTCTCTAACAAGAAAATAGTTTTAAAAAATACTTTAAAAAAAAACAACAAAGCTTATATTGAGCGTTCTTGTATCAATTAGTTTGGATCAGTCATGTAATAAAATAAAAAACAGATCTAGACTAACATTAAAAAAGCATTTATAAAAATTAAAATAATAGGGGTAACGACCTGAATTCAAACTCATACCTCAAGCCTTCCCTGGCTTCTTAAGCGAACACGGTAACCACTCTGCTAGTGGAGAGATTATGAACATGATATATTGTAGAGTTATCTATTGTTTCTATAGTCTTGTCCTATTTTTCATGTTGTTTTCACTAAGACTCAGACGACGACCTATACAGGGGACTAATTCAGCTTATACCACCACTTCAGTCAAGTAAAATATCTTTCCCTTGTTCAAGATACAAAACAAAATGATTAATTAATTACCAATAGTTAATTAACTTATTGGTCAATTTTTTAAATTTGGTTGTTGTGTTGTCAGGTAAAAGAAATAATTGTGCACAATTTCAACTTGATCCGAGATTGGGTGTGAGAGAAACTTTTTACCAGACAGACAGATTGAGTTGATATAAACTTTGTAACAATGCTTTTCTCTGTTTATAAAGGATCGAATTAGATCTGATCGGATCAAATAGTCATGGTTACAAAAACAGTTTGTGTGGAAACACAAACTCAAAATCGTCCCCCGAAGTTGTTCACCCAGGCAGGTAAAAAGGCAGGTTTCAATATTTTCAGAAAGAGCATCAGAATGAAATTCTATCAAAGACAAATGACAGAGAAAAATGGAGAAAGAAGGTTGACAGATCTTGTGTGGTGCTCCAGCGGTCCAGCAGACCAATGGATAGGTGAAAGTGAATGTGAAGTTAGATGTGAACCTGCCCTAACTGATGTCTTATAATGAATATCTAATTGATCTAATTGTTTTATAAAGAAGAAATAGACATTTCGAAAAAAAATAAAAAAATGTCCTTTAGTTAAGTGTTCTATAGTTGCAGTGCAGAGCTGCAGTTCACACGATAATATGAAAAACTACTTATTAATTGCTGTTTTAAGTTATGTCCAGCTTATATGCATACTAAATAGATTTTTTCTCTTTTAAAAAAGTAAACATTTTTTTTGTAAATGTAATAGTTAGTATGACAGAACTTACTTAACTTAGCAATACAACCAAAACCGTTTGCATAAATGGTCTAGTAATATGGTACCTATATATCTCCTCCTGTGTTTGCTACTATTAATAGTGAATAATTGTAAATATGGTGAATCTTTATTAAAAAACTGCTTGCATAATAGATTTTAAAAATGAGATTTTTCGCTTCTAGAAAAGAAAAAGGTAGCCATTGCATCAGAAATTTGAATGGTCTGAAATACTATGATGTCGGATTTTTAATATCTTTTCTTGTTTACGATATCTAAACGGGACGGACGGACGGACCACACAAAACTAATAGCATCTTTTTCCCTTTCGGGAAAAAAAACAATACAAATATGCAGGGCCGGATTTAAAAGCAGGGCAGGCCCGGGATACATCCGCGGGGTGTTCACAAAATAGGGGCATCCACAAAAGATATTTTGAACAGAATCAAATCTTACTAATACAATTTTTTATGTATATTTTTTTTTTACAAAAATTGCGTTTTAAATAATTGTAACTTTTTTTTATTTAAATAATAGTAAAATTAGATAAAATGTACAAGTACTCTATGTCTTTCTTTTAATATAGCTTACTATTTGATATCAGCACGTTTATTGATAAGTGTTAAAAAATGGATTTTTATTAAAGTTTTCAAAAAGTGTACTTAAATCCGGCCCTGCCCTTATGCATTTGTGAATCTAGTCTGTCCTGTTCAATTGAGACTTCAACTCTTCCAAGTCATAACTTTTCCTGGTTGACTCAGGTTTCTTGTTCTATGCACAAATGATACTTGGAAAGATAGTTACTATATGATTCTACCCTAGTATAGAGTACATGAACTATATTTTACTCCTGTGCTTATCTTGACATTTTATTAGATAAAATTTTTCTGTATTTGTTCACTTCTAGGAAATTGCTTAACCTGCTGCCTAATCAGTTCAAAGTAACTGACGGCAATAAAACAAAAACCGGGCTCATGATATGAGAAACAAAGAACGATAACCAAAAATTTTTTAAGAAACGCACAACACAGTAGAAATACAAACTTGACCACCAATGCTATCGCGTTATCAGGCCATGTCAGATTAACCTGCGAAATGTTGAGTTCCAAGGTTATGAAGAGATGATGAATGCTGATTAAATCAAGCCGTCAAAAAAAATAGCAATATTGATTTGTATAAAGGGAAACATTATGATTATATTATTATACTGCACACATATATCACAATCTTCAAAGAATCAAAAGAAGGAAGCATTAGTCAGAGTCGGGCTTAGCAGTATGCGGGAAGGAAGGGATACGAGTGTTTTACTCGGGTCCTAACCATAACTCTGACCCAAAATATCATGCTTTCATGTTACACAGTATAGATGCCGGAAAAAATATAGAGCAGTGTTTCTCAAGCCTTTACCTGTTGCTCTCCCCTAAATGATAAAAATTTAGCCAGCCTACCTGGAGGAGTACTGTCGGTTCCAAAAGTGTGATCTGAGAGAGTTATGTCCGGCCCTGCTATTTAGTGATGGATAAATACAAAGTAGATTATTTCCCCTCCCCTCTCTTTTTTTTTCGCTGCTAAAGGTACGTGGGGTAACTCTAGTCCGACTTGCAGAAATAAAAGAGTGATCTTTCCATGACTTCTTGGTCACAATGGTTAAGTCCGACCCTGCTATTTGGTGACGGGTGAATACTACTTGTTCTCCCCCTCACACACACACTCTTTTTTTTATTTTCGCTGCTAAAGTTACGTGGATTAACTATAGTTTGTCCGACTTACAGAAATAAAAGAGTGATCTTTCCTTTACTTCTTATCCAAACTGTTGAGCCATGAAGAGAATTATATAGATAGACGGTGTAGTATATTGAATAAAAACAATGTTTATTATAACAAGTTTTATGTTTTATATATTATCCTCAGAATCTCTCGCGCCAAAAATGCTGCGCCAAAACGGCTTGCGCAAAAACAGCTGCTTCTACCGTTCCACTCATTTTACACGGGGGTGGGGGGTAGGATGCCTAGGTCGAGGTTAAGCTGACACAAAAGTTAACTATACACATGCTCGCGGTCAAATGTACATTAAAATATTCGAGTGATTCTAATCATAATCATGCTACTTTAATCTGTGACTTGAGTACGCACGTATCATTCTCCCTACGGATCAAGAAAATCATACGAAAGACATGTCGCCATGAACAATATCTGAGGCAGTGGTAATGTGCACATACACAGGATAGAATGGTGACAAGGTAGTATGTAAATATAGAACTAATCAACAAATACAATAATAAAATAATAAATAAATAATATTTTATTGCGCTTAGTTGTTGTTGTTGTTTTTTTTGATAAACTTAAAAATCATTATTGAAATATTGTCGTATTTATTATTATTTGGTCTTTACAATATGTTTCTAAAAAGAGTTCGGATAAATATAAACTTTCCTTTGTAATCTATTAAGTGTTCTGTTGAATGTGTCTAGTTCGAACTCGCGGCCAACATCAACATAACACCTTGACAAAACATATTAATAAAATTATGCAGCATTCATGTGTTACACTAGGTGATATGTAAACAATCGATTTCATACAATTTCAACATTAGTAGGAGATGAGTTTTTTTAAGTTGTCTTCTTATCTTATCTTATATAATACAGACGTTACTTCAAAAAAGAAGATGATTACGTCCGACGCGTCATGCATTCAGTCATGCATATTAACCAATGACTTAAATTCTGCCAAGTCACTGGTTTTCCTAGCTAGCTCAGGCAACCCATTCCATGCTCTAATAGCACTAAGGAAAAAGGATCATTTGTACAAATTTGTCCTAGCATGTGGAACGAGGAATGTGCCTTTATCTTTATGTCTTTCCGAGTATTTTTTAAAATTAAATTTTGTTTTTGTATTTGAAGATTATGGTTCAGTGTTTTATGTATAATTGCTACTTTAAAGTCTTCTATCCGGAAGGCTTTCTAAATGTAGTGATTTTACTAAAGGTGTTACTCTAGTCAAATGTGAATATTCGTTTGTTATGAATCTCACTGCTCTATTTTGTGTCTGTTCCAGTTTCTTAATGTTATCTAGAGTTGAGGGGTCCCAAACGGTGGATGCATATTCTATTATTGGCCTAACCAAGGTTAAATAACATTTTAGTTTTATGTTCTTATTTGATTTATAGAAATTTCTTTTAATAAACCCTAATGCTTTGTTGGATTTTTTGATAGTCTCATCAATATGGGGATTCCATGACAGTTTTTCATTTATTATAACACCCGGTCCCCAAATTGGCCGGTAGGGACACCGAAAGGCCGCAGCAATGTCACTATGGCACATATAAAATTGTTAAAGGTTTTATAATATTCTCTTATAAAAAGGGCCTTCTGTGCGTCGTATTTAAGAACAAATCTTTCACAGACTCTACAGTGTAATACTATTTTAATTGAACACATTTTCCAAAGTAATTTAATAGCCTTTATCCGAAGGCCGAAGTCAGTGTTACTAGAAGTCTTCATTCTTTTATGGCTTAAGGCCTAAATACCTAGCGTTTATAAAGCAACATAAGGCCTATATTTCTAATGAAGATATAGAGTTGACTTTATGCATGCACATCGATACATTATCAAACATAATGATTTAGAGGACATGTAGGCCTAGAAATAGATAGCCATCATATGGTATAGAGTTTGTGGGCTAGATTGTATAGAAATGCCCGGGCCGATTTTGACAGCCAGCCCGCCACTGATAACACCTCATATTTTGCGTATTTAGTCTGTGTTACTGGTTTACCATGAATAAGATAAGTGGAATTAATTTGTTTTAGTTTTTTTGTTACTCTTAATAACTGACATTTTTCTGGGTGGAAAGACGTGCTCCAATTTGATTCCCATTTCTGTAATTCATCTAATTCTCTTTGTAAAATATCTGTGTCTTGTGTTGTTTTTATTGTTCTATATATTATGCAATCGTCTGCAAATAATCTGACTTTTGTTCCTGAACTAATACAATTTGGTAAATCATTTATGTAAATTAAAAATAGTAGTGGACCTAAGACTGTACCTTGAGGTACACCTGAGTTTGCTGTTATTGGTATTGATTTAGAGCCATTTATTATTACAGTTTGCTCTCTCCCTATCAGAAAATCCTAAATCCACTGATGCAATGGACCATCAATGACAAAGTATTTTAATTTTTTAAGCAAACTATGGTGATGAACTTTGTCAAAAGCTTTGGAAAAATCTAACAGTGCTATTAAATAGCATCCATCATGAGGCGAAGGTAAATGTGTATTTAAATGTGTATCATTGTGTTTACGCTGCAATGTTTGTCTTAATGTTTTGTTTCGCTAACTAAGAATATTTTTAGCTCTAATTTAAAAACAAGCAAAATATAACAAAAATCCTTTTGAAAAAACAAGATAAACTTAGAGCTATATTTGTAAATAATGTAGAAGTTATTTTACATATTTGATATCAAACAAAATAATGAATCTCCAATAATTAATGCACTGATTTGTTGATTTTAACTGATTCATGTTTTGCTAGGTATAATAAGTGCTTTTTTTTGTATGACGGTACGCACCGGTACGGCGTACCGGCACCTTTTTCAATGTGGGGAAAAAAGTATTACTTTTCTTGTATTTTAAATATTATTTTTAATTTATTAGTAGTTAAAAGTTAGACATTCCCTCACTGAGTACCGGCACCAATTTTTTTTTTTTTACAAAAAAAAAAAAAAAAGACCTGGGTATAATAACTAGTCGTTTAAAGTTTCAACTTGATCCGTTTGATTGTCGTCTGAGCTGAGCCGAAGGCTCTTCGAGCTCAAAGTTTGAAAAAAACCTGTTAGGTCGTCCAGCCTGAACAGTAAAAAAAAACAAACCTGTGTGAACACACAGTTCTGTTTGAGAGCGACCCGAGTCAATGCCTATGAAAGCATTGCTGTTTCCAATGCCTTAGGCCCCCGACTCATGGCCGAAGGCCGAGGACACCGGGAGCCTCCGTCATTTTCCTTCACTATACCAAGCTAACCGTGGGGACTCGCCATTTATGTAACGGTCCTTTGAGGAACGGCGCATGGATGTGTGACAGTTTTGTGGGGACTTTTTTACAACCCCGCCCGTGCAAGGGCTTGACTCTCGTCTACCCGTGGGCATCCCCAAGGGGGTTATGTTTTGCCATTCGTTTCGCCTACCTACCCCCTCAAGTAGCCGTTTCCACCCAGGTGCCACGATGAGGCAGAACAGCTCACCTGGGTCAACTTGATCCAAGAATAGGTGTAGAACATTAATCTCCCGTGGGCTCTTGGTTTTAAATCTTGGTGCTGACTGGGCTTTTGATTTTCAGGATTCCTGGGAAACCTCTGAGTCCAGCCAACTGTGATGGGTATCTGACATACGTTGATTAAAGTACAAATTAAATGCGGTTTGTCGTTGTGCTGGCCACACGACACCGTTGTTAATAGCCGCCACTAAAACGAGGTTTTGACTTTTTCACTACCAAATTTCTCGAGCTGAATGGAATAAAAATATATTAATTTTTTTTTTGAATAAGTGATGTTTTGTCATTGAGGGTGAGCTCCTATGCAAAATTTCATGACGATTGGATTAGTAAAAGTGGTCGAAAATACGATCGCCAAAATATAGAGTTAATTAATAAGCGTTATAAAATAGACCTATATTAATATTATTGTACAGTCTTACAGAATTCAATAGACAGAAAAGAAAAAACAAATACCACAAATTAAAAATAACAACAAAGACAGTTTGTGTGGAAACACAAACTCAAAATCGATCCCCCGAAGTGGTCCACTTAGGCAGGTAAAAAGGCAGGTATCAATATTTTCAGAAAGAACATCAGAATTAAATTCTATCAAAGGCAAATAACAGAAGAATTGAGAAAGAAGGCTGACAGATCTTGTGTCTTGCCCCAGCTGTCCAGCAGACCATAGGATAGGTGAAAGTGAAATTAAATGCGAGCCTGGCCTAACTGATGTTTTATAATGAATATCTAATTGATCCAATTGTTTTTAAAGGGTCAATCTCTTATTCAAATCCTCAAAAAAAGAAAAAAAAATTTCGAAAAAAAAAATATCCTTTAGTTCTGTGGTGCCCAACGATGACGCAACACTGCAGTTCATGAGATAATATGAAAACCTACTTATTAATTGTTGTTTAAATTATGTCCAACTTATATGCATACTAAATAGATTTTTTCTCTTAAAAAAGAACTAAACATTATTTTTTGGAAAATGTAGTAGTTAGTAGGACAGAACTAACATAATGTAGCAATACAAATGTAAAAAAAAATATTTTTTTTTAACAAAAAGTTTAAAACCATTTTTATAAATATGTTACAAATATGGTAAATAGTCATCTCCCCTACTAAAGAGCCTCAGGCGTTTGTTACTATTAATAGTGGATAGTTGTAAAATTTGTGTGATTTAAAAAATTAGATTTTTCGCTTTTAGAAAAGAAAAAAAGTAACCGTTGCATCAGAATTTTGAATGGACTAAATTATTATGATGTCAGATTTTCAATATCTTTTCTAGTTTACGAGATCTAAACGGGACGGACAGACGGACAGATATTTCACACAAAACTAATAGCGTCTTTTTCCCTTTCGGGGGCCGCTAAAAAACAAAGCTTAAATTAAGTATAACTATCAATTATTTTTTAGGAAACCTCATCACAAAGACCTATATATAATATATCTAGTATTATATAGGTCTGTGCCTCAGTATTTGTGCTATTTATTTATAGGTTTTTTCATCACAGGAATCCATGGGGCCAAAGGCCTCTTTTCTTTTTCTTATCTCTTTTTGGGTGTTTTTATCACCTCTTTTTGGGCCCTTTTTAAAAATATTTTTTTAAACAGTAATACTAATAATAATATAAAAGAAAGTATATAAAACAAAATCTTTTGAAGAAAATAATTTTTAAACACATATATTCAAACATTTTCACTATGACCGTGGAGTAGACTGCAGCTCAAGTTTCAGAAGACGATGATTTTGCCTCAAATCAACTTTTCCTAAAATATTCTCATTTTAAAAAATTATAAGTTAAAAAATTCAAGTCTCCCTCCATACGTTCTGTTTTTCTTTTGTAACAATTGTCCTGTTCCAGAACGCAAGACAAAAGACCTCCACTCTTACAGAACGCAAGACAAAAGGCCTACACTCTTACAGAACGCAAGACAAAAGGCCTACACTCTTACAGAACGCAAGACAAAAGACCTCCACTCTTACAGAACGCAAGACAAAAGACCTCCACTCTTACAGAACGCAAGACAAAAGACCTCCACTCTTACAGAACGTAAGACAAAAGACCTCCACTCTTACAGAACGCAAGACAAAAGATCTCCACTCTTACAGAACGCAAGACAAAAGACCTCCACTCTTACAGAACGCAAGACAAAAGACCTCCACTCTTACAGAACGCAAGACAAAAGACCTCCACTCTTCACTCTTACAGAACGCAAGACAAAAGACCTCCACTGTTACAGAACGCAAGACAAAAGACCTCCACTCTTACAGAACGCAAGACAAAAGACCTCCACTCTTACAGAACGCAAGACAAAAGACCTCCACTCTTACAGAACGCAAGACAAAAGACCTCCACTCTTACAGAACGCAAGACAAAACACCTCCACTCTTACAGAACGCAAGACAAAAGACCTCCACTCTTAATCATTAAGAACTTTCTGGGGGCATACTACCTTTAAATTGTTTTTACCTTGGTCGAATTTCAACGGGAACAACTGTATACCTTGCCATTCCTCTCTAAGTGATACAGACTCGAGTTGTAATGTTACATAGATTCTACGAAAACTAGAAATCTAATCTATATATTTTAGTTTTGTTACCAGTTCGGTATAGTTATGGGTTATATAATGTCAACAAAACATTGTCACTATTAAAACCATTTAAATTTGGTTATTGATGTACATCTTTAAATGAAATACTATAAGAACTCAGTTTCCCCCATATCTATGTACCCTCGTTAGCTCTCTCTCTCTCGTGTTAATAAAGACATTTTTAGTCTAACTATATAATAGGCATATGACGTAAATGATTTTTTTCTTTGACGTCATATGGAATTAATTCTTTAAATGAAAAGCTCATAAGAACTCGGTGCACTAATGTTTATTAAACCTCGCAAACGTTCTCGTATAGATAAAAACATTTCTTAGTCTAACTAGGCCGTGTGATGTAAGCCAATCTATATCTAGATTTTTTCAACTAGATCTAGATTTTTTAAACACTAAATCTAGATTTATAACACTAGATCTATATTTTTTTTTACAATAAATCTAGATTTATATTCTAATTAAAATCATTCTAGATTCTAGATCTATTATTTCTAGGTCTAGTTAAGAATTATATAAACTAGATCTACAATTTCAATTTCTAGATCTAAATCTAGACTTAAGTGCAGATTTTGATTTTCATAAGTCTAGATCTATATTGCAATGTTATAAAATATTAAAAATATTCTACTTTTTTTTAAAGTTAATGTTGCTTTCAGTATAATATCAGGTGACCTAGCCTCGCTCGGATGAATAATTTGTTAAAGAAGGATATATACCCAAAGTCATTTTGGGATATTGTTGTAATTACGAAAATGAACGATCAAGTAAAGACTATCTATCTAAAGAGTTGATTTTTTCGTTCTGTCAGTTCTAAATGTGATCGTACATGGCGATTAGAATAGAAAGTCCTCCCAGCAGTAGACCTATAGAAAACCACAGCTCACGTCTTAACGTTTTAAATTGCTTCTTTCGCGTAAAACTATTGGGCTATGATAGGCTTGGAAGAAAGTCTTTGCAGTGTAATTTCTAAAATGGTTACTTTCTGACATTTAATATTGCAATTAATATAATCATTATGGCTCTGAGACATGGACGCTTTACAGAAAACAGCAAAACAACTTGAGTGCTATCACCAAAGATGCTTGCGCACCATCATGGACATACGGTGGCAAGATCAACGTCGTGTCTATGTCTGTCTTGTCTAGTATTTGAAGTAAGTAACTATAGTCGATTCTGTCAAAGGCTTTCTCTTGGTTAATGGACATGAGGGTTTTCTTTCAAGTCTTAGTCTTTACAGTAATAGATAATGTCTCGTGATAAGTGCTTCAGTTCGTCTATATTTTTGTCGGGTTGACAACAATACTGGCCTTGTCCTATGGGCTATACGGAGCTTAGTTCTTCAAAACCATTTTTGTCAGTAGTTTATAGTCCTTATGTAGAGAGGAAATTGGGTCGAAAGTCACGAAGTGTTCTGTTGTTTTTAGGGTTATTGTTTTGTTTTAGGTGATATATGCTAGATTAAAATATGTAGGTGTCTGTCCTGTTTCTAACATGTCACTGTATAGACTTAGTAGTAGGGGTCCTATTTTGGGGGGAAAAAGTTTGTAAAATTTCGTATGTCAAAACGTCATGGCAAGGGGATTCATTATTTGGGGTAGTGTCTAAGCCAGCCCTCAGTTTCTTGAGTGTAAAGTGTCCGTTGATCATTTCTTTGTCCGTCGAAGGTATTGTTTTGTAGACATTTAGGAAAGCGTTTTGTGCATCTGTTTCTGTATGCTCTTTATTATATATGTTAATGAAATGTAGTGTAAAAATGTCCACTATTTTGTCGCTGTATTGTAGGCTATGTTTATTCCATCTATTTAATCCAAATGTTTGTTATTTTGTCTATCAATCTGTTCTTTGTGTATTTTGTTCCGTTGCCAAGAATAATTTATTTCATCCTTTTGCCATTCGGGTGTTTTGCACCTGAGATCTCGGCCCCTCTGTATTTGTAGTTGCATATCTCTTCAAGTTGGGATGTTAATTTTATTTTTTTCTATTTCGACTTGAGTTTGGGTTGGCAGATGTGGGTTTTTTGTTTCTTTTTTTCCCCTAAATCTAGTAGTACCCCTTTATGGGGACTTTTCCCTTCCCCTTAAGGGTGGTTCTATTGGGGCACTGGTTTGACCAGTGTTGGTCCTGCCCACAGTTCCCGGTATGGTGATGAGAACTTTATACACCCTGGGATCGTCTACGTATTTGAGATGAATGTAATGAGGAACCTTATTGGTTAGAATTCCCTAGCTTGACAGGTTTTACGTTTGAGCCATCTTCAGTGAAAGATCTCTATATTTTTTCGTTTTACGATAATGGGTGCTACCCAATGTAATGTTATTTTGACTTTTTCATCTTCTATAGTAGAAACCTCGACTTTTGGGGACTTCTGTCCCGAAAGACTTCCCTAGAATACAGTTTCTCACCCTTGCAGTAGTTGGAACTAAGAACCAAACAAATGTGTTCTCGAATTTCTAGAGTTAACCCACGTCGTCCGGACTCTGACTTAAAATAGTCATGAAGTTTGCCATTGTGGCTTTGACAGCCCCTTGTCTGCCAATTGAAAGAGTACCCGACCATACCTTCTTCTCCGCCAAGAACGTTTCTACAGACATTAATATTGTTACGATTCTCCCTCCTTTCTGACCTTCGGTAAACACTGCTAAACACAACACCATACATCAACACATCAAGAACTTGACAACAAGGCTCCAAATAATCTGGTACTTTAATAATGAGTGAATAAGTAGATAACAGCCAATACTAGACAATTGGCGTCAAACACATCAACAACTAAAATGTCACTCTGTACATCAACAACTTAAACTCTACTGTCTCTCTTTCTGGACTTGTACATCAACACATTAGGACTCAACCAGGACCGATCTCATGGCGACTAACTGTGCTCGTCTCGACGCTCTCCGGTCTTGAACTCCCGCTTTTCTATCCACTGTGTCACTCGTACACGCAGGCTTTCGATCACATGACCATAACATTGGTCATATTTGCGTGTAATCATGTAATCGTAGTACTGTCCCTTGTCCATGGCCCCCGCTGACCTGAGTGATTCTCGTGTGTGTCAACTGAGCCTATAGTTAACCCTTTTGCGCCGCCAATAGGGTCATAACACTGCCCCCTTCTTAGATCTGTTCGTCCCGAACAGATTCTATTTCACCACGGTACTGATGGAGTCGATCAACGTGGACAACCTTCAGTTTGGACCGTGGACTTTTCTGTATCCGGTAGACCACGTCGTTTATTCTTTTTACGACACGGTATGGACCTTCCCAGTCTCTTTGGAGTTTCGGGGATCTGCCTTTTCGTCTCTGTGGGTTATAGAGCCACACTAGATCATTCTCATGGAACCCCGACGTATTGGCCCGTCTGTCATACCTTGTTTTCATCAGGTCACTGTTGGTCTTGATGTTTCTGCGGGCCAATACATGAGCATTCTCCAATCGTCTTCGGAGATTGGTGACATATTCAGTTGAAGACACTGGCGTATCTCTCGGAATCCCAAATAACAGGTCACATGGTAGACGAAGCTCACGACCAAATAACATCTTCGCTGGGGCATATCCTGTGGTGCTATGAACGGATCCTCTGTATGACATGAGGAACATGGGGATATGGGTGTCCCAGTCGTCTTGTCGGTCATCAGTAACCTTAGACAGATGTTGTTCTAGGGTTCTGTTGAATCGCTCTACCATCCCATCAGATTGCGGATGGAGAGCTGTCGTGTGAGTCTTTTCGATGCCAAGTGTCTTGCACATCTCCTGGAAAACTTTGGACTCGAAGTTCCTTCCCTGGTCAGAGTGCAACTCGTTAGGTACACCAAAGCGACTGATCCAGTTATCCACGAGTGTTTCGGCCACTGTGATAGCTTCTTGATTTGGTATGGCATAAGCTTCTGGCCATTTGCTGAAATAGTCAATGACTACCAAGATGTATTTGTTTCCTTTCTTGGTTTCAGGAAATGGGCCTGCTACATCTATTGCGATCCTCTCGAAGGGAACACCAACATTATACTGTTGCAAAAGACCCCTAGTTTTGCGTCGAGGGCCTTTTGCTGCCGCACATATGTCGCACCTTCGACACCATTCCTCTACATCCTCTCTATATCTGAACCAGTAGAACCGCTGACGAACCTTTTCCAGAGTCTTATTGACACCAAGATGAGATCCGCTAGCGCCATTATGCATCTCTTTCAGTACTTCAGCAACTCTCACCTTCGGTAACATCAGCTGAAGGCGTTTGGATGTTCCATCAGCAGATTCCCAAACCCTTTTGATGACACCATTGACCAACGTCAGCGAGTCCCACTGAGCCCAGTACGCCTTGGTGGCTACCCCCTTCTCAGAGATGTCTTTCCAATCTGGCCGTTGTCCATCTTCTTTCCATAGAAGAATGGGAGCCAGATCTTCATCTTGCATTTGATCCTCTCGAATCCTTTTATCACACCAGGGTCCGGAAACATCTATTCCGAGCCGATGACAATTGATAGCTACCTCCTGTTCTTCAGCCTTCTTGCAGTGCTTACATTCTGATTTGCAGGGTCGTCGAGACAGTGTATCAGCATTTTGGTGAATTTGCCCTTTTCGGTGCTTAGTTTCAAATTCCTTCCCTAACACAGCGACTGGAATTATAGTTGCAGGGGCTGTCATGTTCTTGGTCGCCGATTTTTGCCCCATAAAACCGGCGAAAGTTAGTTTCCCTGGTAGACATGAGCACCTGACCCTGCATCTGTCTCCGGTCTGTGCTGATACTCTGTTTGTCGGGGAAATCTTCTCGTGCAGTTCCTTTGTAGATGTCCAGGTTCTCCACAATTCCAACAACGTACACTGGTTCTATTCCGTCCTTCTTGCTTCTTATTTGGTCTGCGTTCTTCTAGCACTTCAGTTACCCTTCTGAGAAGTTGTGTAAGATCTTCTTCTTGGACTTCCAGCATACGCCCATGATGGATATTCTTAGAGGCGTCTTTGGCGGCTTCATAGGAAAGGGCGTAGACCAGGGCTTCGCTGGATTTGCGCTTACCACTGATTCTTATTGCCTTCTTCAGTTCTGGATCTCGAATAGCATCAATGAATGCATCAGTGATAACGACGTCCAGAAAGTCTTGTGCTGCTGTTGGATATGCCAAATGAGCAAGACGTTCTATGTCCGCCTCTAGCTCTTGCAAGGTTTCACCGGGGCGTTGTTGTCGGGTTTTCAACTGAACTCTATAAACTTCTTGTAAATGTTCGTCTCCGTAACGGAGCTCCATAGCCTTAACAATGGCAGCGTAATCTTGTTGATTTGTCATTGACTGGAGCAGTTCTGCTGCCTTCCCTCTTAAAGCCAACACCAGAGCAGTCGCTTTCTCTTCTTCAGTGTTCCAGTTATTAACCTTGGCCGCTGCCTCAAACTGTCTTTTGTAAACAGTCCATGAGATGGATCCATCAAACACAGGCGGCTTTATCTTCACAGAGATTTCGGGCACTAATGTTTTTGTTCTAGTACCCCGTTCCTTGCTCAGTTGTTCTTGGACATGAGTCCTTATCTCTTCCATTTCTTTTTCCACAGTGTTGACTCTCTGGTCAATCTTCTCGTTCATAGAGCTCATCTGTTCATTTACTTTTTCATTCATGGCGTTTATTTTCTTGAGGCTCTCCTTCATTAAGTCCATCTGGCCCTGCATGTTACTCAGGATCTCTGTCATATCTGGGTTTAATTCAAATATGTATTTATCTGGATCTTGATCTTCCTCAATAAGGGCCTGTCTTAGGCGTTCTGTTAGTGTTTCTTTGTTACCGTTGAGCTGCAGACCTCTCTCGCGAAGTTCTTGCCTTAATTCTTTGACCAACAACTGGTTAAGTAGTTTCTTCGAAGACATTTCAGCCAGAAAGGATCCCACTTCTGACGCCAATGTTACGATTCTCCCTCCTTTCTGACCTTCGGTAAACACTGCTAAACACAACACCATACATCAACACATCAAGAACTTGACAACAAGGCTCCAAATAATCTGGTACTTTAATAA
Organism: Biomphalaria pfeifferi; assembly: GCA_030265305.1. Taxonomy (NCBI): domain Eukaryota; kingdom Metazoa; phylum Mollusca; class Gastropoda; family Planorbidae; genus Biomphalaria; species Biomphalaria pfeifferi. Next base: position 4,957,003 of record JASAOG010000012.1, read on the forward strand.
TGAGTGAATAAGTAGATAACAGCCAATACTAGACAATTGGCGTCAAACACATCAACAACTAAAATGTCACTCTGTACATCAACAACTTAAACTCTACTGTCTCTCTTTCTGGACTTGTACATCAACACATTAGGACTCAACCAGGACCGATCTCATGGCGACTAACTGTGCTCGTCTCGACGCTCTCCGGTCTTGAACTCCCGCTTTTCTATCCACTGTGTCACTCGTACACGCAGGCTTTCGATCACATGACCATAACATTGGTCATATTTGCGTGTAATCATGTAATCGTAGTACTGTCCCTTGTCCATGGCCCCCGCTGACCTGAGTGATTCTCGTGTGTGTCAACTGAGCCTATAGTTAACCCTTTTGCGCCGCCAATAGGGTCATAACAATATGAAGAATCAAATGAGTAAATTCTAATACAGAGAAAAATGTAGCGAAATATATGAAAGGTATAAAAGAAGAAAATGTAATGTAGAAATTATAGAAAGTACAGAAAAATACACAATATGCTCCCGCCAAACGTCTTGCTAGTAATCCATCATCATCATCATCATCATCATCAAACTGCATTTGAGTGAGTGCTTCCTAGTAATTTATAGAATAACAGAAAACAAAGTAATCCAAGGACGAATGTTCACTTCTAAAGTCACTAACAGATGTAAATCATAATATCGGTACGTGACAGTATAAATTAGTTTGGATCGGTCATCGCAGTAAATTATTTTATTTTTCTTCAGTATTTATTTTTTAGTAACATCAATATCTAGTGTTTATAACCCAATCATTGGAAAGGCTTCGGGAGTCAATCCTGAGAAAAAATCAGGAGCTGGCGACCCTAAGGCAGTTTGCAGCACCCAGTGCTACACTCTGGCAGAACCTGCGATGCCGCTGACCCCAAACTGTATCGGCACTGACGTTCCTTTGGATACATCAGCTGCGTGGAGAGGGGGGAACTGATGTGTGGGCAACATCGTTTCGACCACAGCTAATGCCCAGGAATTCATCTCATCAAGATGATCCATAGTCGCTTTGCGACTGTAGGAGTCGGTATATGTGTGTATTAGTGTCACTGAGGACAACAAAACAATGTGACGAATACTTTAATAAATCGTTGTTTTTCTTATGGTAATGTATAAATGAATAACTTTTCAGGAATCTGTTTTATAACAATTTCATTCAATGTATGTTCACTTCAGCAAATAATGATACGTTTAATATATTGAAATTATCTAGGATGTTACAAGTTCTTCAAGCATTGATAGTCCTGAGCATCACTTTAGTTTTTCTACACAGCTATGTGTTTCTAGATCTTTCTATCGGTTCTCCAAAAAATAAATTTGTTACAACGTAAGTATTCCAATCCATTATGTTCATTAATTTGTCGTTAAAAAAAAAATAAGCAGAGAGTTTGATTGTGAAAAGTCTTAAATTATTAGATACACTCTATCAGGAAATTAATCAAGATTTTTTTGTGGATTGAATTTATTCCACCATTAATTTACTTTAAGCGGTAGGCATAGACATAAATAAATATAGACTGGCCGAAGGAAGTAACTTCATGTAACTTGAAAACACGTATGTCTATTATATTCGGATTTCCAAATTATGAAAAGTTGCATGATCTTCATTCTTAGAGATTAAACAAAACTATTGTAATACTTATATAGGTTATGGCTGAAATAGATATGAATACTTAACTTTTATACTGCTCATAAATGCTGTATAATAAAGTTAACTAAATTGCAAGTCACAAAGTTTCGTTTCATAAAACTCTTTAATCGGCCAGTCTATATTTATTTATGTCTATGGCGGTAGGCCTACGTCGTTTTTACAAAGCTTAAAACAGTTTTACTCCTGCGGATGTTCATGATGCTTAATAAGTAAATTGAAGTCCTGTGCAGGCATTTTATAAGGCCCATCCTTCTTGCAGAAAAAAAAATACAGGCGCAGATAACGTAAAAATTCAATAGGCTATATACCCCCGGCTGACAACGGCTTTGTCTGCATCAGTTGTGGTAAAATATGTAGGTCTCAACTGGGTTTGTGTAGCCACGTGAAACACTTCACTCATCCTTAATCTTCGGAACCGAAGACATTGACATTATATATAGATAAGAAAATGGAAGATTACAAATGACCAAGACTAAATAAAAGAGTGTCTAGATGTAGAGCTCATCAGAGAAAACTAATAGAAGGACAGCGTCAGGACAACTTTGTCCTAGACTCAAAACTTCTCATTACCGACCGTGATGATATCGACTTCATCGTTAATCGGAGTCATACAGGAAAAAGTACCAAAAAAAAAAAGACTTCTTGATCAGGGCGAGACCAATCGATACAGAAGGCCTCAACACTGACATAAAACATCACAACATGTGGTCAGTTTTGAACCAATAGCGCGTTTCCACGTCGTACAGACCTGTGACGTGGCAACGAGCTATTGATCTAAACTGCCCACAGGTTATGACTTTGCAGGTCAGTGTTGAGGCCTTCTGTATCGATTGGTCTCGATCCACTAGCGGATCCAGAACGTTGGAGTGGGGGGGGGGGGCGATTTTTTTCCAAATCCAAACCCCAACGCCCAGTAAACCCTAACCCTATGCATAAACCTGCGTACAGGATATATATATATATATATATATATATATATATGCCTATATATTAGAATAAATAAAGCAGTGTTTTGGCGAAAAAAAGTCATGTTGAGGCCTTTCTATTGCAAGCTTACGGGTCTGGAGGAGCGCAGTAAGCAACATAAACTCTGTCTGGAAAGGGGAAGGGCGGTAGAGTGAAAATGATTAATCCTCGCTCCTTTTTAAATTTCTGCTAATGATTGCATTTGGTATTAAAGAATAGGGGTGGGGCGATTCAATATAAGAATTTAAATTATAGCATATTGTCACAGCCTAGTTCTGGTTGTAGGCGTGATGACGCGAATGTCTCTGTGTGTTGTACTGGTACCACTGTAATATTCTTTGTTTTCTTAACCAAATACTTTCTCTTTATTATGTAATTTCTTAACTATAATACAAAAAGAAAAAGTATTGGTTTGTCCGATGTATCGCCCCTCCCACCTGGTACAACTCTCTTTCATTTTATATTTACTAATCATAAAATTTGAGATTAGAGTGCGCGACATAATATACAATGGGTTCACATATCAATACGTAGTTTATATTATATAGATATTCAACTAATTTTGCTCACATACTTAGAAGACTAGAGGGGGAGGATAGTACATGCAATCGCCTTCCCTTACACCACCGAATCGGTCAAGATTCTAGAAGGGGAGCGAAATAATACAAAATTTATATATTAATTCAACTAATTTTGATCAGAAACTATGATTTCTCCATAAAAGTAGGACCGTCCTCCCCCACTCCAAGGGTTTAGGTGGGAAGGGTAGTAGAGGTATTCGCCCCCCACACCAACACCCAATCGGCCAACAGGGTGAACGACATAATGTAAAAATCGGTTAAAATATCAATAACAAGTTTTAATCATATAGATATTTAATTGATTCTGTTAGCAAGCTGTGATTTCTACAAATAAATTGGCCCGCCCTCTCCACTCAAAAGTTTATGCATAAACATGCGTACAGCGGATTGATGCCATCGCCCCCTCCCGACCCCACCATATCGGCCAACATACTAGATGGGGGGGGGGGGACGAAATAATCTAAAAATAGGTTAAAATATAAATAATTGATATATATTATTAACATAAGTAATAAATTCGTATACAAATTGTGTGAATTCTATACTAAACTTCTTCCGCCATCCCTTCGGAAAGGGGTCGGCCGAGTGGGAGCGGGGCGATCCGAGAAGAGGTGTTGGAGAAATAGACAAGACAGATTGAGTTGATCTAGGCTTTGTAAAGATTTTTAGGGAATAAGAAGTACTAGCAACCATGAGAAGGTCAATGTATTGAAACAGAAACTTAAAGGTAATGACGACTCAACAAAATTTTGTATCGAATGTGGTCAGAACCAGGAAAAAAACAGTGTACAGGTTTTGTAAAAAGAGGTACCACTGGATTAAAATGTGCAGGGAAAGACGCAATGGTGAACTGGTAGAAGACGTCAGCCACAGTAATGAAGTTACGGTGCGATAAGTTCTGCAATGTGGGGGCGCGGTGGCTGAGTGGTTAATTGCATGGCTTCTGAGCCTGAGGTTCTTGGTTAGAATCTCGGGGAAGACTGGGATTTTTAATTTCGGGAATTTAGGGTGCCCCTGAGTCCACCCAACTCTAATGGCTACCTGACTTTAGTTGGGAAAAGTAAAGGTGGTTGTTCGTTGTGCTTGCCACATGACACCCAGCTCGTAGACCGAATGTTTTGATAGGGGAACTTTAGTTCTGCAGTTAGATAGTATAAAAGAGATACACTTGAAGATATCAATGTCACTGAAGACAAGTGGACTGCATGACAAAACAAATACTTCTCATATTGATAATGGAATCAAATACAACATTCTTTCGAAGTCAGAGTTTAAAAAGCGTCAAGACTAAGTAAATCGTGCCTATTCAGTGAAGTCACTTAAGTCATATACGAATCATGTGATTGAGACTCAATGAGCATTTATAGCAAAGTTCCCTTTTCATTCCTTGCGATCTATGGGGCAGATGATGTAAAGGTCATCTATTTCTATGGCCCACGGTTAAACAATTGTCATTTGGCAAGCACAACGACCGACCGCCTTTACTTTTCAGCAGAGTTAACTACAACTACGCATCTTGCGTATTTTGTACGCAAATGGACACGAAAATGCGCGATTACATGAGACTACTGAATGGGTTAGCTGAATGGTTGTATTCTAAGGAATGACAAAGTTCGAATTTGTAATGATCGCAAAGATCTCATTACGTCTATCAAGTGGAAACACCAACCAATGAATACTATTGAAGATGTGACCACTAACATTCCAGGTTCCAAGATATTCTCAGTACTCGATGCAAGTCAGGGTTTATGCAAAGAAAACTTGAAAGCGAATCCTCTTTTCTCACAACTTTCAATACACTTCTAGGTCGATATAGAAGGCTACAGTTACCTTCGGAATAAAATCAGCGCCTGAGATTTACAAGAGAATTATGGATGAAATACTTCAAGGTGCATATGTCGTCATAGACGACATTCTAGTAGCTGGTAGAAATATTGAGCATCAGGGCATCATTTTGAAACAAATCTTGCAAAAAGCCTCTCAATACAGAGAAGGGCAAGAAAAAATCAGATTCACTTACTCCTGCTAATTTACTCGAAACTGATACGCAAAGATTATTTAGTTCATTTTTCTTTTGCACTAAATTAAATTTATAGCTTTTAAATGGCCCTACTTTCATGCTTATAGCATCCTCAGAGCACTATGGTCCAATATCATTTGTGGAACAGTGGGAGGAGAGGTATCTTGGAGAAGGTTTTCTGTGCTGCCTTTAGGCGCTCAGTAAACACAACTCTGCTCGAATCGGGTGTCGAACTCAAAACCCCCCCCCCCCCCCCCCGTAGGTAATCACGTTCAAGCGTCCTTAAAGACCTGATAGATTTGTCAGTGAACTATATTGTTTGACCTTTCGTAATATGGCCGTTAGCCAAGTTGCTAGAGCATTGTTCCAAATTCGCAAATGTGGGATCGTTTCTCACGCTAAAATATTTTTAAATCAAATTTTGTTAAATCTAGGAATATTTTTGTATAAAGAATTAAATTAAAATCATAGTAAGGAACTAACATATTTCTCATTGGTTTTGCAAGCCAGTAATCGACGTTATGATGATAAATACTTCATAAATTGCATAAAATATATTTCCATAACCAGAAACTGGGTCGTACTAGATGACGTCTCTACATCTTGTGTGGATGTAACTCTGATAACCAAACAAGATGATTGGAGTGTCGCTATTTTTGTTGACGGAAAAAAAGACATTATTGGTTGTAGGTAGGTCAAAGGTGTCAGTCAACATTTAACGTTTTCTGCAAGATATGTTTGTAAAATGTTTTACATGTTCTTATTATCCCTTCGTCTACTTCCTAGTAAAAAAAACTCCCGCAGGGTAACCTGGTGAAGGCAACTGGCAGGGTTTGAATCCGGGGCCATCGTGATGAATGAATGAACGACACCCCATCGCACAAACTGCACAATCCAACTTTCTGATTCTCAAAGCCCCAGCTCTAGCTCCATCTCCCCCAACCCATTTAATTTATTAAGATTGTTGTCCCTTTTTTGCATGGATTGCATTTTAATTTTTTTTTTCACCCCGTATCATTCCAACAAAATGTGTGACTACTTCAAACATAATTTAGACATTACAAATGTAAGATAAAATAAGATAAACGCTAACCCTAACTAACATATTTTAAACATTTCTTTTAGTCCTCCCAAATGTTATCAAATCACCAGAAATTATCTTCAACAGTCATCAAGCCATTTTTCAACTTTTACATTTATCAACACATCATCCAAATTGGCTGGATATTTATTCGCTATAGAAAATGGCGCCAAAGTAATTCTAGATACTGAGTGCGACGCTTTAGTTGAAAACATCACTGGAACATTTCACATCAATGATGCACACCAATCTGGATTGATGTACGAGGGTGCGGGCTTGTTTAATCCTTTTCATCATTTTGGCTTGACCGAAGCCTTTCCCAAAGAATTTTGGGCTCTATGTAGAATCAACACAACTAGAAACATATCTGAACAGAGAAACTCTGATATTTACTCTATAGTTGACTGGAGCTCGGTGTCTATAAGACAAGGGGTAACTGTCTCTTCCTCGACTTGCTTAAAATACACTGAAGGCAATGTAAGCCGACCTACAGTTATAAATACCACTCCAGTTTTTATTAGAAATTCAACTGCAGCATCATTCAGCACTGGACCAACAGTTTTCTTTGAGGATGTCTTCAAGTTGCTTTTTATTCCACTAGAGTTAAATTCAGCAGAGAAGAAAGCTTTCAGGACAAGATTATTAAACGAAATGATCAAAGGTTCTCAACTTTTGACGTCTTTCTATTATGTATCTACACACAATCAACCCTACGACTGTGCGTACGTCGCCGAAGCTGGTAAGCAGAGTTTAAAAACAAGGTGTGTGTCTAGTTCTAAATGTACTGACATGTCGTCGTGTAACCTAAACGATGAATGCTGTAATGATATAATGAAGAACGTAACCATTTGCGTCATGAAGGCATGTCTTCCATTGAAAGATTTGACTAACATAAAAGTACTTGTCTCTTCTTGGATAGATGATCTTACAAAGTTTACGCCAAAAAAGTTATTACATCCAAGAACTATCACTAAAGCGGTGTATCGTATTCCTCAGCAATTAAAAATATTCAACAATATTACCAATGATGTAGAGAAAATAGTTTCAAAAGACATAGTATCATTATGTGGACTTAATGTAACAATGAACTGGCATGCAATACAGAAAATGACTAATCCTGTGATAGACGACATATTGCTAATTATAGTAATAAATTATGACAGCTTGTTTCCTTCTCTTGGTTTTAATGAGTTTTTACACAGACAGTATTTTAAGTTTATTGTTTACTGTGTGCCCTCAGTAGAAGCCTTTCAGACGTACACGGATAGAGAGGGATTTCAATACGTTACTTTCATAGAAGGTGTAGCTCATGGCTGGGAATTTTTCTATGAATGCACTGCTGGCGCCATGAAGCTTGGTCTACCAGTTCAAGGCTATCTCCAGATAGGAGACGATGTCCTTCTGAATTCTTGGAACATTGTTGCACTCCCTCGGACAGAAATGATCATCTTCTCTCAGATGCATTTTAAAGAGCTATATAAAAAGGATCCTAAAAGTGAATGGGTTCACTGGAATTCCTACAGAGGTCAGAGTGCAGTTGAAAAAGTTATTGGGGAATTAAAAACTGCTTTGAATCTTACCGTTGAGGAGCAGTTAGAGAAATACCCGCGAGTTAATTTCACGACATTCGCAGAAAGATTTCTCAAAAACTTGGAAGGTAACCTGAAGCCCAACTTTGTAATTTACGGTGCAACTGATATTTTTTATGTCCCACAAATTTTACAGAATGAGTATATTACAGCCACTGAAATATTTCGTAGGCATAACTGTATGGTAGAGTTGGCAGTCGGAAATATTTACATGGGACTGAAGAATCCTTTTGAGGAAAAGTATTTGTTTGAAGGACATGGGCTTTGGAATAGCGACAGACAAAAGCCATGGACGTTTTTTGATGCTAGAAATGAGACTTTTATACATCCGTTTAAATGGCTTAGCAATACGAAAAATGAAGAAGGAAGAACGTTTGCTTGTGAAAGATATTTATCATTGCTGAGTTGATTGTCAATTCAAACTATAGCTAAATGATATATGCTAATATGTGTTTGGTTTTCTATGAATGCTGAGCCGGCCTTAGGCAAGGGAAAACTAGGCAGCTGACTTTTGCCTCAGATTGGAGGGGGCCTCGCACAGACTGAAAACAATTTTTTATAGAAGAAATAGCGACTAGTTCTCACTGTTATTGTTGGAGTGCACTAGGTTTTTAATAAATTTCTTAATTTTAGTGGGTTTTTTTTCTATGTTTTATTTAATTTTTCTATTTCATTTGAGCGCACTGAATTCACTTTGACTAGGGCCTCCACTTATCAGAAGCCGGCTCTGATGTATGGTAAACCCTGCACTATTTACATTAGTTTTATATATTTGACCACAGCAACTTCTAAAATAATTATTGTGTGACCTTTTTTTGTGATTAAGGATTGGTTTAGGTCAACAATATTTTTTTTGTACTTAAAATTAAAGTGGATTTGTCGTTGAATGATTTGTCTTGTACCTATTGTCAGTGAGCCATTTGTCGTGTGAACCATTTGCCATGAGCGCATTGTGAGTGGAATGATTATCTGTAAACTATTTGTCTAATATATAATTTGTCTTGAAAGATTTGTTGATGAACAATTATGTTTGACCTTTAGTAATACTGCCGATAGTTAAGTTGTTAGCGCATTGTGCAAAAAAAAAATGTTTCTCATACCGGCTAATTTGTTTTCTTTTCTTTTTTAATTTATGAATTGAACATAAAGTAGAAATTAATTTGAAATATATTTTAAATATATTATTTTTAGTGAAATGTTAAATTTACGAAAAATTAGCTTCCTTTAGCTCATGGCCAAATTATTACATGCTTGCGAATCTTGGACACTAACTACAGAACCAGATAGGAGGATCCTAGCAATGGTGATTGGGCCCCACGATGACTTGCTGACCATTGTAAAAAAAAAAGCAAATAAACCTTAATAGCAATATTAAGTCTGCTCGAGGAGGCGAATGCCACGAGTTCGAATTTAAGTCGACGCCACCCTGTTTTTGTTTAAATTCTTTTGAAAACCAATGGTTGTCACTGGTACGATTTACTGAAATCTGCATCATTGTCCATACATTGTTGGCACGAAGACGTATACGCCAGATTATGTTCAGATACATTTCGTTCACCCTGCAGTGCTTACTGTCCTGTACTAAAACAAAAGAGATGGTCGTCACAGACCTTCTCTATGCCGATTTGCACTCTACTTGCTGACTTAAGACATACGCTTCAGCCTGCAGTGCTTACTGTCCTGTACTAAAACAAAAGAGATGGTCGTCACAGACCTCCTCTATGCCGATTTGCACTCTACTTGCTGACTTTAGACATACGCTTCAGCCTGCAGTGCTTACTGTCCTGTACTAAAACAAAAGAGATGGTCGTCACAGACCTTCTCTATGCCGATTTGCACTCTACTTTGCTGACTTTAGACATACGCTTCAGCCTGCAGTGCTTACTGTCCTGTACCAAAACAAAAGAGATGGTCGTCACAGACCTTCTCTATGCCGATTTGCACTCTACTTGCTGACTTTAGACATACGCTTCAGCCTGCAGTGCTTACTGTTCTGTACTAAAACAAAAGAGATGGTCGTCACAGACCTCCTCTATGCCGATTTGCACTCTACTTGCTGACTTTAGACATACGCTTCAGCTAGCTGTCAACGCATTTCCCTACGCTTCCCTTTTTTTTATTTTCAAAATTAATCACGCCAAAAAGAACAAAGTTTTATTCCAGAAATCTCCCAATAAAATCTTCCTAGCCCCACAAGATCTATTCAAAGGTAATGGCCTCTTCACTTGATTTCATCTTTCCCCCCCCCCCCCCCCCACGAAATGGATCCATACTCTTTTTCTTAATTCGCCATTTTTATATTGACTAATGAAAAATAAAGTAGAGATTAGTTGAGGGGCATCACAGTTTAATAAAGTATGAAATATCAATAAGTCATTTAGACTTCTAGCAAATATTTTATACAATTTGTAATTTCCAAAAATACGCCATTGCGCTACACCATGACCTTTCCCCTCAATGTCTTTACCATCACCTATCCCTTAGTCTAGTGAACCATTCCTTTCTGTCTTTTACCTTGAATAGAATCTAATTCAAAGACAGACAGGCCTGTCACCTGTAAGATATTCTACTTAATGCAAAAGGCTGAAAAAAAAATGAAGGAAGACGGTCAACAGATCATGTGTGGTGTCCCAACGATCCAACAGACTATGGAATAGGTAACGGTGAAGGTGGTGAATCATCTCTTTCATTGAAAGGCCAGTCAATTTTTTGATGTTGTTTTCCCATCGCTTTCCCTGTTCTTCTTTTTCCTGGTACTAATCCACGAAGAAAGGTCTTTCTGCGAGCACTGAAGACCTTGTTTGCGAGTTCTAGACACTGACAGCAGAGCTAGAGAGGAGGATCTTAGCAATGGAATTGCGGTTTTTGGGCTGGTAGAGGTACATTAGTGGTAGAACACTTTTTCGTGTGACTTTGGAGCCCCATTTAGGAGTCCCGTCTGAATGTAAAGGTGGGATGCGTGGTCGAAAGGCTAAGAACGCTTAAACTCGGCTGGGCTTGCAACCTATGAAGGGGGCTCGAGGTCCGACACCCGACTCGAGCAGAGATGTGTTTACTGAGCACCCAAAAGGCAGCACGGAAAAATCTCCCAGATACCCCCTTTCCTACCGGTCCACAAATGAAATTGGACCATAGCGCTCTGAGCATGCTGACAACTATAATTTTTGTTGTTTTATTCGCTTTGGTGGTAAAGGAGCCAGCTATTTTTCGTTTGGCATATCTTTCCTACAGGGCTGAGGCTAATGCTTTTTTTTTTCGCGTCCATAGCTTTCATGGTCACCATCTTTCTTGACATATAACAGTCTAGGGCTATGTTTTCCCAGAAGTAAAAATTAATGATTTCCACTGTTTTGAGGTCCCATTTGATTACGTGCACATATCTGAGTTGAGGACGACCAGTTTTTCTTGAGCCAGTCGCGAGTTGTCCATTAGAATGACTTTCTGGATACGATTGTCCTCAATGATGTTAAGGATGGTAAAGTTGCTAGGAAGACGCTTTCAAGCAAGTATCTCTGTTTTACACACTATTTCTTGCCATGTGGTGGAAAGGCTAAGTAGGTTTGAACGTAGCTTGGCTTGGCTACCTCTGAAGGGGGCTCAAGGTACATCTTAGAGCACACTTCCTCGTGTGGCTGTGGAGCCCTATTTTGGAGAGACACTCCCGTCCACAGATAGCGCAGGTTAAGGTGACTTTTGCTTCGGTGGTAGAGGAGCTGGCCGTTTTTCGGATTGTACGTTTTTCTTCCTGGGCTGAGACCCATGTACTTTCACTGTCCATAGCTTTCTTGGTCACTGTCTCTCTCCATCTAGTGCGGTCTAGAGCTATTTCTTCCCAATTGTCAGTATTGATGTTCACTGATTTGAGGTCACGTTTTATTACATCTATGTAACGGAGGTGGGGGCGACCAGTTTTTCTTGTGCCAGTAGCGAGTTGACCATAGAGGATGACTTTTGGGATGCGCTTGTCCTACTTTAATAATATACGTTAAAATACAAGAAAGTAATATTTTTTTTCAAAAACGTGCCGGTATGCCATACCGGTGCGTACCGTCACAAAAAAATATGGGAAAAAACCTCGAGCCCCCTCATAGGTAGCCAAGCTAAACCAAGTTCAAACGCATTTAGTCTCTCGACCACGCTTCCACCGATTAAATTATGTATATTCATTTTATTATGTCTTTAATTAAAAGTCAAGGAATAGCCCAAACCTCGTACAGGATGTCGTGAGATTACGGCTGGCAGGGTTTGAACCAAGGACTCTCGAGACGACATGTCCCGAGCACATATATTACGACCAGGAAGCCATCTATAGTTCGTAATTTGCAAACATGAAATATTCAAAATTATTAAAACTATTTTGTTTTCTTGATTGGGAAGAATGCATATCATTTATCATATAGTGTAGTATATTGAACAAAAGTAATGTATATCATAACAAGTTTCATGTTTTAAATATTATCCTCAGAATCTTTAGCGCCAAAAATGCTGCGCAAAAACAGCTGCTTCTCCCGTTCCACTCATTTGGGGGGGGGGGGGGGGAAGGAAGGGGGCGAGGATGCCTAGGTCAAGGTTAAGCTGACAAAAAAACAAACTATACACATGCTTCCGTTCAAATGTACATTAAAATCTTCAAGCGTAGCGATTCTATTCATAATCATGCTCATGGGCGTAGCCAGGAATTTTTTTTTGGCGGGGGGGGGGAAGCCTTTTCCCATCTGCTCTGAGGACCGCAGACCCCATGCAACGCTCTGTCACAATCTTACTAAGGGGTCGACTTCCAGTTTGGCATAGAATTTCCTTGATTTAGACTCGATCTCTATAACTGACTCCTAAAATCCGTCTTAGCCATTTTTGTTGAGCCACATTTAGTGTTTTTCAATTTCTGCAGATGACTATTCACTGCACATTATCAATGGAGCCCAGCCACTGGTAGAAATGTGTAACCTCTCTTGAATACGCTCTTGGAATTATGTGACTGTAGTTTGCTTTAGATTTTATATCGAAAAGGGAAGTTTTATCGTCAAAATTATCTGTTCGAGGTTTTAAACTAAAAAATCTCTGGAGTTATTTTTTTAAAATTCAAAACCCCATTTAGCTACATCCTGAAATTTATAATGCAGACATTTTCAATAGTAATTATGAAATTTTTAGAAAAGATAGGGCTGATAATCATGGAGGAGTTCTTTTAGCAATAAAAAACACTCTTATAGCAGAAGAAATAACCTTACCTAACTCAAAAAATATAGAATCAATATTTTGTAAAATTAATACCACCTCAACATCCCTAATAATAGGCAGTATTTACAGACCACCAAATTCTAGTTTAGAATACATGCAGGAACTATGTAATCAGATTACTACACTTATAGAAACAAATAAAAATGCAGTTTTTTCAACTTACCAGATATAAATTGGAATACACTAACCATAGATAAACACCAAAACCTTAAGGACATAAATGATCTTTTCATATAAACTTTACACAACCTAAGTTTAGATCAAATCATTAAAAAGCCAACTGGATTAAACAACACATTAGATCTCTTCTTAACCAACAGACCTGGATAAGTAGTTGATTATGATATTATCCCTGGTCTATCAGACCATGAGATCATACAAATACACAGTCAGATAAAAGCAGTAGCCAATACAAAACCCAAAAGAAAAATCTTACTCTGGAATAAATGTAACCTAACACAACTACACCAAGCTGCATTAAACTTTCAACAAACATTCTTATTAGAAAAAGACATTAACCAACCAGTCGATGACCTCTGGAATTTCATTAAAAACCATCTTAAAAGCATTATAGAAAATCATATACCAACTAAATACATGGCAAACAAAATAAATAAATGCTGGTTTAATAATAGACTAAACAGAAGGAAAACTTATAGAGAAAATTTAAAGAAACTAAGACAGAAAGAGTTTACAAAAAGTATATAAAAATTAAAAAAAAAATCCCAAAAAGTAAGCAGACAGCTACAGAGTGAATACATAAACAATTTAATATCTAAAGATAACAACAAAAACCTACTGTCATACATTAAGTCTAAGAAAATGGAAACAACAGGCATAGCGCCATTAAAAGATGAACATAACATAATACATAATGATAATGAAACTAAAGCAAACATCCTAAACAAATTGGTTTTCTGTTTAATAGTGAAAAATCTTTTATTTCTTTTCAACCTCACTCCTCTTTGTAGATCACGAGGTATCACTCACGTCGGTGCATACAGTGGCGTAACATTCATGGCGCTAAGGGGTTCAATGAACTCGGGCCCACGACCTGTAGGGGCCCACTCCCGATGGCGCAACAACCATTGCGCCAGGGTCAGAGTTACCCCTATGCAACATTAGGGCCCCCAAGACATATTTAGTAGTTATATATAATATCTTGACTTATATGGGAACCCAAAAAAAAGGCCCCATTTCTCAAATAGCTTAAGGCCTTTTCAACTCTAAATACGGCACTGCATGGCGCGTAGGGGTTTTATTGCGCCTGGGCCCATGACTAATGACCAATTGTGACCTACATGAGGGGTGACAGCAACGTGGGAGAACAATAATTACAATTTTCTTAAAATAGTTTTAAAATATGTAAAGTTTTCTAACCATATCTTAAACATCAATTCAAACTTTATATTTTCTAAACGTTAATTTATGAATAGGCGCATTAAGTTCACACGAGCGGACTGGGCGCCTGTGGTGTAAGGAACTGCTTTCATCAGGTTTATTGCAATGGTGGTGACATGTGGGAACCATTCCTTCATTTGGTTTTTCCCATCTATTTTGATAAACCTTATTTATCTGCTTTTTGTTTCATTTTTCTATTACCATAAATTTAGACTAAACAATATGTAGCCCTACTACTATACCAGTGGCGTAGCATCCATTACAAAAGTAACATATTCTGTTACATAAGGAATCTTTAATGATGTTGAAATTTTAAACTACATAAATTGTCATCTCTAAGATTATCGTTTAGGTGACACAGCTAACAACGACAATGTCTTAGCAGTTACATAAATTCTAAAGATAAAGCGAGCCTTTACAGACCCACAGATTAAAAACGAGATAACATACCTTATGGGCAATGCTGTTTTCTTATCTTATCTTATTTAATACAAACGTTACTAAAAAATGAAGATGATTACGTCCTAGGCCTAGTCTTGCATGTTAACAAATGACTTTAATTCTCCCAAGTCACTGTTTTTTTCCTAGCTGGTTCAGGCAACCCATTCCATGCTCTAATAGCACTAGGGAAGAAGGAGTATTTTTACAAATTTGTCCTAGCATTTGGAACGACGAATGTGCCTTTATCTTTGTGTCTTTCTGATTATTTTATTAGATTTTGTATTTAAAGATTATGGTTCAGTGTTTTATGTATAATTGTCAAATTTGAATATTCGTTAGTTATGAATCTCGCTGCTCTATTTTATGTCTGTTCCAGTTTCTTAATGTTTTCTTGAGTTGATGGGTCCCAAACAGAGGATGCATATTCTATTATTGGTCTAACCAAGGTTAAAAAATAACATTTTAGTTTTATGTTCTTATTTGATTTATAGAAACCCAAATGCTTTGTTTGATTTTTTGATAGTTTCATCGATATCATTTTTTCATAATCATGAAGAATCAAATGAGTTAATTCAAATAGAAAAAAAATGTATAGAAATTTTTGAAAGGTATAAAAGTAGAAAATTCGAATGTACAAATTATAGAATGTATAGAATAAATACAAAATATACTCCCGCCTCTCATACGTCTCACTAGTAATCCATAGTGTACAACAGAAAACAAACTAATTCAAGCACGAATATTCAACACTAAATTCAGTAACAGATGTAAGTCTTAGTGTCGGTACGTGACAGTATCGATTAGTTTGGATCGGTCATGTGGATTGCATCGCAGTTAATTATCGTATTTTTCTTCAGTATTTATTTTTAGTCGCATCAATTTTCTGTGTACATCAAAGGACAACACAACAATGTGACGAAGACTTTTATAAATCGTTGTTTTTCTTTATGGTACTGCAATACTGTATAAATAAATAAATTTTCAGGAATCTGTTTTGTAACAATTTCATTCAATGTATGTTCACTTCAGCAAATAGTGATACGTCTAGCATATTAATATTATCTAGGATGTTACAAGTTCTTCAAGCATTGATTGTTCTGAGCATCACTTTGGTTTTTCTATACAGCTCTGTGTTTCTAGATCGTATCATCGGTTCTTCCAAAAATATATTAGTTACAACGTAAGTATTCCAATCCAATATTTTCATGAATTCATCTTTTTCAAAAAGCAGAGAGTTTGATTCTAAATTTAGTATATATAGAGATGATTAGATAGATAGATAGATAGATAGATAGATAGATAGATAGATAGATAGATAGATAGATAGATAGATAGATAGATAGATAGATAGATAGATAGATAGATAGATAGATTGATAGATTGATTAGATAGATAGATAGGTAGATCTACAACAGATATGATTTTCTCTCTGCGGCAGCTACAGAGAACAAAAGCAGCCCCTCGTCATAGCATTTATTGATTTGACCAATGCCTTTGACCTTGTTAGCAGAAGCGGTCTGTTTGCTGTACTAGAGAAAATCGAAAATCGGCTGCCCAAATAAGTTAAAACTAGTGTCAGCTTTTCAAGAAAATATGCAGGGCACTGTTCAGTTTGAAAGTTCTTCCTCCAGGCCATTCTCCATCAAGAGCGGTGTAAAACAAGGATGTGTACTGGCCCCTACACTATTTGGCATCTTCTTCTCAGTCGTACTAACCAGTGCTTTTAAATCCCTGGAAGATGGAATATATATCCATAGCAGATCCGATGGAAGGCTCTTTAACCTGGCACGTCTTAAAGCCAAAACGAAAAGGCGTCGTATCTTGATAAGAGAGCTGCTGTTTGCCGATGACGCGGCACTCGTATCTCACTCACAAGGAGGTCTACAGAAGCTAATGAACGCCTTAGCTGCATCTTGTCAAGAGTTTAGCCTTACTATAAGTCTCTCCAAGACCGAAATCCTGGCACAAGACGTCGCAGAAATACCTATAATACATATTGGGAACCACACCCTTTCAGTGGTGCAGGAATTTACCTACTTGGGTTCAACTATTGTCAGTAGCCTAGACTTAGACATCGAGCTGACAAATCGGATAGAAAAAGCTACCATAGCATTGGCAAAACTCTCCAAGAGCGTCTGGGAAAATGGTAAATTGACCACAGCGACCAAAATTCTAGTCTACAAGGCCTGTGTTGTGAGCACTCTCCTTTATGGCAGTGAAAGCTGGTCAACATACATGTACCAAGTGCACAGATTGAATAGTTTCCACTTGCGCTGCCTGAGACGCATAATGGGCATCTTTTGGAGGGACCATGTCTCCAATCAGGAAGTTTTGACATTGGCCAATATGAACAGCATGTATGCTCTTCTGACACAAAGAAGATTACGCTGGCTCGGACATGTCACCCGCATGCCAGATGGTAGAATCCCGAAAGATATCTTATATGCTGAGCTTGTGGAAGGAGTCAGACCCAAGGGCCGCCCAAGACTAACATATAGAGATGTCTGCAAGCGAGACATGAGAGCCACAGGCATCAGCGAAAGTAGGTGGGAAAACATAGCCAAAACCGGAGTGCATGGAGACAGACTGTGCGTGCTGGAACAACCCTTGCTGAGAACAAAAGAATTGAAGCGGCCTTAATCAAGAGGGAAAAAAAGAAAGCTGCCCTGTCCGCTAGCCCTGAATCAGAGGCATACACATGTATGAATTGTGGCAAAGTCTGCCGTTCTAGAATTGGCTTGATTAGCCACACCAGATTCTGCCCCGTCTCAAGATTAAGCCAAAACCAGTGACTCATTTGGGCGCATCCATTGCCTTTCGAGACAAAAGGGGCCATATATTCCAATCCAATATTTTCATGAATTCATCTTTTTCAAAAAGCAGCGTTTGATTGTGAATTTATTATATATAAAGATGATAGATAGATAGATAGATAGATAGATAGATAGATAGATAGATAGATAGATAGATAGATAGATAGATAGATAGATAGATAGATAGATAGATAGACAGACAGACAGATAGATAGATAGATAGATGCCTGAAAGGGGGACTTTACTATACTTTACATGAGCCTACTGAATAGGTTAGCTTCATGGTTGCATCCTCAGGAATGACAAAATTGGAATATATCAGTGGCCTCCTTCAGTCGCAAAGCAACTATGGATCATCTCATGTGGTCGGAACGATGTCACCCGCACATCAGTCCCAACTCTCCACGCAGCTGATGTATCCAAAGGAATGGCAGTGCCGATACAGTTTGGGGTCAGCGGCGTCGCAGGTTCTTCCATGGTATAGCACTGGGTGCTTCAAACTGCCTTAGGATCGCCAGCTCCTGATTTATCCTCAGGGTTGACTCCCGAATATATATATTGATCGCAAAGATCTAAATAAATCTATCATGCGGAAACACCAACCGATGAAAACAACATGTGATCACTAACATTTCAGGTTCGAAGATATTCTCAGTACTTGATGTCAAGTCAGGGTTTAAGCAATTAAAGATTGAAAGAGAATCTTCTTTTCTCACAACTTTCAACACACCTCTAGATCGATATATATGGCTACATTTACCCTTTGGAATAAAATCAGCGCCAGAGATTTACCAGAGCATTATGGGTGAAATGCTTCAAGGTATTCAAGGTCCATATGTCATCATAGACGACATTCTAGTAGCTGTTATAAATATTGACAAAAGTGGTCATCATCGAACCACGTTGGGTATATATATATATATATATATATATATATATTTATATATCATATATATATATGTGTGTGTTGAGCATCGAAGCATCATTTTGAAACTAGTCATGTAAAGAGCCACTCAATACAGAAAGGGCAAGACAAAGTGTACAAAGAGTCACTTCTAGAGCCAATCCCCCGAAACTGATACGCAAAGATTATTTAGTTCATTGTTCTTTTAATTAAAATCTTTTCTGTAATCTAGGAATATTTTTATATAAAAAATTAAAATAAAAAATAAAAAACAAAGTAATGAACTAATTATTTCTAATTGCTTTTGCATAAAACTACAAACCATGAACCGACGTTATGATGATAAATGCTTCATAAATTGCATAAAACATATTTCAAAAACCAGTAACTGGATCGTACTAGATGACGTCTCTACACCTTGTGTGGATGTAACTCTGATAACCAAACAAGATGATTGGAGTGTCGCTATATTTGTCCATGTCAAAAAAGACATTATTGGATGTAGGTAGGTCAAAGGTGTCAAACGTTTTCTGCTATATATGATTGTGAAATTTTTATATTTTGATTTCATTTACTTCCTAGTCTAAACCTCCCGCAGGATGACGGGGGAAGGCAACGGGCAGGACTTGAATGCTGGGCCATCGAGACGACCGAAACTAGTCCAGCGTGCATACCGCCCAATCCAACTTTTTTTGGCTCTCAAACTCACACAGCTTGTTGCATCTCTTTAAATTACCCCCACCCATATAAAACGTATAAGATTGTTGTCCCTTTTTTTTGGATTGATCACATTTTGATCTTTTTCTTTTTTTGTTTTTTCTCCCGTAACATTCCAACAAGATTTAAGCCTACTTTAAAAATAATTTACACATTACAAAATAACCCTGACTCTAATTAACATATTTTACTCCTTTCTTTCAGTCCTCCCAAGTGTTATCAAATCACCAGAAATTATCTTCAACAGTCATCAAGTCATTTTTCAACGTTTACATTTATCAACACATCATCTAAATTGGCTGGATATTTATTCGCTATAGAAAATGGCGCCAAGGTAATTCTAGATACTGAGTGCGACGCTTTAGTTGAAAACATCACTGGAACATTTCACATCAATGATGCACATCAATCTGGATTGATGTACGAAGGTGCGGGCTTGTTTAATCCTTTTCATCATTTTGGCCTGACCGAAGCCTTTTCCAAAGAGTCTTGGGCTACAGGTAGAATCAACACAACTAGAAACATATCTGAACAGAG
Source organism: Biomphalaria pfeifferi (assembly GCA_030265305.1). NCBI lineage: Eukaryota > Metazoa > Mollusca > Gastropoda > Planorbidae > Biomphalaria > Biomphalaria pfeifferi. The sequence goes on from JASAOG010000012.1 coordinate 4,976,968, forward strand.
AAACTCTGATATTTACTCTATAGTAGACTGGAGCTCGGTGTCCATAAGACAAGGGGTAACTGTCTCTGCCTCGACTTGCCTAAAATACACTCAAGGCAATGTAAGCCGCCCTACAGTTGTAAATACCACTCCAGTTTTTATTAGAAACCCAACTGCAGCATCATTCAGCACTGGACCAACAGTTTTCTTTCAGGATGTTTTCAAGTTGCTTTTTATTCCACCAGAGTTAAATTCAGCAGAGAAGAAAACATTCAGGACAAGATTATTAAACGAAATGATCAAAGGTTCTCAACTTTTGACGTCTTTCTATTATGTATCTACACACAATCAACCCTACGACTGTGAGTACGTCGCCGAAGCTGGTAAGCAGAGTTTAAATACAAGTTGTGTTTCTAGTTTTAACTGTACTGACATGTCGTCTTGTAACCTAAACGATGAATGCTGTAATGATATAATGAAGAACGTAACCATTTGCGTCATGAAGGCATGTCTTCCATTGAAAGATTTGACTAACATAAAAGTACTTGTCTCTTCTTGGATAGATGATCTTACAAAGTTTACGCCAAAAAAGTTATTACATCCAAGAACTATCACTAAAGCGGTGTATCGTATTCCTCAGCAATTAAAAATATTCAACAATATTACCAATGATGTAGAGAAAATAGTTTCAAAAGACATAGTATCATTATGTGGACTTAATGTAACAATGAACTGGCATGCAATACAGAAAATGACTAACCCTGTGATAGACGACATATTGCTAATTATAGTAATAAATTATGACAGCTTGTTTCCTTCTCTTGGTTTTAATGAGTTTTTACACAGACAGTATTTTAAGTTTATTGTTTACTGTGTGCCCTCAGTAGAAGCCTTTCAGACGTACACGGATAGAGAGGGATTTCAATACGTTACTTTCATAGAAGGTGTAGCTCATGGCTGGGAATTTTTCTATGAATGCACTGCTGGCGCCATGAAGCTTGGTCTACCAGTTCAAGGCTATCTCCAGATAGGAGACGATGTCCTTCTGAATTCTTGGAACATTGTTGCACTCCCTAGGACAGAAATGATTATCTTCACTCAGATGCAATATAGAGAACTATATAAGAAAGATCCTAAAAGTAAATGGCCTCACTGGAATTCATACAGAGGTCAGAGAGCAGTTGAAAAAGTTCTTGGAGAATTAAAAAATGCTTTGAATCTTACTGTTGAGGAGCAGTTAGAGAAATACCCGCGAGTTAATTTCACGATATTTGCTGAAAGATTTCTCAGAAACTTGGAAGGTAACCTGAAGCCCAACTTTGCAATTTCCGGTGCAACTGATATTTTTTACGTCCCACAAATTTTACAGAACGAGTATATTACAGCCACTGAAATATTTCGTAGGCATAACTGTATTGTGGAGTTGGCAGTCGGAAATATTTACATGGGACTGAAGAATCCTTTTGAGGAAAAGTATTTGTTTGAAGGACATGGGCTTTGGAATAGCGACAGACAAAAGCCATGGACGTTTTTTGATGCTAGAAATGAGACTTTTATACATCCGTTTAAATGGCTTCGCAATACGAAAAATAAACAAGGAAGAAGATTTGCTTGTGAAAGATATTTACCATTGCTGAGTTGATTGTCAATTCTATATAAACTATAGTTTTATGATATATGCTAATATGTCTACCCTAGGCAAGGACAAACAAAGCAGCCAACTTGGCCTTGCACAGACTTAAAACATTTTTTTTTAGAGTAGAAATAGCGAAATTTGTCACATTGCTATTGTTGGAGGTTTTTTGGTGTTTTTTTTAGTAAATTGCAGTTAGTTTTTGTTTCGCTACTTAATATTTGTATTTTTATATTTCATTTGAGGCCACCGAATTCACTTCGCCTAAGGCCTCTATCCAAGGCCGGCTCTGATGTATGGTTATGCAAAGTCTATCTCAAACTTTACACCATTTAAAATAATGACTTCAATTTAACCACAGCAACTTCTAAAATTGTGCTAACGTTACCTTCTTTGGGATTGAAGGATGGTTAAGGAGAACGATATTTTTTTTTACTCAAAACTAATGTGGATTTGTCGGTGAATGATTTGTTGGTGAGCCAATTGTTGGTGAGCCAATTGTCATGTGAAACATTTTTGTTTTGTTTGATGTAATGTACAAATTGTAAGACATATTTCCTTACGGACAATAAAGATTATTATTATTATTATTTGCCATGAACAGAATGTCGGTGATTCAGTTGTCAGTGAAAAGGTTGTCTGTGAACCTTTTGTCGGTTATGGAGTGTGTGTGCGTGTGTGTGTGTTACTTTGGTGACGGCGGGAAGAGGTTAGCGATTGGTTGTGAATGATGCAACATAGGTAGCAAAGCCGTCAGTAGGGGAGACGACTCCAGAACGTGAAACTGAAAGGTTGTGCTATTGTAGTGAGCTATATTTTGTTAATTAAGAAATAATATTACCAAAGTCTACTACATTTACTTGATTTCATATTAACTTGATTTTGTCCATATTAGGCCTACAAATAAACTTATATTTAGTATTGTTCACAAGGAAGTTATTCCGGTTTATCAAGTATATTACGCCTACAACGGTTTAGTTGTTTACCAGCAGTTGGGTGCTACAATAACAGAAACGGTAATAGCAACGATATGTCGTGGAAGATTTGTCAGTGAACTATTATGTTTGACCTTTAGTAATATGGCCGTTAGCCAAGTTGTTAGAGCATTGTTCCAAATTCGCAAATGTTGTGGGATCGTTTCTCTTACTCGGTAATTTGTTTTCTTTTGCTTTTTTAATTTATGAATTGAACATAAATTAGAATTTAATTTGAAACATTTTTTATATTATTACTTGTATTGAAATGTTAAGTTTACGAAAGTTAGCTCCCTTTAGGAATGATGAGCTAACTGATCATGTCCAGATTATTATATGCTTGAGAATCATGGTCACTAACTGCAGAACCAGAGAGGAAGATTCTAGCATTGGAATTGAGATACTGAGCTACAAAGACCGCACCACAAACGAGGAGATTCTAAACAGGATCACTACGGGGCCCACGATGACCTGCTGACTGCTGTAAAAAACAAACGCAAATTAAAGCTTAAGAGCATTGTATCACACGGTTCTCAATGCTCGCAGAAAGACTTTCCTTTCGGGAACAGTACCAGGAAAAAGAAGAAGAGGCAGGGAAAGCGATGGAAGACAACATTTAAACGGACCTGTCATTGAAAGAGGGGATTCATCATCTTCACTTTCACCCTTTCCTTAGTCTGTTGAACCGTTGGGGCATCACACATGATCTGTCGACCGTCTTCCTCCATTTTTCCGTCTTTTGCATTAAGTACATTAACTTCCAGTGACAGGCCTGTCTGTCACTGAAAGAGAGTCTATTCAAGGGAAAAGACAGAAAAGAATGGAGAAAGACGACCCACAGATCATGTGTGGTGCCCGAACAGTTCAACAACAGACAAAGGGATAGGTGAAGGTCAAGATACTGTGTGTGTGTGTAACTTGAGTACATTTTGTGGGGCTGGGTAAATTTTCTTGGGAGATTTCTGGAATAGGATTTTGATTTTTTTCCTAGAATAATTCTCAAGCCAAAGAAAAGGGAAGCGTAGGGAAATGTGTTGACAGCTAGCTGAAGCGTATGTCTAAAGTCAGCAAGAAGAGTGCAAATCGGCATACACTCTGTCGTTTAGTACAGGCAGTACGCACTGACGAACGAAATGCCATCTGGGCAGAATCTGACGTAGACGCCTATGTGCCAGCACTGTATGGATAATGATGGAGGTTTCAGAAAATCGTACCAGTGGCGTCACAACCATGGTACTCTAGGAATCATTTCGCTCAGCGTTATTAGTCTCGGGTTCGTATCCACGTGATAACTGGTACTTTAAACACGCCTCGATCCGCACCAGTTCGCTTACATACCGTCAAGAAGTACAGAAGATGCAATACTATTCATGCTGAATTGTCTATACCATCATCTTGATACTCAGAGACACTACGCCAGAGTATTATTCGTAGATTTTTCATCCGCATTCAACACCATCCAATCACAGCGCATGATACAAAAAAAACTACCTCATTCAACACCATCCAATCACATCGCATGATACAAAAACTATCTGAATTGAACGTTAGCAAAAAAAAAATTAAACTTGGATTCTAAACTTTCTAAGCAAACGCCCACAATATGTAAAAGTGAACGGGTATGTGTCAAGCACGAAAGAACTTAGCACTGGAGCGCCGCAGGGATGGGTCCTGTCACCGGTATTGTATACCATATACACAAATGACATTCTGAGCTCATCGGCTGACACTCCCATCATAAACTTTGCTGACGACACAGCAATCATTGGCCTTATTGCAGGTGACGAAAATATGTACCATTCAACAATTAACACCTTTCACCAATGGTGTATAGATAACTGTCTAATTTTAAATGTTCAGAAAACTAAAGAAATGATTATTGATTTTTAGGGAAAACAAAGACCATATTGCAGAAATTCAGATAAACAACCAAACCATAGAACGAAAGAAAGAAAGCTAAGAAAATTTAACATCGACAAAACAATAATCAAACTTTTCTACATAGCAACTATCATCAGTCTAATCAACTTTACCATCACCTGCTGGTATGGTAATACTTCACTGGCACAAAGACATAGATTTATAAGACTAATTAAAAAAGCATCGCATATCACTCAAATACAGCTACCATCTCTTGAAGAGCTTTTTCAAGAAAGATGCATTTCTAAAACACTCACAATTCTTAAAGACAACCTGCACCCATTAAACCACTGTTACATAAGATCTGAACGAAGTGGTCGTCTCCTTTCCATTAGGACTAAAACAGAAAGATTTAAAAACTCCTTTATCTCACTATCGGTCAGAGTGTTACAAGATTAGCTGTCGTCATCGAGAAGTACATAGAAGTCCAATTCATAAAGCGCTGTTTGTGAATGTGTATGTGTTTCGTGAGTGAAAGTTGTTCGAATTTTTCATCCATATTGTTTTTGTAAAGTAGTTACGCTGAGGTTGTCAATTGTAGTCAAACTGAATTTCCATTTGATTGGATCAATAAAATTATCTTATCTTATCTTAAAATTTGAAATTTTTAGATCGCCCCTGAGTCAACTATAATGGGTACCTGTCATTAGTTGGAGAAATGTAAATGGGATAGGTCATTGTGCTGGCAACATGACACCCTCGTTAATATGGGCCACAGCAGATGGCCTTTACAACATCCGCCTTATAGATCGTAATGGGTACTGAAAATGGGAACTTTATGACTAATTGAGGCCGAATTGGGGACCATTGAACCATTGAGAGAGAGTTGTTTATTACTTTAAAGAAGACGCGCAAGCATTGAGCATCATGACATTATTGAGTGTTAAAAGCCGTAACTAAATAGAGCGCAAGGTCACTATTACTTGTAAAATGGAATGTCTTTTTGGATATGTAAGCCTTACAGATATATACAAGATGGACTTGATTTGTTTTTGTTACACTTAATCTCCTAGTTTCTTAAAAGGATAAAAGCAAACATCTCTTGGATCAATGTTTCCCAAACCTTAGGCTAAAGTGTACCCTTTTATAATTTTTGTAAGGCCAAGAACCCCTCGGCTTGTACCTAAGAAAAGAATGAACATAATAAATAGGTATTTTAAAAAAATTAGCATAGTTAATAAGGTGCAACGCGTACCCTCCAAAGTCTTCCAGTACCCCTGGGGGTACGCGTACCCCACTTTGGGAAACACTGTCTTAGATCACAGACCAAAGCTTGAATTCAGTCTGCAGGCCCACTGGCATTTTGCTACGCTACTTGATCGTACCCTACGATTTATTCCTAGTAAAACAAACGTGGGCAAACAAACTGTTCACTGTATTCGCTTTGATTCCTACTCCCTGAATGATAGATGCAAAGATACAGATAAAAACTATGTATTTAATGGCGTGCCAGAGCGGATCAAATTATAGCCGTTTCTTGGAATTATGAGACGAGAGTTTAGAATTTTTGGAGGTGAAAACCTCACAATAGGCTTAAAACTAAAACTATATGGCCATATTACAAAGTCTTCTGGGCTTGCAAAGACCTTCCTTCAGGAAAAAGTACCAAGAAAAAGATCCCCATATGTCCAAGAATTCGTCTAATACAATAATAATTATAATAACTATAGCTTTTATATAGTACTACTTTCATGCTTACAGCACTAATAGCAGGATCAAAGCGTTAGTATTTGTACATATTTTACTGTCAGTGCCGGCCTTAAATAATTGGAAGCCCTAGGTGAAGGAGGCTTCAGACATTGCCAGTGACAGATCTTTATGGAGACAGCTTGCCGCCCAATGCGCCGAACGGCGCGGGAGGACCTAAGTCTAAGTAAGTAAGTCTAGGTGAAGTGAATTAGTGACTCCAAATGAAATTTTTAAAAAATTAACAGCGAAAAAAACTACAATTACGCAATTTATTTAAAAAACAACTTGTGTATCCAACAATAACATTGAGCACAAATTTCGCTTTTTCTCTTTAAAAAAAGTTTAGATTCCTGTTCGAGGCCCCCATTAATCGGTGATTAGTTTGCCTATACCTAATGCCGGTCCTGTTTTATGCATAATGTTTATCAATGCTTGGCTCTCTTATCGTCAGGCAAGTGAACTCTTAGGTATGCCCCCCCCCAAAAAAAAAAAATGTGCTGAACCAATGCAATTGACTAACTTGACCAATTGGAAAGGGATAGGTGGGGGGGGGGGGGGGGGGGGAGAGGGGGCTATCTGGTGATCGCTTTTTAAATGTATTTATAAAAAAAAAAGTGTGCGGCCTGAATTCCAACTCAAGGACTAAAGCTCCTCAGCTTCCTCAGGCCAATACGGTAACCACTGTGCCAGGGAGATATTAATGAAAATAGGTTTTATAGTTATTTACAGACTTTTTTTTTCAACAAGTAATAAAGGGGACTAATTCAACTTATACCACTTCACCAGTCAAGTAAAATTTCTTTCCCTTGTTCGAGATACCAAAAAAAAATTACCAATAGTTAATTTACTAATGGTAATTAGTGTAGAATGGGGAATCTCCTATAGCGAAAAAAATCCTGCCACCATATACTCTAATTTAAACATGGTAATGATGGTATTGATATTCGCATTCAATGCATCTGAAGATCCTCAATTGGAAACATATTGTTTATGATTCAGTTTCACTCCTCGCAATTTTGTAGTTCATATGAACTTCAATTTACAAATTCATCTCTTCATCCTCCATTATTTAACTGCCAATCTCACAAGGTCATGGGGGCGCGGTTACTGAGTGTTTAAGCGCATGACTTCCGAACCTTGGGTCCTGGGTTGGAATCTCGGTAAAGAGCGAGACACTGGATCTCTTCATTTCTTTTCTCAAATGACTTATTCAGTGACGTAGCTAGGAATTTGCCATCATTTGGTGGCTTGACCTCTTTGGGAGCCCTGCATTTTGCGTAATATTTAATTTTTTATGTAAATAAAAACACTCATTTAGGGGCCCTCCATCAAGTGGGGGCTTGGGGGGGGGGATTTTCAAATTCTCCCCCTCCCTTCCCCCACCCTAGCTACGCCTCTGGATTTACATCATTTTACATCTTCACCAGTTTTATGTAGACACTACGTTGATTGCGTTTACAATTTTGTACTCGATTTTACTAGTTCCAATTTTGAGCTTAATTGTTCAACCAATTTTGCTGACTTCTGGTTCTCACGAATATGAAATCCTAGAAACGGCCCTGTTTGCTATTTTACTGTGTGTAGGCCTATTTAGTTTTCAACTTTTTCAAGGTGTTCGATCTTGTTTACTTCATTCAGCGTTCTTAGTCGTTCATGTTGTTTTGTATAACTTTGGCAAACTTGTTGATGGTTCGTTGGTTGTTCGTGACGCTAAACAGCTCTGTGTAAATGCACCAAACGTCACCACGAGAGCAAAATGTGAATAGGGATAGTAGACCTAACCATTACAATATGACCAACGAAAGCAGTTCCTTACATCAAAGCACGCAGACGCAGTCTATGCAGACGACGCACAGACTCTAGATAAAAATACGGTTAACGTTTTGAAATAACACAAAGTTTAGTATAACGTGTAAGACATTTTAAGGAACTTTTCTTTTAAGCTCATTGGTCACGAATCATAGGCCCAAGCGCAATGAAATTATCATATTATAAGCCCCCACGAGCCTATGCTACGTTACAGACAGGGCCCAGGGTTAGTTGAAACCCTTCGCTACGCTTCTAAGTCTTATTCTAATTACCACAAAAGTTTTACGTATCTCTTAAGCAGGGCATCTGTTGATTTATTGGCATAGTTTACACTCATGTCATTGGCTTTATTCTACTCGTGGATCACTTGTCTGTGTGAATGTGGAGCGCTAATCCGGGGCAACATTCCCGTCCACATGCAACGTAGAGGAACTAAACATGTTCCCATTGGCTCGCTATTTCCAGAGCTTAGGTCATAACTTTTTGTTTCCATAGAGCCTATCGTAATTGTTCTGATTTATTCCGCAATTTGAAGGGTAGTAAATATATTTCTATTTGCTCAGCTTGATGTTAATGTCATCCGTTTCTTTGGCCATCGGGGGGTCAGGTCATGTGTCACAGCACAACGACCAACCGCCTTTACTTTACTGGAACACACTAAAAATCCCGAAATTTAAAATCCCAGTCATCACCAAGAGATTCGAACACAGGGCCACAGGTTCGGAAACCAAGTGCTTTCATCCCTCCCCCCCCCCCCCCCCCGCCCCTTTTTTTTTCTCCTTCTCGGTGTGTGTATTTTCTTCCTAACTAAAATAGATATATGTCCGCCGTTGCTAGCATGTTATACGTCTACTTACGTGCAGATAGACTTCTGCTGTCAATTTGTTGATATAAAGCTGTCTCGTGTTCTATCGAGTAAATAAATACTAAATCTATATCTAAAATTTAAATTATAATTATAGACTGGATAATTTTCTATTTTAGTCTAGAGATCTAGATCTATATTTATCATCTATTTTTTTATCAATATTTTCTATTATAGATATAGAACTAGATCTACATCTATATTCTATACCTAGAATTTAGAAAAGTTGACAATCATCACTGTGATCACAAAATGATAATCCTGTTTGTTTATTATGGCGACTTCCGGAACTGTTGTTTATTCCGAAATTACAAGTAAGGTATTTAATTTTTAGATTCTGGATTTAGATCATGATCTATCTAATCTAGACGTTTAGTAAAGTATATCTACTGGGTGTTGAAAATTTTGCCTATCTTTTTATTACTACTATTACTCACTACTACCGGTACTACTGAGAATCTAGATTACTCTACTCTAGTGTCTCTAGATCTAATTTTAGACATCTTAATTTTAAACTTTAGACTTCTAGATCTAGAAATCTAGATTGTTTAGACTTAGAATTAGATCCCTAATACTTAAGACTTTGGTCTCTGTAAACTGTCAACTATGTGTAAATGTAAGTGATACCTTCTGTAACATCTCAATTCCATTGCTAGGATCTTCTTCTCTCAAGACCTGCTGTCAGCATCCAAGATTAGAAAGCATATATTATAAGAATGTGGCAGTGATCAGGGAGTGCATCAGTCTGATTTTAGTGTCCATGGCTATGATTTTGTCTGTCCAGATTGTTTTGAGTTTTGCAAGTGCTGCTGTGGGCTGTGTAATTCTGGCCAGTAGATCAGTTTTGGTTCCTTCATCTGAGACAATAGCTCTGAGGATTTAAAACTTCGGGTACTTGTCAGCTTTTCCCTTCCAATACTGATGTCCCTTGTAAAGCCCCAGGTGTTGGTTACTGGTCATAATTTGTTTTTGTTACAATTTGTATTTTTTCTGCATTGATTTGCATACCATAATATGCTGCAGAAGTTTTGTCTATGCATATCACCATTTTTATTTTGCAATGACACCACACATTCATCATTAGTATTACTGTTAAGACCTGTTTCGATGTTTTAAAATTAATTTTATTTTGCTAAGATCCATTTTTAAAAAAAGTAAAACATAGTTATGCTTTTTAAAATGATTTATTAATCTTTATTTTTTTTAAAACAGGAATATTAGTTATTTTAGTTAATATTTAGTCACACTAACGTCCATGATGGCTGATACAAAGCATGACTTTACTCTTGATCTGAACCATGTCTTAAAACATGTGAAGAAGGAAAAGGAAGAACCAGATTTGTCAACAAAACCATCTGAAGAACAAGACTTCAAGGTGTCGATCATAAAAAGTGAGAAGGTAAATGAAGATGAATCAGACATGTATACACAGCAATCAGAAAACTATGCTGACACTTCTGATTTGAATGCTGAACATCAGGTATTTTTTAGTTATAAAAGTACATGAGTGAATATTTATGAACTAAACACGCACACACATAGATAAAGAGGTCATCAGTCAAATCCTAGTGAAGGTAGATTTTGAACTTAGGGTTATTTAGGACATCCACAGGCTTTATTTGGAAGAAAGTAAAGAAGGTTGGCCATTGTGCTGGCCACGTGATACTATTGTTAACTGTCAATTTAGGTGAGCCAATGAATGCAAAATGTTCTACAAATAGAAGATTGAAGATAATTTAAATACTTATTTTGGGCAGGGATGTTGGGGACACTAAACTAATGGGCTCTCAGTGACGCCAACACTTCCTACGTTTATCTACTTGACAGACTAATATTCATTATTGTTTGTAAAAGATTTTATATTATTTTGTTGTTGTTTTTTTTTTTTCAAGCTTTTTTTCTTCATACAGGAAACTATAAAAAAACTAGAGATGGAAATAGCTCATTGTTCACCTGCTCACAAGCATGACTCAGAAGCATCAGTAAGTCAGTTAAATAGATATTGTTATTGGTCTGAAAGTAAAAAGTTATATATATATATAAGTAAAGTAAAGTTCCCCTTTTAAACCTTGTGATCTATAGGGCTGATGATGTTAAGGTCATTTGTTTCTTTGGCCAATGGTCGATGAGCAGGGTGTCATGTGGCCAGCACAATGACCAATTGTCTTTAGTTTCCCCCAACTTGAGTCAGATACCCATTAGAGTTGGGTGGACTCAGGGGCGCCCTGAAAATTCAGAAATTCAAAATCCAAGTCTTCACTGAGATTCGAACCCCAGACCCAGGTTCGGAAGCTAAGTGCTTAAGCATGCTTAATAATGTTTGTTAATTTTCGACTTCTGTAGAATCAATCTTCCAAGCACTTTTATGTGTAGCAGAAAGTAATTTGAATTATAATTTCTTAAGTTTTTCTTTAGGTTCTGTTATATCATCACCAAATTTTTGCATTTTGACTATCTTCTTTTTCTATTTTATTGAATCTTATCACTTACAGAATATGAAAAGGCATCTTAAAAATCAAAAGCTCAGATTAATCTTATCTTATCTTATAAAGTACAGATGCAACTTAAAAAGAATATAATTTTGTCCTACACATGTCCTCAGGTCATGCACATTTATCAATTAATTAAATTTTGCCTAGTCATTGGTTTTCCTGACTGACTTAGGGAACCCATTCCATGCTCTAATAGTATTTGTACAAATTAGTCCGAGCATACGGAACAAGGAATGTGCCTTTATATTTATGTCTTTCTGAGTATTTTATTCAGGTTTTGTTTTTGTATTTGAAGATTATGATTCAGTGTTTTATGTATAATTGCTACTTTACTTTTTAAGTCTTCTATTCTGAAGCGTTTCTAATGTTAATGATTTTACTAAATATTTACTCTAATCAAATGTGAATATTCCTTTTTTATGAATCTCACTGCTCTGTTTTGTTCCTGTTCTAGTTTCCTAATGTTTTCTTGAGTTGAGGGGTCTATTACACACTATTCTATGACGACCTAAATCAAAGATTTGAAGACATTGTTCACTTGAATATACCCAACTGGGTGTTGAACCCGTTTGCGCATAAAAATACTCACTTGAAGTATCCACAAACAAGAAACTTAAACCAATGTTTAATGAAGGATACTACATATTCTGCATTATGTTCCCGTCTTCTTGTTTGAAACAAAGTGGATTTATTGCCATAATGAACCTCATCAAAAATAAAAGAAACCTCCTCGAAATTAGTGCTCCTTGAGCATGGCATGAATACACACTATCATAAAATCTCTTGAACTTCATCTAAGTCATTTTTTTTTTAAATTTTATTTTAAAACAAAGGTATAATAATCTCAATAAACACTCCTTCAAGAAAATGGTCTTTTTTTTTAGATCTTTTACTTATATAATATGCATTTATGTAACTTTTTCAATTAGGTGTCCATGGGCTAGTTTTGACTATATAAAGGGGTCCCCAGGTCAAAAAAAGGTTGTGAACCTCTAATTTAAGGCTTTTGAAAACTCATCAATTAGCTCTATTTGTTGTGTTTCACATGATCTTTATTTTGTAAAGCCATGTTGGTATGGATTAAGGAGATTATGTTTGTCTAAGTGGTTTACGATGTTGCTTACATGTTTTGTGGTTAAACTTTATTGTGAAAATGTCCAATTTCTTTTTTTTCTAACAGGTAAAGGTCATAAAGGAAGAACAGGAAATGACTTCAGACATAAATGAGCTCTCTGATAGCATAGAAGATCCAGTTGAAGGAAACTATTCTAAAGAAAAGTTTTCAAGCACTGAGGCACATCAACCAGAAAAGAAACACCAATGTCAGATATGCTTTAAAATATTTGCTAAACCTTCGCATTTAAAAAAGCACCAGTCTGTTCATACTGGTGAAAAACCATTTAAATGTCAAACATGCCTCAAAGAATTTTCTCATTCTTGGAATTTGAAAACTCACCAAGTGATTCATACGGGGGAGAAACCGTTTAAGTGTGAAACTTGTCTAAAAGAATTTTCCCTTTCTGTACATTTAAAGAAACACCAGCTGACTCATACTGGTGAGAAACCATTTCAATGTGAAATATGTCATAAAGAATTTTCTCAATCTTCCAATTTGAAAAATCACCAACTGATTCATAGTGTTGAAAGACCATTTAAATGCCAAATATGTCAAAAGGGGTTTACTCGGTCTTCGTTTTTGAAAAAGCACTTGGTAATTCACACTGGTGAAAAACCTTTTAAATGTCAAATATGTCTAAAAGAATTTTCTCAATCTTGGAAATTGAAAAATCATCAGCTTGTTCATACTGGTGAGAAGCCATTTAAATGTCAAATATGTCCTAAAGAATTTTCTCTTTCGGAACATTTAAAAAAACACCAGCTGTCTCATACTGGAGAAAAACCATATCAATGCCAAATATGTCATAAAGAATTTTCTCAGTCTTCCAATTTGAAAACTCACCAGCTGATTCATACTGGGGAAAAACCATTTAAGTGTGAAATATGCCAGAAGGCATTTACTAGATCATCATTTTTGAAAAAGCACATTTTAATCCATTCGAGTGAGAAGCCTTTTAAATGTCAAATATGTTTTAAAGGATTTTCTCAGTCTTGGACTTTGAAAAATCACCAGCTTATTCATACCGGAGAGAAACATTTTAAGTGTCAAGTATGTCTTAAAGAATTTTATCAATCTTCAACTTTAAAAACTCACCAGCTGATTCATACTGGTGAAAAAGCATCGAAATGTGAAATATGTCAGAAAGTGTTTTTAAAACCTTCGCATTTAAAAAAACATCAGTTGATTCATTCTGGTGAGAAACCATACAAATGTCAAACATGTCTTAAAGAATTTTCTCAGTCTGCAAATTTGAAACATCACTTGTTAGTTCATACAGGGGAAAAAAATTTAAAATGTCAAATATGTAAGAAAAAATTTCTGACACCTTCACATTTGAAAACTCACCAAGCGGTTCATACTGGTGAAAAACCTTTTAAATGTCTAGTGTGTCTTAAAGAATTTTCTCAGTCAGCGAATTTGAAAACTCACCAAGTGGTTCATACTGGTGAAAAACCTTTTAAATGTGAAATATGTCTTAAAGGATTTTCTCAATATGCTAATTTAAAAACTCACCAAGTGGTTCATACTGGTGAAAAGCGATTTAAATGTCAAACATGTCTAAAACAATTTTCTCTTTATATTCATTTAAAAGTTCACCAGCTGATTCATACTGGTGAAAAACCATTTAAATGCCACATGTGTCCTAAAAAATTTTCTCAATCTTCATCTTTAAAAAATCACCAGTTGATTCATACTCGTGAAAAATTTAAATGTCGAATATGTCAAATTGGATTTCTTAGATCATCATTTTTGGTAAAGCATTTGTTAGTACATTTTGGTGAAAAAAAACAATGAAATGTCTACAAAGTCTCAAGTAAAGTTTTCTAAAATCACCAGCTTGAAATTTCCACAGCAATAGTTCTTGAACATATTAGGACTAAAAAAGCATAGATTGAACCTCTCTCATAGCACTGTGACACTTGATATATGGAAATATCATGACTCTAACCAGGAATTGTACACTTGACTATGCACCACTGACACCCATACAACATATTGTTGACTTAAACATTTCAACCACATAAAATGTGGCTACATTTTGAAAGACATCCTGTACTCAGAACAAGACCAAAGGTGATTTCAACACTACAAAGTCTTCAGGATCAAAGATATCAAACAAAATGCCTAGATCTAGAGTACATAGGTCAGAACCAAGCAGCTGAATGGAGCTGATAAATCTCAATAAGTTGACTCAGCTTGAGTGGATCAAAAGTCAGTTCTTCAAGGTACAGTGAAGGGAGCACAAAGAAAGGGTCATCGAAGGAAAAACTGGCTGGATAATATAAAAGAATGGACTGACCTCTTTTTTTATTCATACTAAGAACAACTGCTGACTAGGGAAAAGTGGAGGGATTCGGTTACCCACACTCTCACCCCTACGATGAAGGTTAAGGGACAGATGATGATGATGTTATTGAGCCCAAACACTTTATGTTTGACAAGGCATGTAAGTCTCTAAAAGAATTAATTGATTTAATTGCCTGATACATTTTAAAGCTTAAATTTAAAAAAAAAGAATTATACTTATGTTCTTTTTTTTATTCTCACAGTAACCTCACTTTTTCACCATAGTCAAAAGGTGGTAAAAATATGGATTTTGGTCGAAAATTGATAATTGATTATAAGTTGAAATTTCGCACATAAAGTACGGCTGTTTACATTGCTGGTGCATCAGGTTAATACTGGTAACACAAATGTGATGAGTTTAATTTTTAAATTGGACATTTTTCTTGATTTGAGAATTAATCAAATTAAAATGTTATTGTTCCAACTTCAAGTAAGAGTTCTTTTTTTTTTTTTTTGTAAACATTTTTTTTTTATATTGTATGTTTAATGTTTTGTAGGTTGGCTATTCTGAGAAGAAATGTTAAAAAATTAAATATCATTCATGAACTTTTTAAAAAATACAATCTCATTGTAAATGGAAAAGTTTTTAATTTTGTATTAATCAAGCATTTATATAGATTATAGATGAATGAATGGAGTCAATTTTTTGTGGATCATTAAATAACCATGTTAGACAAATCAAAAAAGCTTTAATGGTTTATTTTAATGGTAAATTTTATTGAGAATATACACATTTTAATTGAATATACACATTGTAATCAATTATTTTCATTTTTTTTTAAACTTTCTTATTACACAAATAGAGTTTCACTTAAAGATGTGACAGAAATCACTTCAGCTCTTGCGACTTATAAAAAGTTGTCTCTTGAAGTTGAAACCGGATTCTGTAACACAATCTTATAAATTACAGACATTACTTCAAAAGAGAAGATGATTACATCCTACGCATTTCATGTGTCAATTAAGTCATGCATGTTAATCATTCGCAAAGACCTTCCTCAGGGAGCAGTACCAGGAAAAAGAAGAGGCAGACAGATCGCGATAGGAAGACAACATAATAGAATGAGCGGGCCTGTCATTGAAGGATTCTATCTGTCAAAGACAGGAATGGAGAACGACGGTCAACAGAACTTTTGTGGTGCCCCAACGGTTCAATAGACTAAGGGATAGGTGACAGTGATGTTAATCAGTGATTTGAAAATCTGCTAAGTTGTTGGTTTTCCAGGCTTATTCAGGTAACAAAGTCTTTCTATAAAGAATGGGGATTCTCTGCTTGAGCTAGCCAGGAAAACCAGTGACTTGGCAGAATTTAAGTCTTTGGTTAATATGCATGACTAAATGCATGTCGCGTAGGACGTAATCATCTTCTTTTTTGAAGTAACGTCTGTATTACATAAGATAAGAAGATAAACTAAATTTGTTCTCGCTAAGTTGCTAGACGGGAAAGTCTAAGGATGGTCACCGATTCTAAGACTAAGACTGCTTTATCGATCCATATGGAAATTTGTTGTGATTACAAGGACCCTTCTCTCTTATAAAGACAACACAATTTGAAACATACACATAAATAGGACAGACACAACATAAAGAGTTCACTCAGCGATTACACACAGGAATCTTGATCCTTTTCATGTTCCCTGATCAACGGCTGACGTTGATATAGTCTGACCGAGTAAGGTACGAACAAGTTTTTGTACCGATCTGTTCTTGTCTTGATTGACAGTAGTCGCCCACCTCGCGACCACTTGACGTAGTTATGATGGAGCGGGTAGCTGTTGTGGTCCAAGATTTTTCTTAGACATTTCTGCTTATAAAGTTCATTCAAATATGGTAATGTGCGTGTGATTTTTGATGCCCTCTTTATAATGTTTTCTAGGCGGCGCAACAGTTTAGATGAAGCGTTGCCTTGCCAACAAGTTATTCCGTATGTTGACAGATTTCTTATCTTATATAATACAGACGTTACTTCAAAAAAAAAAGAAGATGATTACGTCCTACGCGTCATGTCGCATAGTCGCGCGGTAAAAATTATCTAAGATCTTCTTGTTTAGTTTAAAGCTATTGAGTTTGTATAGGAAGAATAGTCGCTGGGCTGTTTTCTTTGCCAGAGATCCAAGGTGGTCTTCCCATGAGAGTTTGTTGTCTATGATGACGCCTAGATATTTATAAGATTTCACTTGTTGTATCGATGTAGTCTTTATCTGGAGCTCGTGTATCATCTGTTTTTTCTTTCTAAAATCTATTATAAGTTCTTTAGTTTTTGTGACATTTACTTCTAGAAAGTTGTCGGTGCACCAGTTTGTAAACCCTTCTATTGTACTTCGATACTGGGTTTTGCCTCCTGAAATAAGACCGACTGTGGCAGTATCATCAGCGAATTCAATGAGTTTAACTGAGTCATAGATGCTTCTTATGTCATTAGTGTAAAGAGTATAAAGTAGGCCTACACAACCTTGTGGAGCACCCGTACATAGTAGGCCTACTCTTTGGTACTGGTTTGATCTCTGAAGTTTTCCAGATGTGTGGAATCACGCACGTTTGCAATGAGTGGTTATTAAGATGTAAGAGAAGATTTGTTCCGCGCATAATTTGACGAGCTTCATAGTGATGGGAACTAAACTCACATTAAAAAGTTAAACTAAAACTAGTTTTCAGCTAAAATAAAGTTGTTAAACTATTAGTTTATCTTGAATTTCAAAAGATAGTTAAACTAAACTAAAAAAGTTAATTAAACTATAGGGAGAGAACAAACTGTAATAATAAATGGCTCTAAATCAACACCGATAACAGAGAACTCATGTGTAGCTCAAGGAACAGTCTTAGGTCCACTACTATTCTTAATTTACATAAATGATTTACCAAATTGAATTACTTCAGGAACAAAGGTGAGATTATTTGCAGACGATTGCATAATATATAGAACAATAAAAACAACACAAGACACAGATATTTTACAAAGAGAATTAGATGAATTACAGAAATGGGAATCAAATTGGAGCATATGTCTTTCCACTCAGAAAAATGTCAGTTAAGAGTAACAAAAAAACTAAAACAAATTAATTACACGTATCTTATTCATGGTAAACCAGTAACACAGACTAAAAACGCAAAATACCTAGGTGTTATAATAAAAGAAAAACTGTCATGGAATCCACATATTGATAAAACTATTTAAAAAATCAAACAAAGCATTAGGGTTTATTAAAAGAAATTTCTATAAATCAAATAAGAACATAAAACTAAAATGTTATTTAACCTTGGTTAGGCCAATAATAGAATATGCATCCTCCGTTTTGGACCCCTCAACTCAAGAAAACATAAAGAAACTGGAACAGACACAAAATAGAGCAGTGAGAATCATAACAAACGAATATTCACATTTGACTAGAGTAGCACCTTTAGTAAAATCACTAAACTTAGAAAGCCTTCAGGACAGAAGACTCAAAAGTAGAGTAGCAATTATACATAAAACACTGAACCATAATCTTCAAATACAAAAACAAAATTTAATAAAATACTCTGAAAGACACAAAGATAAAGGCACATTCCTCGTCCCATATGCTAGGACAAATTTGTACAAATACTCCTTCTTCCCTAGTGTTATTAGGGCATGGAATGGTTTGCCTTAGCTAGCCAGGAAAACCAGTGACTTGGCAGAATTTAAGTCATTGGTTAATATGCATGACTAAATGCATGACGCGTAGGACGTAATCATCTTCTTTTTTGAAGTAACGTCTGTATTATATAAGATAAGAAGATAACAAACTTTTCAAAACTTTTTTTTGGGGGGGGGGGGGGGGGGCAGGGTTGAACTAGACCTTTATAGGGTATATAATCATCCGACTGTATACCTACGGTACGGTTCGATCTTATTCTCTTAACATTCTAGGAATATTTATCTATAATAATATCCGTAATCAAGAATATGTTTCTTACATAAACGTTTATGCACAAAAAAAAATAAAAAAAAAAGATGTCTAAATAAATATGTGTGCTTGTATTTTTGCCTTGAATTAAAACCTTTAGAAAAGAATGGTACTCTTTTTTTTTTTTTAAATGTGTTAAGTTATTATATAACGGAAAATCTTACTTATACCGGTAAAGTTTAAAATCTCATTAAATAACATAGTCTTAGAATTTCAAATTTAAATCTAGTATAAAAAAAATAGAAACGAAATCGTTGGAGTTTTTAAACCATTTGACCTATAGAACTATTTTATAGTGTAAAATACATGCTTGACTAGCCATGCCTAAGTGCTATTTTCTTGTCTGACCACTAAAAATACAACTAACACTATTGCATAACCGTTAAACGCGCAAGGGAAGAAAAACAGGGTGGTCTTGTCATTATGGACTGCACACTCAGTACACCATATAGGCCTGCACGTGTACGTCTATCTGGCCAGGTTGTTAAAATTAGTCGGACACACTGTCTATTTACTTTCTGGGCAGGGAGGGTGTTTAACTATTTGAGTGTAAAGATATATCTACGAACATGCTTGACTGGCCACGCCAGTGTGTTTTTTTCTTGTCTGACCACTCCACTTAAAGCAGTATTATCGACTACACACGTACAGTACACTAGGCCTACATGTGGTCAAGTGTATGTCTAGCTGACCCTGTTAAAATCAGTTGGACATAGTCTATTTACTTTATGGTCAGAGAGGGTGTGGATTAAGTTTTTTTTTCTGGAGTTGTTTACCCTAATGCTTTTAGAACTATATAGGCCTAGCAGTTGATTTAGACTTAATAGATCTTATTAATAAGTCTTAAGACTATAAAAAGGGTGTATTTGATGTTCCTGCAGTTAAAAAAATATTGTTTGCCGAGAATTTAAAACCACTAAATATTGACCTAACTCACTAATCAGATTCCCACTAGAAACAGAAATTAAACACCTCCACGTGGCTCACAAAAAAAAAAAAATCGGAACAACCTCATTCATAATACTGACTGGAAGCTTTTGGCAAAAAAATGTTTAACATTTTATGATACTGCTACTTTCAAGTGCAAATATTTACTCCCATAACTTCTACCAGGATCTTACTTTACTCTTTCTTCAAATGTAGACTGTCTAAATAGTTGTTAACTGCCACATTTTTTTTTATAATCAAAGTTATTGATATCACATGACCAGAAAACAGAGAGTACGTTTCAACTCTGACCACATGTTGAAAAGTTTTACAAATTTTAAACTTTTAGTTTGTAACTAAAAAAAATTAATTAAACTATGATTAAAACGTAACTTCTTTTTCTACTTTAACAATGGCCTTAACTATTTTTTTTTAGTTAAACTAATAGTTTCTAACTTTTTAGTTAACTTTTGCCCATCACTATGCATTTTTTCGTATTTTGTACGCAAATGGACATGAAAATACGCGAGTATGGTTTATCATCTAAAAATACGCATTTCCTTGGAAAAGCGAAAAAAAAAAAAACAACAAAAAAAACCCTAGAAGTTGCAGATGTAGAATAATGTAGATGTAGATCAGTGCGCCTATGCCTGAAAAATTTTGTTATTAGATGTAGGCCTACTACGAGATGGGTTTTTTTTTTCGCGTGCTGACGCTCGAAGATTTCAAATATTTACTAATGTGTGCTGATCTAAATAAAGCGGAGTTCATTCCAATGTGTCAGTCTGTCAGTTTATTTCAAGTCTTCAAACTTATTGGGAAATTATTGACTGTGACAATAACGCCCTAAGAATGTTGAGTAAAAACACATAAGTTGACAGCTTCAGAAAAAAAAAATTTCTCTTAAAAAAAAATAAAAAAAATGTCAATAATGCCAAGGGAGAATAATCTACTTATTTTTGCTTTTTCTTTTCACAACGTATCGGAGCAAGTAAACCTATCGATCTTTAATTAAATTATTTAAATCTACATGATGACCATTCTTCTTCTTCGTTCTCATTATGTATGTGTTTTGGGGCCAGTACTTGTCTTATACTTAGAGTCTATACGGGCCTTTGCTAAAGGGAGAAGTTTTGGAGAACGTGGTCGGCATTCTCTGGTGATACTCCACATGGATTTTTCTAGTTTTTCTCCATCTGGCCATTCGATGAGTATTCCAGCTTCTCCATTTGTAGTGGCTTCGGTATGGGATGAGCCATCTTTGTAAACTCTGATCCACTGATTGCTAGGATAATTGGTTTGTAGAAAGCAGTTTACTATTTCCTTGAGCTCTGTTGGTCTGTAGTTAGATTTTCTTTTTATGTTTTCAATATTTAGATCTAGATCAATATGGTCCCTTATTATAGTAGGAAGAGGGCTTTCGTCCCAGGGTGGAGATTCATTATGGTGTATCGAGGATTCCAGAGTTATTTTTTCAATTTGGTGTTTCTTTTTTAGGTTTAGAGATTCCTGTATGAAATTGGTCCTTTTGAGACAGTTTTTAGTGCGAGTTTTGTGGATTTTTGTTCTGAGTGGGTGCTCTCCAAGGTTTCCAATTTAGTGAATTGGGAAAGGATTTTTATTTCTCTTCTTTCATCCAGAGAGATCAGGGCAGCGGTTTCCTCCATACTGTCCACAGCTCTTATGGGTGTTGTTTTGATTGCTCCTGTCATTATGCTTCGACCAATATTTTGAACCTTCTCTATTTTTCTTAGGTTGGTTTGGGCTGCTACATTGTCATTCATGATGGGCTTTTAGATCTATTATAGTTGGTAATACACTATAACATGTAAATATGAATGTAAATCATATAGAATTATATTATAAGATAATTTATTGTAATTAATTATTAAACTGTGTATGTTTTGTTATATTCTAAAATTTGCATAAAATTTGTAATTTAATAATTTAATATATTATTAATTATAATAATTAGAATATATATATATATATATATAGGTCTAGTCATTCTAGAACTAATATGATTAATCTAAAATTAATTTCATTCAAATGACTCTTTATCATCATATACAGTATAATTTACTATAATACAGGTAAAGATTATTCTAAATGATTCTTATTTATGTAGACCAAATATTATCTTATTATTTTTTTTATATAATACAGATGTTACTTCAAAAAAGAAGATAATTGATTGATTGTATAGACTACAGGTCTAGTACTGTTAGAGTGTAAGTCCTAAGTGTTACTGTCTTACTCTTCTTCCTGGTACTGTTCTCCTAGTCACAAGGCTTATTAAATTTTTAAAGCATGATTAATAATTAGAATGTAGTAAGACCTATTTATGACCAACTCAACTGTTTATTTCAAGATTGGCAAAATTTTTTATCTTTTTAAAAGTTTTAATTTTATTTTTATGTATTTTGTAATGACATAACATATGCACTTTAGACTTTAGTACACATTGGTTGGCCTTTTAAATTATTTTTTTTTAAATTTTAGTTCTAATAAAATTTATATAGAGATCCCTTTTTTTAGAACTTGAGCTTTAGAAATATGTTGCAAAATTAAAACAGAAAAATTTTCATTTTTAATTAACAGTTGTTGCTTTTTTTTTTTTACAATAGGAATATTAGTTTACTTGGTTGAACTTTGGTCTATGTCAGTGATGGCTGACACGGATCTTGACACTACTATTGATATAAGTAATATCATAAAACATATGAAGAAAGAAATAAGAGGAACAGATTTGTTAACAGAACCAAGTCAAGAACAAGACTTCAAAATGTCAATGATAAAAATTGAGAAGATAGATGTTGATGAATCATACGCGAAGCAATCAGATAACTGTGCTCAAACTTCTAATATGAGCCTTGGACATCAGGTATTTATTTTTTTTATATTTTTTTTTACAAAAAATACAAGATTACTGTATCAAATATTTAAATTATAAAATTTTATGAATGCCTGAAATCTCTGTGACGCTGGTGTAATTAAAATCAATTAATTAATTGTTTATTTATTCATAAGGGCCCTGTTTGGTCCAGAAAGTTCTAACAGGGAACTATAGACCTGCACACAAACAAGGTTTGGGAAACAGACACATAGATGACATACAGGAATAAATGGGAGAATCACTTAAGTCTAAAACATAAAAGGCATGAAAACAGAAAAAGGGGGTGAACTTTAGTAGGGAGAAATAATAAAAAAAAATAAAATAAATAATTTTTAAAAAACTTAAGTGATATATGTATATAAGTGTGAGAATAGAATTTTAACATGGACTGCTGATTGTATGAATATGAGTGCCCTATAAATTTAACATAGCTCTAGTGTTCCAGTTGTTGTCCACTCAGAGGTTTTTCCTTCTTCCACAAGTGCTGTAGGCTGGTCAAGCCTGTTAGCGAGAGTCTAGTGTCGAAAGTTGTTCAGGCCAACTAAAGATTGTGGTTGAGACTATAGTAGATAAAATCGGAGAAGCAAGAGAGATTAGCTGTTGAGAGAAGCAGCTATAGAAGCTGAGTATCAATTTTTTGTTTAGAAATCAATGTTCAAACTCGTACTTGCCAGTGTAGAGATTGCTTCCTCTAGTCACTGAGTTGAGAAGAGTTTTTTCCCTTGATCTGGTCAAGAGCCTAGGATCAAGGCTAGATTATACTTGGGGGTTTCTCTTATCACAGAGATAACAGGAACAGCAGGGATTCAGCCGAGTTTAATTCATTGATTAAGTTGCATGGCTAGATTGACACACATAGGATGTAATCATCTTTTTTGAAGTAACATCAGTATTTGATACAATTAAAGTAATGGGTTTAAATAATACAGCATGTGAAATAAAATATAATAATATATAGTGGCAAGCGACCAGGATGTCATTGTTTAGATAAAAGTCAAACATTATAATAAATGTATAGAGAGCCCGTAATACATAGTTAGGTAGGTAAATAAAATAAGATAGATAGGATAGGATAGATATAAATAGGAACAGAAAGATTAATCCATTGATTAAATTTTATCTGAAGATTTTATAGGCTTTATCTAATTGACTTATATATTTGTCATGCAGAAATCTATTACAAATGAAGAATTAGGAATGACTCATTTTACAGAAACTAATAAGCTGATGTCCTTGGCTTCAAGACTTCTGGCTGTGTCAATGAAGACAAACAACAGGCTTTATCCAGTACCTATCATTTTGCCAGATTTCAAATTAACTGATCAAACCCAGGGCTCAGAAGTCAGTCAGGTAAATAAATATTATTGTACTAATGCTTACTAGTGTGCAAGTCATATGCTGGGTGTTTCATATGAAAATGGCCATGAACATATGAAAATAACCCTAATTATTTAGTATTCAAATGGATAATTTTAAAAAATAAATTTAAATTTGTTTTAGCCAATCTCCACAGACTAAAATCTCAAGATATCTAGTTGAAAATTTAACAAGGAATCCCTATATTGACAAAATTATAAAGATAATCCAAAATCATCTTAGGTTTTGTTTTTTTACAAGTAATTTGGGTATTACATGATAAGGGATAACTTTCTTTTATGATGTGTCATGAAATAAAAAGTTATAATAGAGCCTATTTTTTAATAATTTTTTTTTTTGTTTACCCTATTAAAATTGACAATGTAATAAACAGAGAATTTATGAAATGAAGAGATTTGACAAGTTATGATGTTAAAGTAGGAAGTCTCATACTTATGGTGTTAAAGTGTGTCTTCATAAGTTAATACTTCGAAAAATCTTTGTTCTTGTTCTTGTTTTTTATACAAATTTCTAAAAAAAAAAATGTTTTCTCCTTATTACTTTTCTTGAATCAAATATTCTTGGAGTTTTCACTTAAAAGCTGAACATTTAAACTTGGCTTTGTACTCTTGTATTAAGAGAAATTCTGATGTAACTCTTCATTCTTGGGTCTAGATTGATTGATTGACCATCTAAAATATTAGCCATGGTTGCTGGCAACACTTCTAAGGCACTGGCATAGGATTGGAATTATTGGGGGGGGGGGGGGGGGGGGGATTGTACATTTATGTTATGTATACATAGTTAAATCCCCCCCCCCCCCATGTCAACATTTTTAGATTTATATTTTTCTAATTAAAAAAAAAAATAATAACATAATCATGATAATTAAAAATCTGATAAAGTTCTGCCCATATTAGGTTAATTGATAAATTATATTCTAGTTTGGCAAAGTATTTATATTTATTTGATAGTTGATTTCTTTCTTTCTCTCTCTCTCTCAAATATCTACATAACCTTTACCTACTTCTTAGTCTGTTGAGCCATTTGTACACCACACATGATCTATCAATAATCTTTCTCCATTCCACTGTCTTTTGCCTTGAATAGAATCTCTTTAAATGACAGGCCCTTCCATTCTTTTATGCTGTCTTCCTATCACTTTCTCTTTCTGCCTCTTCTTCTTTTTCCTGGTACTTTACCCTGAAAGAAGTAATTTTTGTATTTGTTTTAACAGTTGGAGGTGATTATAAAAGAAAAAGAAATGACATCAGAAACAGGTGTATTCGATAGTAACGTGCAAGATCAAATGGACCAAAATGATTCTAAAGAAACTTTTTCAGGAAAGGAGATTGAGATTTCTTCTAGTCATCAAACTAAACAAAAACACCAATGTCAGAATGGCCTAAAAGAATTTTCTGAAATTTCAGATTTAAAAGCTAATCAAGATGTTCATGCTACAAAAGGACCATATAAATGTCAAAAATGTTTAAAAACATTTTCTAAGCTTCAACATTTAAATGACCATCATGTGATTCATACTGGTGAGAAACCATTCAAATGTCAAGTATGTGATAAGACATTTGGTAGATCTTCAAGTTTCAGAAAACACAGAGTGATTCATTTTGGAGAAAAACACTTTAAATGTCAAATATGTCTAAAAGAATTTTTGTGGTCTTCAGATCTAAAAGTTCACCAAAGGATTCACACTGGTGAAAAACCATTCAAATGTCAAATATGTCAAAAGACATTTACTACATCTTCAGCTCTCAAAAAACACCAAGTGATTCATTTTGGAGAAAAATATTGTAAATGTTAAATATGTCTAAAACAATTTTTCAGATCTTATGAACTGATATGTCACCAAAGGGTTCATACTGGTGAAAAACCATTCAAATGTCAAATATGTCTAAAAGAATTTCGCCTACCTGGAAATAGGAAACATCACCAATCTCGTCATACTGGTGAAACACCTTTTCATTGTCAAATATGTCAAAAAAATTTCTTATTCTTCAGATCTCAAAAAAACACCAAAAGATTCATGCTGGGGGAAAATAGGACAAAAGTTTTTGTTTTCTTTTTAAAAGATAAACAAGTTGTGGAAAAAAAAAAATATGGGTATGTCTTAAATCTGCACAATAAAAAATTACCAGCTGTAATATACGCGTGAAAAACAATGTAAAAGTTGAATATCTAAAAAAAAATATTAAGCTGTTCATACAAGTACGAATAGATTGCATACATTTGTCATATGGTATTTTAAAAAAAAGCCAAATATGTTCTTAAAAAATACTCAAACTTCCTATTTAAAGCTCACCATGTTATTATAAAACATTTAAATGTCATAGCAGCACTTTTTAGTTTATACAATGGAAAAACATTTCAAATGTCACATGAATTAAGAATTATTTTTTTTCTCTGTCTACAAAATTGAAAGCTCACAAACTATCTATTACTGTTGAAAAGCCATTTAAACGTTAAATATGTTTTAAAGATTCTTAACAGTCTAAAACATGAAAGCTCTCCAACTATTTTCTTTTTCTTCAAGTTGTAAAGCTCTCCAACTATTTTCTTATTCTTCAAGTTGTAAAGCTCTCCAACTATTTTCTTATTCTTCAAGTTGTAAAGCTCTCCAACTATTTTCTTATTCTTCAAGTTGTAAAGCTCTCCAACTATTTTCTTATTCTTCAAGTTGTAAAGCTCTCCACTTATTTTCTTTTTCTTCAAGTTGTACATTTATGTTATGTATACATAGTTAAATCCCCCCCCCCCCCCCATGTCAACATTTTTAGATTTATATTTTTCTAATTAAAAAAAAAAATAATAACATAATCATGATAATTAAAAATCTGATAAAGTTCTGCCCATATTAGGTTAATTGATAAATTATATTCTAGTTTGGCAAAGTATTTATATTTATTTGATAGTTGATTTCTTTCTTTCTCTCTCTCTCTCAAATATCTACATAACCTTTACCTACTTCTTAGTCTGTTGAGCCATTTGTACACCACACATGATCTATCAATAATCTTTCTCCATTCCACTGTCTTTTGCCTTGAATAGAATCTCTTTAAATGACAGGCCCTTCCATTCTTTTATGCTGTCTTCCTATCACTTTCTCTTTCTGCCTCTTCTTCTTTTTCCTGGTACTTTACCCTGAAAGAAGTAATTTTTGTATTTGTTTTAACAGTTGGAGGTGATTATAAAAGAAAAAGAAATGACATCAGAAACAGGTGTATTCGATAGTAACGTGCAAGATCAAATGGACCAAAATGATTCTAAAGAAACTTTTTCAGGAAAGGAGATTGAGATTTCTTCTAGTCATCAAACTAAACAAAAACACCAATGTCAGAATGGCCTAAAAGAATTTTCTGAAATTTCAGATTTAAAAGCTAATCAAGATGTTCATGCTACAAAAGGACCATATAAATGTCAAAAATGTTTAAAAACATTTTCTAAGCTTCAACATTTAAATGACCATCATGTGATTCATACTGGTGAGAAACCATTCAAATGTCAAGTATGTGATAAGACATTTGGTAGATCTTCAAGTTTCAGAAAACACAGAGTGATTCATTTTGGAGAAAAACACTTTAAATGTCAAATATGTCTAAAAGAATTTTTGTGGTCTTCAGATCTAAAAGTTCACCAAAGGATTCACACTGGTGAAAAACCATTCAAATGTCAAATATGTCAAAAGACATTTACTACATCTTCAGCTCTCAAAAAACACCAAGTGATTCATTTTGGAGAAAAATATTGTAAATGTTAAATATGTCTAAAACAATTTTTCAGATCTTATGAACTGATATGTCACCAAAGGGTTCATACTGGTGAAAAACCATTCAAATGTCAAATATGTCTAAAAGAATTTCGCCTACCTGGAAATAGGAAACATCACCAATCTCGTCATACTGGTGAAACACCTTTTCATTGTCAAATATGTCAAAAAAATTTCTTATTCTTCAGATCTCAAAAAAACACCAAAAGATTCATGCTGGGGGAAAATAGGACAAAAGTTTTTGTTTTCTTTTTAAAAGATAAACAAGTTGTGGAAAAAAAAAAATATGGGTATGTCTTAAATCTGCACAATAAAAAATTACCAGCTGTAATATACGCGTGAAAAACAATGTAAAAGTTGAATATCTAAAAAAAAATATTAAGCTGTTCATACAAGTACGAATAGATTGCATACATTTGTCATATGGTATTTTAAAAAAAAGCCAAATATGTTCTTAAAAAATACTCAAACTTCCTATTTAAAGCTCACCATGTTATTATAAAACATTTAAATGTCATAGCAGCACTTTTTAGTTTATACAATGGAAAAACATTTCAAATGTCACATGAATTAAGAATTATTTTTTTTCTCTGTCTACAAAATTGAAAGCTCACAAACTATCTATTACTGTTGAAAAGCCATTTAAACGTTAAATATGTTTTAAAGATTCTTAACAGTCTAAAACATGAAAGCTCTCCAACTATTTTCTTTTTCTTCAAGTTGTAAAGCTCTCCAACTATTTTCTTATTCTTCAAGTTGTAAAGCTCTCCAACTATTTTCTTATTCTTCAAGTTGTAAAGCTCTCCAACTATTTTCTTATTCTTCAAGTTGTAAAGCTCTCCAACTATTTTCTTATTCTTCAAGTTGTAAAGCTCTCCACTTATTTTCTTTTTCTTCAAGTTGTACATTTATGTTATGTATACATAGTTAAATCCCCCCCCCCCCCATGTCAACATTTTTAGATTTATATTTTTCTAATTAAAAAAAAAAATAATAACATAATCATGATAATTAAAAATCTGATAAAGTTCTGCCCATATTAGGTTAATTGATAAATTATATTCTAGTTTGGCAAAGTATTTATATTTATTTGATAGTTGATTTCTTTCTTTCTCTCTCTCTCTCAAATATCTACATAACCTTTACCTACTTCTTAGTCTGTTGAGCCATTTGTACACCACACATGATCTATCAATAATCTTTCTCCATTCCACTGTCTTTTGCCTTGAATAGAATCTCTTTAAATGACAGGCCCTTCCATTCTTTTATGCTGTCTTCCTATCACTTTCTCTTTCTGCCTCTTCTTCTTTTTCCTGGTACTTTACCCTGAAAGAAGTAATTTTTGTATTTGTTTTAACAGTTGGAGGTGATTATAAAAGAAAAAGAAATGACATCAGAAACAGGTGTATTCGATAGTAACGTGCAAGATCAAATGGACCAAAATGATTCTAAAGAAACTTTTTCAGGAAAGGAGATTGAGATTTCTTCTAGTCATCAAACTAAACAAAAACACCAATGTCAGAATGGCCTAAAAGAATTTTCTGAAATTTCAGATTTAAAAGCTAATCAAGATGTTCATGCTACAAAAGGACCATATAAATGTCAAAAATGTTTAAAAACATTTTCTAAGCTTCAACATTTAAATGACCATCATGTGATTCATACTGGTGAGAAACCATTCAAATGTCAAGTATGTGATAAGACATTTGGTAGATCTTCAAGTTTCAGAAAACACAGAGTGATTCATTTTGGAGAAAAACACTTTAAATGTCAAATATGTCTAAAAGAATTTTTGTGGTCTTCAGATCTAAAAGTTCACCAAAGGATTCACACTGGTGAAAAACCATTCAAATGTCAAATATGTCAAAAGACATTTACTACATCTTCAGCTCTCAAAAAACACCAAGTGATTCATTTTGGAGAAAAATATTGTAAATGTTAAATATGTCTAAAACAATTTTTCAGATCTTATGAACTGATATGTCACCAAAGGGTTCATACTGGTGAAAAACCATTCAAATGTCAAATATGTCTAAAAGAATTTCGCCTACCTGGAAATAGGAAACATCACCAATCTCGTCATACTGGTGAAACACCTTTTCATTGTCAAATATGTCAAAAAAATTTCTTATTCTTCAGATCTCAAAAAAACACCAAAAGATTCATGCTGGGGGAAAATAGGACAAAAGTTTTTGTTTTCTTTTTAAAAGATAAACAAGTTGTGGAAAAAAAAAAATATGGGTATGTCTTAAATCTGCACAATAAAAAATTACCAGCTGTAATATACGCGTGAAAAACAATGTAAAAGTTGAATATCTAAAAAAAAATATTAAGCTGTTCATACAAGTACGAATAGATTGCATACATTTGTCATATGGTATTTTAAAAAAAAGCCAAATATGTTCTTAAAAAATACTCAAACTTCCTATTTAAAGCTCACCATGTTATTATAAAACATTTAAATGTCATAGCAGCACTTTTTAGTTTATACAATGGAAAAACATTTCAAATGTCACATGAATTAAGAATTATTTTTTTTCTCTGTCTACAAAATTGAAAGCTCACAAACTATCTATTACTGTTGAAAAGCCATTTAAACGTTAAATATGTTTTAAAGATTCTTAACAGTCTAAAACATGAAAGCTCTCCAACTATTTTCTTTTTCTTCAAGTTGTAAAGCTCTCCAACTATTTTCTTATTCTTCAAGTTGTAAAGCTCTCCAACTATTTTCTTATTCTTCAAGTTGTAAAGCTCTCCAACTATTTTCTTATTCTTCAAGTTGTAAAGCTCTCCAACTATTTTCTTATTCTTCAAGTTGTAAAGCTCTCCACTTATTTTCTTTTTCTTCAAGTTGTACATTTATGTTATGTATACATAGTTAAATCCCCCCCCCCCCCATGTCAACATTTTTAGATTTATATTTTTCTAATTAAAAAAAAAAATAATAACATAATCATGATAATTAAAAATCTGATAAAGTTCTGCCCATATTAGGTTAATTGATAAATTATATTCTAGTTTGGCAAAGTATTTATATTTATTTGATAGTTGATTTCTTTCTTTCTCTCTCTCTCTCAAATATCTACATAACCTTTACCTACTTCTTAGTCTGTTGAGCCATTTGTACACCACACATGATCTATCAATAATCTTTCTCCATTCCACTGTCTTTTGCCTTGAATAGAATCTCTTTAAATGACAGGCCCTTCCATTCTTTTATGCTGTCTTCCTATCACTTTCTCTTTCTGCCTCTTCTTCTTTTTCCTGGTACTTTACCCTGAAAGAAGTAATTTTTGTATTTGTTTTAACAGTTGGAGGTGATTATAAAAGAAAAAGAAATGACATCAGAAACAGGTGTATTCGATAGTAACGTGCAAGATCAAATGGACCAAAATGATTCTAAAGAAACTTTTTCAGGAAAGGAGATTGAGATTTCTTCTAGTCATCAAACTAAACAAAAACACCAATGTCAGAATGGCCTAAAAGAATTTTCTGAAATTTCAGATTTAAAAGCTAATCAAGATGTTCATGCTACAAAAGGACCATATAAATGTCAAAAATGTTTAAAAACATTTTCTAAGCTTCAACATTTAAATGACCATCATGTGATTCATACTGGTGAGAAACCATTCAAATGTCAAGTATGTGATAAGACATTTGGTAGATCTTCAAGTTTCAGAAAACACAGAGTGATTCATTTTGGAGAAAAACACTTTAAATGTCAAATATGTCTAAAAGAATTTTTGTGGTCTTCAGATCTAAAAGTTCACCAAAGGATTCACACTGGTGAAAAACCATTCAAATGTCAAATATGTCAAAAGACATTTACTACATCTTCAGCTCTCAAAAAACACCAAGTGATTCATTTTGGAGAAAAATATTGTAAATGTTAAATATGTCTAAAACAATTTTTCAGATCTTATGAACTGATATGTCACCAAAGGGTTCATACTGGTGAAAAACCATTCAAATGTCAAATATGTCTAAAAGAATTTCGCCTACCTGGAAATAGGAAACATCACCAATCTCGTCATACTGGTGAAACACCTTTTCATTGTCAAATATGTCAAAAAAATTTCTTATTCTTCAGATCTCAAAAAAACACCAAAAGATTCATGCTGGGGGAAAATAGGACAAAAGTTTTTGTTTTCTTTTTAAAAGATAAACAAGTTGTGGAAAAAAAAAAATATGGGTATGTCTTAAATCTGCACAATAAAAAATTACCAGCTGTAATATACGCGTGAAAAACAATGTAAAAGTTGAATATCTAAAAAAAAATATTAAGCTGTTCATACAAGTACGAATAGATTGCATACATTTGTCATATGGTATTTTAAAAAAAAGCCAAATATGTTCTTAAAAAATACTCAAACTTCCTATTTAAAGCTCACCATGTTATTATAAAACATTTAAATGTCATAGCAGCACTTTTTAGTTTATACAATGGAAAAACATTTCAAATGTCACATGAATTAAGAATTATTTTTTTTCTCTGTCTACAAAATTGAAAGCTCACAAACTATCTATTACTGTTGAAAAGCCATTTAAACGTTAAATATGTTTTAAAGATTCTTAACAGTCTAAAACATGAAAGCTCTCCAACTATTTTCTTTTTCTTCAAGTTGTAAAGCTCTCCAACTATTTTCTTATTCTTCAAGTTGTAAAGCTCTCCAACTATTTTCTTATTCTTCAAGTTGTAAAGCTCTCCAACTATTTTCTTATTCTTCAAGTTGTAAAGCTCTCCAACTATTTTCTTATTCTTCAAGTTGTAAAGCTCTCCACTTATTTTCTTTTTCTTCAAGTTGTAAAGCTCTCCAACTATTTTCTTATTCTTCAAGTTGTAAAGCTCTCCAACTATTTTCTTATTCTTCAAGTTGTAAAGCTCTCCAACTATTTTCTTATTCTTCAAGTTGTAAAGCTCTCCAACTATTTTCTTATTCTTCAAGTTGTAAAGCTCTCCACTTATTTTCTTTTTCTTCAAGTTGTAAAGCTCTCCAACTATTTTCTTATTCTTCAAGTTGTAAAGCTCTCCAACTATTTTCTTATTCTTCAAGTTGTAAAGCTCTCCAACTATTTTCTTATTCTTCAAGTTGTAAAGCTCTCCAACTATTTTCTTATTCTTCAAGTTGTAAAGCTCTCCACTTATTTTCTTTTTCTTCAAGTTGTAAAGCTCTCCAACTATTTTCTTATTCTTCAAGTTGTAAAGCTCATTTAACAGAAGAAATGGTGAAATGGAAATAAATGTCAGTTATATCTAAAAAAAAATATTTTAAATTCTAAAAGACTGGGGAAGACTGGTATTTTTTATTTCGGGATCTTTGGGCACCTCGGAGTCAATCCAGCTTTAATGGGTACCTGACGTTAGCTGGGGAAAAGTAAAGGCAGTTGGTCATTGTGCTGGCCACATAATACCCTAGTGAACTGTTTGCCACAGAAACAGATGAACTGTACATCATCTGCCCTATAGATGACTTGTATATACTTTTATTTTTGTATTTTGATATTGTTTAGTGCCTTATTGTACTGGTACCTGGAATAAAAATAATAAATATTATTCATAACTGAATTTTACTAAATTCATAGATTTTTTTCACTTCAAAAAAAATATTCAATGAATTTTAAGTCATGTATCTGGTTTGTTATTAAAATACACAATGAAAAAAGCTTCGATGATATATTGTACTAACTTTGCCCAATGACTTTGTAGATTTACCTCTTATCGCAATTTACCATACCGGTACTCTTGTTTGAATATTCTACATAACATAGTTTATAATTAGACCTAAATAATTTTTATTAGATTTCAACATGACCCTTGAATTCAAATATCCCTGACAAATGCACTTTGCTGTAGAGAAATATTTGATTGGCTCCAATGTTGTTTTTTTTTAAAATTATTTATTATGAATAATTTAATTACTATAGAAATAAACCTCCAGAGTCTTTGCCCTTTTTTTTTTAATGTCCTCTTTACTTAATTTTTCATGTGTAGATAATTTGAAGCATGTTAGGACTTTGTAACTTGGTCCAAGCGGTAACTATATTGTAATGGTATATATGAGAATTTAAAATAAGTTTTGTGCTTAGTTATCTTGGAACCTTGCTAGGGTAAGGCAGCCAGGAAATTATAATTTTTAAGTTTGAGATCATTAGTGTGGTAGAGTTCCAAAGAAGACTTACGGTTATTTGCCCCTGAGACTTGGAATTGTTATAGAAGTCTAATCAAAGTTGTTTTTTTTTCTTCAATGTTAGACCAGTCTGTGACACCTCGCATGAGCTTTTAAGTTTACTTTGGAGCATGAAAATATTTGGATATTTGTTTTAATAGTTCCTCTGTGTATTTTTTCTGGTTTGCCCATAGTTTCAGTCTGGTTTGCCCATATCACCTGTCTATATTATGTTAAGAGAAACAGTTCCCTGCTTTTACAAAGCTTCCATCAACTCATTCTGTCTGTCTAGTATGTACACATTTCTCCACCTTCCCTTTCTCGGATCAAGTTGAAACTTTTCAAAATTATTTATTGTCGATGACAAATTTAACCTATTAGTTAATTAGTTATTGGTAAATTTATTTTTTTTTGGTATCGAACAAAGGTAAGAACGGTACATCACAGATGTGGCAGTATAAGTGGAATTACTGCCCCTTAGTACTTTGTGTAGTGAATTGAGTCGTCAATTAAAGATTTGAATCAAGCCATTATTAATAACTATTAAAACTTCCGTTTTCATTACCACTTAGTGGTTACCTATCGACCTGAAGAGGCTTGAGTTTGAATTCTAGTTGTACAACTTTTTAAAAAAATTGCCTTTAAAAAGTACCATACCGTGGTAGCCCTGACCCAGATAACTGTTTTCTTCCCCCACCCCATTTCCAGATCACATTGAGAAAGCTAAAAGCATGAAATTGTGCTAAATAAAAACAAATGGTAAAAAAACATTTCTAATCGCACAGATTTGTTATTATTAGTCAAGATCTTTAACAAATTTAGTTACAATCTTTGTTGTTTATTTTTAAGTATTTTTCTTGTTTTCTAATGGTATTATGTTAACCGTGATAGAAATGTTGATGTGGATGGAGCGCCCATGTTGCTTTCTAATTTTGTAGGCTCTGTATTTGAATGCTAGATGTGAAGATCACTTGTTTCGATGTAAAGATGTCTTGAGGTTACTTTAAGATTGTGTTGATCCTTCAACAATAAATACAAAGCTTTAATTCTGGAACTAGGAATCACTGGGATAAAATACACAATGTACAATTATAAAAGTTAACTATCTTCGTTCAAGCTCGTAGTTTAAACTTAAAACTAGATATAATAATAGTACTGGCTCTACAATTAAAAAAAACAACAACAAAAATACAGCCTAACTCGACGAGATTCCGTCTACAACTGACTTGTCTTCGGGAGTTCAACCAATCAACCGAGAAAAAAAAATTGAGCCCGCGACTCTTAGGCAGTTTGCAGCACAAAGTGCTAAACCCTGGCAAAACCTCCGACGCCGCTGATCCCAAACTGTATCGGCGCTTGCCGTTCCTACGGATACACCAGACCCATGGAGAGGGACTAACTGATGTGTGCGCGACATCGTTCCGACCATGGCATATGCCCAGACATCTCATTTCAATGAGATAATCCGGTCACTTCGCGACTAAAAGAGGTTTTCTTAAGTTTGTATGTACACCATCTCGTATTTTCTCTCCCCCCCCCCCCCACCAACAAGTGGACCCCCCCCCCCCTTTTTTTTTTGCTCTCTCAGCTCTAATTTCCATAGCAACTGCTATAGCTTCAGCAACCAGATTTGAAACTGGTCTGTATTTACTGAGATCTATAACATCTGGAAACCTGAGGTTCTATATAGGCATCCCGATTGTGTTCAGACTAGAAGTAATTTAAATCATTTCCATCACGAAATTGTATAGAAATATAAGATAATTTTATTGATCCAATCAAATGGAAATTCAGTTTGACTACAATTGACAACCTCAGCGTAACTACTTCACAAAAACAAAATGGATGAAAAATTCGAACAACATTCACTCACGAAACACATACACACTCACAACCAGCGCTTGATGAGTTTGACTACTATGTACGATACTTCTCAATGACGACAGCTGATCTTGTAACACTCTGACCGAAAGAAATAGAAAGAGCTGAGAATAGGGTGTATCCTTGGTCTATAGTTATAGAGCTATGCTGTAACTACCTATAGAAAATTACAGTTAGCTAACTGGGGAGGCGCGGTGGCTGATTGATAAAGCGCTTGGCTTCTGAACTGAATTTGAATCCAGGCGAAGATTGGGATTTTAAATTTCGGGATCGTTGGG
The DNA here is from genome assembly GCA_030265305.1 of Biomphalaria pfeifferi. Taxonomy (NCBI): domain Eukaryota; kingdom Metazoa; phylum Mollusca; class Gastropoda; family Planorbidae; genus Biomphalaria; species Biomphalaria pfeifferi. The sequence goes on from JASAOG010000012.1 coordinate 5,013,007, forward strand.
CGCCTCTGAGTCAACTCAGCTCTAATGGGTACCTTACATTAGTAGGAAAAGTAAAGGCGGTTGGACGTTGTGCTGGCCACATGACACCCTTGTTAACCGAAGGGGTATTTATACAAATTTGTCCTAGCATATGGGATGAGAAATGTGCCTTTATTTATGTGTCTTTCTGCGTATTTTATTAAATTTTGTATTTGAAGATTATGGTTCAGTGTTTTGCTTACAAGTCTTCTATCCTGAAGGCTTTCTAAATTTAGTGATTTAACTAAAGGTGTTACTCTAGTCAAGTGTGAATATTCGTTTGTTATGAATCTCACTGCTCTATTTTGTGTCTGTTCCTTAAATGTTTTCTTGAGTTGGGGGGGTCCCAAACAGAGGATGCAAATTCTATTATTGGCCTTAACCAAGTTTTGATCGGGTCATCAGTGCTGGCTTTGGAAAATTGAAGGCCCTATATATAATAGGCATTGTGAATTGGGTCACATTTGGTGGTCCTAAATAAAACAATTAAACAGAAAAGGCTAAAACAACAAACACGATTTATTAAAAACCTGCAAGTTTCAATACGCATATAACGGAATTCATATCTCGCTACCTAGTTTGCCTATGCCTAAGGCCGGACCTTGGGTCATCAAATTTTGTGATGAGTCTTAGGAGGGTCATATCCGACTTAGCGACTTAGTTGCAAAGAAAGGGTAATGAAAGGTCAGCATCCACGGGAAATACTGCATTCCTCACTAGTCTTCGGACTCGAACATTAGCATATTAATAATATATCACTTTAGTCTTTTATTTAAATGATTCCCGAACTATGTTCTGAGAGGCCTTAACTTATATCTAATCTTATCTTATATAATACAGACGTTTCTTCAAAAAAAGAAGATGATTACGTCCTACGCGTCATGCATTTAGTCATGCATATTAACCAATGACTTAAATTCTGCCAAGTCACTGGTTTTCCTGGCTAGCTCAGGCAACCCATTCCATGCTCTAATGGCACTAGGGAAGAAGGAGTATTTGTACAAATTTGTCCTAGCATATGGGACGAAGAATGTGCCTTTATCTTTGTGTCTTTCAGAGTATTTTATTAAATTTTGTATTTGAAGATTATGGTTCAGTGTTTTATGTATAATTGCTACTTTACTTTTGAGTCTTCTGTCCTGAAGGCTTTCTAAATTTAGTGATTTTACTATAAGTGTTACTCTAGTCAAATGTGAATATTCATTTGTTATGAATCTCACTGCTCTATTTTGTGTCTGTTCCAGTTTCTTAATGTTTTCTTGAGTTAAGGGGTCCCAAACGGTGGATGCATATTCTATTATTGGCCTAACCAAGGTTAAATAACATTTCAGTTTTATGTTCTTATTTAAATTATAGAAATTTCTTTTAATAAATCCTAATGCTTTGTTTGATTTTTTATAGTTTCATCAATATGTGGATTCCATGACAGTTTTTCATTTATTAAAACACCTAGGTATTTTGCGTTTTTAGTCTGTGTTACTGGTTTGCCATGAATAAGATAATTGGAATTAATTTTAGTTTTTTTGTTACTCTTAACAACTGACAATTTTCTGGGTGGAAAGACATGATCCAATTTGATTCCCATTTCTGTAATTCATCTAATTCTCTTTGTAAAATATCTGTGTCTTGTGTTGTTTTTATTGTTCTATATATTATGCAATCGTCTGCAAATAATCTGACTTTTGTTCCTGAAGTAATGCACTTTGGTAAATCATTTATGTAAATTAAAAATAGTAGTGGACCCAAGACTGTTCTTTGAGGTACACCTGAGTTTACTGTTATCAGTGTTGATTTAGAGCCATTTATTATTACAGTTTGTTCTCTCCCTATCAGAAAATCTTTAATCCACTGATGCAGTGGACCATTAATGCCAAAATATTTTAATTTTTTAAGCAAACTATGGTGGTGAACTTTGTCAAAAGCCTTAGAAAAATCTAGTAAGATAGCATCTATTTGTTCACTATTATCTGAACCTTTAGAAAAATCATCAATTAATCCTATTAGTTGTGTTTCACATGATCTATATTTCCTAAAGCCATGTTGGTATGGTGTGAGGACATTTTGTTTGTCTAAGTGGTTTATGATGTTGCTACATATTATGTGTTCTAGGATTTTACATGTGATGCTGGTAAGTGATACTGGTCTGTAGTTTCCTGGGTCAGATTTTTCTCCTTTTTTAAATAGGGGGGTGACATTAGCTTCTTTCCAGTCCTTTGGTACTCTGCCCTGGTTAAGTGAAGCCTGAAAGAGTATTTTGAACACTGGGGCTAGCTCATTGCTTAATTCTTTGAGTAATCTAGCTGGAATACCATCAGGTCCAGATGCTTTATTTGGTTTGGTGTTGGATAATAGTTTTTTAATTCCATTTTCTTGTACTACTATATCTTCTATATTGTCTACTTGGTTCAAATTCAGTAATATGTCTTTGTCTCCTGGGGCTGAGAATGCTGATGCAAAGTATTTGTTTAGGATGTTTGTTTTAGTTTCATTATCATTATGTATTATGTTATGTTCATCTTTTAATGGCGCTATGCCTGTTGTTTCCATTTTCTTAGACTTAATGTATGACCATAGGTTTTTGTTGTTATCTTTAGATATTACATTGTTTATGTATTCACTCTGCAGCTGTCTGCTTACTTTTTGGGTTAAGTGTTTAATTTTTATATACTTTTTGTAAACTCTTTCTGCCTTAGTTTCTTTAAATTTTCTATATAGGTTTTCCTTCTGTTTACATAGCTTCTTTAGTCCATTATTAAACAAGCATTTATTTATTTTGTTTGATGTGTATTTAGTTGGTATATGATTTTCTATAATGTTTTTTAGCTGGTTTTAAATGAAATTCCAGAGGTCATCGACTGGTTGGTTAATGTCTTTTTCTAATAAGAATGTTTGTTGAAAGTTTAATGCAGCTTGGTGTAGTTGTGTTAGGTTACATTTATTCCAGAGTAAGATTTTTCTTTTGGGTTTTGAATTGGCTACTGCTTTTATCTGACTGTGTATTTGTATGATCTCATGGTCTGATAGACCAAGGATAATATCATAATCAACTACTTATCCAGGTCTGTTGGTTAAGAAGAGATCTAATGTGTTGTTTAATCTAGTTGGCTTTTTAATGATTTGATCTAAACTTAGGTTGTGTAAAGTTTCTATGAAAAGCTCATTTATGTCCTTAAGGTTTTGGTGTTTATCTATGGATAGTGTTTTCCAATTTATATCAGGTAGGTTGAAATCACCCATAATCCAAAAAACTGCATTTTTATTTGTCTCTTTAAGTGTAGTAATCTGATTACATAGTTCCTGCATGTATTCTAAACTAGAATTTGGTGGTCTGTAAATGCTGCCTATTATTAGGGATGTTGAGGTTGTAATAATTTTACAAAATGTTGATTCTATATTTTTTGAGTTAGGTAAGGTAATTTCTTCTGCTATAAGAGTGTTTTTTTATTGCTAGAAGAACTCCTCCATGATTATCAGCCCTATCTTTTCTAAAAATGTCATAATTACTATTGAAAATTTCTGCATTATAAATTTCAGGATGTAGCCAAGTTTCTGTTCCTGCAATTATGTCTGGTTTCTCACATTCTAATAAAATTTCTAAGTCTGCTGTTTTGTTCCTAATGCTTTGAAAATTTATTACTAAGGTTTTAACGTATTTTGGTATTACTTCTTTAGTAGGTTTGTTTAGTGAGGCTGTTGTATTAATTTTAGTAGATTTAGGTTTAACAGGAGTGGATCTGGCTAGTGGTTGGTGAGTTTGGTTTGGTGTTTAGGATATTGTATGGGTTAGAAGTGTCTGCATCAAAGGAATCAAACAGTCGTGATGTAAACTGAGGTAACCCATATGGTACACAGTGCCATGATGCGTCTTTGTTGCCTAAGGCATAATACACAGGTATATTCATATGGAGACATGATGCATGGTACCATTCATCGCAGGTGTCACATTGAATGGCTTTCTGTTTCATGGTGCATACTTTTTTGCAGATGTTGCATCTATCTTTAGATCTAGGCCCTGGATTTGACTCTACATCTCCTGCTATTAATATTAACAGTGATAGGTATTTATTTCTGTTGTGTCTGATTGAGAACTTATATATAGTGGGCCACTATCTCAAAATAAAAAAATAAGGTAAGTGTTCCATTAAGGAAAAAGTTTGGGAAACACTGGATTAGAGGTTTGATATAGAACTAGCAGTCTAGATGTAAAGTTTCACCTACAAATAAATAAATAAAAATATAACTAGATCTATTTAATTTTGATATTGATCCTGATCTAAAAGTTGGCAATTATCGCAATTCTTGTAATGCACTAATCTAGATAGATCTAGATATCAGACTAGATCTAGTAATGGAGAGGTCCGGTACTGTTTTTCCAAAATAAAGTCATCAAAGAAAGGTCTTTGTCTTTAATAGTATATTTATTTAGATATGTAGAATCACTAGAACGTAAACTAATACCCTAGAATTCTAGTATTTTTCGAGGTAGTTTCCGTATAAGCAATGCAAATGCAATTACTGAATTAGTCTATTAGATTTAATCAATTCAATTTAAATTTTAATTTAATCTAGTCTAGATATAGAGTAGTACTACTACTAGAGTAGAGGTCTAGTAGAGGTCTAAGTGACGTCTAAAGATTAGAAGAGAGCTGACAGTGACTGAGTAACTCAACTGAGACTAACTAACGACAGTAACGGTGACTACTCACAGACACTAGAGTAGTTAAGTCAATTTCACTAGTTTAACAGCTAGTACTAGTAAGTAACTAGTCTTACTAGTGACACTCTGACTGACACTAAGTCAACTAAGTGACAGTAAAGTCAGTATTCTAAAATAAGTAAATTCTAATTGAACTAAAGGCTCTGGCAGTCTAGCCTCTAGATACTCTACTCTAGAATGACTAGATTTATCACTACTATCAGTATTCTAGAAATACTAGAATCTCTAGAGTCAGTCTAGTAGTCAAGCCTCATTTAGTAAGTTAGAGTCTAGAAGTAGAGTTAGAGTAGTTGTAGATCGAATTCTGGACATGAGTTGTGAGTAGATCTCCAAAATAATAATTTTATATTGAAATCTAGATGGTAGATCAGTAGGAAGACCTCTAGATCAGTAGGAAGACCTATGAGGTTGTAAACGTCAACATCAGTTTTGTCATGCAAGTATTAATTAGAGACATAGACTCAGCTATTTCTAGAATTGGTTTTCCTGACTAATTTAGGAGATGCAGCACACTATGCACTAAAGTTGATCATCTAAAGGTACTAGGGAAGAAGGAGTTCTTGTCTAAATTAGTCCTTACAATCCTTAGGGTAGATGATGTAAAGTTCATCTGGTTCTGTGGTGTCATCTGGCCAGCACAAATACCGACTTTTTCCCCAACTTATGTCAGGTACCCATTAGAGCTTGGTGGACTAAAAGGGGCCCTAAAGATCCCAAAGTTAAAAATGCAGGTCTTCACCAGGATTCAAACTAGGGAACCCCGGTTTAGAAGCTAAGCGCTTTATCACCCAGCCTCCCAAAATAGATTCTATTCAGTGCAAAAGACTAATACCGTACTTACTAATAGAAATGGAGAAAAACGGTTGACAAAAAATGTGAATAAGAAATGTGTTGTTTTTTTCTTTGTATCTCTCTAAAGAATTTATTAGTTTGTGTCTTTGTATTTGTAAATGATTTTTCATGTATTATTGCTACTTTACTTTTTAGTGTTAGTATGAATAATTATTTATGATCAAATGCTGCTAAAAAAAAGGAATATAAAATCATAATTATGTGTTTTTTTACAGGCATCAAAGATATTTTGTGTCATTTTTTTCACCTGCATATTTCAACCAGCATATTTATTTTTGGTATTATTGTAAAGTCATGTTAAGAAGTTTTTAAAATTATTTTTCATTTTGGTTGATTCCTTTATTTTTTTTTAATTATTTTTTTTTAGAAATGTAGCTAAATTTAACAAAATTAAAAACATGAAGCTATAAATATTATTTAAATTGTAATTTTTCCATAACTTTGTCTCACATCAATTAATTATATTTTTTTTTTCTCAGCAGAAATTTTAGTTACCAGTATATTTGGTAATATTTAAACCTATTAACTGGTCATCATGACTGATACTATGAATAACTTAACTCTTGAGCCGAGCAATGTTTTTAAACATGTGAAGGAGGAAATGGAAGAAACAGATTTGTTAACACAAACATATGAAGAACAAGACCTTAAAGTGTCAATGATAAAAAGTGAGAAGATGGATGAAGATGAATCTGACTTGTATACTGAGCAATCACAAAACTATAATCAAAATTCTAATGTTAAACATGAACATCAGGTATTCTATTTTATGTATTTTATAGATAAGAAGATAGTTGGCAGCTTCTGTTGTTGTTTTTTTTTCTGCAAAACAATAAGATGGAATTGGATTATTAAGTTCTTTCAATTTTTTTAATGAGGAATATATTTGATGACAGTAGCTACTGTTAGTATAAAGAACTAAGCATATTATTAGATTAATGAAAAGTCAAAGAAAACTTTATATGTAGATATATCAGAGTGCATTAACTATTAGCTATCAATAAAAAACACATAAGAAATACATTTAAGCATATTGATCTGTAATCACATCGAGTGAAGGAATCATGAAAATAATGCTTTTAGCTTGCCTGAATATGGCCAGCATGACCATTCCATGTATTACATGCAGAACATGAAGGAGGACAAATAATCCCTTTCAACAATCATATTTTACAGACTGATATTAAATAACATGAATGAAAATCATATTTTACAGACTGATATTAAATAACATGAATGCCAATCATATTTTACAGACTGATATCAAATAACACGAATGCCAATCATATTTTACAGACTGATATTAATTAACATGAATGCTAATCATATTTTACAGACTGATATTAAATAACACGAATGCCAATCATATTTTACAGACTGATATTAAATAACTTGAATGCCAATCATATTTTACAGACTGATATTAAATAACATGAATGCCAATCATATTTTACAGACCGATATTAAATAACATGAACTGCTTATCATATTTTATAGACTGATATTAAATAACATGAACTGCCAATCATATTAAACAGACTGCTATTAAATAATAACTGCCAAAGAAATCTTGTTATTAAAAAATGTGATTGGATAAGTACAAGTGATGTGCAAAGGCCTACTCAGCTTTAAAAAAAAAGTGCTTGGTATTTGTTAAACCAAAAACACCCATTGCACTTAGAAGCATGTACTTTTACAACAATTTTTTTCTTGCAGAATTTTGACTTACAACAAAACTTTTTATATAAAATTTAAAAAAAAAGTACTAATACATATAGTAAAAGACATATTGCCAATACATATATTTGTTGAATAAATTGAATTTCATAGAAATGGTAGGAATGTACTCCATATAAGAAATAAAACATCCTATGAAATGCCTAAGAAATGCTCTTAAAATGTTCTCTATTAGGAAAAAAGTATGTATGATATGAGTTTTATATTTTAAATGACTTTTTATGTATGTAGCGCAACTTTCATGCTTATAGCATGCTCAGTGTGCTATGGTTCAATCTCTTTTGTGGACCAGTTGGGGTAAAGAAAGCGTACTGGCATATGGGAGAATGTTGGCACTCAATAAACACAACTCTGATTTAGTTAGGATTTGAACTCAAACCCCCTTGATAGGTAGAGCAGTGGCTTTTTCTGCTTAGCCATTCATCACCAATTAATAAAAAAAATATAAAAACAGATGGGCTTGACTTAACGATATGTCCACCTCAAGAATATGATAATGTAACTACGAAGTCTGTAATATATGAACGAGTAGGGAAACCAACAGAAAGGTTTTTTTTAAATTCATGTCTAGACCATTCACTTCATCTATGTGGTCAATCTTTTAGAAATAGCTTCTCTTATGTAACATTTTTGGTTCCCTTAAAAGATTTCATTGTTACAATGGGATATTTTAATTGAACATACAGGGGTGTGATTGTGAGGCGAAGAACAATTTGCTTGATGGTAAACTTATCATGCTGCTATTAGACCCATGAAAGAATCATTTGATGTAGCCTGTGTGGGACAGCTAATAAAACTCTTGCAGTTATTCTTAAAATTTAGGATCAGAGACACAGCACAAGTTTTTTTTTTTTTAACTTTCTTTGTTTAATTTGTGTGAGCAGATCTCAAAGGGTAAAAAAAATATGGTACTAAGTAATATTTCTAATTTAGTAATCCAGAATATACTAAAATTCTGTTGAAAAAATTTACATATTCAAATTTTTTAATAGGAACTGACACACATTCTATGGCTGTACACTATATAATGTATGTATAAAGGTCAAATGGGAAAGCTCTTTTTGCAAATAGAGGTTTCACAGGTCAAATCCTTGTGAAGATCGAGTTTCAACTTTGGTATTCCCCGGGACATCTACACAACTCTAATGCATATTAGTTGGGTAAAGTTAAGGCAGAGTGTCCTAGTGCTAAACATCCTAGTTAACTGTAAAAACAAATTTTAAATTAAATGGTCTAAAAGGAGAACATTTTCTTCAATATCAATATTTAATGTAGGCGATGACTGCACATTATTCAACAAAAGAAGACCAAATATAGAATTCATGAAAAGCATGTTTTCAAAAGTATGAATTAGAAATCTCTTGCCAAAATTGTGTGTATTTAAGAGAGAATGTACAATGCAGACTGTTTTAAATGAAAAGAAAAAAGTAAAAGCTTGTAAAATGTTTTACATGGTTTGAATGCTCCTTCAGATTCAGAGTTGAAGATAATCTACTTCCTAGTCCAATCCTCCCGCAGGACGACGGGGGATGGCAACGGGTAGCTTTTGAGCCTGGGACCATCGAGACAACTGACAGTCCAGCGCGCATACCGCGAGACCAAGCTTGTCCCTATGGGAGTAACACATTTAAGATAAAGTAAAAGACTATATGAATTTACTTGCTTAAAGTGTATGTCTATGAGAGAGAAATTATAATAGTCTAAAATTATGAGAGAAAGAAGTTACCTAATAGATAATATACATATTGTTGTAAACAAAAATTTTTATTTTATGAAGGTTATTTTTTTTTTTTTTTTTAAGGAAACTGTTATAAAGCAAGAGATGATTAATTTGACAGATAGGGATAAATCACCTAGTCACACCCATGGTTCGGAGTTCTCAGGGAGTCAGGTAAATAGATCTATACTAAACATACAAGAGATTTGAGTATGCAAGTTATATGTTTTGTATGACATCAATTACTTAAATGTATAAATACATAGTCTTGTTCATCTGAGCATAAAATTTCTTTTTGCAAAGTTGTCTAAAAATATCTTTTATTTGTCCCTCGGATTACCTCAATCCTGTCTTTACAAACAATGTGCATAGTCTTACTCAGCTTTAAAAAAAAAAGGATCTTGATATGTGTTAAACCAAAAGTAATCATTGCACTTAGAAACGTTTAGAAACATACTTTTAAATATTTTTTTCACACATCGTCCTGTGAGAGGTTTGAGCTAGGATGTAATTATATTTAAAAAAAACTGAAGGAACATCAAAAATATTTAAAACAAAACATTTTGTATTCATACAACATTTCCTTTCTGTCCATCTAGGTTGATTAATTGCAATTAGTCCACTACATGTTCCTATCTTTATGGCAATACATTTGTAACATCTTCAAGACCTTATTGTCTACTTTCCAAGTTAAAAACATGGTGACATGTTTTTAATATATATATCAGGGTTCGTAACCACCTTGAAAACCTGGAAAACACCTTGAGTTTCATTATTAAATTCAAGGCCTTGAATATCATTATTAAATTCAAGGCCTTGAATTTCATTATTAAATTCAAGCCATTAATTTCGTAAAAAAAAACACAGCAAAAACCTTGAATTTTAAACCTGGACCTTGAGTTTTTTCCCTCCCGATACCTGGTGTGTTTTTTTTTTGTTTTTTTTGCTATTTATCACTGCAGTAACCTTAGTTTTTTTCGGTTACATTGAGCTGACCAGTGACGACGCGTCTAGACCGCCTTTCAACCACACATGTAAAGCGCTACCTCCTGATTGAAAACGGCCTTGGGCCAAGCAAGCATTTCACCTATCATTATTTTTCTGAAGGCAGCGTAGAAATGGTTGTTTTCTTTCATTGTTACTACTAAAGACGCGCTAGATCTAGTCTGTAGTGACTATTGTCTATAATTAGAGCAATTACCAGCCTAATGTGTAGGCTATACCTTACCGGGCCCTCCCTCACAGAAAATCTTCTTGTAACAGTAAGAGTGATTTCGCGTGGAAAGTCTGTATATCATCTTATATTATTATAACACAGATGTTACTTCAACAAAGAAGATGATAATGTCCTACGCGTCATGCATCATCTAGTCAAGCATGTTAGCCAATGACTTAAATTCTGCCAAGTCACTGGTTTTCCTGGCTGGCTCAGGCAACCCATTCCATGCTCTAATATACTCTAAGTAGCACTTCTACAAAATTTGTCCTAGCATATGGAACGAGGAATGTGCCTTTATCTTTGTGTTGTTCTGAGTATTTTATTAGATTTTTATTTTTTGTATTTGGAGATTATGGTTCAGTGTATAAGTATAATTGCTACTTTACTTTTGAGTCTTCTGTCGATCCTTCTTATCTGGTTAGTAGGCCTATCTAGATTTAGACCTAACTTAGATCTACTAAAGATAATTAGTGCTTAACCTGAAAACGCGTGAATTTTAGTCAATTTAAGGATCTAGATACATCTAATGTCTAGATCGCTCTAGAAATACACTAGATTCTAGATTTACGCTAAAAACACTAGAATCTAGTGAAGATAATTTGCACACAGCCATGAAAAGTCCACGAATTTAGTGACTTAGATCTAGACTCTTAGATTTACGAATTACGTTCAATCACTATAATCTATTGGAAATATTTCTCTTACAGCCGTGAAAAGTCCGTAAAGTTAAGTGACATTGAGTTAGAATAAATAGAGTCCAGATGTATGGTAGATTCATTGAAGATAATTCGCACACTGCCGTGAAAAGTCTGCGAATTTAGTGAGTTAGATCTAAGAGTCTAGATTTACAGTAGATTTTAGGGAAGATAATTCTCTCACAGCTGTGAAAAGTCAAATTTATTATAGTGAATTAGATCTAGAGTCTAGATTTACGGTAGATTCAGTGAAGATAATTCCCACACAGCCTTGTAAAGTCCGCAAATTTAGTGACTTGGATCTAAAATCTAGAGTCTAGATTTACTGTTGATTCAGTGAAGATAACTCGTAAAAAGTCCGCGAATTTAGTGACTTAGATCTAGACTCTAGATTTACGCTAAATAAATAGAATCTAGTAAAGATAATTCTCTCCCCCAGCCATGAAAAATCAGTGAATTTAGTGACTTAGAGTCTAGATCTACTGTAGATTTAACCAAGATATTTCGCACACAGCTGTAAAAAGTCAGTAGAGTTATTTCGGTCGTAATTTACTTAAAACTGATGCTGTCAACATTTTTATCTTTAAAGTTAGCTTTTTTTTTTTTTTTGTTTTTAAACAAATATAACCTTTTGACAACATACCAGACAAATAAACCAAGGTTACCATTTATGTATGCATCATCCTTAAGCAATTTATAAAACAAGAAAAACTTGACTGTACCGGTATTAAAAATACAAATGACATTTTGTCATCTCATTGAAATTGGATGAACTTCAGATTCTTAATTTTTAATCGGATTGTAAGAAAACCCTAGTAGAATCTGCTGCCGAATTCCTCTCCAATTCACCATTACACTACTCTGTTGTGAAGGACATGTGTCGTGTCTGGATCCTTCTTTCATGATGGATAGCAAGTCAACTGCTATAGTAAGAATGAAAATTTCTTTTAAAAATCTTTGTCAATTTAAGAAAATTTCCAGCTACTGATTGTGACACAGTTTTAGCTGAATTACATCTAATATTTTTAAAAAAGTTTTGTGTGTGTGTTGTAATGTATTAAAAAGTAGCATTTTAAATTTTTGGAGGTGTTATTTCAACTTATCAGCATACATTTTAATGGGTTTTTTTTTAATTTAATGTAAAATAAATACTTTTTTTTTCATTACTAAATACATATATATTTTTGTTCTTTTTACATATATATGTCATCTGTATGTAAATATATATACATATATAGATCTATTGCTTGCTATGGTGCGATGCATATCTTGAAAATCTAAAATTCTACCTTAAAAACCTGAAAAATCATTCATGAAATTGGCTATGAACCCTGATATATGTATTTTTGTTAAGCTTATATGCTGCAGTTTTTTAACCTAATAAAGCAGATTACAGAAAACATGTCTTTTCAAATGTTTTATGAATAAGTCTAGTACAACCATAACTCACCATATAGTAAAATTATAGGTTCTAAGTTAAGAGGACATTATATTTTAAAAGAATATGAACATGTTATGTGCACATTGAAGGGAGATTTAAGATTTATTTTGTTTCCTTGTTTACAAATAAAAATGAAGTTTATATGTCCATGTAGCATATTGATTGATTTTGTCAGGACTGAGTTCTGGTCAGCCTTGGTCTCCTGTTAACATTCGAGAGGAGAGGGGAGGGGGGCAATTCAGATTGTTGACTTTAAAATTGTTTTTGTTTTGGATTGTTTTACTTGGTGAGATGTTTTTTTGAATGGATTGTAACTCATAGTAAAACAGTGTTGTTTTTTTTCCTAGTCCAGGAAAGTTGGATTTTAGTTATAGAGTTGAAGTATCGACTCTAATTGTTGTTGTGTAGTTATTATTCAGTCTATGGGATATTGATCTGTTATATATTAATGGATACAGGAAATTTCATTTGCCAGAACTGTGCCTTTATTTTATTTATGTTTTGAATAAACCAGTTATATGTCAGTGAATCTGCATTCTGAATCTTCATTCGGTCTTATATTCGTTGTCATGGTTATGTTCATGACTTGGTTACATTTAGCAGTCAGCATTGAAATACACATATGTATATTAAGAAGAAAAGAACCTTGACAGATATTTACTCTAAAAGCCTAGAAAATTGGTTGGTTTGGCATACCTACTCAATTATTTAAATTGTGTTTTGTTTAACGTTTTGAAAGTTCCTACAGATTTGAAGATAATTACATCCAAGCCCAAAATGCTCACAGGACAGCAGGCAGTGTTTGAACCCCAGACCATCCAATGACAATCCGGAATGCATACCACACAACCAGTTTGTTATCCTGTGAGATGTGAATAATTATAAATAATGTTTCTCCTTTTTTTTTTTTAACAGGTGGAGATGATTAAGCTAGAAAAGGAAATTACTTCAGAAAAAAATATTCTCACTGATGACATACAAGGAGAGGAGATAAAAACATCTCATCAAGCTGAAAACCAACATCAATGTCACATATGTCTTAAAAAATTTGCTAAACTTTCATATTTAAAAAAACATCTGTTAATTCATTCTGGTGAAAAACGATTTCAATGTCAAGTATGTCTAAAAGAATTTTCTCAATCTTCACATTTAAAAACTCACCAATCGGTTCACACTGGTGAAAAACCATTTGATTGTCCAATATGTCTAAAAAAATTTTCTCAGCTTGCAGCACTGAAAATTCATCAAGTGGTTCATACTGGTGAAAAAACATTTAAATGTCAAATATGTTTAAAAGGATTTTCTCGGTTTGAGACGTTAAAAGAGCACCATTTGGTTCATACTGGTGAAAAACCATTTAAGTGTCTCGTGTGTCAAAAAGAATTTTCTCGTCTTACAAATTTGAGAGTTCACCTAAAGCTTCACACTGGTGAAAAGCCATTTAAATGTCTTATATGTCAAAAAGAATTTAATCAGTCTACAAAATTAAAAAGTCACCTAAAGGTTCATACTGGTGAAAAGCCATTCCAATGTAAAATTTGTCTAAAAGAATTTTCTCACTCTTCAGGCTTAAAAACTCACCTATTGGTTCATACTGGTGAAAAGCCATTTCAATGTCAAATATGTCTAAAAGAATTTTCTCAATCAGGACATTTAAAAACTCACCAAACAGTTCATACTGGTGAAAAACCATATAGATGTCAAATATGTCTAAAAGAATTTTCTCAATCATCGACATTGAAAACTCACCAAGTTGTTCATTATGGTGAGAAACCATTTTAATGCTGAACATGTGTTAGAGATTGTCTTCAGATAGATCTCTAAGTTATTCTGAGGAATAAAAATCCATTAACGGATTAAAGGCATTTACTAGCTACTGGTATTAATTTTTTTTAAAGATACATGCTAGTTCAAATGGATGAATAAACCTTTTAAATAGAATATTTTTTTTAATTCTCAATCTTTGTCTTTGGAAATCACCATATTGGAATACAGAGACTAAATACGCAGCAGATGGAAAATGTTTTTTATCTCGCTGTCTTGCAAGATATTGCAGAAATACCTAAGATTTGTGTAGAAAATCTATTCTTAACAGTGGGAACTTAGCACCTGCTCAGCTTCTGCCAGCATTCAAGACTTCAACTATGTGGTGGCAAAACATGAATCTAAAGTTTTTGTAGCAATGGTAAAATGGTTGAATCAAGTCATAGAAAATGTTACATTGATAAAGGCAACCACTTGTTAGTCTATAATGATGTTATATGAGTACCTTTCTTTATGGGTGAGAGGGGGAACTCCTCAATACTGTGAAGAGGCGAAAGCTGACCTGGTTTGGTCATATTGTATGACGTGACTCACTATTAATTGTCATTCTTCAAGGTACAGAAAGGGTCATTCAAAGAAACGTTGGCTGGACAATGTATAAGAATGTACCAGCCCCTCTCTCTCTCTATCCAACGAAGAACAGCTGCTGAGTGGAAAAAGTGGAGGGATTAGGTGAAACAAAACTCACAGCACTCCATGACGAAAGACAAGAGACATGATGGTAAGTTGGTCAACAGGGCATGCATCAAGGGGCATAGATTGAACATCTTAAAGACACATCATGAGTATTTTTCTTGAAAGATGATTCAAACAGAGAATTGTTGCCCTAATTGTCTGTGCATTAGAGGCATACAGAAATACACTTCCTCTGGGCAGAACTTCTAAAAACCAGGGTAAGTCTTCAACACAACTCCACAAAGGTGACTTTAAGCAGGACTTTAGTATCAAACAGCAGACTTGAACTGCTTACCAGTTCCCAATAAGTCATCTCAACTCAACTGGAAGACATCTATGTGTTGGTAAGTATTCAGTCAGCCATATCATTTGTTTTGAGGCAAATATATATTTGGTCTATTTTTGTTTTCATGAAATGTAACTCATCTTTCCTTTGTGTTCCTCATGGAACATAGGGCCTCGGTAAGAACACGCTACTCTCCACAGTCTCTTGCTAGAGTTTCCCAGCTCTTTCCTGACCTCTCGGATTCATCCAGTATACTTCGTCGACACGTTCTTTTTGGTCTTCCTCTACGTCTTGTGCCCTGGGGGGTTTCACTCTAAGTCCTGTCTAGCTCTGTTTTTTTAAAATCTTTTCTTAGTGTGTGACCAATCCATCTCCACTTCATCTCTAAGATCTGCACCTCTATATTTTTCTGTCCACTCATCTCCCAGTTTGGTGTTTTCTATTTTGTCATGTATTTTTAAGATATTTCTCAGGCATCTGTTGATGGTTTGTACTTTTTTTTGTTGTTGCTTCAGTTGTTCTCCATGTTTCAGAACCATACAGTATGTCACGGTGAATAAGATCTTGAAGGGGGATCTTTAATAATCTTTGATGATGATGATCATGACTGTCACTGTTAATAGCTAGATGATCAAAAGACTCAACAAACTCTTTGAGAGAACAACTAAACGATGGATAATTTAATGGTTAAACACTGCATTCCTGGCTGCCGCCATATTGCATGGAATCAGTGTGTTGCTCTGGGACTGGATCGACTGTTCTAAAATCTCTCCACCAATCTTCGTCATCGTCGTAGATGTCTTGCCTTTCGATGTTTCTATTTCCCATCTTTGTTGATTGCTGTGGTCTGATGTGTACTCTGTTTCGTATGTACGTTCCGCCTTCCTCACTTCTTATTCTTATAGGATCTTGGAGTTTCTTGTCCAATAATCGTTCCGGGACGCCAAGTTTTCCGTCTTGGGTCTTGGAAATATACCGATTGGTTTTCTGTTAATGTTGCTACATCACGGGCTCTTTCATCATAACTCCTTTTGACAGTTTGTTTATGTTTCCTTTTATTTTTCAAGTATGCCCGGTGGTGCAAGATATATGTCCTTTGTTCTTGGTATTAGGGTGTGGGGTATCCGGTTTAGCAGGAGTTGGGCTGGGCTCACTCCTGATGCCAGTCTAGGAGTGTTTCTTAGTTCCAAAAGGGCTTCATACTGACCCTCATCTCATTGGTTCGCCTTTTTCATCAGATTTTTGATGATTTTAACGGCAGATTCGGCTTTGCCATTTGCTTGGTGATGACCCGGATCTGATTTTACATGAATTATGTTCCATTTTTCAGTGAATATCTTGAATTCATGAGCTGTAAATTGAGTCCCGAAATCTGACACGAAGATTTTTTTATTGCTTCCAGTGTCGTCATTTTTGTCAAGAGGTCCAAATCTATGAAGTCCACAGTGATTAGGTACTGGTTCCCTCGAATATCCATTATGTCAGCACCTACTTTTTCTCATGGGCTAATCCCCTCACAGTGTTGCCAGAGAGTCTCTTTCTGATTTCTGGGCTTTCTTTCCCGGCAAGCTGCACACGACTGTTCCATTTGTTGATCTTTGCTGAATTGTCAGGGGTGCTGATAACTTATAACCGTGATGCAGGGTATTCTATTGATGTGTATTTCTCTAGATCTAAATGCCATTTAGCATTGAATAAGTGAAGATCCTTTTAAATTCAAATACAGAAACTTTAATTCATAACTTGGAAACACAAAACGTATAATACAGTAATTACAATGGTAAACAGTATCAAGTATGAAATATTCCAATTTACTACTAGATTCTAACATAAGTACAAAACTGATCTCTATTAATTCTAACTCAAGAATAATCTATGTCTTTACTCTACTAATTTAACATCTCGAATGATCTCTGCCAGATTTCATCCCCGACTGTTTTAGATTCTATGTTCCGCATCTTTGTTATCCCCTCATGTCTGTCTTCTAACTTCCAGGTGACTTATCCATTGAAAAAATACTTTGAACGGCAGATATCTTTCTTAAATGATACATACACATTATGTAGGTCAGTGGGAGATATGTTACTGCGGAGGAGATTTCCAGGTTGGTTTTAGGTGTGTAAATTCTGATGTGCTAGATTTATACAACACTTTATGCCTTCATCTGTTCCCCCTCATACACTGACTACACTCCCAAGGTGGTCTATGGTCTGAGAATCCTGTTCTATGTCTCCAATTTGTTTGTTGTTTGCTTAAAGTACTTTTTTTTTTTTTTTTGTGGTTTATTTTGAGGCCTACTCTTTTTCCTACTTCACTTAAAGCTGTGACCTTTCTTGCATATCCTGTAGTCTGTGTGATAATAAGGCTATGTCATCAGCGAATTCCAGATCTTCCAGCTTTTGTGTGAAAGTCCATTGGATTCCTTTCCCTGAATTAGAGTAGGCTTCTTTTGTGACCCAATCCAATACTTGAAGGAACAGAAGTGGTGAAAGAAGACATCCCTGTTTGACTCATGTTGTGACTGGAAATTCCTCTGAGGCTTGCCACAGTGAGCTACATGGCAGGTGAAACCATCATAAAGGTTTTTAATTATTGTTATTTTATTTGGGATCCCGTAATGTCTTATTACTGTCCGATTTTTTGTCGATACTATCAAGGCCTTTTTCAAAGTCAAGAACTGTGGCATTAAGAGAAGATGAAATGTAAATGCTTTTTAGTAATTAACTTACCTACATTATGATGAATTATTACACTGGCTGATTGAATAAATAGCCATTCAATAGCTTCATTTTATGTAGTGTCTTTATGTTCAAAATTATGTTTTTAAATAAAAAAAATAATTAAATTACTTGTTTTTAAATCAAAACTTTTTATTCTAGTGCATACAATTCATAAATGTTCATGTTTATGTTATACCAACAAAGAAAGCTATGCCAGCACGGGGTAGTTTCTTTTTTTTATCTCTTGTTTTTAGGAAGCGCAGAAGAACCAGGAAGAAGAAGATAGCGCATTTTTTCATGATCAGTGCGCTGTGATCCCATTTCTTTTGTGAACCAGTTTTGGGAGGGGGAGGGTATCTAGAAGACTTAGCAAACACAGTTCTGCTTGGGTCAGGATTTGATCTCAAGGTCCTTGTTTGGTGGCCAAGCCGTAGCCCAACAGTTTTGGCCTCTCAGCCACACATCCCAGATATTGTGCTAACGAGGTGGCTCGAAACTAAAACTATGACTTCTTGTACAATCAATATCTGTGTATCAATCGAATATTCTGTGTCCCAGTGGATATAAAACATTGAGTAGATTTTGGCCTTGCTGTCATCGATGTCAAGACAATGACACTCTGTCTACTAACACATTCAGCAAAAAATGTGTCAGATCTTGGAATAAAACCACGCCTCCAGACAGTGGCGTAGCAATAGGTACACGTGGGCCCGGGTTCAAGAATATGTTGATGGGCCCATCCTCTTCCCATATGACTCGTATGACAAATATGTTGCATGTACATTTACTAAAAGGCTTTCCAATGCTAGCTCATGAACCCAGCTGACATAATCATTTAAGACCATGTTTAAGTATTGTTTAGCACAGTGAAAATAATCGTGTCAACCATGATAGAGAAAAATGGTACATATTGCATTGCCCAACGGGTCTATTATCTCGTTTTGAATCTGTGGGTCAAGGTAAAGCTCTTTTCCCTTAAGAATTTATGTACGGCTAAGAAATTGTCGTTGTATCATGGCTGCCTGGTCGTGCGGTTTGCGCGCTGGACTGTCGTTCGAATTTATCGACGGTCGAGGGTTCAAACCCTGCCCGCTCCCATCCCCCGTCGTCCTGCGGGAGGCTTGGACTAGGAAGTAAACTATCTTCAACTCTGAAGGAAGATCCGAATTATGTAAAACATTTTACAAAAAAACATTTTACCTAAACGAAAATCTCGCGATGACCAATAAATGAAAGGTTGTTGCATGCTCAATTTAAAACTTTAAAAGTTAACATTCACTATGCGATAAATTACTTTCAGTCAGTAATTGTCAACTTCTTCAATGTGATCCTTGCTTACATCATCCACCTTTCTCAGTCGTTCATGTAGTCTGTTTGTTTGGCAAGCTTGTTGATGAATGTAAGTAATTAGTAGGCTTATCATGTCTTGTTTTTTTACAATTCTGTTGGAAAACAAACAACATTGATGCTGTCTCGGGGTATAAAGCCGAGACCATCCGAATGACTGTCCAGTGCACATACCAGACGAAAATGCAGTCATTCAAGTGGAAGACACTATCCCATGATAAATGTAATTATCGGTCTATCTTAATTTTTTTTTTTATAAAACTCCTCCAGAATTCAGTCATGATAAGTAACTAAAAAAACATCTTTAACGATTCCCTAAATAACTGAATAATATGTTTCTTTAGCTTGTTTATTATCTACAGGGTTCGTAACCACCTTGAAAACCTGGAAAATACCTTGAATTTCATATTAAATTCAAGGCCTTGAAAAAGCCTTGAATTTCGTAAAAAAAAAAGGTAAAAAAAACTTTAATTTTAAAACTGGACCTTGAGTTTTTTCTCTCCCGATATTTGGTGTTTATTTTCGCTATTTATCACTGTGGAAACATTAAAAATTCGTTTTTATTTTCGCTTACACCAAGCAAGCATTTCACCTGGCATTATTTTGTTTTTTGAAGGCAGCGCTAGATTTAGTGTGTTGTGACTATTGACTATAATTAGAACAATTACCAGCCTAATGTGTAGGCTACACCCCTCCGGCCCACCCTCACCTAAAATCTTTTTGTAACAGAAAGAGGGACTTCGCGTAGAAAGTCCGTAAATCATCTAGATCTAGCTAGATCTAGTAAAATAGTAGCCTATCTAGAGTTAGATCTAGTGAAGATATTTTGCACATAACCTGAAGGCTCCGTGAATTTGAGTCAATTTAATTATCTCGATACATCTAATGTATAGATTACTCTAGAATCTAGAAATACGCTAGATTCTACATTTACGCTAAATCACTATCTAGAGACGTTAATTCGCACACAGCTTTGAAAAGTCCGCGAATTTATAGACTTGACTTAGATCTAGATCTAGAGTCAAGATTTACATATATATATATATATATCTACTTTTTTTCAGTACTAAATATATATATATTTTTTGTTCTTTTTACATATGTCATCTGTATGTAAATATGTTTACATATATATATATATATTGCTTGCTATGGTGCGATGCATACCTTGAAAATCTAAAAATTCTACCTTGAAAATCATTCATGAAATTGGCTATGAACCCTGTATCTAATTGTAAGTCTAAATCTAGATTTCTGGTAATAGAAATATTAAAAAAAAATATGCTTGCTTAAAAAAAATAAAAGCTGAAATAAAACACCCGGTACTATCAACGGTTTAATTAACATAGAGGGGAAAAAAAAAAGGATTCCCAATGCAACGTTACCACATTACAATAAACCAGATGAAATCAGTTCCCTACACTGGCTTTAGGTGAAAACACGGGTTAAAGTTTTGAAGTTAATATATCGTTTAATATAACGTTTATGAAATTTTAAGGAAACTTTTGTTACACCATGGTGTGTGGGCCCCTAAATGTTCGTGGGCCCGGGTTCATTGAACCCCTTCGCGCCATGGATGCTACACCACTGCCTTCAGATATACATTAGAATACAACCAAGTGTTTTGTAGTCTGCTATTACAAAAATTTGAGGACCTACCATGAACTGACCTTACAAGTTGCAACAGCTCCGCCTAACATATTACCGGTACTTGTAAATTTAATATAATTTTCCTACTAAAAAAAGATTATTTAAATTGCATTTTCAGTTAAAAAAAAAAAATTGGTTAACCGGTATTTTGTATATTTTTGAGTTTGTGGAGGATAAGGCCTGGGGTTGATTCACTGCCGTACATCCTGTACTTCCTTTAAATATTACGAGCCCACTACAAACACTTTTTAAACACGACAAAATTGCCAACCGTAATATGGTTTCTGCCTCGAAAGAAATGGGTGCGTAGTCGTTTTCCTGGATGAATCACTAGTGTTTTGTTTCTTCTCCAGTCCGGGCAGAATCTGATGTACCGTAACTAAACAAGCTGATTCTGGAGCGGCAAAGCCCGTT
The DNA here is from genome assembly GCA_030265305.1 of Biomphalaria pfeifferi. Taxonomy (NCBI): domain Eukaryota; kingdom Metazoa; phylum Mollusca; class Gastropoda; family Planorbidae; genus Biomphalaria; species Biomphalaria pfeifferi. Next base: position 5,034,319 of record JASAOG010000012.1, read on the forward strand.
GACACAGTTTGTGCATAGAATTCCCCTGCTTCATCCCTTTTGCTCTTGGCGAGATTCGTACTTGCTCGAACAGTGCTGTCCGATCTTGTGCGATTGCCTCCCCCACACTTTATTGATGCCTGTAGTTCTCACGTTTCTTGTTACTCCCAACATTAAGCTCAGCATGCAGAATGTCCTTAGGAATTTCTTCATCTAGCATGCGGAAGAGTGGCCGAGAGGCTAAGTGCGCTTGAGCTTGGTTTGGCTTGGCTTAGCTACCTAAAAGGGGTTTCGACACCCGACTCGGGCAGAGTTGTGTTTACTGAAAACCAACTCCTAGATACCACTGGTCCCACAAATGAGATTGGACCAAAAGCTCTCTGAGCATGCTATAAGCATGAAAATAGTGCTATATAAAAGCTATAATAATAAAAAAAAAATGAAAGTGACATATCCTTGCCAACGTAGTCTTCTGTGTAAAAAGAGCAGAACCACTGTGTGTATTTGTTGAGACCAATTGTGGTCTTGTATTGGTTGTTTCAAAACTTCCTGATTGGAATAACGAGCCATTCAGGGCAGCGTTTCCCAAACTGTGTTTTGCGGAACCATTGAGTTCCATGAACTACTGGAATGAACTAATCTCTAAAAAAAATAATTAAGCAAGGTGTTCCGCTAAATACTCAGATTGTGCGAAGTGTTCCATTAAGTAAACAGTTTGGGAAACACTGCTGCAGAGGATACACAGTTTGCTCCGCAGGCAGTGCGAGTGAAAACTGTTAAATCTATGCCTTTGATGTACGTATGTTGTCGCACACTAGCATAAAGAAGAGTTATCACTATACAGACGTTATAGATAAGTATTTTGTTGTCATGGTCAATTTCGTTTTAAAGTTTTGCCAATCTCATACTGACTGTATAAAACTAGGTATATCAGAGGATTGAGGATGTGAAAAAAAGCCAATGGACTTCAGACCAGCAAGTGTGCCTCTCTCTCAAGTCAAAAGGTGGCATTATCATCAGTGATCATGCACTGCAAATATAACAATACCGGTATGCAGAACTCTAGCAGATCAAAAATGCTATATCGCCAGCCGCTTTGGATGATGATGAAACACCCTCTGTAAAGGAACTGAGAGCTGCCATTGATATGCTTGAGACTTTGTAAAGTTCCCGAAGGAGATGGAATTCTTGCAGAAGCCATACGGTCTGGAAAGCATGACATACTGAAGCCGCCACTCAGTCAAGTCTGTGTTAGAGTGGTCCTCAAAGATTTAAAAGATGCAAACATTGTTACAATTTACAAAAACAAGGGAGACCACTCTGATTGTAACCATTGCAAACACTTAGGCACTGCAAAGCATCTTATATAATACAGACGTTACTTCAAATATGAAGAATATTAGGGTCTACGTCCTACGCGTCATGCATGTTAACCAATGACTTAAATTCTTCCAAGTCACTAGTTTTCTTGGCTGGCTCAGGCAACCTATATTATTCCATGCTCTAATAGCGCCAGAGAAGAAGGAGCATTTGTAGGCCTACAAATTTGTCCTAGCATATGCTGTGAGTAGGACCTGCGGGTGAACACGAAACGAAGGCATATCTAGATTTGGGGACGATTTCGCAGATATTGGGGCACTCACCTCCCACTCGCTATAAGCTACCAAGGTGAGTAAATGTTTTGACAGCTCTTAGCATCTACACGATCGTGTCAAGAGTACGGTCTCACCAAAACTGAAATTCTGGTACAAGAAGTCACAGAAGTACCCCTGGTAAGTATTGTTAATCTTGCCCTTATTTTGTTACAGGAAATTATCTAATTAGGATCAACGATTGCCAGAAACCTAAATTTAGTCACACAGATGACAAGAATTAGAAAAGGTATCATCGCGACAAGAATTAGAAAAAGTATCATCGCGACAAGAATTAGAAAAAGTATCATCGCGAAGTTTGTTTATGGCGAGTTCCGGAACTGACGCATGACGGTACTGTATAATTTGCAAAATAAAGAAAGGCTTCGTATCTAGAATATAGTCTAGTTTTCATTGTCACAGGTTGTAACAATATTAAAATAGGGTTTAAAAATGTGATTGTGATGCACTAGAAACTAAGAATAAAATGGTGAAAGAAAAAATCTAGGTCTAATTCTTTAAACTTTTAAACATAGTGACTTAGTAAGTTTATTATGGTTATTCTTATCAAACAGTTTACATAAATAATATCTTAGACGACTTAAGTTAAGTCTAAACTGACTAAACGCAAAGGTTACTGACAATAATTATAATTTTAAATTTAATTAATTTATCATTCACAATAACTAATGACAAATTAAGTGAAGAGAGTCAATACAAAAAAACAACAAATTGATGTGAAATTGATAATGATAATTTATTTAATTATCTAGAGAATAATCTAGATTTAGATTGAGTATTAGAGTCAATAATCTTATCTTATCTTCTTATCTTATATAATACAGACGTTACTTCAAAAAAGAAGATGATTACGTCCTACGCGTCATGCATTTAGTCATGCATATTAACCAATGACTTAAATTCTGCCAAGTCACTGGTTTTTCTGGCTAGCTCAGAATTATAAACTCTAGAATACTCCCCTAGATCTTGTGTTATACATATTCTATTGACTATTGAATTTTATTAATTAATAATTAATTTATATTATAAAATATTATTTACTTCTACCATTGTTCTTGTCTGATTGTCAGTGATAGTGTACACACAGTAGTGATACTAGACTCTAGTGATACTCTAATCTAGTGATAGTGATATAGTATCACAGTGAATGTGTACTTACTGTATAATATAGTAGTATAAAAAAAAATATAAATATATAATACAATTATATATATATCTATATAATAGTATATATACTATTTTATATAGATATCTAGCACTGTGACTGAAAGATCTAGATCTCTAGAATCCTATTTATATTATTCCATAATTATACTTATAAATACTAACTATACTCTCTAGTCTATACTTATACTACTATATAGATCAGTTATTCATTAGTCATTTGATCTAATTTAGAATAATTAGATGGTTAGATATATTGATAATATCTAGATTTTAACAGAGATTTAGATAATCTAGATCTAGTAAAATCACTAAACTTAGAGACACCAGTGGCAGTTCAGGACAGAAAACTAAAGTAGCTATACAGCTATACCGTAATGCCATAATGTATGTATATATAAAACCTTATTTTAAACCATAACACAACAAGGACAGAGGTACATTATTCCACGCTAGCACCAATTCGTACAAGAGGTACTCCTTCTTCCCAAGTGCCATTAGAGAATGGAATGGTTTGCCTGAATCAGCCAGGAAAACCAACGATTTGGCAGAGTTAAAGTCATTAATTAACATGAATAACTAGATTGACACATGAATAGCGTCTTTCTTTTTTTTTTTTTTTTTTGTTTTTCTTGTTAATTTAATCAATTAATTAATTATATTTTATATATTTTACAGAAGTTCTATTAACAAACATTTAGACATACATCCATTAACCGTCCATGATGGCTGACACAGAGCATGACTTAACTCTTGATCTAAACAAAGTGAAGAAGGAAAAGGAAGAAACAGAGGAAGAACAAGACGCAAAGGTGCCAGAGATAAAAATTGAGAAGATAGATGAAGAGGAGTCAGACTTGTATACACAGCAATCAGAAAACTTTGCTGAAACTTCTTATGTGGAAGATGGACACCAGGTATTCTATTATACCGGGTATATAATATATATGATAGTTGGCAGCTTCAGATTTTTAAATTTTGGCACGACAAATTGGTAAAATTAGATTGCTATATTTATTTTAGTTTTTTTTTCAAAGAGACATATGTCACTAATGACTGTAGCCTTTCTAGATCTGTTGGGCACACCTCTCTAGTCGACGACCTGACAAAAAAAAAATGAGGGGGTGGAGGTTGCAACTGTTCAATTTATTTATTAAGGGACAAAAAAAATTATTTTTTATTGTAATTAACTATTCATGTTTGAAAAATTACAAAGTGCAGTGGCATTAAAGTAAGATAAAATCAGAATATTTCTCATTAGAGACGTTTCATCCTATTATATATATTATAGCTTTTATTTAGCGCTACTTTCATGCTTATAGCACGCTCAGAGCGCTAAGGTCCAATCTCATTTGTGGACCAGTGAGGGGGGTACCTAGGAGTTGGTTTTCCGTGCTGCCTTTGGGCGCTCAGTAAACACAACTCTGCTTGAGTTAGGTGTCGAACCTCGAGCCCCCTTCTAGGTAGCCAAGCCAAGTTCAAGCGCACTTGGCCTCTCGACCACGCTTCCTATTAAAATGAATACCATTTTCATAAGAGGATTCTGAAACATTATCAACTTTTTTAACTATTCAAAAATGTGTCAGAATATCCCGCACTATGCTAGCAAGCCTCATTCATCTTGGCATCAGAGTCATAGGAGGAAATGATTATGCCTATATGGTAGCTAAAAAAAGAATCGTTGGAGATTCTAACTAAATTACACAGGTTGAAGATAGTGTATACAGTGTTGACGTCACATATTGTGTTATGTATACTTAGCTTAAGATAACAAGTGGTAGTAGAGTATATAAAGTAAAAGTGTATTTATTCTATTTAAAGTCATCAATTATGTCTACTAGAAAAAATATACCATCATCTTCAAAAGAAAAGGCTTATGAAAAATAAGATTCATAGCCCTTTCATTATCAGACCATTGCGAATCATAGATTAAAGTCTTCTAACATTGTCAGTAACAGATCTTTATGGAGACTGCTTGCCGCCCAAAGGCTGGCCACATAACAGTTGTAGACTAAGGGCTATACAAACAGATGACCTTTACAATATTTTCAGTATAGATCTCTCAAGGTCTGAAAGGGGAACTTTTATCCCTTGATAAATCAATTTTTGTGAGGATTTCTATTATTATGATTATGTCAGTGTTTCAAAATGTATGCTACATAGAAAGCTTGTTTCCTATTTCGGCACAAAATATTATTCAGCATTTTGTCTTTAAAAAATAGTTACTTTTTTTTTCTTTAAAAAAATATATATATTATTATATATGTTAATTTCATTAGACAATTTGTTGTTCTTTCACCTATCTCTTAACATATTTGGGGCACCACACATGATTTGTCAAATTAGCTGCTGCATTATTATAAATGTTTAACGTATAATGTGAGATTTAAATTGATATTTATGCTAGAAACCTTTAAATTTGTTTTGGCCAACCTGTATAATGATTGTAAATTACCAGCTCTAGCATTTAGATTTATGATGTGTGAATAATTACAAAAAACTTTTTTTTACAGATAGAGACCATTAAGGAAGAAAAGAAAATGACTTCAGAAAAAAGTGTCTCCACTGATGACATAGAAGATGATGATGTTGGAAATCATTCTAAAGCTGAAAACCAACATCAATGTCACATATGTCATAAGAAATTTGCTAAACTTCAGAATTTAAAAAAACATCAGTTAATTCATTCTGGTGAAAAACAATTTCAGTGTCAAATATGTCTAAAAGAATTTTCTCAGTCTTCTCATTTGAAAACACACCAAGTGATACACACTGGGGAAAAACCATTTCAGTGTCAAGTATGTCAAAAACAGTTTGCTCAACTTGCAGGATTGAAAATCCATCAAGTGGTTCATTCTGGGGAAAAACGATTTAAATGTAAAATATGTCTAAAAGAGTTTTCTCAATCTTCGGCATTGAAAACTCATGAAGTGATTCATACTGGTGAAAAACGATTTCAATGTCAAATTTGTCTAAAAGAATTTGCTCAATCTGCAACATTGAAAACTCACCAAAAGGTTCACACTGGTGAAAAACCATTTCAATGTCAAATATGTCTTAAAGAATTTTCTCATTCTTCAACATTGAAAGATCATCAAAAGGTTCACACTGGTGAAAAACCATTTAAATGTGAAATATGTCTAAAAGAATTTTCTCATTCTTCGAATCTGAAAACTCACCAAACAGTTCATACTGGTGAAAAACCTTTTAAATGTGAAATATGTCTAAAAGCATTTACTCAGTCTGCTACATTGAGAGCTCACCTAGCGGTTCATACTGGTGATAAATCATTCAAATGTCTTGTATGTCTAAAAGAATTTTCACGTCTTTCCAATTTGACAACTCACAAAAAGATTCATACTGGTGAAAAACTATTTAAATGTGAAATTTGTCTAAAGGAATTTTCTAAATCTGACAGGCTAAAAACTCACCTAAATGTTCATACCGGCGAAAAGCCATTTAAATGTGAAATATGTCTTAAAGAATTTTCTCAGTCTGCAAATTTAAAAACTCACCAAAAGCTTCATACTGGTGAAAAGCCATTTCAATGTAAAGTATGTTTGAAAGCATTTGCTCAATTGTCAAATTTAAAAGCTCACCAATCTGTCCATAACCGGTAAAAAAAAAAAGTTTTTTTTTTAAACCTTCAACATTGGAAACTCACAAAGCAGTTGAGTTGATAATTGATGAGATACCATTTTAAATGGTTAACATATCTAGAAGGATTTTCATTGCAACAGATTTAAAAGATCATTAAGCTTTGTTAGTATTGTTACTTGGTAGTGTAAATCATTTAAATATGAAATATATTAAAAGGGATTTACTTACTTACATAGACTTAGATCCTCCCAAGCCATCTGGCGCATTAGGTGGCAAGCTGTCTCAATGAAGATCTGTCACTAGCAATGCCAGAAGCCTCTTATCTCTAATCATTGATTCGCAATGGTCAACTGTTCTGAGGTCCTTCATGAAAGTATGGCGCCAAGTTATACAAGGAGGTCCCTGTTCAAGCATCACTTGCTCTTTAACTCTTATACAGGATTTTGCAGAATACCCCAGTACTGGTTTCTAAGACAGTCAAGGCCAAAACTGTGGTGTCAAAACATGAATCTTAAGTTTTTCTAGCTAAGGTCAAATGTTTAAAGCAAGTCACAGTGTTACATCAATGAAGGCAAGAAAAATGTTAGTCTTTAATAATCATTATGTCATTATATTGCTTTATGACAGTAATAGTTTGTCTACATACATCAAAAGCTTAGAGTGGAAAGTTTTCATAGCCATCTTAGGGACTGACTTAGAGTTAGGTCCTCCTGCACCGTTTGGTGCATAAGGCGGCAAGCTGCCTCCATAAAGATCTGTCATTGGCAATGTCTGAAGCCTCCTCCCACTTGGTGTCCACTATTCTGAGGTCCTCCATGAAAGTGTGGCGCCAAGTTATACAAGGACGTCCCTGTTTGCTCTTTCCTCCGTGTCATCGCAACTCTTTGTATGCGTAGTTCAGTTTGTCGTAGAACATGTTCCACAAATCTCATGCGACGCTCTGTCACAACCTCACTAAGTGTTCGACTCTAAGTTCGGCAAAGGAATTCCTTGTTTGAGACCCGATCTGTGTAACTGACTAACAAAATCTGTGTCAGCCATTTTTGTTGAGCCACATTTAGTCTTTTCTCAATTTTGACAGATGACTTCCATGTCTCGCATGCATATGTTGCAGTTGGAATGTGTTGAGAAGGTGTATTATTGTCTCGAGTTCAATGGCTTGGCTTGTCCAAATAGGCTGCAGCCTTTGGTAAATGCTCCCTGCCTTTCCTATTCTGCATGCTACATCATATAGGCATCCCCATCATTTGTTATGATGCTGCCAAGGTAAGTGAACTTGTCCAACTCTTCAAGTTTTGACTTGCCAAGTCAGACGGGGCACCCTTTGCCTTATATATTATATCCCACTCGCAAAATTTTAGTCTTGTCCAAGTTTATGCGAAGGCCAATTTTGGGTGCCTCTCTATCTAGGCTATTGTCATTTTTGTATGCATTTATTTGTAGTCCCGAGTAGTGTAACGTCATCGGCAAAGTCCAAGTCCTTCATTTGGTTTTGTACATGCCATGGAATACCAGAGGCAGTCTGGTTCATTGCTCTCCTCATTATGTAGTCGATGGCTAGGAGGAAAAGGAGGGGAGATAAGTTACATCCCTGTCTTACACCTGTCTCGATGCTAAAAATAACTCTGTTGTTCCTTCTTCTGTTTTAATGCAGCAACTAGACTGACTATAGGTGTTGTAGGATCTGGAAGAATTTTTCTGGGGTGCCATATTCTCTTACTATTTTCCATAGTGATTCTTGGTGGACACTATCAAACACTTTCTTAAAGTTTACGAAACTTATCGGTAGCCGTTGTTGATACTCAGGACTTTTTTCTATGATATTGTTCTATATATCTTAGAGACACATCATAGTTATTTATGTTCTTGAAAGATCGTGATTCTAACCAACAAGTTTTACACTATTTTTCTGTGCACTATTTGCATACAGAAGTAGATATCCTCTAAATGTTTCAAGTCTCAGCGCAAGTGGAAGGAATGAATGAAAGGAAGGAATATTTGTATTTCAATGAGTCATAGTGTTGTTCATTGTCTCCTTTTTTATTCCCCATGAACTGTACATTGTTTAGGTGCTCTTTGTCTTTGTCACAATTTTATTATGTTTTATTGTTTTTATTTAGTTTGCTGGCTGATTTTATTAAAAGTAATTAGTAAATGTGCTAATACTTATGTTTCTTGTACTGTACCAGTATTTGAAAATATTTAGTATATTGGGAACAAAACCTGAACTACTGGCCCAAATAGCACAGTCCACAGCAGCCCTTTTAAAATAATATGGAAAAACAAAGGCTTAGCCCTCTGCACCAAAATCAGACTGGTGCGCTCCCTGGTCATTGCCACATTTTTATATGCTTGTGAGTCTTGGATGCTGACTGGAGAACTAGAGAGGAGGATCATAGGTATCACATTCAAAGACCGCATCACAAACCAAGAGATTAGAGACAGGGTTACTGCCGCGATTGCATCCCATGATGACCTGCTATCGTAAAAAAAACGCAAGCTTAAAATCTATGGCCATATAACAAGATCTTTGGGGCTCACAGAGACCTTCCTTCAAGGAACAGTACCAGGAAAAAGAAGAAGAGGCAGACAGAGAAAGTGATGGGACAACATAAAAGAATGGACAGGCCTGCCATTGAAAGAGGTTCTAACTAAGGCAAAAGACAGAAAGGAATGGAGAAAGACGGTTGACGAGTCTTGCATGGTGCCCCAATGGTCCAAGAGACTAAGGTAAAGGTAAAAGTATGTTGGCTATTCTTCTTGGAAAAAACATTTAAATATTAATTTAAGTTATTTTGTGCAGTGTATCTGCGTGTTAAAAATTACTATTTTTTTTTTTTTTATGTGCTATTTTGGCTACATAACCATTTGATTATTCATTCAATAGCTTCATTTTATGCATCATGTCTTTATGTTAAAAATGTTTCAATTCAAATGCATATAATTCAGAGATGTTCAACCGTATATGTATTGCTAAATATCTTTTATATTAAGTTATTTTTGTAATTATATTAGACTAATTAAGGAAGCTGTATGACTTCCATTACTGGAGATAGTGTTGATGAAAAAAATATTCATGAAAATGAGGCTGTTTAAAATTATTATTGTATGGTAAAAAAAAAAAAAAAGATCTACTCGACACTTATAATAGAAGCTTGACTAAACCAGCAATAAATTATACACAATGATTTTGTGTTTTATCTGTGTATCATTCATTCAGTGTCTCAGTGGATACAAAAGCTTTAGTAGGTTTTGACCTTGATTCCATCAATGTCTCAGTATTGTGATATCTGTGTGTCATTCATTCAGAGGATACAAAAGCTTTAGTAGGTTTTGACCTTGATTCCATCAATATGTCTCAGTATTGTGATATCTGTGTGTCATTCATTCAGAGGATACAAAAGCTTTAGTAGGTTTTGACCTTGATTCCATGAATGTCTCAGTATTGTGATATCTGTGTGTCATTCATTTAGACGATACAAAAGCTATAGTAGGTTTTGACCTTGATTTCATCAATATGAAGACCATAAAGACACTCTTGTATACAATAAGCAAACCAGTCTTCAGATCTTTGAATAAAACCAAATGTTTGTAGTCAGCTAGTATAATCATTTTAAAGTCTTGAATATTTGAATGCATACTATAAACTGCCCTTCCAAGTTGATACAGCTCCCCCCCCCCCCCCCCCCCCTCTTTGACATTTCTTTGCACAAATTGTGCTGCAATTATGTAGAAATTTTTAGATTCACTTAAAATTATTTTTTAAATGACAAGATGTTTCTTCACCTAAAGAGAAGATATATAATATATATTATTTGGGAAAGAACAATTGATGAGTATAATTATAAATTTAATGTTAAATACAATCGCAAATGCATTCATTGAGGTGTTTTCATTTTAAAAATACAATCATGTACTAATCCTGTTGTTAAACATTTTCTAGGTTGAAGGCTATTAGCAAAGCCCGTCTGATTTTTTTTAATAAAACGACGTTTTTTTGTAGTCTGCTTGTAGGCCTATTATCATTTTTAAGCCCTGAAAAATTGGAATGTATACGACGAACTTCCAAGTTTCTACAGTCAAGCATGACTCTTTTTTATTGGCATATTTTCTGCAGCTAAATGAGATACCTGTAGGGACAGAAGTAATATGTGGAGGCCCTACACTTTTTTGAAAGCTTTAATAAAAATCCTCTTAATAACACTATTTTTTTAATGTTAATATTTTCGATCAAAGACATAGAGTACCGGTACTTGTAAATTTAATATAAATTAACTTTTTTTTTTCTTAAAAAAAAAAGATTATTTAAAATGCATATACCCGGTATTTTGAGTTAATGCCCTGGGTTGACCCACTGACGTAGATTCAATGTTACCATTACTAGCCCTCTTAAGCTGACATTGTTTAAACACGATAAAGCTCTCAACTAGTTTTTTGGTTTCTTCTCGAGTCCGGACAGAACCCGATGTACCGTAACTAAACAAGTTGATTCTGGAGCGGCAAAGTTGGCCATAGTTTGTGAATGGAATACACAACCTGTTTTAGAACTAGCGGTATCTGATATGCCAGCTTTCTTTGTCCTGTCTATATATAAGCAGCCTTATCCGTTTTGCACTTGGCGAGATTCGTATCAGCAAGAACAGTCTGTCTCTATATTGTCAGATTTTGTGTGAATTCTGTGCGGGTGTTATGTCCAAGTCAACATAATCTCTGTCAAAAGAGAAGGGAATGAAATTCCTGCAGAAGCCATTCTGGCTGGAAAGCATGACAACTGAAGCCACAACTCAGAGGAAGACCGCTCTGACTAATCACTGCTAAGTATTTTCAAGACTTATTCAAGAGTAGGCCTACAACTAAAGCTGGTGAAAACAAAAAGACGGCGCATCGAGATTAGGGAGCTGTTGTTCGCCGACTATTCGGCACTCATCTCCCACTTGCAAGAAGAATTACAAAGATGAGTAAATGCTTTGGTAGTTATATGTCAAGAGTACAGTCTCACCAAGACGGAAACTGTGATACAAGAAGTCACAGAAGTACCCGTGTTAAGTCTAAGCATTGGAAATGTTACCCTTATGGCGGTGCAGGAATATATATATATATTTAGTAGGCTATATATACTTAAATGATTGCCAGAAACCTAAATTTAGATGTTGAGACGAAAAGCTTTTGCAAAAATATTTGTCAGAGTAGAATCTATTTTTCAGATTAAAAAAAATAGGCCCTTTAACATTTTTTTAAAAATTTGTTGGGCCGCTACCGATAAGTTCGCCCATGACTAGATCAGCTAGTGACTGCTTGAGTCTAGATCTAGATCCAGATAGATCTAGATAGTACAGTATAAAAAGTAAGGAAGTTGGCAATCATGGCGATGGTTGTGTAGGGCGAGTTCCGGACTGACGCCTGACGGTAATGTAAGTGCAAAATAAAGAAAGATTTAATTTCAACGCTGTAGCAATATCCCTTGAACCCCTGCAGAATTACCGCAATATCTTATCTTACGTTAGTCGTTACTTCAAAAAAGTTGATTTAGATCTAGAAGAGTCTATTATTAATTATTTAGTCTATTGTCTATTCAGTCTGTGACTATTGAATCCTCTAGACTATTATTATAATTATAGTATTATATATATATAGTCTAGAGGATAGTACTATAAAATACGCTGTGACTGTCTCACACTGTCTGAGTCTGAAGTTATCAGAAGTATAAGTATAGGACTATCACTATAGTATAGTCAGTAGATTCTACTCATTTTTTTTATCTAGATCTATTAGATATAGTAAAATAATAGTTTTATCTATAATAGAGATCTAACTATAGTATAACAGACTAGACTAGTAGCCTGCCTAAGTATGATCAGGATGTAATTATCTTCTCTTATGAAGTAACATAGACATGATAGACTTGTATACCAACTTGTATTACATCTGTAATCTATTAAGAAGATGGATCTAGATCTAGAAAGTTCATTTATAAATAAATATTTCATTACAATGTATTCAATAATACATGCTAAGGCTAAGACAGTTTAGACACTTTTTGATTTTCTGTTACTGCAGTGTTACTGTTATTATTATTAGTAGTAGTAGTACTAGTAGTAATAAGTGTTATACTCACTGGTCACTTATAGTGTAGATCTAGAATTTAATCTAGATCTATTCTACTATTCAATTTCTAGTTAGTAACTTTTTTATCATACTTATAGATAGTGTTAATAATCTATTTGAAGTATTTGCAGTGGGTTGAGTGTTGTTTCTAATTCTAATAATTTTTGTCATGATTAGTCAACATGAAATCAATGTTTCATTTTTTGTAGTATTGTAATTCTAAGTCAAGATCTAGATTGGCTATAGGCATAGCGGCATAGCCATATTTACAAAAGTATATATTTATAATGTTATATATCAAATTATTATGATTACACTACCCACACCATATTTTCTAACTAGATCTAGAATAGGTACTAATAATTACTAATTGAATACTAGATCTGAGTTTGACTAAGACTCAGTAAGAGAGTCTGATGATTCCTACTTATTTTCTTATTGTGATTTTTACTGTGATCCTACCATAGCTGATGATAGCCATGGGCAAAAAGTAAAGTGTGCCATGCCAATTAGATGCAATAGAAACAAAAGCAAGTTTTTAAAAGGGGGATGGGGGGGGGGAGGGAATGTGTTTGGGGGGAGCCACTATAGTTTGCTTAAAAATTTTAAATGTTTTGGCATTGATGGTCCATTGCATCATATAGGATTAAAGATTTTCTGATAAGGAGAGAACAAACTGTAATAATAAATAACTCTATATCAGTACCAATAGCAGTAAACTCAGGTGTACCTCAAGGAACAGTCTTGGGTCCACTACTATTTTTAATTCACATTTATAAATGATTTACCAAATTGCATTAGTTCAGGAACAAAAGTCAGCTTATTTGCAGACGATTGCATAATACATAGAATAATAACAACACAAGATACAGAAATTTTACAAAGAGAAATAGGTGAATTACAGAAATGGTAATCTAATTGGAGCATGTCTTTCCACCCAGAAAAATGTCAGCTATTAAGAGTAACAAAAAAACTAAAACAAATTAATTCCACTTATCTTATTCATGGTAAACCAGTAACACAGACTAATAACACAAAATACCTAGGTGTTATAATAAATGAAAAACTGTCATGGAATCCCCATATTGATCAGTGGCGTAAAGTAAGCATCTATTTTTGTTCTCATTTTTCTATTACCAGAAATCTAGATTTAGACTTAAAAAGTAGATATTAAAGAAGAAAAAGAAGCATCATTTTCTGTTAATTAGAGAAACGTTAAAGATGTTGACTTTTTTAGCTCCTTATCGTGACTGAATTTAGGAGGAGGTTTATAACAAAAATTTTAAGATATATATAGATCTAGCAATAATTACATTCATCGTGGAATAGTGTCTTTCATTTAAATCGATGCTTTGTCGTCTGGTATGTGCACTGGAAAGTCATTAGAATGGTCTCCGGTTTATACCCTGAGACAGCATCAATGCTGCTTGTTTTCAAACCGCGTCATCAATAAAAAGGATAGGACTACTAATTACTTAATTACTTCAACAAGCTTGCCAAACATACAGACAACATGAACGACTGAGAAAGGTGTATGGTCTAAACAAGGAGCACATTGAAGAATTGAAATTACCGAAAGTAACTCATCGCATAGTGAATGTTAGTTTTAACTTTAGCATGCAACAACCTTTCATTTAGCGGACATATGCTAGGACAAATTTGTACAAACGCTCCTTCTTCCCTAGCCCTATTAGAGCATAGAATGGGTTGCCTGAGCTAGCCAGGAAAACCAGTGACTTGGCAGAATTTAGGTCATTGGTTAATATGCATGACGTATAGGGCGTAATCATCTTATTTTTGAAGTAACGTCTGTAATATATAAGATAAGATCAGCATTTATCTCTCTCTCTCTCCTTTTTTTCTTTCTTTTTTTTGTTTTTTTGTTTTTCTTGTTAAATTAATCAAATTATATTTTATATATTTTACAGAAGTTCTAAAGTTCTATTAACAAACATTTAGACATACATCCATTAACTGTCCATGATGGCTGACACAGAGCATGACTTAACTCTTGATCTAAACAAAGTGAAGAAGGAAAAGGAAGACCCAGATTTGTTAACACAACCATGTGAAGAACAAGACTTCAAAGTACCAGAGATAAAAAGTGAGAAGATAGATGAAGATGAATCAGACTTGAATACACAGCAATCAGAAAATGCTGCTGAAACTTCTTATGTGGAACCCAAAATTGAGAAGATAGATGAAGATGAATCAGACTTGTATACACAGCACTTAGAAAATGTTGCTGAAACTTCTTATGTGGAACCCAAAATTGAGAAGATAGATGAAGATGAATCAGACTTGTATACACAGCAATCAGAAAATGTTGTTGAAACTTCTGATGTGAAACAAGAACTCCAGGTAATCTATTATATATATATATATGATAGTTTGCAGCTTCAGATTTTTAAATTTTTGGCATGACTAGACGGTGAAATTTTAATGATTTGACTGTATGGAATTTGCCCCTTGTTGTGTGGAGGGAGAGTGGCCCTTGAGGGACTGCAGGCACGACATGGCCTAAATTGTGCCGATGTGCCCAAAATCACAAATCACGGTGAAATTGCAATTCTTCCTTTCATTTTTAAAAAAAAGAGGAATATGTCACTAATACTGCTGTGTTTCTCAAACTGTAGGGTGTGCCTCCCTAGTCGACAACCTGGCTAAAAAAAAAGGGGCGTCGCAACTGGTCAATTTATTTATTAAGAGACAAAAAAAATATTTAAAAAAATTTATCAATTCATGTTACAAAGTAGAATGGCATTAAAATGAAAAGTTACATTATTTTTAATTAGAGATGTGATTTCATCCTAATAAAATATATACTATACCATTTTTTTGAGAGAAGTCTGCAACATTATCAACTTTTTGAACAATTCAGAATGTCCTGGACTATGCTACCCAGCCTCATATTGGCGTCATAATTTTTTTAAGAATTATGTTTATTGCATGGGTTGGAGATAGAGTGAATATAGTTTTGATGTCACATATCGTGAAATACATAGCAAAAGTGTGTTGATTCTATTTAAAGTCTTTAATTATGACTAAAAGAAAGAACAAAACATTATGTTCAAAAGAAAAGGTTTATGATTTATATAATAAAGAGTCGTAGCCCTTTCTTTATCAGACCATTACGAATCATAGATTAGAGGTAAGAGGCTTCTGACATAGCCAGTGAGCCCAAAGGCTCTGAATGGTGTTGAAGGATCTAAGTCTAAGTAAGTAGGTTAGATGTTGAGGCATTGAATGGTGCTTGAGAGTCTAAGTAAGTAAGTTGATCAGTTAGAAGACAGTGCAGAACTGTTAAGAACTGCCCAGTATTTCCTCATCAGAAAGAATATGCTGAAGCTCTCTCTTGACTTATATATAGTGTTCTCTGATTTGGGACCAAGCTGGTTTGCATGGATAGACCTTGTAGCAGTGTTGCATGTGTTTTAACAGCTCTTCAATTTTGCACATTGTTTCGTCGAATCATTCTTGGTGCTTTCGATTTGCTTAAGCAAGAATACTACTAGCCACAGTGTTTACAGACATAGATGCATTACAGTGTGTATTATATTTTATGGTATCTACTATTTTGTTTCTTGATTTTTTTTATTTTTTTTTACACGTTTTCAGAATGATGAATGAAAGAAAGAGAGAGTGAAAAATAATGTAGTCAATGTTACCATTTTGTGTATGTGTATGTTTTCACTATTTAGAATAAATCCCATTAGCAAGAATTTACTTTTGTAATGTTGTATAATACATGTGTTGCTTGTTGCTATTATAGAAATCAATAACTAGCAATGGTTGCATTTGCCCAAACGCACCCTTGATAAGATTTTGTGGCAGAGTGTTGGCTTTTGAACCAATTGGTTCCAGGTTCAAATCTTGGTGCAGACTATTTTATTATTTCAGAATTTTTAGGATCCCCCAAGTTGACCCAACTCTAAAGGCTACCCGATTTAAATGGGTAAAGTAAATACAGTTGATTTTGTGCTGTCCACATATCTGTTGTAGACTGCCTGTTATACAAACTGACGACCTTTACATTATCTGCCCTCTAGATCGCAAGGTCTGAAAGGGGAACTTTTAACCCTTGATAAATCAATTTTTATAAGGTTTTATATTATTATGATTATGTAAGTGTTTCAGAATTTTTGCTACATAGAAAAGTTGTTTCCTATTTCTGCACAAAATATTATTCAGCATTTTGTCTTTATGAATAATTTTTTTTACAGGTAGAGACCATTAAGGAAGAAAAGAAAATGACTTCAGAAAAAAGTGTCTCCACTGATGACATAGAAGATGATGATGTTGGAAACCATTCTAAAGCTGAAAACCAACATCAGTGTCACATATGTCATAAGAAATTTGCTAAACTTGCAAATTTAAAAAAACATCAGTTAATTCATTCTGATGACAAACCATTTAAATGTCAAGAATGTCTTAAAGAATTTTCTCATGCTTCAGCACTAAAATATCATCAGAAGGTTCACACTGGTGAGAAACCATTTAAATGCGAAGTTTGTCTAAAAGAATTTTCTCAGTCTGCACATTTGAAATCACACCAAGTGATACATACTGGGGAAAAACGATTCAAATGTCAAATTTGTCTAAAAGAATTTGCTCATTCTGCAACATTGAAAACTCACCAAAAAGTTCATACTGGTGAAAAACCATTTAAATGTGAAATATGTCTTAAAGAATTTTCTCATACTTCAGCATATAAATATCATCAAAAGGTTCACACTGGGGAAAAACCATTTAAATGTGAAATATGTCTGAAAGAATTTTCCCATGCTGCGAATTTGAAAACTCACCTTGCGGTTCATACTGGTGAAAAGCCATTTAAATGTGAAATATGTCTAAAAGCATTTACTCAGTCTGCTGCAATGAGAGCTCACCTTGCGGTTCATACTGGTGATAAATCATTCAAATGTGAAATATGTCTAAAAGAATTTTCTCATCTTTCCAATTTGATAACTCACAAAAAAATTCACACTGGGGAAAAACTATTTAAATGTGAAATATGTTTAAAAGAATTTTCTAAATCTGACAGACTAAAAACTCACTTAAATATTCATACCGGTGAAAAGCCATTTAAATGTGACATATGTCTTAAAGAATTTTCGCAGTCTGCAAATTTAAAAACTCATCAAAAGCTTCATACTGGTGAAAAGCCATTTCAATGTAAAATATGTTTGAAAGAATTTACTCAATCTTCAAATTTAAAAACTCACCAATCTGTCCATAAACGATAAAAAAAACCAGTTTAATGTCCAATATGTTTAAATAATTTTTAAATCTTTAACATTGAAGACTCACCAATCAGTTGAGTTCGTAATTGATGAGAAACCATTTTAATGGTACTTGGTAGCCTTTTAAAGATGAAATATATCAAAAGGGATTTACTTTTTTTACATAGACTTAGATCCTCCCAAGCCATTTGGTGGCAAGCTTTCTTTATGAAGATCTGTCACTGGCAGATCTAATCTATGATTCACAATGGTCAACTGCTCTAAGGTCCTCCATAAAGTATGGAGCCAAGTTATACGAGGACATAAGTTTTTTGTTTACCTACTGGTATTTTAAATGTTCCTTCAGATTTGCTGGATGGTTGAGGGTGGTAGCGAGTTCAAACCTGGGACCATTTTGACCTCAAACAACAGTCTAGTGCACAACAAACACAAACAAGTGAAATATTTTATTTTTTTTAAAAAAAAAGCTGATCTAAGGGGAAGAAATTCAAACCTACAGCAAAATGAATAATGTAGAAGCTATTTTCCTTTTTCAATATTAAGCTAAACAATAATTGGTTGTTTTTTTTTTGTTGATTCATGTATAGTCTACACCAATGAATAATTGTGCAGTTTCAACTTGTTCTGAGAATCTGGTGTCTGTGAAATGTGTTCAAACTTTTTACCATACAAACAGAGTGAGTTCATATAAGCTTTGTTAAAACACAACTCTACAAAGATGTCTATACGTAGGATTGCTGAGCAGAACTGAACTGCTGATTAGTCCCATATCTCAGCGCAAGTGGAAGGAATCAATATTTGTATTTCAATGAGTCATAGTTTTGTTCATAGTCTCCTTTTTTATTCCCCATGAATTGTAAATTGTTTAGGTGCTCTTTGTCACAACTTTATTATGTTTTATTATTTATATTTAGTTTGCTGGCTGATATCGTTATAAGTAATTAGTAAATATGCTAATACTTGTGTTTCTTATACCAGTATTTTAAAATATTTAGTATGTTGACTATTCTTCTTGTAATAAACATTTATGTATTCATTTAAGTTATTTTGTGCAATGTATCTACGTGTAAAAAATTAATATTTTTATTTAATATATGTGCTATTTTGGATACAATAACCATTTGATTATTCATTCATAGCTTCATTTTTTATGCAGCATATTTTTATGTTATGCATACAATTCAGAGATGTTCAATAGTATATGTATTGCTAAATATCTTTTATATTAAGTAATTTTTGTAATTATATTAGACTAATTAAGAAAGCTGCATGAGCGTCATATACTGGATATTGTGATGATGATAAAAATATTCATGAAAATGAGGCTGTTTAAAATGCTACTTATATTGTATGGTAAAAAAAAAAGTAGATCTACTCAAAACTTATAATAAAAGCTTGACTAAACCAGCAATAAATTATACAAATTGATTTTGTGTTGTATCAGTGTATCAATAATTCAGTCTCAGTGGATACTAAAGCTTAAGTAAATTTTGGCCTTGGTCTGATCAATGTGAAGACAATAATTACTTTTTTTACAATCATTAAACCATGTCAGGCCTGATAGATGTTTAAATAAAACCAAGGTTTTTTGTAGTCTGCTAGTAAAATCATTTTTAAGCCTTGAAAATTTGAATGCATACTATGAACTGGCCTACAAAGTTGCTGCAGCCCCGCCTGACATTTGTTTGCACAAATTGTGCTGCAATTATGTAGAAATTTTGAGATTCAGTTAAAATTATTTTCTAAATGACAAGACCTAAAGAGAAGATATATAATATACAGTAATTAGGAACGGACAATTAATGAGTTTAATTATAAATTTAATGTTAAATACAACTGCAAACGCATAAAATGTAGTTTTCATTTTAAAAATACAGTCATGTAGAAGGCCTATTTTAACAAACATTTTAATGTTTAAGGCAATTTAAAATAAATTTAACAAAACTATCGGGTGAAAAATCTTTCAAAGTCAAAACTGTAAATATACCAAAAGATATTTACTAGATTTAAAACATTTATTCGTTTATACCTGAGAAAGACCTTCTTTGAGACACATCATATGAAACGAGGCATATAGCTCAAGTTACTGGTACACGTATGTTTGACAAAAGAAAAAAGAAAGTAGGCCTACTGTCACCATTCTAGTGCCTAATTAAAAAATATGGAAATTTTCTTTTTACACCATTAGCCTATCTTCATTTCACCACACACCGATTTAATCTTACTAGTAGAAACAACGAATTTGATTTTTTGTCTTTACTATGCAGCGTCACATAAAGGCTACTACAGAACTATTTTACAGTACCTCGATAGAAAATAAGTTAAATAATGTTATAAAAAAAAAAAAAGAGGGGTTTTTAAATTATAAGCTTCTTAGCTATTCTCTTGGGATGTGGGGATTTTCGTTTGCATTTTTTTTAAAAATATTTTCTTTGTTTTATAGAAGAGGGGGATATAACTGCAAAACCCCCTGATAGGGGTTTTTAAACTCAAAACCCATTGGCTGCGCTGAGGCAAGTGATGGTTTAGTATTAAAATCTCACCTAAAATAAGTAAAATCAAAGCAAAAAAAAAAATAAATCAGTCACTAAACCCCCACTTCCCTGTAAAGGAAGGATTTCAATGGGGGGGGGGGGGTTGAACCATGATATGCCCTATAGATTGCAAGGTATGAAAGGGTACTTTCAGTGTCGTCACTCAGGGGGGGGGGGGGGGGAGAGCTGGGTTGAACCATGATATGCCCTATAGATTGAAAGGGTACTTTCAGTGTCGTCACTCAGGTTGTTGCCAACTTTTCAAATTTCTCTCCCAAATTTTCCAATAAAAACTATCGTTAGTTTGTTTCTTTAACATAGACCTATAAGGCTGCATTGAGCTGATTACTTAATTTCATCAGTAGTTAATAAGAGTTAGACAAATGTAAAATGAGTGTTGAGTGTATTTTAAAATTAAACATAGGCCTGTAGCCTGGAGTGAACTAATTACCTACTTTCATTGAAAGTTAGACAACTATCAAATTGAGTGTTGACTACATTTTAAAATTTCCTTTTTCATAACATAGTATCCAAATAATAAATCTTCTTATCTTATATAATACAGACGTTACTTCAAAAAAGAAGATGATTACGTCCTACGCGTCATGCATTTAATCATGCATATTAACCAATGACTTAAATTCTGCCAAGTCACTGGTTTTCCTGGCTAGCTCAGGCAACCCATTCCATGCTCTAATAGCACTGGGGAAGAAGGAGTATTTGTAAATTACCAGCAATTAATTGATTCATGTCTTGTATTTGCCAATATATATTTGTGCAAAGTTTCAACTTGATCTGGGAATGAATGTGTGAGGAATAACGTGCCGTGGCCGAAAATGAGCAAATTTCTCATTTCCTATGAACACGAAGATGACTGTAAAGACAATACTCGCTTTAAACGGCTGACCGCATAAATAGCATGGGTACATTTGGTCAGTTGTAGATAGGCCTGGTTCTTCTCTCAGCTTTTTTGCTGGTTCGACGCTCTTTCATGCTGACCATTCGGTTGGGAAGGCGATTGTTTGGCATGTGGACTTACATATCCCGCCCATCGAAATTGGGACCTTTTTACTGTGGCATGGATACTGTTCATATTTGACAACTGTAAGATTTCAGTAAAAAATTTCAGTATCTGGTATATAATCATACGAATGCACCTTATTAAATTTTTCTTAGACAGCGTAGGTGGAAAGAGTTCAAGCTTTTTGATGTGGCGGGCATATTCTTCTTCTTCTTCTTGAAACTGTCAGGTAGAGTTGAGCCTTCGGCTCTTGGAACTCTAGGCCAGAAAAAAGTGAACAAGAGCTTCCTTTCATCGGCCTGAATGAGAACAGTGTTTACTGTTCTGTCTGGCGGGGTGTCAGACTCGCATCGGGACCCCTGCCATTTTCCTTTTCTATACCAGGCTAACCGTGCAGGACATGCTATTTATGTAACGGCCCCTTGAGGAACGGCGTCTGGATTGTGACAAGGTTGTGGGAGCTTTTTTACAACTCCGCACAGTGCAATGAGGATGCTCTCGCACCCCCTTAGGTACCCCTACGGGAGTCTTGTTTTATAAGGTCCAGGACTCTGATGCGTATCTTCTTATCTTATAAAATACAGACGTTACTTCAAAAAAGATCATTACGTCCTACGCGTATACGAGTGAAAGGAGCACTACGAGTACAACACTGTAGACTTTCAGTTTTGTGGATATATGCTGATTCTCCCTTGCCGCACTTGCCTTTGAACTCTGCCAACTGGGGCGTGCAACACGGAAGTCTACCTCGTCATCTATCTAGGTTGATTTGTTGATATAAGCTTTGTAAAAAAAAAGCGTTGTTGTGTGTGTGTGTGTGTGTTTTCTCAATTGTGAAATACATTCGAGACAGTTTAACAGGCTCGCTTTTTAATGGGCTTGATCGAAAGATCATAATCGTGTTCAGAAAGACGTCTTGCAGCTTGCACCTAATTGTTGGCGTAAAAAGCGTCAACTGAACGATAATAAGGGCCTACGAGTCACTCTGAAGAAATTTGACCGTTCTGGCATTTTAAAAAGTAAACGCTAGAATCTTAGTCTTCTTTCGATTCGATATTGTTGCAGCAAAGGAGGCTTATTTTGCCCAATGCCGGTCTTATGTCATTGGAGGCCCTATTATATGCGAAGTGAATTAGGTGGCTTCAAATGAAATAGAACAATAAAAAAAATAAAAATAAACAGCGGCAAAATAGATGCAGCCAATTTATTTAAAAACTTAATATATTCGAACACTAAGTTTCGCTATTTCTTCTCTTTAAAATCGGTGCCCTAGGTGGCCGCCTAGTTTGCTATGCCTAAGGTCGGTCCTGCTAAGCACTATGCGCAGCCAGGGCCATTGTCATACGCGGTGCATGGTGCCAGTGTCATACGCAGGCCCGGGAGCCGCAGGACTACACGGTGACAATTATGTAGCCCTACAGTGCCACATCGCGCTAACGGGCTATAGTCTGCCTCTACTGCTGCAGGCCTTATTATAGTTCCAAACATAATATACCGGTATTATAATAGTAGGTACTGTACTATCGACCGTTTTGTTACATTACTTACTATAATAAGATATGATAAGATTAAAAAATTTTTATTGATCCAATCAAATGGAAATTTAGTTAATAAGCTGTAGGCATTTCGCAATAAAGATTTTGTCCCTATAGTGTTCTAATATTGATTTAGTGGCCTTTAATCAACGTATCTAATGATTCAGAAACATTTTGCATGAAAAATTAACAATAATTTCTGCTAGCCTTCGTTAAGCCATGTGAAATTATGATCATGGACGGGCCTGTTATTGAAAGAGACAAGAGAGGACTGTAGAAAGACGGTCGGAGCGTGACCTCCGTGACCCTATGTCGAAGGTTCCGGTCGGAGACGCGCGCGCAGTTAAGATCACGTCAGTACGTCATCATACGTATGGATAGACAGCTGCCAAATAATTGACCTGAAAAACAAGGGGCCTTTAATGTGTGGTGCATCAAATGGTTTAACAGACTAAAAAATGAATGAAAGGGAAGAAAGCAATGTCACACCCGCCCATAGAAGCAGAATAAGGAAATTCTCCTTTACAGTTTTGCCATAAAAGCATTAACTATTAATTGTAAGCTATTACTTATCTTATCTTCTTCTTGTGATCATGGACGGGCCTGTTATTGAAAGAGACAAGAGAGGACTGTAGAAAGACGATCGAGCGTGACCTCCGTGACCCTATGTCAGAGGAGGCGCGGTGGCTGAGCGGTATAAAACTTGGCTTCCGATCCGGGGATCGAATCCTGGGATTTTTAATTTCGGGATCTTCGGGCGCCTCTGTGTCCGCCCAGCTTTAATGGGTACTTGACATTAGTTAGGGAAAAAGTAAAGGCGGTTGGTCGTTGTGCTGGCCACATGACACCCTTGTTAACCGTAGGCCACAGAAACAGATGATCTTTACACCATCTGCCCTATAGACCATAAGGCCTGAAAGGGCAACTTAACTTTTTTTTAAATTATTTTTTTTAATTACATTATTCTACCAACAGCGCTACCTGGTGACGTTTAGGGACAGACAGCGTGCTGCCACTTGCGTATATTTTCAAAGGGGGCTTTCTATGTACAGTTTTATTGCTTCTCTGCGATACCATGAATAAAGTTCTTCCGTATATCTTCCACTCACTTGACGGTCTTCAATTTCTGTTACTTTATAGTGAAAATATGAAGCGTATAAGTTTAATATTTAGTGATTTTAAATAATTTATTAGCGGTAATTTAAATAACAATGCATTTACATTAATTTTTTTTTAATAGTTTTAACATTAGATAGATGGTGTCAAAGCGTATATTCTATTCTATTCTGCAGATCTATTATTGAGATATAGATCTAGATGTACAGTTATATCTATCTAAGAGCATTAGGTAACCAACTCTAAAAAAAAATAACAACATAATATTAAATTGTCCACCACACCCAACAAGTAAATAATTCCTGTGTCTGACTGATTTTAACAATTCTGGTCAAATAGACATGCTCATGTTGATGATGATTAGACTACCGCATGCTTTTTTTTCTTGCAGGTTATAGTGTTAGTTGTATGTTGAGTGGCCAGGCAAGAATACAAAAGACATTTTAGTTAAGAATGTAGATCTAACGTGATCACTATAATATAGTATTAGTATCACTATTGTTAAACAGGTCAAACGTTTGTTAACACGCCTGTTTGTGTGTGTGTGTGTGCTTTGCTTACTAAATCTAAATGCAGTGATTAAGATCTATTTCATTGATGAGATGTTGAATTTTACTGTAAGGTTTTTCTTTATATAAAACTAAAAGAAAAGTAGCCATTTTTTCTTTAAGGCTTTAATTCAAGACAAAAATACACACATATTTAGTTATTTTCGACTTTAAAAAATATTTTATTGTACAAGAACGTTTGTAAAAAAACATTTTCCAAATTACTATTTTTATTGTGGAAAAAGATTTCTTAAATGACAAAAGTGTTAGATCAAACCGTATGGGCATACTGTCAGATACACCAAACAAACCAAAACAAAATTTAAAAAAAATCTGAAAATGTTTTTTTTTTTTTTTAAAATATTTTAGTTTCGCTATTTTTGTTTAAATTGGTGATAAAATTTTAGCTAAAGTACATTATTAAAAAAAAACAACTTATTATAGTTTATTTTTGTATCTGCTTTTTAAAAAAAATAATTAATTATTTTTTTGTAAACTTTATATTTTGATTTTAGCATAGTCGCATTAATTTTTATGGAAAAATCTACATATAGATAAGGTAATAGGACTCCTCAACTTAAGAAAACATAAAGAAACTAGAGTACATGCAAAATAGAGCCGTTAGATTGATAACAAACGAATATTCAATTTCCTTAGAGTAGCACCATAAATGACTGAACAATATTTTACAAATATAAAAATAAATTAAAAAATGAATACAATTTTCAGAAAAACACAAAGATTAAGACACATTTCTTATTCCATATGTTAGTACAAATTTGTACAAGTAATCCTTCTTCCCTAGTGTCGTTAGAGCATATGGAATGGGTTGCCTGAATCAGTCAGGAAAATCAAATACTTAAGAGAGTTAAAGTCACTGATTACCACATAAAATAGGACGCTATTATCTTATTTTTTAAAGTAACGTCTGTAATCTATAAGACCAAACAATAAGTTCGATAGGGCCGACCTTACAAATTGTGGGGCCCAATGTAATGGGTGCAAGGCTTCTCTTCTAAATATTTAACAATAACAACTATAAATTAGATCATTATATCGACATTTATTATACCGGTACAACATGCATAGGAAGCAACTCAAATGCAATATGCGCCAGTGGGCTGATCAAGTTACGTCGATCGTATAAGACACTTAATATGTTAACCCTTTAAGTCATACATCTGTGATAAGAGCCATGACAGATAGTGAAATGCTAAATGTAAATTGCGTGGCCATAGCCAGGTGTTGGGCCCAATTTGGAGAAATCGGTCAAATCGGCATAAGGCCCTGATCACCGCGAATTGATTAGAAGGTTTGGTTTAGAACTAAAAGTTGGCAATCATCGCGATGTTTATCTATGGTGATTTCCGGTACTGATACCTGAAAAGGGACCCTAATTGCAAAATAAAGAAAGGATACATTTCTATTAGATCTAGATATCTCTATCATTTTGCATTGTCTAAGCCTGTAATAAAATAGTGTTTTTCTTACCTGACTGGTTAGCTCTGCAATTAGATTTAATGATTAGATCTAGAAAACTAGATCTTGTTTAGAATTTTTGTATTTGCAATTTTTCCTTTTGACGATTTGACCTATTACTACACTAACTAGTATTACTTGACTTAGTCATTAATTATTTATTAAGACCTAACCCTTTGACCTATTACTACACTAACTAGTATTACTTGACTTAGTCATTAATTATTTATTAAGACCTAACCCTTTGACCTATTACTACACTAACTAGTATTACTTGACTTAGTCATTAATTATTTATTAAGACCTAACCCGGTTGGTGAGGCACTTTTCTTTAAAAATAAACCATAGATCTATATAACAATAAAATTAAAATAGCTTATCATATTTATTATAGTTTTTATTATTACTTAAAAAAATAGTCTCTGTATGCTCTCATTCTTGAAGGAAATTTTGTAAAGATAATAATATTAATAGCTTCCCAACGCATCCAAATGTATTGGCTAAAGCCTGTAACTGTAAAACCATGACCATGACATTGCGTCCTATTACCATTGCCAATGTAGGTACTTCGATAAAAATTTCAAAATGATCACAATGCAATGAAACCTATTTGGTTAGATAGAGCTTGAGAAATGCCTTCCAATGATACCAATTTTATATTGCTGAGTTAATTGTGAGGAAAGTTATTAAATTTTTAGTGGCCAAAAATTAGCCTTCTTTAGCCTTTGTAAAGCGAAAAAAATCTGTGACAGAAACAACTGACAGTTGAACTTTAATTAACCGTATTATAAAAAGTCTTAAAGATATGGGGTTGAAATTTCACACTCTTTTTCATTAACCTGTATTCTGTTAAAACAAATTTAAAAAATAAGACCAAGCAATAAAATCTTTGAAAAAAAGTGAATTAATATATAGAAAAAGCCTTCGACAAAAAAATAAAAATATATGTGATTTTATCATCATATGAGCCCAAAAATTACAAATAAAACAAATTAGAGATCTGTAGTGTGCTTTATTTTGTTCAACTATAATTCTACTGTATTTAAATAGCTATTTATATGCATCAGGTAGATAATTTTTATAAATTAAAAATGAAAATAGCACTGCGCAGAAAAATATTTGCTAAAATTTTATGACTATAAGTTTAATAAACTTCATTAAAAACAGTTTAAAACTTTTTGTAGAGCACTGGCAATTAATCATTTTAAAAAGCCTGAATTTAAATGCTTTAAAATTAGATTGTAAATGAAAAATTTCTTGCATTGGACAAGAAAATAAAAAAGAAACCTTGTGATTTATTTAAAAGTTAATAAAAGATTTTTTACTTAAATTTTTGTTCAGTAATAGCTAATCATTTAAAATGTAATGTACTCATTTGTTAACTATTAATTTACATTTATACTAATAGAAAAAAACAACACACAGAAAAAAAAATTAATTAATAGTTCGCACAGCTAAAAATATGAAAAAAAAAAAATTTAATATTATTATTTTAAAATATTTATTTTTACTTTAAAATTTGCACATTACAAAGTCATTATAATAAAGACACATTCCCTCTCCATAATCTAGCATTTAAACATTATAAAAGCTAATCTAAATGAAAAATTCCTATCTGTGCTTCTAAAAATAGGACGTGATAGATAGAAATTGACCATTTCCAGTAAATCACAGCGTTGGTTGTTACTAAAATTAGATTTTAACCATTAACTTTGAAAATTAATATCTAAAGAGTGCGCCAAGCTACAAAGTTCAAACTTAGCACACAGATATATGTTAACATGCTAAATTCAATAGAACTATTGAGATTGTTGTAACTATAAACACTTTTATTTTATTTAAAAAATAAAATTTTACCCTTCTTTGTCTTTGTTAATTTTAATATCAAATATCTTTAATGTGCGCCAAGAGAATTTAATGAAATTTGAAATATACACATTTCATAATATGATAAATTATTGTAGCAAACAGCATTGTTGTAACTTTTTATAGGAAAAAAGTTGTAAAAATGTCAACTTTCACATAAACTTTTGTTTAGAAAAATCTAACAGATTGGCTTCAAAAGCAAATAAAAATGATCTCTGATATCTTATGCTAACAAAAAGTAATCACAATTAGTCCTGAAATCTAATACAATGTGCTAAAACTTTGATGGAAATGACCAACCTTAAAAAAAGGGTAAAATGTGCTGAAACATTTTTCAGCCATTTTTTGGGAGAAAAAAAAAAGGATCTAGGTCAGTTTATTGAAGTACCTACCATTGCATTTCATTAGGCATCTATTAGTACAGAAGTTTTAAAAATTGATATTTGCATAATAGTGCGGTGGTTGTCTGGCAAAGTGCTTAGCTTATGAACCGGAGTGTCCCGTGTTCAAATCCTGATAAAGACAAATTTTAAAAATTTTAATTTTTAAAATTTTGGATTTTTAGGCTGCCTCTTGAGTCCACCCAGCTCTAATGGGTACCTGACACTAGTTGGGAAAAAATAAAGTGGTTGGTTGTTGTTCTGGCCACAATACACCCTTGTTAGTGTTCAAATCCTGATAAAGACTAATTTAAAACAAAAAGGCTTTGATTTTAAGGCTGCCTCTTGAGTCCACCCAGCTCTAATGGGTACCTGACACTAGTTGGGGGAAAGTAAAGGTGGTTGGTTATTGTGCTGGCCACAATACACCCTTGTTAACCAAGGGCCACAGAAACAGATGACCTTTATTAGCCTTTATAAATATCATCCGCACTATTAGCTTGACAGAATGAAAGGGGGTCTTATTTTACATATAAATCCTTTTCATTTTTTAAATTTAGAAATTAAGTTACATTAGAAATTATTCAAAATTAAAAAAACATGAAACTATATTTTTTATGTTATTTTTACATTAAATCAGTTCTAATCAATTATTAATTTTATTTTAACAGAAGTTATATTAACAAACATAAACATAGATCCATTAACTGTCCATGATGGCTGACACAAAGCATGACTTAACTCTTGATCTGAGCAATGCCTTAAACAATGTGAAGAAGGAAAAGGAAGAAACAGATTTGTTAATACAACCATGTGAAGAACATGACTTCAAAGTTCCAGAGATAAAAATTGAAAAGATAGATGTAGATGAATCAGACATGTATACACAGCAATCAGGAAACTTTGCTGAAACTTCTTATGTGAAACATGAACTACAGGTATATTATTTTATATATATATATATATATATACAACTTTGCCACTTCAGATCTTTCGTTTTGGCATGATATTTCCTTGAATTTTGTTTAAAAGAGGAATATGTCACTAATAACTGCAATGTTTCTCAAACTTTTGTCATTGATGCCAGAGCATGAAGGAAACTCACAGCTTGCTTGTTAGGTGGTGTTAGTCCTCTCTGGTGGGCCAAGGAGTCATCTATGGTGTTGCCAGTCACATACATTTGTGAATCAGTACCCACTGCATTATTACATTGCATTGAATTATATTGTGCAATGTCTTGGTGATAGTGTCAATATTGGGTCCAGGGCTTTGCAAAGCCTATAGTACAGGTTTTGAGCGAGTGACAAAAACAAACTGCCCTCACATGTCCCTCTCGAAGCTGAGAGTCAGTGACTTTTAAGGCTTCACAGATCGCCATGGCTTTCTCATCAAAATGGCAACAAGGTCCATAGGTTTTCAATGTGTCACAAAATAGCAACATGGCCCTAAGGTTTTAACTGTGTCAGAACCAAGAACGTCAATGTTGGCTCCATAGCCTGCTCTTTCAGAGTCTATTGATGTCGATCCATCAGGCTTCCGAACAGGGGGATCTCAGGCA
This sequence comes from Biomphalaria pfeifferi, assembly GCA_030265305.1. Taxonomy (NCBI): domain Eukaryota; kingdom Metazoa; phylum Mollusca; class Gastropoda; family Planorbidae; genus Biomphalaria; species Biomphalaria pfeifferi. The sequence continues at coordinate 5,064,099 of JASAOG010000012.1, forward strand.
TAATCTGGCTGAAGACTGGGCTTTTCATGATTATTAGGACGCCCCTGAGTCCACCCAACTTGAATGGGTACTTGATTTTAAATGGGGAAATCAAAAGCACTTAGTTCTTGTGCTGGCCACATAACATAGAAACCATTGACCATTCATCTTTACTTTTAATCTTTGATTAATCAATTTTTGTGAGGATCTATGTTATTATTATTATGTAAGTGTTTCAGAATTTATGCTACATAGAAAGCTTGTTTTCTATTTCTGCTCAAAATATTATTTTCTTTAAAAAAAATTATATATATGCTAATTTCATTCGACAAATTCTTCTTCCTTTACCTATAGTTTAGTTTATATTGGAACGCAAGGGCACCACATTTGATTTGTCAAAGTAGCTGATGCATCGTTATAAATGTTTGATTTAAAATGTGAAATTTAGATTGATAATTATGCTAGAAACCTTTAAATGAGTTTGTTTTGGCCAACCTATTTAATCATTGTAAATTACAAGCACTGGCATTTATATTTAGAATGTGTGAATAATTACAAAAAACTTTTTTTTTTTTTTTTACAGGAAGAGACCATTAAGGAAGAAAAGACAATGACTTCAGAAAAAAGTGTCTCCACTGATGACATAGAAGATGATGATGTTGGAAATCATTCTAAAGCTGAAAACCAACATCAATGTCACATATGTCATAAGAAATTTGCTAAACTTCAGAATTTAAAAAAACATCAGTTAATTCATTCTGGTGAAAAACAATTTCAGTGTCAAATATGTCTAAAAGAATTTTCACAGTCTTCTCATTTGAAAACACACCAAGTGATACATACTGGGGAAAAACCATTTCAGTGTCAAGTATGTCAAAAACAGTTTGCTCAACTTGCGGGATTGAAAATCCACCAAGTGGTTCATACTGGGGAAAAACGATTTAAATGTAAAATATGTCTAAAAGAGTTTTCTCAATCTTCGGCATTGAAAACTCATGAAGTGGTTCATACTGGGGAAAAACGATTTCAATGTCAAATTTGTCTAAGAGAATTTGCTCAATCTTCAACATTGAAAACTCACCAAAAGGTTCACACTGGTGAAAAACCATTTCAGTGTCAAATATGTCTTAAAGAATTTTCTCTTTCTGCTTCATTGAAAGATCACCAAAAGGTACATACTGGTGAAAAACCATACCAATGTCAAATATGTCTAAAAGAATTTTCTCATTCTGCGAGTTTGAGAACTCACCAAACAGTTCATACTGGTGAAAAACCTTTTAAATGTGAAATATGTCTAAAAGCATTTACTCAGGCTGTAACATTGAAAGCTCACCTAGCGGTTCATACTGGTGATAAATCATTCAAATGTCTTGTATGTCTAAAAGAATTTTCACGTCTTTCCAATTTAATAACTCACAAAAAGATTCATACTGGTGAAAAACTATTTAAATGTGAAATATGTCTAAAAGAATTTTCTAAATCTGACAGGCTAAAAACTCACCTAAATATTCATACCGGCGAAAAGCCATTTAAATGTGAAATTTGTCTTAGAGAATTTTCTCAGTCTGCAAATTTAAAAACTCACCTAAAGGTTCATACTGGTGAAAAACCATTTCAATGTAAAATATGTTTAAAAACATTTTCTCAATCTTCAAATTTAAAAAAACACCAAGCTGTCCATACTTAAAAAAAAATAATTTTAATATCCAATATTTCTTAACAATTTTTCTAAATCTTCAACATTGAAAACTCACCCAGTTCATAATTGATGAGAAACCATCTTAATGTTAAACATACCTGAAGTGATTTTCATTTCTATAGATTTTAAAAGATCATGAGGTTATTGTTAGTACTGGGACTTGGTATTGTAAACCATTTAAATATAAAAAAATATCAAAAGGAATTTACTAGGCATCAGTACTTGTTTGTTGAAATGAAAAAAAAAAATTAAAAATGTTAAATAAATTTAATAGGTTTAAACAATTTTGTCAATCTTTGTCTTTGAAAATCACCAGCCTGGAATAGAGACTAAATGCATAGAAAATGCTTTAGCTCACCATCTTGCAAGTTTTATTTTATTTATTGCATATCAGCATCACTTCATCTTATACTGGATATTAAAGAAATACTCAAGACATTCAAGACCTAAACTTTGTGGTGTCAAAATATGAATCCAAAGTTTTTGTAGCTAAAGTCGAATGTTTAAAGCAAGTTATAGAAAATGTTGCATTAAGTCAACCAAAAAGCTTGTCTTTAATAATCATTATATCATTATATTGCTTTATGGCAGTTATAGTTTGTCTACATACCAGTAATAATAATAATTATAGCTTTTATATGGCGCTATGGCCCAATCTCATTTGTGGACCAGTGGGAAGGGGGTATCTTGGAGAAGGTTTTTTGTGCAAACACAACTCTCGAGTCCCCTTCATAGCCAAGCCAAGTTCGAGTGTACTTAGCTTCTTGACCTAGCTTCCTAATCATGTGCCAAAAGCTTAGAATGTTTTCATAGCTATCCTAGGGACACATCATAGTTATGTATGTTCTTGAAAGATCATGATTCTAACTAAGAAGTTTTACACTAATTTTCTGTGCACTACTGGCCTACAGAAGTAGACATCCTTGTAAAAACCCAATAAATGTTTTTGGTTTACATATTTCTGATGTTCCTTCAGCTTTATAGGATAGTGGGGGATAGCAGCTGGCAGGGTTCAAACATGGGACCTCAGACACAGTCCAACACACATAATACACGATCAGGCAACAATCCAAACACACAAAAAAAAAAATCTTCCACACCACTCTACAAAGATGCCTTTAAGTAGGACTTCTAGAGTAAACTGACCAGGATTACTCAGCAGAACTAAACAGCTGATTAGTCCCATGTCTCAGTGCAAGTGGAAGGAAGGAATATTTGTATATATCAATGACCATAGTGTTGTTTTGAGAAAAACCAAATGTAAATTGTCTTTTTGTAACTGTAAATTGTGTTGGTGTTCTTTTAACTCTTTGCCTCCCTAATTAACAATAACATGGTTGATTAAATTACATTTTTAGTTTATAAACTACCATATTATTTGTGTTGCATATAAAGAGCATGCATTCTCCTATAAGTCTAGACAAAAGTGATTACAAACAAACATGTTATTGAAGTCTGATCATAACCGGGTAGAATGCAGAAATGTGAAAAATTGAACAATTCGGTCAGAGTGTGGAAAATTGATTGCGGAGATGAAGAGTTAATTACAATTTATTATTTATATTGATTTTACTGGCGGATTACATTAAAACTTATGATTAAATTGACTAACACTTAATGTTTCTTGTATTTAAAGATATTTAGGATTTTGACTATTTTTCTTGGAATGTAAATATTCATTAAATAGCTTCATATTATGCAGAGTGTGTCTTAATGTTCAATATTGATTTATTTATTGTTTTTCTTGGAATAAACATTTAAATATTCATTCAGTAGCTTTATTTTATGCAGTGTGTGTTAGTCATTTTTGTGATTATGTTAGAATAATTAACTACAAGCCATTGTAGACTAATTAACTAAAAGCCATTGCGTTAATAGTAATGTTAGAGGTTCTTCCGAATTTAAAATGATACTTACCTGTGTTTTATGTAGGGGTGCACCGGATAGTATTTTTTGATATCCGGCCGGAGCCGGATATGACCGGATAGTACAATTTGATAAGTGTCTTGTAAATAGCTTGTATTGCTGAACATTTTAAGAAACTGTTAAATACCTATATTTGTTGGTATTATTTTTTTTCCTTTTAAATACCTTATTGTTTTAAACTCTGTTACTGATTGATTTATTAAAGATTAACAGTATTTATAAACAAAAATGACTGTGTGTATGTACGAGGCCACCAACTAGAAAGGCTGTGTGTTGGATGGTCAATGTAAAATATGTTAGTGTATATTTAACTAGTTACTAATGTAAATCTCTCATCTGGCTTGTGTGGTGGTTGGATGTATGTGTTCAAGAATTTCTGACCAACAACTGGTCATCAGACTTGTAATTTTAAGTCCAAAGACTGCTTCTGGCTTCAAGGGCTTAATACAGATAGCTGTTAGTTAATAGTTGGAATCTGAAGCGTAGTAGGTCATATATTTATTAATCTATTTGCGGCAAACGATATTTTGTTAACAGCAGGAACATCTATTATACCTACTCATAGCCTGAGCTTTAAATGTTGCGAAGCATAGATTTAATTGTAGTCTGTAGACCTATTATTGATATCAATGTTTAGATCTACTGTTATATACATCTAAGAGAAATAGGAAAACCAACTATAGAAAAAAAATCACCCACACCCTTTGTGTTCGACTGATTGTAACAACCTGGTCAGATAGACGTGGTGAGCCTACACATGTAGTCCTAGTGTAGTGTGTATAGATGATGATGTTGACCTTCACGCGTTTTTTTTTCCTTGGGCATACGCAATAGTGTTTAGTGTGCAGGCAAAAAAAGATACACATTGGCATGGTCAGTCAAGCATATAGATAAATTATATCTGTACCTTAGTTACAGAGGTCAAGTGTTTCTTAACATTCCAGCATATTTTTTCTTTGTTTGCTAGATCTAATTGTGGTGCTTTAGATCAATTTATTTTCTGCGATTTTAAATTTTACTGTAAGGTTTTCCTTTATATTTAAGTCAATAGATTAAACAATTAAATTAGTTTTCTTTCTAAAGGTTTTATTACAAGGAGGAAAAATACATACACGCACATATTTGTTTTAGTTTATTGTGCAACGAACGTGTGTTCAGCGCCCTAAATGACATTTCTATCCAAGTAAACAAACTTAGTCTCATCATCTAGTCACCTCTAGACAGTGTCAATATTTCTCAACAATATGCGTTAATTAATCCATTCTGGCTTAAGAATGGTCAATGTCTATCAATACGTTGTCATGGATTAAACAAATAAGTTGGGGATGTTGAGTCTCTTGAGCCCTCCCTTTAAAGATAAAAGTAAACTTATTGTCCCGGCCAATAGTATAAAAGGTGTGGCTTGTGGTCCAGACCCTTGATTGACAACCTATCTCATAATAAACAAACTCATACCAGATTTAACCTTATAGAGATTTGGCTTGTCAATAAAAATTCTTCTCCAAGTAAACAAACTCAGTTCCCTCATAAGATGTGACCTCTAGACAGTGTCAACACGTTGGCATTTGGCTTAACTTTGGCTTAACGTGGTCAGCTGCCTATCTGTGAACTCAATGTTATGGACTAAACAAACAAAAGGAGGTGGGGGTTGATCATCTCTACCTCTGGAGATATACACGCACATCTAGACAGATTATCAGCGTGGCGTAGTTAAGGAATATTACATGTTTACTAGACCACTCAAAGGTCAAGACAAGCTTTTAAAATATGCCAGACATCGCTGCAAATTTATAATGCCAAGTCCTATTTCTATTTAGATTAACACGCCTTGTCCTTTGTACTAAAAAATATTCGGTGCATAGTCATAGTTTTAAAAACAAATTCTTTTATTTGAAACAAAAACGTTTTTGTTTTTACACATAGTCATCTTACAAACAAAATGATTAAAAATACTAAATAATATCTAATTACAATAAAAAAAAATTCTTTTTAAAAAAGAGAAATGAATGACCTTTCCAAAAATATATAGTTTTAATTATTTTTATAAACAAATCACCGGTTCTGCCACTTTCTGTTTTGTTCCCATCTTAGAGCACTGAAAGCAGCGGCGTTTTCGGCCAGGCTGCAACATGAGCTGGCTGTTGTAGGGCTTCGATCTTCCTGCAACACTTGGGGTGTCCAGTAGTGCAACTCTTGTTGCTGCTGTTAGAAGTTGATCAGCCACTTTCTTGTGAAACAATAAGTGATTTTGAGATAAAGAATCTGTTGATTCATTGGGTCTGGATTTTTACATCAATAAAAAGCTGTTGATCATAGAGATGTCTACCAGGTACCATAGCATGTATCTCAACCACATGTTGCTTACATGTCCAACTGGGTAGTATGAATGATGCTGGTCTGCCAGGTCTACTCCAAACATGCCACAATTATAGTTGACTACTGGTAGAGGTATTTCATGATCTAGCATGCCTGTTTTAGATCTACGCTCAACAGTGGTCATGACAGGGTCCGAGTTCGTAGACAGGATATTGACTTGCTGCTTATCAGTCCACTGTGTAGCAACAATCAGCCCTTTCTGTCTCATCTTCAAAACTCCTTTCTTTTGTTTTGATTTAGGCAGAGGCCAACCCTTTCTATGAGCTCTGATGGTAGCACAGCTATAGGTCTTTCTTTCCAACAAGTCCTCAGCTAACTTCAAAGAGTAAAAAAAAAATGGTCGAAATACACTTCGTGGTATTTCTCCAAATATGGCTCAGTCATCGACATGACCACATTGTATTCCAGGCCATTGGGAGATGAATAATTTGATTTGCCTGTGTACACCCTAAAATTTAGTACATAGCCTGATAAGGCTTTCTGCACAACACCAAATCTTGATGCCCCAAGGTGTAGGCTTGTTCTTCAAATACTGCTTCATGTCGAGGCGACCACGAAAGCCTACCATTGCCTCATCAACACTCAGTTTGCACTGAGGTTTGTAGACTGCTTGACATGTATTCCTTACATGATCCAGTAGAGGCCTAATTTTGTGCAATGGGTCATAGTTGTCACTATTTCTTGGTGGAAAGTGTGCACTGTCATTGAGGTGAAAATATTGTCTGATCTTTTCAAACCGAGTGTAGCCCATTACATCAGCTATTGCTGGCACCCTCCAGCTTTTGTCTGAAGACCAGTAGAGCTTAGTACTTGGAATCCAATGAATACCAAACATAATATTGATGTACAGTAAGGTATAAATATCTTGAGCAGTCACTGGTTTACACTGAGAATCCCTCTGGCCTTAAACTACCCGCTATTGCTCTGCATACCTATTGGTTTCTGTAACCATCAACCCTATCATTTCATCAGTAATAAATAATTTGAAGTAATCTAAACGACTGCAGTCTTCATCTAGATGAACTATTTCTTCAAAAGGTAGCATTTTATCTGAATCACTGGTCAAAGTGTTGGTCCAAGATAAAGATTCAGTACTAGATCTAGGATCAGTGAAATTAGGCCTAGCTTCAGTACTAACAGAATTGTTTACATCTAGATCTAGATGATATATCACCGTCAGCATCGCTATCAGATTCTACTTCTAGGTCTAAATTATCTAAATCAGATTCTGCCTCATTATCTGAATCTATAGACCTTCTAGTATCAGCAATAAGCGAGTCAAGAAACTGAAATGCCATTGTAGCAGAAGTCAAAATGGAGAGATCAAAGCGACAGAAATTTCAGAAAGAGAATTTAGAAAAACATCAGTTTTTTTTTCTGAAACGATCTACATTCCTACTTTTGAAAAAACCCAGCCAGTGACAAAAAAACTCTCGCTTTCTGCAAGAAAAAGAGAGCTGAACACATCGTGTTGTGACAGGAGGCGTGGTGGGCGCATTAGTAGCGAGTGTGGGGATGGGCGCATTTGGTCGCATTAGTAGCTATTGGGTTAATGGTGCCTCTCCTACAACATTTTGCGGTAAAGATGCACAAAGCTTCAAAAACAACTTCTGCACCGACACCTAAACTACTTTTTTTTCAGTGCTATTGTTTTCTCCTTGACAGACATCAAAGTCACAAAGAATGCCTGTTGAGCTCAAACTTTGATTCCCCAAAGATAGGGTTTGCCTCTTACATATTGTTTTAGTTTACAAAATTTTTTCCTTGAAAGGTATCATCATTTTGTCAATGCTGTTGCACTCCAAGGGAATACTTTTCAAACAGTTGTTTTTAAATTGCTCTAGCCAGGGTCTTATTTTCCATAACTTATCCTGTTTTTCGTCATCTGTAACCATCTTGTTGTCAACAAAGTGTAATGAGGAAAGAATCATCTGAAATCTATTCCTACTCTTGAAGTCTGCAACAGGGGCATAACGAGATTCAGTCTCCCAGTAGCATCTTACGCCAGGCATTTTGGCTAGGCCCATTTTGAGAAACATGCCAATTACCTGTTCCAATTCTTTGTTTGAGGTGTTAATTGATTTTCCTGATTTCTGCACACTGTATTGATTGGTATTGGCAACCAGAAGATCAAGCATATCATTGGTTAAATAATGTTTGAAAAATTCTAATGGTGATGGCATTTGAAAATGATCAAATTGTTCTATATATTTTCCTCTGAAAACTCAGTCTGGAGGATTAAAGACATTTTTTGTCCATAAATAGGTATTTTTCATATTTGTGCCAGAGGGTACAGATTGTGCCGATGATGCTGATGGTTGTATCAGATGTTGGTCATCATCTGACTCTAGGAAACTACAATCATGTCTAGATCTACCAGTTTCTAGATGGTCAGGCATGTAGTCTTCATCATCAGTAGACTCATTATCAATATCACTTTCCTTGGATCTATAAATTGTAGAATATCTAAAACCTGTTCAGCTGCATACTTCCTTGGTCTTGACAATATGTAGAGTAACAAATTGTAGATAAGTTATTATTCATTTGTAGACCCATTTTTATGTAAAATCAAACTAACAAACAGTACTAGATCTAGAATAAACTAGATCTAATTAATTTTTTCTAATTAGATCTAGATTTCTATATATGACATATTCAATTTCTATTTGATAATTACAAAGAAAAATAAATAGATCTAGATTCTATACTGTTAGTGTTATACTAGATCATTTGATCTAGATCTACTATCTAGGCTATAACGTTGGATAAAATGTCACTAATGTCACATTTAAATTAAATGTGCCATATTAAATTATTATTATTATTAGCCGATAATATCATAATATATTATGATTATCATTCATAGTTGGCACAGTCACTGAGTCAAAGTGAGTCTTGAGTCAGTGGCCAGTGGGTCACCGGTGCTACTAAAACTAAGCATGAAAATAAAACATGATTTACAAATTACATATAAGTTTTATAGTTTCTTCAGATATTGAAAAAGTAAATATAAAGGTATGAAAACATTTTACCTACCTGTGATTTGCAAAATTGTATTTCAAAAATAGTGATATTTATTATGGTAAGCTGGCAGACATGTATTTATTGTATGCTAACTTGCTCAAGGAGAATAACTATGAAAAAAAAAAATACAACAAATTATCGTAGTAACGTCCCTTTTGTTCCTCATCGGCCACTCTATTGCGGTGGTAACAAAAAAATAGTTTTACTGAGTGGGTCACCCGTGACCCAATGGGCTTCTGAGGGTAGAATAATGTCTTGGACACCTTAGTTCTGTCCTTTCATGACTGTAACATTATCATAGCCTTGACCTCTGCAATACATTATGTATAAGCCATCCAAACTATGTTTGTCCAAACTCATTGCAGCGATTCTAGCGGCATGCTTGGCTTTAGTGGAGATGCTGTCAATGAAAGACTCCCGAAATTTAACTCTGTCAATATCCATGATAATGGGCCGTAAGATTTGGGGAAGATTCATCCAGATTTGAGATGTGTCGAAATATCACAATAAATTCGATATATATTTGTACGTATGTACGTATTTTGTCTAGAACTAAGCTTGATTCCCACGTACTCTCAGAAGTGGAGCGTTCTTCAACTCACGATGGCCACTGGATGCCAGATTCTGATTTCAGAGAAAACGAATGACGTCCAACATTATCTTCCGGGAGTCTCTCAACTTGCTGTCAATATTGTTTCCTAACACCGTAAACCATTTCAACCAGAGACTCCGATTTCTTCGTCTGATACTAAAAGGACTATAAGGAGCTGGTGACCCGAAGTCAGATTATGGCACACCGTGCTACAGCGGCACATTCGACAGAAAGGTCACAGCTACAGAGCCTGCGGCGCTACTGATCCCAAAGTGTATCAGATATTCCGTTCCTTTGGTCAAATCAGCTGAGTGGAGAGGGCGGAACAGCTGTATGGGCGACATCGTTACGACCATAAACAATGCCCAGGCTTTCATCTCGCCATGCGAAAAATGACCAGCACCAGAGCGAAAGCCACCTTAACCTGCGATATTCGTGGACAGGAGTGTCTCTCCAAAATAGGGCTCCACAACCACATTCAGCACCGCACTACTGCCTATTTGCTGTTGAGTATCTTCTACTGTCTACGTGGATCTACTCAACTCTACTACGTGGCGCTATCGGCTCTACTTGCCTGCCTATTCGACAGCCCACCTGTCAACTTATTAGGTACGACGTCCCTATAGACCCAGATCTGTGCGAGACGTCATAGCTACGCCAAGCCCTCCGCAACTCACTGGACTTATCTTGTTAACTACGCTGCCCACGGCAGATCAGCTCTGCCCGCAGCACCCTTGTGCCCACGGTAGCCGGCCACCCGCCCTATTGTGCCCACTACAGATATCAGAACTTTGGATTGAGACGCCACAAGAACAGTATCACCGGCGTCCCTCTATCCGCTAGAGCGCCACCTCCAGCTGCAGAACCTCAAGCCAGGATCACAACCAGCTGCGACATCAACAGGACAACCAGCTATGTTCAGAAGACAAAGTGACATACTCTCTTATTAAGTGCAAGAGTGATGATTAAATATAGTATCAATTAGAGATAGATACAAACCCTCCCCCTTTTTAATTCTTCTATGTAAATATTTATGTAAATAAATATTCTTCATTTTTCATTTTGTATCTTTCTTTCATTGCTTGTCTCGTTGCGTGCCTGCTCCCGATTTATATGCTGACGGGTTGGTGTATGATAGCCTTAAAAATAATCATCCCCTAGACATTAAACGCGCCAAACACAGGCCACCTTCGCTAACCTGTCACATAAATGCCCCCCCCCCCCCCCCCCCCGCGAAAAAAAAAAAATTTATATGTATGTATTTGTGTGTGTGTATATAATCTTTATTACATTCTGACCCATCATTCTTTCGGAAAAAGCTTATTGTGCCCTAAAATAGGTTCTTCCAGGAGTTAGTGGGAAAATTGTGGACACCCGCCATTGCCAGGAGCCCCGCTGCCAAGCACTATTTCTGATATTGAAAGCCAACAAAATGCATATTCTGAGGTATCTACAGTGCATTTTACTGCTGTTTTATTTCAAAAACCTAATGAGCTATTCTTACTGACTCAGACCCTCCCGCGCCGTTCGGCGCATTTGCCGTCAAGCTGTTTCCACACAAATCTGTCACTGGTAATGTCTGAAGCCTCTTCCCACCTGCTCTGAGGACCTCCATAAATGTGTGGCGCCAAGTTGTACTAGGATGTCATCGCAACTCTTCTTATGCGTAATTCTTTTTGTCGGAGAACATGTCCAGCAAACCTCATGCGACGCTCTGTCACAATCTTACTAAGGGGTCGACTTCCAGTTCGGCATAGGATTTCTTTGATTTACACCCGATCTCAATAACTGACTCCTAAAATCTGTCTTAGCCATTTTTGTTGAGCCACATTTAGTGTTTTTCAATTTCGGCAGATGACTATTCACTGCACTTTATTAATTGATCCCCGCCACTGGTAATAATGTGTAACCTCTCTTGAATACGCTCTTCGAATTAAATGACTGTAGTTTGCTTTAGATTTTATATCGAAAAGGGAAGTTTTATCGTCAAAATCATCTGTTGGGGGTTTTAAACTAAAAAATGTTTTTTTTTTAAAATTCAAAATCCCATTTAGCTACGGTCATAGATTTAGTAACTGTAGTTTGCTTTAAAATAAAACTCAAAACCCCCCTGGTAGGAGTTTTAAATTGAAAAACCCCTGGTAGGGGGTTTTAAACGCAAAACCTCCTTTGCTGTGCTGGGGCAAGTGATAGTTTAGTATTAAAATGTCACCTAAAATAAACAAAATCAAAGCTAAAATCAGTCACTAAATACCGTTCGGGGGGGGGGGGGGGGGGGAATTTTCATTTCGGGGGGGGGGGGGGGGGTTGAACTCCACCCCCCCCCTGGTTACGCCCATGCGTCACGGGCCAATCACGGCTTAGTGGGTTACAGTCTATTTATGTTATTATTAGTCAGTTGGTGTTAGGACTTCAAGGGGATAACTTCGAATTTCGGACAGAAACTCGACTTTGACTTTTTCAGTATTAAGCCATTCAAGTATATAACAGTCTGGACTTGGTCTTTCTACTTACTAATTGTTACTTCGTAGTTTAAGCGAATCTAATACACCCGTACAAGGAACCCAGACATCTCCAGAGTAATCTGTCGAAGTCAGACAGCCATCAACAACTACAAGATCAATACCTATCACATAACAAAGCAAACATCAAGAAACAATAAAATGCAAGATATGCGATTATTTTTTAAATATATTTTTTTTGTAAAAAATTATTATTTATTTCAATACATGGTTTTTAGCTCTTCATGTTTAAAAAAATAGGCATTTCGAACTATCAGGCATTGGTTTCTTATTGTGAGAAACAACATTTGTAGACAGAAATAGTTGACTGTCCAAGTAGCAGGTAAATATATATATATAATCATCTTTATATCTTTGTATAACTAATTAAATACATTTTGAGGAAACAATGATAACAACAATATTCATACACAAAAATAGTCATAAGATGTAAAGAAAATTAATGTGCTTAATGTGTTTGAACTAATCGCATGTTGCAAAAACTAAGAGACCATATAGAAACATCCATCCTCTTAATAACATCGCTATACAGTACATCAAGATAATGTATTGTATTCGGATTTCCGAATTATGAAAAATTGCATGATCTTCATTCTTAGAGATTAAACAAAACTACACTGCCTCCATATTTATAATATATATGGGTGTGTGGCTGAAATAGATATGAATACTTAACTTTTACACTGCTCATAAATGCTGTATAATAAAGTACACGAAATTGCAAGTCACACATTTTCTAATCATAAAACTCTTTAATCGGTCAGTCTATATTTATTTATGTTTATGCGTATTGATTTGTTAAGATTTTTAGTGGTTCTAGTTTAACTGAAACAAAATTTTTTGAAAACAGATAGGCCTAAAACAAAGTGTGTGTGTGTGTGGGGGGGGGAAATCGCGCGGAGAAACTTACAGATTTATGGGTAGATACTTGTTTCAGACTTTGCGATCTATGGATTAAGTTGATGTAAAGCTCATGCTTATCTTACCTTATCTTATAAAATAAAGACGTTACTTCAAAAAACAAAGAAGATGATTACAATATTTTGTCTGTTATCACCTGCATTATGTAGTATCCACTACAATATTTTGCCTTTTTTTTTACACCTGTGCGATGGAGTGTCTACTACGATATGTTATTATAGAGCCTACATTGTATATAGCATATAATAAACATTATACTTGTTTCTTTTGCTTAGATTCCAACAGGTATAGTAATTAATGTCTCTACAGCGGTTTTACTAGATTCAGTGCCATCCGGTTCGGTTCACACCCCCCCACACCCTTTTTTTTTCGCCCTATTCTGACGTCACTGTACACACATATTACTTTGTTATAAAATAATATATATTCTACTAGTGTTTCGCTATATATAGAAAGCACGATGCACTTTTATTTGCTAGATCTGTTTGTAAATAACCCTAACCCTAGGTTCCTAAAATTAAGCCATTTAAATTTGACCTTTGGTACACATCTTTGTGTCCACTGGTCAAGAATTCGCTAGCAACTGATCAAAGTATTTGCCCTCTCTTTGATGCCTATAAATCTTGACAAATCGGTCGTCTTCGCTTTCTGTATGTGGCATGTGGTATCTGTAGCGTTCCCTGGCGAACAGTTTGGTTACAATCATAGACAGTGCGGATTGGTCGAACCTGTGCAAAATAAATGCGCAACTATCAATAGAAAACGTGTCATTTTAGTTTCTCAATTATACAGTATCACTGTGTACTGTATGGGCGTGTAGTTGTCGGAGGAACCATAAGGCCATTATTTTAGTGTTATTAAAACAGTATTTGAAGTTATGATTAATATAGTTGGTTTTTCAATTTACACATTTTATTAATTAACAAGAAAAAAGTGAAAAATACTTTTATTTAAAGCAAAGTTTATATTAAGCGTACTTGTATCAATTAGGTAGGATCAGTCATGTAATTAAATTTGTAATAGATCTAGACTAAGAATGAAAAAGGTAAAATCATTGGCAAAAAACCATCCCCATTTGGGCAGCTGTTTGAGACAAACATTCATAAAAAAAGCTAAAAAGATTCTAGAAATGAAATATCACCCTTTGGATCAGGATTTTGTGATTTTACCATCACAAAAGAGATACAAGACACCGATAGCAAAGACAAACAGACACAAAAACTCTATTGTTCCCCTGGCAATCAAAATTACATAGAAATTATCTGATATAAAAGTTTCGCATGTAAGGTATGAGTGAGTCTGGTGGGAACGTATATTTTGGTTTTCTATAATTATAATGTTTTGTTTGGAGTAATGAACAAATTCAAATTTCCTTATGAAAAATAAAGAATATTATTATTAAAAATAATAAAAGGGGAATGGCCTGAATTCCAACTCATGGCTCAAGCCTTCTTAGGTTTCTCAAGCCAACACGTCAACGGGTAACCCATTCTGCTAGTAGGGAGCCTAAGAACATGGAAGATTGTAGAGTTATCTATTGTTTCTATAGTCTCTATAGTCTTCTTTAGGCTGTGTTCACTAAGACTCAGACAACTACGTATAAAGGGGACTAATTCAGCTTATCCCACCACTTCAGTCAAGTACAAATTCTTTCCCTTATTTGAGATACCAAACAAAATAATTAATTACCAATAATTATTTAAGTAATTGATTTTTTTGTGTTCTCAGGTAAAATGAATAAATGTGCAAAATTTCAGTTTGGGTGTGGCAGAAATAACGTGTACAAACTTTTGACCAGACAGACAACAGACAGACAGAAAGACAGAGTGATTTGATATACGTTTGTAAACAGTAATGATTTGGACATAAAAATACAAGAGATCAATCCCTATTTATATAATACAGACGTTACTTTAACTATTTTCGCTTGGGAACCGAAGCAAAAACACAACAACATTGTATCTGTTTATTAATTAGACTTTAAAATTTTAAATTGTAATTTTATAGATTATTGAAAGGATATTTAGTTTCGCAAGTGTCCAAAAAAAAGTACAGTCAATTTGTCTTTGCTGGACATGCGCAGTGGTGATGATGACAAAGACTTTAATCTTGCTGCTCAGTAGCGAACCAAGACCACTACTTCACTCTAAATATCATACGTCTTTAATTTATCCTTCTTATCTTATCTTCTTGTCTTATCTTATATATTACAGACGTTACTTCAAAAAAAGAAAATAATTTCGTCCTACGCATTTCATGAGACAGTCTAGTCATGCATGTTAATCAATGACTTAAACTCTACTAAGTCGTTGGTTTTCCTGGCTGATTCAGGCAACCCTTTCTATTTTCTAATGACTTTTGTGAAGAAGGAGCACTTGTACGCATTTTTTCTAGCATAAGGAATCAGAAATGTGTCTCTATCTTTGAGTCTTTCTGTTTGCTTCAATGGTTTTTAGTTCCACCCATGAGTGCTTCAGCTCTGCTTTACTTTCGTTAGCCTCCATTATTGTTCACTGAATTTCTCTATATCACTTGCTCTTCTTTTTCTCTCTTATTGAATTTTACTGCTTTAAGAACGCAAAGTGGATCTTACAAATCAAAGAGCGAATGAAACATAATGTGCTAATCAACATTTTAATTGCCTTTGACATTAAGTAGGCTTGTCTTTGCGTTCATAGATTAAATTGAACTGCAAAATATTAATTTTACGTTGATACAAAGTCCTAGCCGTGACCTACATTTTTTGCCACATCCAGTGCAAACATAACCGTTGTCAGACGATGGTGGGCGAAAGTTCTTTGTCCTCAGTAATTTATTTCCTTTTATTCTAAAATGTGTATTACAATATTTCCTTAAAATTCATCGCAGTCCTATAAACAGTGTCCAAAATAAAGTCACCCTTTCAGACCTTGCTATCTCTAAAGCTGATGATGTGAAGGCTAACATTATTGTGGCCCTCGGTTAGCGAGGGTGTCATGTGGCCAGCACAACGACCTTAACCGTGTCCACTAAGGAATTTAATGTTAATCTGGAAGGTCAGCACCTGTACAACCCTCTGACAGGCAACGAGAATCGATGTTAGGCCCTTGAATGCGTTTGCGTGGTCAGTTGTCACTTTCCCTCGGTTGATATATCAACAGGGTACATTGTTAATTTAGACAACTTCCATAGTCGTTTAATAATGTTGTTTGTTTCACATGTTTCGGATGTTCCTTCAGAGTTGAAGATTGGACTTCCTAGTCCAAACCTCCCGCAGAACGACTGTGGATGGGAGAGCGCAGGGTTTGAATCGATAAATCCAAACGACAGTCTAGCGCGCAAACCGCACGACTAGGCAGCCATCCTCTAATCTCTAAGCTTAGGTATTCATAATTTCATTTTTTCACTTTCAACCTTTTCTGGGATAGCTGTTCCGTGAGGTTGATGACCATTGAATACATCTTGTCGACTAATATACACTGTCTTGTCAGTTAAAATAGGTCTATCCCAGTATTGCAGATAATTGGTTGACTTAGGAACCATCTGTGGTGAGTATATATAGTATGGGTGTGTATACAAACATATGATTGTGTGTTTGTAGCAGGGCGTATGTGGTCTAAAATTAACATAAATATCACTGATCTATACAAATTAATAAGCCTAACTATAAAAATGCACATCACTTACCTATGACACCAATGTAATATATTATATTTGCCTCGACAGTTCGCACTGTTTATCGTTGTATTGGGACAGAAGCAATCCTTTTCAAAGCCACACTTGGCCCAAGGTTCTAGGATAGCTCTGACTATAAATGGCGCTTTCTTTAGCACAATGATTCCACTCTGTATCTGTGTGTAGTTGAGGTACGCACAAGGCATGTCTCCCATGTAGTCAAACATCTGAGAGAAATGACGTCATCAATAAAAGCACTTAAGTAAATGAGTTTGGGTAAGTCTCGTCTCTTACATGCCACGCAAGTAATTTGGGTAGCATTTACACGTAACAGGATGAACATATACTTTTAGTTGCAATGGTTGTATGGAGTTACAATCTAACAAAGATTTAGTTGGAATAGCTGCATGGAGTTACAATCTAACAAAGATTTAGTTGGAATAGCTGTATGGACTACAATCTAGCAAAGATTTAGTTGGACTAGCTGTATGGACCACAATCTAACAAAGATTTAGTTGGACAAGCTGTATGGACTACAATCTAACAAAGTTTTAGTTGGACTAGCTGTATGGACTACAATCTAACAAAGTTTTAGTTGGACAAGCTGTATGGACTACAATCTTACAAAGTTTTAGTTGGACAAGCTGTATGGACTACAATCTAACAAAGTTTTAGTTGGACTAGCTGTATGGACCACAATCTAACAAAGATTTAGTTGGAATAGCTTTATGGACTACAATCTAACAAAGTTTTAGTTGGACAAGCTGTATGGACTACAATCTAACAAAGTTTTAGTTGGACAAGCTGTATGGACTACAATCTAACAAAGATTTAGTTGGAATAGCTTTATAGACTACAATCTAACAAAGTTTTAGTTGGACAAGCTGTATGGACTACAATCTAACAAAGATTTAGTTGGAATAGCTGTATGGACTACAATCTAGCAAAGTTTTAGTTGGACAAGCTGTATGGACCACAATCTAACAAAGATTTAGTTGGAATAGCTTTATGGACTACAATCTAACAAAGTTTTAGTTGGACAAGCTGTATGGACTACAATCTAACAAAGTTTTAGTTGGACAAGCTGTATGGACTACAATCTAACAAAGATTTAGTTGGAATAGCTGTATGGACTACAATCTAACAAGGTTTTAGTTGGAATAGCTGTATGGACTACAATCTAGCAAAGTTTTAGTTGGACAAGCTGTATGGACCACAATCTAACAAAGATTTAGTTGGAATAGCTGTATGGAGATATAACGTAACAAACCTGAATATCAACATGCAGGTACAATGTAAATGCAAGTACTAGTACAAATATGGTGTGTAAAGATTAATACTGTGTACAATATGTACATTATTTAGAAATACAAAATAACAGATTTTTTTTTCTTTTTGAGGTCAAAGGGACGTAAGTACCTTCAACTATATTTTTAGAAATTTCGGTCTTATAAACATTCTCATTTAATTCTATACGAAATAAATATTCTTAAATTAGGGCCTACAAAATTATTGAAGTTTAATTATAACAGAGAACTGAATCACAAATGAGTAAAATAAATAATTCCTTCCGATCATGGATAATAGTTACTGAGTTGAATAGAGGCCTTGTAAAATAAAAAACAAAGAAAGTTTGAAATGAACCTATGTAATATCTAAATAACGTAGACTTTCTTACACCTTTCAAAGTTGCCACTGGGATATTATGCATTATCTTGGCGCCCCATAGCTGAAGGCCTAGTTCATCTCCCCTGTCTAGTAGCTCTAGCACGGGGTCTTTCCAGGAGATGGAAGCATCTTGATACACGACCAACTTTCTCGCTTTTATCATGGAGGCCTTCAATTAAAAATAAATAATTAAACAATACATGACATACTTTTCATGGGCGTAGCTAGGGTGGGTCGAAATGTAAATATTCCCCCCGGCCCCCAGATTTGTGGCGTCCCTAAATGAGTGTCCGAAATGTGTTTTTACATTAAATATAATCGCCATTATCTCATGTTATGGTGTCGGATGGTCAAAATGCAAGGGCCCCCTAAAGAGGTCAAGCCCCCGGGCTCCCCAAACCCCTAGCTACGCCACTGCACTTTTTATTCAACAATTACTATAAAAGTGAAGCGTTACCATGACAATGAGAGGTTTCCACGTGTAGCATCCTCGTTCTCTGAAGAATTTCGGAAAACGCTCAAAGGGAAATACAACTACATGACATTTGCAAGCCTTTTCAGTCTGAAGTAAAGACATCAATGATTAGACTGGGGAAATAAATCTGAGTACAGCAGAACAAGCAAAGAATAGTGTGTGTGGTTTGTGTGTGTGTGTGTGTGTGTATGTGTGTGTGTGTGTTTTTCTACGGCAGACTTTCACCATAAACTAAACAATGTCAAGGACGCTAAGATGAGATAATAATAAAATAATACAATATGCATCCTCTGTTTGGGACCCATCAACTCAAGAAAACGTTAAGAAACTGGAACAGATATAAAATAGAGTAGTGAGATTAATAACAAACGAATATTCACATTTGACTAGAGTAACACCTTTTGTAAAATCACTAAATTTAGAAAGCCTGCAGAATAGAAGACTTAAAAGTAAAGTAGCAATTATACATAAAAACACTGAACCATAATCTTCAATTACAAAAACAAAATTTAATAAAATACGCAGAAAGACACAAAAATAAAGACACATTCCTCATCCTATATGCTAGGACAAATTTGTACAAATACTCCTTCTTCCCTAGTGCTATTAGAGTATGGAATGGGTTGCCTGAGCTAGCCAGGAAAACCAGTGACTTGGCAGAAATTAAGTCATTGGTTAATATGCAAGACTAAATCCATGACGCGTAGGACGTAATCATCTTCTTTTTTGAAGTAACGTCTGTATTATATAAGATAAGAAGAGATTTAAAGTTGCCAACTAATGAAAGCTACAAAGAGTATTGATTCTGTAGCGCTAAGTGGTGCATAAGAATACTCATGTATCTTTGACAATGAGAATCTCCTTTATTTTGTACATCGGATACACCAAAAATCTTGCTACTTATAGATTTTCCAACATGTATGACAATCTACGATTGTTTGTTGTCAAAAAACTTGTAAAAGAAATGCGTCTATAGTTTCGTATTGTTTTGAAATACGCACACATTTCTCATATAAAACACTAAACCATAATCTCCAAATACAAAAACAAAAACAAATAAAATACCCTGAAAGACACAAAGATAAAGGCACATTCCTCATTCTATATTTCTAGAACATTTGTACAAATGTTTCTTCTTCCCTAAGGCTACTAGAGCATGGAATGGGTTGCCTGAGCCAGCCAGGAAAACCAGTGACTTGGCAGAATTTAAGTCATTGGTTAACATGCATGACTAGATGCATGACGCGTAGGACGTAATTATCTTCTTTTTTGAAGTAACGTCTGTATTCTATAAGATAAGATACGATTTCTTGTGTGATTCGAATTTGTTTATAAAGTCAATCCAGCATGATTGTCATTAGCACTATATGGTACACGATTCCAAATTCATATCAATGGCGTTAAAAATAGAAAATTAATATCGGTGGTTGGAATAACCAAAACGAGGCTCGAAGCCCATCCCCCCAAGTAGAGGCATGAAGCCCATAAAAAAAGTGGTGTAAGCCCCTTCCAATTTTTCCTAATTTGAGATATTTGATTGGTATACATCCCCCATCCCATGAGAGCTACAGACCATAGAAGGCGCTGGTTTAAAATCACACGTCATTTCTTTCAGTCCACTCTAGTGTCAACGTCAATACCAAAGAGACATTATAATTTGATATATTCA
The DNA here is from genome assembly GCA_030265305.1 of Biomphalaria pfeifferi. NCBI lineage: Eukaryota > Metazoa > Mollusca > Gastropoda > Planorbidae > Biomphalaria > Biomphalaria pfeifferi. Next base: position 5,084,604 of record JASAOG010000012.1, read on the forward strand.
CAATGTTTTTAACTATATGCAAATCACTAATTGGACAGTAATAATGGAGGTAACATATCTATATACTCTTATAACAAGCCAGAGTAACATCTCGATATGAGCGTATTTGTTTCTAATAATTTGTAGATATGAAATGTTAGTACATTATATGTAAAATTCTGCACTCTAGCCTCGTGATCCATGGGGCAGTGTAAAAACCAACCACTTTTACTTTTATCGACTAATGCCAGGTACCTAATAGTGTGAAGTTAACTTATGGGCATCCTTATTCTTAGTGACTGAATTTCTTCGTTGGGTTTCAAACTAGAGACTCAGTCGGTTCTTAATCTAAGCGTTTATCGCTCGGCCAGGCAATTAACTAAAACAGATAAGTTTATATGCAAGATGTAGTAATAGCATTGATACAGTAATTTTGACTCCACTATATAGATAGAATGCTCCATTTCTCTATTATTAGTATTATGTAGTTTATATATTAAATCTATTTATTTACTTGAACTCTCGTTCAGCAGGGCTGGGCTTAGATAATTCGAGGCCCTAATCAGGATCTAAGCGAAGTGAATTTGGTGGCCCCAAATGAAATAAAAAAAAAGAAAAAGAAACAGTGAAAAAAAAATAAATTTTGCGTAATTTATTAATAACCTGCCCCGTGCATGTTACCCTGCCTCATGGTGGCGCCAGGGTGAAAATGATAGTAAGAGGAAACGATTAGGCTAAAGGGCAGCAAAACAAGACTCCCATGGGGGTGCCTAAGGGGGTGCGAGAGCATTCTCATTGCACTGCGCGGAGTTGTAAAAAAGCTCCCACAACCTTGTCACAATCCAGGCGCTGTTCCTCAAGGGGCCATTACATAAATGGCGTGTCCCGCACAGTTAGCTTGGTATAGAAAAGGAAAGTGGCGGGGGTGTCTTAGTGTATGCGGTCTCTTGCCGCGAGTCTGACCCACCCGTCAGACAGAACAGTCTACACTGTTCTCATTCAGGCCGGTGAGATGGAGCTCTTGTTCTCTTTTGCTGGCCTAGAGTTCCAAGAGCCGACGGCTCAACTCTACCTGATAGTTTAAGAAGAAGAAAAATAACCTGCCCGTCTATATTTAAATCGAAAAATAACTGAAATTTAATGTGCCTCAAAAGTAGAGACAGAGACTATTTAACATGGAATCATAGTACTCTTATTATGTTTGAAATCTTATCCACGTTTCTCAATTTTCTGCGTACATATTTTTAGTCCTGTGTGAGGCTCCCACCAATTATAGGCCCCTAGGCAGCTGCCTAATTTGCCTTTGCCTAAGTCCGGCCCTGCGTTCAGAACCAACACTATTATTACTTTTTCTCTTCGTCCATTTGTTAGCCCTATATCAAATATGACCAGGATCATATTTGTAACTCTAGGGTAGACAACTGTGTGTAGACTGTGAATGGCGGCCTGTGTCTCGTCAAAGTGGTTATCGGACGTGGCTGTCACAAATATCACATCACTGACTGGGATGGTGGACGAAAGATCCTCAATAAGTTGACGATTCTCTTCTGTCAGTGTCAGTTCCGGTGACAGCAAATCCCAGATTCTCTCCCTAGGGTTTAAACTGAGCGGCCGGAAGCAGTTCTCAGGTTGACAAGCTGTAAATTAAATTGGTAAGAGTTAAATGCATTGATAACAAGGCGAGATAGTTTTAGTACAAAGTAATTTGAGACCATAACAAAGAATTTCGTTTCCTCACTGTTTTGGTTTTGTTTCATTATAGTTTTTGATTCACTAGGACATCACTGTTTATAGTGCGATGTTCCTTGCGAACACCGGTATGAACAGTATAGAGTATAGAGGGACTTCTTATGGTCCGAACATTTACGCTGGGCAGGGCACGAACGTATGCCAAAGGCAGTCTTTTTTGGTGAGCTAAATGGTGGTCGACGCGTAACAGAGGCGCCCCACGGAAACGCCTCAAAGACCAGCTTAGGCGACAACCTGCCTTAACTGACATAGAAGAGCGCACCTGGTTGCATGCCGTCTCAGAACGAGGCAGCTGGAGGTCACTCACAAAGGCCATGGGATACACATTTGAGACCAAAAGAAAGTCTAATGGATATGGGGGCGCGGTGGCTGAGTGGTTAAGCGCTTGGCTTCCGAACGTGGGGTGATGGGTTTGAATCTCGTAGGTGCAAACTGTATTTGCTTCGGCCGTTCTTTGAACAGATATAATCTGCGTGGCGAGGTGGAACTACTGTGTGGGAAACTTGATCACTGCTACAGCTAATGTTCAGGCATTCATCTCATTTCTATGTAATGATCCATAGACGCTTAACAAGTGAAGGCGGCCATGCATAAATATAAGTAACTAACTCTGCATTTAATGTAACTATAAATTTAAGGTAAATTTGTATGTTTAAGGCAACTCTATCAGGGCCGGCTAATGGATAATGGAGGCCCTATGCGAAGCAAATGAAACAGAAAAATAAAAAATAAGCACCGAAAAAAAAAACCCCACGCCATTTATTTCAAACCTGATGTACTTCAACAAAAACACTGGGGACAGTTTTTGGTATTTCTTCTGTAAAAAAAATTGTTTCGAGGCCCTAGGTGGTTTGCCCATAACTAAGACCGGCCCTGACTATAAGTAGATAAAGTAATATAATTTGGTCAATCTACTTACCCTTAGAAGTAAATCTACAGTCTGCCGTGACATTAATAACTTCCATATCTGTTTTTTTATTCAGCATTACCATCAGCGTGTCGGTCAAGGAATCGACCAAACCTTCAGTCATTGGCTGATTTTGAAATTCACCTACCAGAAAGAAGCATGCTTATTAGTTAAATCATTCAAAGAACAGCTGTTACAGATAAAGATCTGGAGTGGCGTCCAATAATTTCCAACATTAATTATTATTGTTTTTTACTAAAGCACTGGAAAGAAAACACTATATGAAGTTGATGTTGTTGTGACTGTTGTGACTAATAGTGAGTTATTTTCTATAATATCTTTAAAATGATCCATAATAATATTTTGACATGTTTCGAATGTTCTTTCCAAACCTCCCGCAAAACGACAAGGGGGGGGGGGGGATAGCGTCGGAGCGTCGGGCGGATTTCGAACCCTAACATTCGAGACCATCGAATAAACAAGTCAAGTTTCAGAAGATTACAATTCAAACTAGCAACGCATGGTTTTGTTTCAGTATTGAAAGAATGCTTTGTTTCAGTATTGAAAGAATGCTTTGTTTCAGTATTGAAAGAGAATGCTTTGTTTCAGTATTGAAAGACACTGCTTTGTTTCAGTACTGAAAGACAATATTTTGTTTCAGTATTGATAGAGAAAGCTTCGTTTCAGTATTAAAAGACAATGCTTTGTTTCAGTATTGAAAGACATTGCTTTGTTTCAGTATTGAAAGAGAATGCTTTCATTCAAAGCTGCACAGGCAAACTAGGCAGCTGCCTAGTGGCTCATATTGGTGTGGGCCTCGTTTGGAACTCAAATAGTTTTTTAGAGTGCGGAAACATGGATCAAATCTCAAACATAGAAGAACTCTATGGCTCTGTGTCTACTAGCCAATTTCCAAGTCTCTATTATGATTCAAGGTTTATCCACTAATGTTTAGATCTACTTATTAGACTGCGTATGATAGAAGACCATTGTTTCCTTCTTTTGGTGAAATGTCGAAACATTATTTTAGTGTGTTGATTACGAATCGTCCATAAAGCATGACGCAAAGGATGTAATCATCTTATTTTTTGAAGTGACGTCTGTATTTTATAAGATAAGATAATCACATTCGTGATATCGGCGCTATATGAATTTAACTAATTTGTTGGTTTAGATCTTGAAACAGGAAGTTTTTTAATTCATTGCTATTTCTCGGTCTTAATGTTTTTTTTTTGTTTTTCTTTTTCAGTTGGGGGGGGGGACCCTATTCAATTCACCTAGGGCCTCCAATTACCTAAAACAGGCACTGTCAGGAAGCCTAAGCGATTCCTGGCTCTAAGCATGCTTTTAGAAGACTAACTATAGGAAGAACTACCTGATCTGGAAACAACTGTACTTCTGAGATATAGGGCTTGCTGCCTGAACCCAAACAGTATTGAGACAGATGATAACAAAAGCACGATTAGTTAGGTCACTAGTGTAGCCTATTATCTTTTAAGTGACCCGGATATAAAAAAAAGAAATGTATTATATATCACTTACGTAATGATATTTTATAAGGTGCGATGAGTGTTATAGCCAGGTACAATGTCAAGGACATTAACGCCAACGTCACAGCTAGATAGAATCGTTCAGACCTTTGTAATAAATAAGTTATATATCTTTAGTTATGTATCTATAAGCTATATATAATATTAATAAATAATAGGACTTCTTCTTCGAGTGCCAAAATTAATGAGGAGTACAAAGTACATAATTTCACTTGGCTGCGTAGCCTCCGCTTTGACCTACATCCACTGCAGACACAGTGTCACATAGCCGCATAGCCACATAGTGTCACATTTGATATTGAGGTTCTCTTTTCTTTGTCTTTGTTACGCCAATCACCTTTCATCTCTCCCAAGAGATTGCCTTTGGTATATGGTCGTCTAACATATAGAAAACATGCCACGCCCAGTAAGCAGTCCTCTGTGCTGTACATACTGGCATTCGCAAGGATATCGCTATTTGTGGTGCAGTCGTGCCGTCGTATGTGCATGATGAAGCTGAAGTAAAGCCAGCAGAAATAAAGCTAGAGGAAGTAAAGCCTGCGGAAGTAAAGCTAGCGGAAGTAAAGCCAGCAGAAATAAAGCTAGCGGAAGTAAAACCAGCAGAAATAAAGCCTGCGGAAATAAAGCCATCGGAAATAAAGCCCACGGAAATAAAGCCTGCGGAATTAAAGCCAGCAGAATTAAAGCCTGCGGAAATAAAGCATGCGGAAATAAAGCCAGCGCGGTCGAGAGGCCAAGTGCGCTTGAACATGGCTTGGCTTGGCTACCTAGAAGGGGGCTTGAGGTTCGACACCCGACTCGGGCAGAGTTGGGTTTACTGAGCGCATCACGGAAAACCAACTGCTAGATAACCCCCCCCCCACTCCCCCACTGGTCCACAAATGAGATTGGACCACAAGCGCATGCGTGTTCTGAGCATGCATAGCTATAAAAAAGTTATAATTATAATAATAAAAATAAAGCCAGAGGAAATATAGAGAGCGGAAGTTAAGCTAGCAGAAGTAAGCTATCTGAAGTACAGAAAGCAAAAGTAAAGCCAAACGTAAGCTGATGCAGAAACGTCTTTAAAAATAAAACCTTGTAACGCTTTTTACCATTCAACTCACAAAAAACATGAGAATGAATTTTGATATGCGGTCACGTGCGTCACATAGAGGTCATAAACAAGTCCTACGGAAGGCGCACGATGTCATGTACGTTATTTTAAGTTAAAACCTTATTTACGAAAAAATTCATCTACGTACATTGGTTCCATGTAAATGTGAATAAAATAAAGTAAATGTAACAAAAACCATTGAGTATTGAAACAAATCAATTAACAACTTGTGCATTAATATCTGAACTTTGCAGGTAACTTATGGACTTTATCGTTTTGTAAAAGATTATTTTTTTTTATTATTAATTTACTATTAATGTTACTTAAAACAAAATTGTATAATAATGACATGTTACTTTGAGTATGTAAAGTATAAGACAATTATACTAAACACCAAAAGTAATCCCATTTAAAATCAAAGTCTAATTGTAATTTGCACAATTTTAAGACTAAAATTCTTACATGTTGTATTGCTCGGTGGCAGAAACATTCCGTAATGTTGACTGAAACTGGATCCAGGATCACTTATGCGAAAATTACCACGTCAGTTTTGGTGACTCTGTCGTCAGACACATCAATGGTATTATGATCCCGTTGGTAAATAGCACATATCAAACAATGAACAAATGAAACCCTAAGCAGCTGCAGTCTATAGCATAATACAGTAAATGTTGTCTGAATGCAATGTTCAAGTAAGGGCATACAATCTTAAACTCTGCTCGTCAATCTAAATGTTAATTTCAAACTGCGCCTCAATCTAGATTGTTAATTTCAGACACTGCTCCTCAATCTAGATTGTTAATTTCATACTCTGCTCCTCAATATAGATTGTTAATTTCAGACACTGCTCCTCAATCTAGATTGTTCATTTCAGACTCTGCTCCTCAATCTAGATTGTTAATTTCAGACACTGCTCCTCAATCTAGATTGTTAATTTGAGACACTGCTCCTCAATCTAGATTGTTAATTTCAGACACTGCTCCTCAATCTAGATTGTTAATTTGAGACACTGCTCCTCAATCTAGATTGTTCATTTCAGACACTGCTCCTCAATCTAGATTGTTCATTTCAGACACTGCTCCTCAATCTAGATTGTTCATTTCAGACACTGCTCCTCAATCTATATTGTTCATTTCAGACACTGCTCCTCAATCTATATTGTTCATTTCAGACACTGCTCCTCAATCTAGATTGTTCATTTCAGACACTGCTCCTCAATCTAGATTGTTCATTTAAAAAAAAAACAACGTCTGAAGTGTTAGACTCAGTGGGAAAAAAATTCTGTATGTTCAAAAGCGTTGTACGAGTCCAGGTTATATAGTCGCATAGCGAGGTAGTCTGCAGTGGACAACAAAAGAAGAGGGGAGAGAGAGACAGACAGAGAAAGATAGGAACATTGAGGTACAGAGGGGAACAGACATAGGAGGACTAAGAATCCAAAAGAAAACTAGAGATTAAAAAAGCGAATGAAAAGAAGGTAGAAAGAGACAAAGTAAATAAGCGAAAGTGTTATAACGTGATAGAGAAAAAATAAACTTAGCGAGAAGAGGAAAAAGCGAAGGACAGAGAGAGAGGGGGAGGGAATGAAGAAATAAAGAAATAAAGTTAGAGTGCGATAAAAAAAAAGCGCGCACATAAAATACAATGTTAGAAATTTAATATCGATTTATTAATTAAACCTGAAAATTTACGTAAACTAACCAAAACTCTCTGATCAATAGTCTCTACATAAAACTACAATAAATCTGACCTACAGAAGAGACGCATAGTAATAATTGGAGTAGTGGACTGATACAGTTTGATTACGACGTGGTAGAATTCTATAAATGTCAAAAGATATATGAAAATAGTGTTTTGGCTGCTCGACCTTTGACAAAACGTTTAGATACACAGATACAGATACTATTATTGTATTAGTATTCTGCTTGTCCATTTTGTGACATACTAACGAGGAAAAAGCTCTTCTATGCCATGAAATAAAAAAAAATGAACAAAGCATGGGGAGGGTGCATTGTTTAGAATTGATAGCTTTACAATTTCAAGCAGCTGGCTCCCCCACTAATACTAATGGATACAGACCAAGAAGATTCAAGAACATTAACAGCTTTTATCGTCTCATAAATTTAATTTATTTATTTGCTACTTACAAATTGTAATTTATATCTTACATATGAATAAATGTTTTGTTTTAGAAATTATTAAGATTAGAAGTTTTTTCTTTCACAGTTGTTAGAGGCTTGATTCAATATTTAAAGTTCCTCTGTCAGACCTTGCAATGTATAAGGCAGATGATGTTAAGGTCATGTGTTTTTTTTGGCCAACGGTTAACGAGGAGGGTGTCATGAGCCAGCAAAATGATCAACCGCCTTTACTTTTCCTAGCTAAGGTACCCATTAAAGTTTGGTGGACTCAGGGGCGCCCTAAAAATCAAGAAATTCAAAAACCCAGTTTTCACAGAGATTTGAACCCGGAACGCCAGGTTCGGAAGCCAAGCGCTTAATCACTATTTCCATAGTTTTAATTGATCAGACTTTAGAGTTTGCAAACAATGGTGTTATAGATTTACATATATGGCTTCTTTTGTCTCTAAAGGCAATAAATGCGTCCAGATGAGTCACTGGTTTTAGTTTAATCTTGAGAAAAGAGGCAGAATCTGGTGTGGCTAATTGTAGATTTGGACTTGCTTTTAACTAGATACTTCAGAAATTGATTCAAGTCTGACATTAATAACAGTTTTATTATAGTTTTATACCAGCCTTAAACTCCCGTCCGTCAGTTACATACTGCTCCCAAAGAAACTAACCATTATTGCTCCAGAAGTGTCAAGGCTTGCTAAAGTCAGACATTTATTGCCTTGCGATCATGTACGTGATTGACCTAAGTTGTCAAGCCTTATGGCGCACTAAAGTAGCCTACAGCTCAAAGATGTGATTATAAATTCGACTTATGGTTTATAAGACGGCTGTTTATAACATTAGGCCTATAGAAGACGGCAATTTATCTCAAAAAACCCTTTTATAAGATTGATTAACTATTTCATTTTATGAGCAGATTACTTTATTATTCCACTTCAACTGAAATGATTTGCATATTTTAATGAGCAAAAGTAAAAAGTTCCAATTTTCGGACCTTGTGGGCAGAACATGTAAAGGTCATCTGTTTCTTTGGCCTACGGTTAACGAGGGTGTCATGTGGCCAGCACAACGACCAACCGCCTTTACTTTTCCCCAACTAATGTCAGGTACCGATTAGAGCTGGTTGGACTCAGAGGCGTATAAAGATCCCGAAATTAAAAATTCCCAGACTTCACCATGATTCAAACCTGGGACTCCCGGTTCGGAAACCAAGCGCTTTACGACTCAGCCACCGCGCCTCCAATCATTCCCTTACAGCTTATAAACCAGTTACTCATATAACGATATGATATTTTCCTATTTATATATAGGTCTGTGATGTCATCTTTTTATTGTACAATCCGTTTCCTCTGTTTGTAAACAAGAGATTTATTTCCCTTTAGGAGTATGAAGGCTGAGTAGTAAAGTGCTTGGCTTCTGAAGCGAGGGGGTCGGGTTCCAAACCCTGTAAAGTCTGGGATTTTTAATATCCGGATTTTCAGGACGCAACTCTTAATAAATATTTGACATAAGTTTAGGAAATGCAGAAGCGTGAGGTCAATCAATCGTGTGCCACAGAAAACAGGGTGGCCTTTACATTATTTTCCACATAGATTCCAAGGTCCAAAAAGGGACACTCTTTACGTGTTTATTTTTTTATTAGTAACGACAATGAAGACCATTGGATTTTGGCCTTATGAAATGTTGACTAACGTCAAGATTGGAGCGTTCACAGAAGTACACAACAATAATTTGCTTAGCATGAAAAATTGAATTGCAAATCACATAAACTCGACCTTCGGACCAAAATGCGAGCCTACAAACTAAAAAAAAAAAAGGTGCAGCGGGGCGGGGGGGGGGGGGGAGAGGAGGGCTCGTTTGTATTCTATCAAGCTGCGCTACTGGTTCTAAAATCACATCAAACAAAGCTTTTATAAGTGGAAAAAAAAACAACACATTTACAGCCATGTCTCTATACTGTAAGATTTCTTTCCCTTTTCCTATATCAAACAACATTAATGAATTATCACTAATTTGTTTAATAGGATCATATTTTCTTAGGGATAATGAATAAAAGTGCAAAGTTTCAATTTCACCTGAGAATGGGAATTGGGAGAAATAACGTGTACAAAATCTATACCAGACAGACAGACAGACGGAGTGAGTTAATAAAGACTTTGTAAACACAAACATAAATAACCGGGACGGTGAAGCAGTACAGGTCCTCTGTATAAATAGTTCAAACGCCTTGGACAGAAAAGTTGCCAGAGTTTTAGATCAATGAAAAGATATATGTATTTTTTACACAACATTCTGTGAGAATATGTATTGTATATTATATAACGTACACATATTCACATTCATGCACATTCATGAATGGCTGCCTGGTCGTGTTGTTTGTGCGCTGGACTGTCGTTCAGATTTATCGATGGTCCAGGGTTCAAAACCTGCCCGCTCCCATCCCCCGTCGTCCTGCGGGAGGTTTGGACTAGGAAGTAATTATCTTCAACTCTGAAGGAACATCCGAAACGTGTAAAACAACAAACATAAAACATGCAGTAGTTTAACATGATAAATAAACATCAAATGAGCTTGTTTAAAGTATTTTGGGTTTCTCTGTCCCCTGTTAATGTTCACATATCTGCCATCAATCAAATCACTTCCAGGCATGTGAAATCTGTAACGCTCGTATGAAAACAATTCGGTCGTTATAATGGACAACACTGATTGGTCAAATCTGGTGAACAGAAACATGGAATAAAACATTCGCATTTCAACTTCTTTGTTAAGTAATTCATTTTCTAAAGTCTTAGATGTATTTAAGTTTATGTAACAGTGTAGCAAGCATCTTTGGTGAAAGCGCTCAAGAAGTCTTAGTAGTTTTTTATATAGTGTCCATGTCTCAGAGCCATATAGAATGGTTGAGAGAACCACCACCTGGTAGACATTGATTTTTGTAGGCAGGCGGAGCCAAAAGCGCTACTAGCCCTGGCTAGACGGTTATCAACTGGATGTTGCAAAATATGCAGGTCACATCTGGGGCTGCGCAGCCACGGAAACAGTCACATATATGTGTGTGTGTTATGTGGGGATAGAAAACTTGGGTGTATATGCTAGGCAATGGAGCTAAGATGCTACAGAAAGATCAAATACAAAGACTGGAGTAGACTGGAACAGAATGGATTAAAATATAAACATTATAAACTTGCCAAATATTTTTGTAACATTTTATTTTATCTTTCTATCTTATGAAATACAGACGTTACTTCAAAAAAGAAGATGATTGCGTCCTACGCGCGTTCCTAGATCAATCTAGTCAAGCATATTAACCAATGACTTAAATTCTGCCAAGTCACTGGTTTTCCTGGCTAGCTCAGGCAACCCATTCCATGCTCTAATAGCACTAGGGAAGAAGGAGTATTTGTACAAATTTGTCCTAGCATATGGGACGAGGAATGTGCCTTTATCTTTGTGTCTTTCAGAGTATTTTATTAAATTTTGTTTTTGTATTTGAAGATTATGGTTCATTGTTTTATGTTTAATTCTATCCTGAAGGCTTTCTAAATTTAGTGATTTTGCTAAATGTGTTACTCAAATCCAATGTGAATATTTGATTGTTATGAGTCTCACTGCTTTATTTTGTGTCTGTTCCAGTTTCTTAATGTTTTCTTGAGGTGAGGGGTCCTAAAAAGAGGATGCATATTCTATTATTGGCCTAACCAAGATTTAAAAAAATTAGTTTTATGTTCTTATTTGATTTATAGAAATTTCTTTTTCACAGACTTATGAATAAAACATGATTTATGACGACCGGCGGATATTGTTTATGCTTGACCTGGATCTGGCAAAATATGCAGGTCACAGCTGGGACTGCGTAGACTCGGGAAATACTGCAATCCTCACTAATCTTCGGACTCAAAGACAAGCCTTATTATTATTATTATTATTATTATGTTAGAAATGAACGAGTAGTCATTCTCTGGTGCTGCCAGGGTCAAGTTTCGCTCAAGAATAACAAAATTCATCGTAGTCCCTTTAACAGTTTCCACTGAGGAATTTTCTGGTGATGTGGCAGGTCTGCATCGGTACCGCCCTCTGACAGGCGACGAGGATGTTCCTAGGAATGTTAAGGGCACTGAAGGTAAAGTTGTTATTATCCCCTTGGTTGATATAACAATGGGGTATATTGTTATTTTGGACAATTTCCATAGACGCTTTATCTCCAAGCCTAGGTTCCCATATTTTCTTTATTTTCTATCTCAGTTTTTCTTAAATTATGAGACAGTGGTACGGCAATGTCGATAATGGTAGCGGTTTTTGTCTTTTTTTTAAATCAACGAACAGAAGATCCGGGCGATTGAAATCTACCGTTTTGTGTCAGATGAATGCTGTGACAGTTTGTGTAACAAAATCCTTCCATATTTCTTGGTCATCAGCTGATCTTAGGAGAATTTCCATTCTTTCCTAAATACCGCCAAAAAAGACTGCCTTTGGCATACGTTCGTCTCCCATACGGGATATGTGCCCTGCCCAGCGTAGCTGTCGGACCATAAAAAGTCTCCCTATACTGTCCATACCGGCGTTCGCAAGGACATCGCTGTTTGTAGTGCGGTCCTGCCACCGTATGTCCATGATGGAGCGCAAGCATCTTTGGTGAAAGCGCTCAAGAAGTCTTAGTAGTTTTTTATATAGTGTCCATGTCTCAGAGCCATATAGAATGGTTGAGAGAACCACCACCTGGTAGACATTGATTTTTGTAGGCAGGCGGAGCCAAAAGCGCTACTAGCCCTGGCTAGACGGTTATCAACTGGATGTTGCAAAATATGCAGGTCACAGCTGGGGCTGCGCAGCCACGGAAAATACTGTATTCCTCACTAATCTTCGGGCTTGAAGACAAGCCTTACTTAAATGAGTCAACTTCTTCTACTTTTAGGCCATTCAACTGTATGCCACAACTCGTAAATCTCCACCATAAGACTAGTCTTTAGTTATTTTCTGCAAACCAGAGATTAGAAATAGATCGCCCATTTATGCTCAAGCTAGGAGTGAGTCCTTCTAGAGTTTCCATCAAAATATGCTCCAGAAATAGGCTAAAAGGTGTTGGGGGGGGGGGGGGGAGAATGCATCAATGCAGCACTCCCATGGAAAAACTTAATCATTTAATAACAATAAATAGATTTTCATATAGAAAATGTACTAAGGTAAGGGGAGATAAACCTTGTGTAGTGGATTCGTCGATATGAAATGTAACTAGATAAATAGATTTTATATAGGAAATGTACTAAGGTAAGGGGAGATAAACCTTGTGTAGTGGATTCGTCGATATGAAATGTAACTTTGATTCATACGCTCCACATGCGGCACTTTTAAGCTAAGTGTGTACTATAAAACTTTTTTTTCCTCGTAGAAATAGAGGTGGAGATTATTATGTTTAAAACACAAGAAGAAGCACTGGTAGCCAGGGAAGAAGCGACTTAATATTGAACGCCAAAGAGTAAAAGTCAAATCATACTTAAAACCCTGGTCTCCTCCTGGGATGGAGAAATGATGTGGCTTAACTGTGAGAGACGGTGTACTGGGTTATTGAAGTCTGTGCATATTAATGCTGTCAGATGACTTATATATGGCGTGATAAGTTTCTACTTTCAACAAGAAAGATTTGGGTAGCCAAAGTCACTCGGGTTGTCTAGAGACGCATGACGCGTAGGACGTAATCATCTTCTTTTTTGAAGTAACGTCTGTATTATAAGAGAGAGAAAGCAAAGTCTGAAATGCAATAGATACATTGACACAAGTGTAAGCTGGTGTTCATTTAGCATGCTTCATCTTGGACTTTAAAAGCTTTTTGTGGTATACCTCTAGTACAAGCACATATATCTCTAATACAAACATGTATACCTTAAGAACAAACACGCATATCTATAGCAAAAACACATATACCTGTAATACAAACACATTTATCTTTAGTACAAGCACGTATACCTCTAATGCAAACACGTATACCTTTAGTACAAACATATATACGGTATACATCTAAGAAACACGTATATCTCTAGTACAAACGCATATACTTCTAATACAAACACGTATACCACTAGTACAAAGACAGATACAATTTTATGATGATGTTAAGCTAAAATAAAGCTAGAATTTAAGTTGTTACCAAGAGTAACAAGTCTAATACTTGTTCACCCTTGGTACGTGACGTTCTGACGCATCGATTTTTGGCGCGACCGTTTTGGCGCATCTTTTTTTGACGCAAGGGACTTTGGCGCGAAATATTCTGATTATAATTTAATTAAAAAACACGTAACTTTAAAAAAAGATTGTTTTTTTCAGAGTACAATATTATTGTATGTGTAGTATGAGCTCTATGTTCTATCTCCATCCACCGAATTGTATTTTGACAAAGGTTTTGATTATTTCATAAATATATAAGTCTGATTCCTACCTGAGACAATGGTAGTGATACGCTTCCCTCTTCACCCTAGATTATATGTGAGTTCTGCCAAGTGTATAATGCATAATGATATAAATGATACATAATGATATCAATGATACATAATAATATCAATGATATTAAATGATATCACTAATACATAATGATATCAATGATACATAATTGTTTCAATGATACATAATGATATCAATGTACATAATGATATCAATGTACATAATGATATCAATGATACATAATGATATATATATATAGCTCCTCCTTCGTATTCGAAGATAAGCACATTTCTCATTTCCTATGGACTCGAAGATGGCTATTAAGTCCAATCCTTGCTTTAAAAAGCCGGCAGAATATGTGGCTTGGGTGTTTTTTGTCAGTTGCAGATGGACCTGCTTCTTCGCTCTGCTTTCTGTTGATTTGGCGCTCTTTCACCCTGGTAACTCTTCCTGCTTCAAATCTCGAGACTCCGAGACTCACAGCTTCACGCCACGAGGAGCGATCTAGAGCTAGTGCTTCCTAGCCGTGAACGTCGATGACATGGGAGATGAGAATGTGGCTTGCGCGATGAAAATTTATTAAAGTGAGGAAGATTTGCGCTGCCGCACTCTCTCGTCCCTTGTCAGCTGGATCCAGTGGCAGAAAAGAGTCCAGACAACTGGAGCTGGTTTGGGGTGCAGTGGATGACCAGTGTGCTCTATATATCCCACAATGCTCCAAAACGTTCCACGGCGTTAGCTAGGTGACGGCTGATGGCCCTGGTAGTCCAATTTTTGACTTGAGCGCCATACAGCCGCAACTAGACTTCACACACTGGTGGGGTGTATGTGGTTCTGTAGGAGCAGCAGTACCTCTGTCAACTGGGCAGTCGGGCTCTCTGAACAGCTCATTGACCTTGGTCTCCACTCAGAGCCCAGCTCTCACCTATGGCTCCAAGTTGTCTGCATGCTGCAACGGCCACACCCCGGCAAACCGTCTCGACTGACGGGCTAAACCAGGTGAGGGTTAGCCAGAGCTAGTATCTGGTGAAACTATGGTCTCTGTCCACCACATAATGATATCAATGATACATAATGATATCAATGATACATAATGACATCAATGATATATAATGATATATAATGATATATAATGATACACAATGATACATAATGATATCAATGATACATAATGATATCAATAATTCATAATGATATCAATAATTCATAATGATATCAATGATACATAATGATATCAATAATACGTAATGATATCAATGATACATAATGATATCAATGATACATAATGATATCAATGTTACATAATGATATCAATGATACATAATGGTATCAATGATACATAATGGTATCAATGATACATAATGATATCAATGATACATAATGATATCAATGATACATAATGATATGAATGATACATAATGATATCAATGATACATAATGATATCAATGATACATGATATCAAAGATATATAATGATATCAAAGATACATAATGATATCAATGATACACAATGATATCAATGATACATAATGATATCAATGACCTAGAGAAACCAGAACGAAACGGAATAGAATAGATGACGATGTGAGATAAACTAATGTGATAATGTTATTTGCTTTATGAAAATATATTTCACTTACATTTTAACAAAATAATAATAATTGAATTGTTCAAGTTTTTAATTGTGTATGTTCAAACTAGCAAAAAAAGTTACCAATCAAAATGTCGGTACGGTTGTGACGCAGTACTTGGTGAACAGAAATGTGTAGTGCCCTTATACACTAAATGGTGTACATTAACACATTAGATTCTTGTGTCAAAGTTCGAATTCGCGCCCCTCCATGCGAGGAGAGAAAAAATAAAAATCTTTTGGGCTATTAAAATTAATTCAAAGTGTCTCTGATGATGTGGTCGTTAAAATACCATGCTTTAGAAGGGAGGAAAAAAACAGCATAAGTCTACAACATTTTAACCCAGACTAGCAAGATTTGAATAGACACTTTGAGTTTAAAATGTTTGAGAATGATGAAATTATCGATATTTGTTTTTTTTCCAGATCATTATTCTAATGTTTAATGTCAGCGTCTTCATCCTTATCATCATCATTATCTTCGTCAAGTAATATGATCGGCCATGTTCACGTAATAGAAACAACTTTCAAGCAAGAGAAGTAGACCTGATCCAAGAGCAATAGACCTAAAATAAGAGCAGTAGACCTAAAATAAGAGCAGTAGACCTAAAATAAGAGCAGTAGACCTAAAATAAGAGCAGTAGACCTAAAATAAGAGCAGTAGACCTAAAATAAGAGCAGTAGACCTAAAATAAGAGCAGTAGACCTAAAATAAGAGCAGTAGACCTAAAATAAGAGCAGTAGACCTAAAATAAGAGCAGTAGACCTGATATAAGGACAGTAGACCTAAAATAAGAGCAGTAGACCTGATCTAAGAGCAGTAGACCTAAAATAAGAGCAGTAGACCTAAAATAAGAGCAGTAGACCTAAAATAAGAGCAGTGACCTGATCCAAGAGCAGTAGACCTAAAATAGAGCAGTGACCTGATCTAAGGGCAGTATACTTGTTTGTCCTAGAGGTACACGTGTTTGTATTAGAGATATACATGTTTATACTAGAGCTATATGTGTTTGTATTAGAGGTATAGTGTTCTTTACAATAGCAATGCGTGTTTGTTCTTGCGGAATACGTGTTTCTATGAGAGATATATGTGTTTGTACTAGAGTTATACCACACAAAAAAAACGTTCTAATGTCTTGAGCATTTTAAAAGGTGCAGGATGAAGCAAGCTAAATGAACACCAAAAAAACAAAGATTTACTGCTGCAGGGGTAAACGACTGTATAGAAAATACGAAAAACATGCATATATGTAAAAATATATAAAATTACAATTAAGCCACATCATTTCTCCATCCCTACGAGGAGACCAGGGTTTTAAGTATGATTTGACATTTACTCTTTGGCGTTCAATATTAAGTCGCCTATCATTATAGTCCCACTTCTTCCCTGGCTACCAGTGTCTCTTCTTGTGTTTTAAACATAATAATCTCCACCTCTATTTCTACCAAAAATAATATT
Organism: Biomphalaria pfeifferi; assembly: GCA_030265305.1. Taxonomy (NCBI): domain Eukaryota; kingdom Metazoa; phylum Mollusca; class Gastropoda; family Planorbidae; genus Biomphalaria; species Biomphalaria pfeifferi. Next base: position 5,101,541 of record JASAOG010000012.1, read on the forward strand.
GTATAGTACACATTTAGCTCTACATATTAGACACTACCGTACGGATCTAGAGTGCATGAGTTTAAATATCTTATCGACAAATCCACCGCACAAGGCGTATCATCTTTTTATATTGAAGTATATGTACATTAATTAATGATTATTAATTGATTAAGCTCCAAGACATCCATGGGAGTGCGGATGCATTCTATTATTTCTATACATCTATTTTTAGCTTATTTCTGGAGCATAATATGATGGAAACTCTAGAAGAATCATTGCTTGACCATAAATGGCCGGTCTATTTCCAATATCAGGTTTGCAGATGATATAGACCTAATTGGAAAAAATGAAGACCAAGTAAAAAACCCTAATTCAAAACTAGATGCTACATCTACAGCAGTTGGCATGGGAATCAATGCAGAAAATAGCATAATACTAGTCTGTGGGGAAGATTTAGGAATTGTGGCATACAGTTGAATGGAAAAACAATAGAAGAAGTTGACTCATTTAAATACCTAGGGTCAAACATAACAAGAGATAGAGAGATAAAAACCCGCTTAAGCTTGGCAGCCACTTCCATGAGCAAACTGTGGAAAATCTGCAAGAGTAACATCAGCTTCCCATTAAAATTAAAACTGTATTCCTTGCTAGTAGTCTCTGTACTCATGTATGGTTGTGAACGTTGAACTCTGAACGCTGAATCTTAAAGAAGAATTCAAGCCTTTGAGAGTAAATGCTACAACACACTGGCTGGGAAAAGGAGGAACTCCTCAATACTGTGGTGAGACGAAAGCTGAACTAGTTTAGTCATATTGCAAGACATAACTCACTATCAAAAGTCATTCTCCAAGGAACAGAGAAGGAGCACGAAGAAAGGGTTGACCAAAGAAAAGCTGGCTGGACAACGTACAAGAATTGACCGGCTTCTTTCTTGATATCCTGCTAAGAACAGCTGCGGACTGTAAAAGATTTGACAACGCGAATAGTCACAGCACCTCTATGACGAAAGTCAAAGCACCAGTCGATGACCTCCCCTGGAATTTCATTAAAAACTCTTAAAAACATTATAGAAAATCATATACCGACTAAATACTCACCAAACAAATTAAATAAATGCTGGCTTAATAACAGATTAAAGAAAGTTTGTTTTTTTTAAAAAAAGGAAAACCAATATAGACAATTTAAAGAAACTAAGGCAGAAAGTGTTTATAAAAAGTATATTAAAATTAAGCACCTAACCCAAAAGTAAGCAGACAGCTGCAGAGTAAATACATAAACAATGTAATATGTAAGGATAACGACAAAAACCTATGGCCATATATTAAGTCTGAGAAAATGGAAACAATAGGCATAGCATAATTAAAAGGAGAATATAACTTAACACATAATGATCATGAAACTAAAGCTAACATCCTAAATAAATACTTTGCATCAGCATTCTCAGCCCCAGGAGACAAAGACATATTACTGAATTTGAACCAAGTAGACAACATAGAAGATATAGTAGTACAAGAAAAGGGGATCCAAAAACTATTAGCGAACATGAAACCTAATAAAGCGTCTCGACCTGATGGTATTCCAGCTAGATTACACAAATACCACATCCTCTGTACTCTCTAGTCGTAGGTCTTCGATCTTTATCACCCACACACCATGTACGTGCAATCTCTGCCGTATCAGTCTTTATAACATTTCATACTATATATTCACACGTAGCATAAAATAAAGCAATATTGAATTACAACAAGAGTTGTGTTCATTTTTACATTATCTTTGTTATTGTTTGAAATATGAGACAGTATTGTTAGAAACCTCATATCAACTGCGCACCATTAATCAAAGGGAAATAATCCAGTAAATCTTACCGAATTCTGGGTTTGCTTTCTTTGTTATTATTTTTTTTCGACAATCTGTTTTCTCTCTAAAATTGACGGATGATAATAGATATTTTTAAATAATCCATTTAAAACTTATTCATTTACGGTACAAAGAAGACTGTGTCGGTGAGCGAATTAATTTGTATGCGAGATTTATCATTTCAAAATTGTTTCACATGTCATCTAATTTTTTTTTTAACTACATAAAATATTTTGTTTTATGCAACAGTTTTATGGAGGCGCGGTGGCTGATAGGTAAATCGCTTGGCTTCCGAACCGAGTTCCCGGGATCGAATCCACCCAGCTCTAATGGGTACCTGACTTTAATTGGGGAAAGTAAAGGCGACTGTGCTGGCCACATGACACCCTCCTTAACTGTGGGCCACAGAAACAGATGACCTTTACATCATCTGCCCTATAGAACGTAAGGGGAACTTTTTACTTTAATTGTTCTATGCAGAAACATTTGTGTTTGACATAAAGAAACTTCCTTGCAAAAGAACAAAAGAGACGCTGACTATATTTTTTTACTTTGATTTAGACCAATGTTTCTCAAACTTTTTCCATACACTTCGCACATTCTAAGTATTTAGCGGAACAATTTGCTTATTTTTTAGAGGGATTAATTCACATGGTGGCTTACTAGCTATATATTATAGTAGCCTAGTTCGTGAACACCTATTTAAGCCTCGAGGAACATTAGGGTTCCGCGAAACACAGCTTGGGAAACACTGATTTACGATACGTTTTTCTTGCTGCATTTATTCCAAAGCTTGTAGGACGATGGTTAAAATAATTTTTACGTGGCTGCACAGTACCATTTAAAGTTCGCCTCTCAGACCTTGTAGTCTATTGGCCAGATTACGTAAAGGTCATCTGTTTCTGTGGCCTACGGTTAACCAGGATGTCATGCGGCCAGCACAACGACGAACTGCCTTAACTTTTCCCAACTTATGTCAGGTATCCATTAGAGCTTGGTGGACCAAAGGTTGGAAATTAAAAAATACAAGTCTTCACCAGAATTCGAACCCGGAAACCCCGGTTCAAGCGCTGTACCGCTCAACCACCGCGCCTCCGCATTCCCATCTTTGACCTACATATTTTGCAACGCACAGCGAAGACATTATCATTGCCTGCCGCTGGTCGATATAGATTCTTATTTTTGCCATCTATGACTGTCCTCGGCAGTGGATTTACTTTTGGTCATAAATGTATATCCCGCGGCCTATGTAAGTGACCTCCAGCTGTCTAGTTCCGAAGCCGCCTGCAACCAGGTGCTCTCTTCTATGTCAGTTAAAGCAAATTGGTGCTAAAGCTGGTCTCTAAAGAGTTTCTTGGCACCTTTCAGCTCACCAAAAAGGCTGCCTCTTGCATACGTTCGTCCCGCATACGGGATACGTTCCCTGCCCAGCATAACTGCCGAACTATAAGCATTCCCTCTATACTGCCCGTATCAAAATTCATTAAAACATCGCTATTTAATAGTTCGGTCTTGCCACCTTATGTCTATGATGATCTTTCCATTACAGGCAGACGACAAATAACTATTAGCGGCTTCTCCCCAATCAGAGGCCACTTAAAAGTGTATTCACAATTAAAAAATTACACAGCAACGTATAAATATATGTTGCTTTCAATTTAGGCTCTATTAAGGAATCACAGCTCCTACAAACACTTAAGTAGATTGATTTATTAGGGAAAAAAAAATGAAATAAAATTTACCCAGGCATGTTTATGGTTATTGTGTCTTACGTAATTTATAAATTGTTTACACTTTAGTTGTGGAGAGCCGTAAAGATGGCTTTTACTTTGTTGAAATGGCTAATAGAGCCAACAATAAGATGGTGCACAGAGGTTTAATTAGGCCAATTGATTCATTAAAACATGTTCATGTTTGCAAAGAAATGTTTTAGTGTACCGCTGGAAACCAGTAGGGTGTCAAGTTTTTGTTCCTTTCTTTCTGTATGCCCTAGTGACGTAAGCGTGGTCAAGATTGTCCTTTGACGTCATTGGAAACATTTTCATTCCTAAAATATGTGTAGTCAAAATTAATTTTACGATAATGAAACCTGTTTATACCAATTTAACGGTCGACCTCGAGTTTTGGCGATGTGGCTAATGCGTCGAGAACGTTTTTCTCATGTATACATATACATTGAAATAAAAAAAATCGTTAGAGCCGTTTTCAATATATATATATATATAAGGTCACTTTTTCGAAAGCTTTAATAAAGATCAGCTTATGAATGAAAATACTTTTATCTAAAAACATGGTAAAGTTTAGAAGAAGTTGGGTTTTTGTAAATTTTCTCTAACTTTCCTTTTGAAAAATATTTAATATGCATATTTTAGTTTTAAAAGCACATATTTTTTGTGTCTGTGAAAAGTAAGGCTCTTGGTAAACGCAGTGTCCAGAGCTGTTTTACTTATATATATATATATTAACATACATACAAGAATTGCTCGGTTAAGTGTATATGATTAACATGCTAGAAAAGCTGCACCTCAATTGCCATTTTTCCCACGCATCGTGACGACACCTTGTATAAAAGATCTCATTGAGAAAGATCAAACTCAACATAATATTGAAATGAATCCATAATGTATAGGGCGGGTAAAGTTCTGCAAATTTCATTCATCGATTAAGTCTACACAATCCTATTTCTGTCGTCACGAGTCGCTATCGAGGTAGCTTTCAGCAAACTTTCAGCAAACTTCAGACTCGATGTTTAAGCTCCAAAAGTTTGCTGGGTTTGGAAATGTAATGAGTCCATTAACTTTGTGTATTCAATCACCTTATTCTAATTAACTTCTTTATTCGATCTAGCCGCCATATTCTAATTGGCCACATTACATTTTATCACCTTGTTTTTTTATTTCGTCAATTTAAAAAAACAATTTGCTCAACTTATTTTACGAGTCCAAATTATTCTGTTGAATCACATTTAATTTGCCTACCTTATTCTTTTGGCTAACTTTTTCTATTAGGCCAACTTTTTCTATTTAGCCAACTTATTCTATATGGCCAACTTATTCTATATGGCCAACTTATTCAATTTGACCAACTTATTATTTTTGGCCAACTTTTTCTATTTGGCCAACTTTTTCTATTTGGCCAACTTATTTATATGGCCAAATTATTCTTTTTGACCAACTTATTATTTTGGCCAACTTTTTTTCTTTTTGGCCAACTTATTCTATTGGCCAACTTATTCTTATTGGTCAACGTATTGCGTTTGGCAAACTTATTCTAATGGCCAACTTATTCTATTTGGCCAACTTATTTTATTTTGGCTAACCTTTAGGTCACTTTATTTTCTTAGGCCAGTGTAAGTTTTGATTACACAGTTGGGACGTTCCCTTAAGGAAAGAAGACATTTTGATTGACGACCTCACGCAGAACGGCAAAGGTCAGCGACCAAGGCTCGAACTCAGTTCCACCGTTTTGAAAGGTCATACCACAATAACACGCAGCCACCTTGTAATCGATTTCTAATTACACTCTGCGAGTGACCTAACATGATATGACATAATATGATCCAATATGACCTAATGTGATATGACATAATATGATCCAATATGACCTAATGTGATACAACATAATATGGTCTTATATGACCTAATGTGATATGACATAATATGATCCAACATGACCTAAAGTGACCTAATATGATATGACATAATATGATCTAATATGACCTAATGTGATATGACATAATATGATCCCATATGACCTAATGTGATATGACATAATATGATCCAATATGACCTAATATGACCAAAAAAATTCAAAAAAAATGTGTGTAGAAATACAAACTCAGAATTGGTCCTCGAAGTCGTCCATTCACAGAGATAAAAAGAAAGGTCTTTATATTCTAGGCATGAGTGTCAGAAACCATGAAGATAAGTACCGGAAATGAAACACTAGCTAATAAAACTATGCCAGCTGTATTAAGATAGCCCTTTTCGCATGCATATAGACATGGTCGGATTTAAGTATGAGGAGTCCCCCTGGGCATGACTTTTGTGGATGCCCCAACACTTTTTCGAAAGCTTTAATAAAGATCAACTTATGAATGAAAATACTTTTATCTAAAAACATGGTAAAGTTTAGAAGAAGTTGGGTTTTTGTAAATTTTCTCTAACTTTCCTTTTGAAAAATATTTAATATGCATATTTTAGTTTTAAAAGCACATATTTTTTGTGTCTGTGAAAAGTAAGGCTCTTGGTAAACGCAGTGTCCAGAGCTGTATTTACTTATTCCAAGCATGCTACAAGCGTACACTTCTTTAACACGACATTTATGCCAGCCGTAAAAATGAGAAAAAAATAGTTAAAAAATAAAAACAAACTTAAAAGTTTCTGACCAGTTAAACAGATATACTTTTAGCCCTTTCTTGTGGATAGCCAGGGGCAGTAGCCCCACCTGCTGTCCCTTAATCCTGGCGCTGCATAAAGAAAACTATACTACTTGTACGAGGGACGATAGGCAACGTGTAGTCCAGCCTTTATATATATATACATGTTACCGCGGCCCGCGGGTCTTAATTTGCGTATCACTTTCAATATAGTCACTGAGGGTGCTTTGTAAACAATTAAACGAAATAATAATTTTATAAGTAAAGCGAATGCGGAATGCGTGAATATAAAAAAGTATGAATGGAGCTATCAAATTAGGTAATCGACTTAAATCCATTTTTTTCATATAAAAACATTTGCTTGTAGGGTTACATATATTTGATTAAAATTTTAAATGAATAGACCGATTTTGTATGTTCATGTGTTAAAGTATAAAGTAGATCTTGAGTTAGACATAGATCTAGATCTACACTAATCTAGAGTTAACAAGGTTACAAAAGACAGTTTGTATGGAAACACAAACTCAAAATCGGCCCCAAAATGGTTCACCCAGGCAGGCTTTAATATTTTCAGAAATAACATCCAAATGAAATTATTTCAAAGACAAATGAGAGATAAGAATGGAGATAGAAGGTTAACAGATCTTGTGTAGTGCCCCAACGGTCCCGCGGATCAAATACTAGGTGAAAGTGAATGTAAATTTTAGACCTTGGGGCAGATGATGTAAAGTTCATGGTTTTGTGGCCTACGGTTAACGAGGGTGTCATGTAGCCAGCACAACGACCAACCGCCTTTGCTTTTCCTCAACTAATGTCAGGTACCAATTAGAGCTGAGTGGACTCAGAGGCTCCCAAAGTTGAAAATCCCAGTCTTCACCAGGATTCGAACCCAGAACCCCCGGTTCGGAAGCCAAATCGCTTTACCGCTCAGCCACCGCGACTCCCCTGGCCTAACTGATGTCTTATGATTGATCTAATTGTTTTGAAAAGGCTCAACCTCTTATTCGAATCCTCAAAAAAAAAAAAAAAAAAAAAATTCGCAAAAAAAAAAATGTTTAGGAAAATAAAGTTAACAAGATTACTATTCGTTTTAAATTAGGTCTAACTTATAATGCATACTAATTAGCTTTTTCTCCTTAAAAAACTGCTTGCAGAACTGATTTTAAAAATTAGATTTTTCGCTTTCAGAAAAAAAAAAGTAGCCGTTGCATCAGAACTTTGAATGGTCTAAAATATTGTGATTTCGGATTTTCAATATCTTTTCTAGTTTACGAGATCTAAACGGGACAGACGGACAGACATTTTGCACAAAACTAATGGCGTCTTTTCCCCTTACGGGGGCCGCTAAAAATTGGCTCTATTTTTTTTTAGGGTCTTAAGTTTGTTTTAGGGCTACAATACATACCCTACGGTCTAAGTTAGTACCCAAGGAACATTTCTGACTAGTTTTATCAAGATTGGTCAAGCGGTTTTGATGTCTATAAGTCACATACATACATACGTCTCACATTCTACTTTATAATATAAGATTTATTAACCTCAAACTTTAAGCGTAAAAAGAATACAAAAAAATAAATTCGCTTAGCATAAAAAATGAAATTGAGAATCACAGAAACAGGACCTTGGGAGCAAAGTGCGATGCTGTTAAATAAAACGGTAGTTGGGGGAAGGGGCCGGTTGTATAGAATCAAGCTACACTACTGGTACTAAAACCACGTTAAACAAAGCTTTTGTATGGGAAAGAACTATACATTTACAGCCACAAGTCTCAATACTTTAAGATTTATATCCCTTTTATATCGAGGAAAATTAAAAAAATATCCCAAATTAATTAATTATTCTTTTAAAATTATTTTGTAGCGAATTATATTCTCTTGGGAACAAGTAATAATTGTGCAAACATTCAGATTGATCCAAGAATGGGAATTGGGAAAATAACGTGTACAAAATCTGTACCAGACAGACAGACGGACAGACAGACGGAGTGAGTTAATAAAGACTTTGTAAACACAAACATAAATAACCAGGACGGTGAAGTAACACAAGGTCTTCTGTATAAATAGTTCAAAGGCGTTGTCTCAAAAAGTTGCCAGATTTTTAGATCAATATAAAGAGGTTTAGATCAATAAAAATAATTTTTAAAAATTTTACACAACATTATGTGCAAATATGTGTTGTATAATTATATAAAGTACATACACTCACTTTCATAAAACATTTAAACATAATCAATGAAAATCTAATGAGGTGAGTTAAAGTAGGTTGGGTTTCTCTGTCCCCTGTTAATGTTCACATATCTGCCATCATTCAAATCACTTCCAGGCATGTGAAATCTGTAACGTTCGTATGAAAACAGTTTGGTCGTTATAATGGACAACACTGATTGGTCAAATCTGGCGAATAGAAACATAGAATAAAACATTCGCATTTTAACTTCTTTGTTAGATAATTATTTTGTAAAAGTGTGTGTATGTGATGGGTGTGGGTGAATGGTTGCAGTCCATGAGTTTGAAACAAAAAGTGTTAACAATAGAATCTGATAATATTGCGAGCCTGCAGAAACAGAATGGGTTACAATAAAAATATATAATTGCATTCAATTTGCTTTCACTTTTCACATATAGTATATATAGTTCTGTGATACTTGACTGCATGATAGTCTTGTCTTATGGTGTACGGACTTAACTTAAAAAAAAGAAGATGTTTACATCCAACGCATTTTCCAAGGTCAATCTAGTTAAGCATATTTTTTAATGACCTTATTTTAGCCAAGTCATTGGTTTTCCTCCCTGACTGAGGCAACCCATTCCATGCTATAACAAGAAAAGAAGCATTTGTAAAATTTGTCCTAGCATATGGAACAAGGAATGTGCTTTTGTATTTGAGTCTTTCTGAGTATTTTATTAGGTTTTGTTTTTGTATTTGAAGATTGTGGTTCAGTGTTTTATAAAAAAATCTAACTTTATTTTCAAGTCTTATCTCCTGATGGGTTATTAAATTTAGTTATTTTACTAAAGGTGTTACTCTTAGTCAATGTGAATATTTATTTGTTATTAATCTCACTGCACTATTTTGCGTCTGTTCCAGTTTCTTAATGTTTTCTTGAGTTGATGGGTCCCAAAGAGAGAATACAAATTCTATTATTGCCAAATATTTAAATTTAATGTTCTTATTTGATATATAGACATTTCTTTTAATAAATCTTAATGCTTTGTTTGATTTTTTAAAATAGTTTCATTAGTATGGAGATTCCATGATAGTTTTTCATTCATTATAACACCTAGTTATTTTAAGTTTTTAGTTTGTGTTACAGATGATTACTAGACAATTTAATAATTTATTTATTGTACCTATTATACATCATCTGCCATATAGATCACAAGGTCTGAAACCTTGCATGTTTATTTTATGAAAGGGAAACTACATTTTAAACTTACCTATGACACATGTGTATTTCTTGTTTAGGTTTGAAACAATTGAGGTGGTTTCTTGTACATCCTGGACATATACAATTAGGTTCTAGAGCACATTTAGCCCAAGGTTCCAGTATAGTTCTAACTACAAAAGGTGTTTGTTTAAATACATTGATTCCAGCCTGGAGGGACGTATAGTTCAGGTAAGCACAAGGTTCTTCCCCAAAGTAGTTAAACGTCTAGATAGAGATAATTACAATTTATTAAAATGACTAGAGTTAATTACTGAAAATAAGTCTGTAAATACAAGACAAACTACTTATGTCAGTAGTTCTCACAGTTTAACCATGACTCCCCTTAGTTAAAATAAAAATACTTTCGCGCCACGGGTCTGTTACAGGGTCACAAATTCATGCCTTTTCCTGTATTCTGAATTGCTAAAATGCATTCCCCTAGCGTCTAATTTTGCAGTATTCATGTGCGTAAACAATACATATTCAACTAGCAGTACACACGGGCTATGCCTATTGATTTGTTTCAACGCTTTATTTTGTTTATTATGGCCGGAACACCTCCATATTTTTCTTAATAAACGGCCTTAGTTTAACGACCAACCTTACATACATTTGTAGCCCTTGCTTTAAAAAAAATTAATTTGTATGATATTTTATTAATATGGCCTCCTTCAGTCGCGAAGCGACTATGAATTATCTCATGGAAATGAGATAAATGCCTGGACATTAGCTGCGGTCGGAACGATGTCACCCACACAACAGTTCCCCATTCTCCACGCAGCTGATGTATCCAAAGGAATGGCTGTGCCGATACAGTTTGTGGTCAGCGCTGTAGCAGGTTCTGCCAGGGTGTAGCACTGGGTGCTGCAAACTTCCTTAGAGTCGCCAGCTCCTGATTTTTCCTCAGGACTGACTACCGAAGCCTTTCCAGTGATTCGGGTATAGCTGCAAGGCAACAGAGGTTTGAATTCAGTTTTCCTTATACTAGGTGCTAACGAGCCCCACCTGTCCGGAGCTTACTGGAAAATACCGAAAATAAAATACAAAGGTTAGATAGAAAGGTAACGTTTTTTTTTTCGTGAATTGCAATCGAAAAGTTGCGAATCAGTCAAAACCGGTTCTCAGGAGCGTCGGAGAGCTAAAAGGAACCTGTGTACGAAATTTCATGCGGATCTGTACGACAGATTAAGAGATCTCTAGATCAATGACTCAGTGGTAACTTAGAATTGTATAGTAAATTTAGACAAGGAAAGAAGCGAAACTCAAATACTCAGATACAAAAATGGAAAAGACACTCGAGGTATATGTAGTGTAAAAACTTTGTATTAGGGCATAGACTACATACAATTATCTTCTTGTTTAAAGCACAACTTCGTCTAGAGGCCTTGTTTTTTGTCAAACAAAAGTCATCAACAGATAGTCGGTACTAAATCAAACAGTCTGAGAAGAGAAATCGAGAAGAATCACGTTAGCGTAGCCTTATGGAAATAAAAGAAAAACAAGTTTCGACTCGATCTCATTTGGTGCACGCCTGTCGTAGAAATGGTCTATTTTCTAAAAGTATGCTGAGATTGAATCAGCTATTTTATAGTTGTGAATTATGTCTGAGAGTAGTTTTTTTTAAAAATATGTTTTATAAAACGCAACATTCATGCCTATAGCATGTTCAGAGCGCTTCGATCTAATCTCTTTTATAGAGCCTTATCGTGGCGCTCGGGTGGAAACGGTCACTAGAGGACACGATTACGCCAATAGGGAAGCCAAACAGAACCTACGTTGGTGTGTCTAAGAACCAAGTTCATTGCACTTGCGGGGATGGTTGAAAGCCCTAACAAACATGTCACTATCCAGTGAATATCCAAACACAGTTCCTTATTTGGCTGTTTTTGTTTTTTTTATGACGGACATCTGCACTGCTGATATGGTAACGAGAGGGTAAATGGGGGAGTCTCCCTGGCTGCTGAGCCTTTGCCTCGCTTTTTATCCGAGTGTCCTGGGAAACAAGCCATCGGTAATAGGGATGTAATAATTTACATCTGCTTGGATCTTTCCCAGACAGAAGTTTGTTCAGACAGGCACATGGTGGCAAACTTCCATAATAGGCTTAGAGTTCCAAAGTCTAAGACTCAACTCTTAAGACGATGGACTTCATTCACCAATCGTAGCAAACAACATTGGGTCACGTGCTTCTCTATCTCTTCCTTACAAATTATGATCTAATTTTAATCAACAATGGTTATCACGTGACTGTTTTTGTTTCGTTGTTTTATCAATATTATCACGTGACATTTCGTTTTGGTGACTGAAGTCCATTACGAAGAGTGACCAGTGGGGAGAAACTCGAGTCCCCATGTATGGTAATTGTAAGATTCAAACGTCATAGTCCTATATGTTTTTTTTTTGTTGTTTATATACTATACATGATTATTGAATTGCAATCTGTTGTGATTTTGTATTATGTAAATAAATAGCAAAATTGGTGTTTGCAATAAGTTGTCAAAAGAAATGTTTCGCAAAAAACAAACACAAATAATAATTAAAAAATTTAGATTTATTTATACATCAGGAAACCAATGGGTGACTGAAATTAAAAATCTACTTTAATACATTTTGATAACTTACTCCTTTCAATGTAGTCACAGGGATATTATGCATGCCTACACCTCCCCATATTTGTAGACCAAGTTTATCTCCCCTGTCTAGAAAGTCAACAATCGTGTCTTTCCAGTAGATTGAGGCGTCTTGGTACACGACTGACTTCCTCGCTTTCATCATGCAAGCCTTGAGATAAACACAGAAGTGAAATGTAAACAAAATATCTACATCTGCATTAACAGTTAAAATGTATCAGTATCCTTATACTTATTTTTTTTTTAAGCCTCGTTATTGCGACCTTTTTTTTTCTGGACGACTCCATTTGACCTCTGTTGTGAATGACTTCTCAATGTTTTGATTTGCAAGTGACCAGTGTTTAATGTTCATATAGAAGGCAAGTAGCCGTGTAACGTGTAAGATGAGGCCATGTTGTCTTAAGTACTGTTTGGTCCTATATCAGATGTTGGGTGTTGGAAACCCTGGTCGTCTATCCACTTTTAGTGTGGCTTAAAGCTCTGTATACTGACTATGGCTGTATTGTCAAGAAGATAGAGAGAGTTGGTATGAGTTAAGGTGAACAATTTTGGATGTAATGCTCAGTATCACGGTCAATAGATATCACAGTTAAAGAGCTTGAGTGTCGCTGTTTGTAAGTTTTTCTCTTGTTAGTTCAACTAATTGTTGTTCTTAGCCGAATTCGCCAGGGGCGCTGTTATCTTGTGGCTGTGATGTAGAGGATTCTATAGATGTATATCTCTCGATCTAAATACTATCTTAGAGATTCAATGAAATGAAGATCCTTTTGACACAAATACAAAACTTAAATTCAATAACTGGGAATCACTTCATATACAGAATGTACATATATAAAACTGTTTAACTTTGTTTCATAATACAATGACAGAAATATTCAAGTTTAATACTAGATTTACTAAAATACAAGATTTTTCTCTACAAATTCTAACTCAAAACTAAAGTACGACCTATTTCTACCAAATTTTCATCCAGACTAACTTTCCCTTCGCGCCGTTTTCTAAATTTCAATTCCCGACACTTGGCTTAACCAATGAAATCGTGTCCTACAACCAATCAAATAATTTTCTATCAAGTTTACAAAAAAAAATGAATAGCAGATGCCATATTACGTCATAGGAAATTCCGAGGTTGACCTTAACCTAGACTTGAGTTTATTTTAAATTGATACTTGACATAATATTTAAATTGATACTTGATACGTTGCAGTATATATATATATATCATTCTGTTCTGTATTGAAATATATATATATATATATATTACGTTGCGCGCTAGTTGTTACGTTCCTTTGTAAGATGAGACTCTTTGAACAGTACATGAACACTAACACAACCACGTCATCGTTTAGAACTCATTTTAATTTCCATGAACACGAAAACACTATTTCGTTTCCATTTCTTCTTTTTTGGCTCTCCTCTCATTTCAACACGCATTCGCACCGTTCCACATTTACACTAACATGCGCACGTAACATATATAATTTGCATAACTGTTTGAACTAATTCATATTGTTATTTTATAGTGTACATTTAAAGTTCTTATATTTCAAGCTAATGTTGCGTTCATAGAAACACATCTGGGCGTCAATTGTCTCTACAGTAATCAGTTTGTATGGCCTATGAAAAGGTAATTTCAATGTAAACAATTATTTCAATTAATGTTTGTTAAAGTGATATACCATGATCAGTACTGGCTTCCAAGTACAGAAGCCTAACTCTTTGAAATAGCTGGGCACTTTGTCGAAAGGTAATGAGATCACTTGACATCGACACGACTTTTCAGTCTGAAAATTATAACAATTGAAGAATCAGAAGAGTGTTTTTAGATGTTTAATATAAGTTTAAAAATGTGTTTAAAAATGGTATATGCATATAAAGTAATGTTGACGTGGTTCTTCCCTATGTAGTTTTTTATGTGTGCTTGTGTGTGTTTCTTTGTTTCGATGTTTGCGTATCTTTTATGGTGTGTTTCTATTATTTGTTGACATGTACTATTGACCTTCACATACATCTTATAGCGAAGATCATAGTATTAAACATATTTACAAAGATTTAAAGAGTGAATCTCATTACAGTTAAATATCTGTAAATTTAGAAGATCATCGCTTAAATTATTTTCGCTATCCTAAGATGTCCCTCGACATGGCCAAATTTTTATCATAAATTGAATCAGGTTCTTTACTTTATAACCAAATCTATTTTAAACATTAGTTTACATTTATTAAATGTAATTAAAATTCATTGTGCCATTCGTCGCCATCCGAAAATGGTGGCATCTTCAGGATTACCAAAAAATATTCTGTCTCTAAAATGTCGTAATATACATAGAAAATTTAGCAAACAGTGAAAACAGAACAGCGGAGCAGAACAGTGGAGCAGAACGGTGGAACAGAACGATGAAGCAGAACAGTGTAACAGAACAATGAAACAGAACAGTGGAACAGAAAAATGGAACAGAACAATGGAACAGAACAATGGAATAGAACAGTGGAGCAAAACAGTGGAGCAAAACAGTGGAACAGAACAGTGGAACAGAACAATGGAACAGAACAGTGGAGCAGAACAATGGAACAGAACAATGAAACAGAACAGTGGAACAGAACAATGGAACAGAACAGTGGAATAGAACAATGGTACAGAACAGTGGAACAGAACAATGGAACAGAACAATGAAACAGAACAATGGAACAGAACAGTGAAGCAGAACAGTGGAACAAAACAATGGAACAGAACAATGGAGCAGAACAGTGGAACAGAACAGCGGAGCAGAACAGTGGAACAGAACAGTAGAACAAAACAGTGGAGCAGAACTGTGGAGCAAAACAATGGAACAGAACAGTGGAGAATAACAGTGGAACAGAACAATGGAACAGAACAATGGAGCAGAACAGTGGAACAGAACAGTGGAGCAGAACAATGGAACAGAACAATGGAACAAAACAGTGGAGCAGAACAGTGGAGCAGAACAATGGAACAGAACAGTGGAACAGAACAGTGTAGCAATGCGCTATGATCCTATCACTTGTCACAATGCGCTATGATCCTACCACTTGTCACAATGCGCTATAATCCTATCACTTGTCACAATGCGCTATGATCCTATCACTTGTCACAATGCGCTATGATCTTATCATTTGTCTCAATGCGCTATGATCCTATCACTTGTCACAATGCGCTATGATCCTATCACTTGTCACAAATGCGCTATGATCTTATCACTTGTCACAATGCGTTATGATCCTATCACTTGTCACAATACTCTATGATCCTATCACTTGTCACAATGCGCTATGATCCTGTCACTTGTCTGGAGGGAAGAAGGGGGGTATCTTGGTGAAAAAAAAAGTTCACTCAAGGCTTAAGATTCCTCAAAGGGACTAATTCAACTTATATCAAAACATAAGCCAATTATGATTTATTTCCTTTGTTCAAGATACCAAACAAAAAAAAATAATTACCAATACTTAATGAACTAATTGTTTAATTTTTTTTTTGCGAAATTTCAGCCTCATCCGAGATTGGATGTTGGAGAAATAACGTGTGCAAACTTTGTACCAGACTGACAGAGTTGATGTAAAAATAAATAAAAGACTTTTTTTTTTGGAGTGAATGGAGAGGACTGTCTTATTGCTGCCTTGTATCTAAATATTGCAAGGTTTATCGTGTAATAAACGTGTCTCCCAAGACGGACAGAGTGAGTTGATATAAGATTTGTTTGTTTTTTAATTACCCGCCGGATATGACCCGCGGGTCTTAGTTTGGATATTACTATTTAAGTGCATTTGATTTAGATCTATATGAAACATGGCGCTGTTCCTTTCACGAAAATAAAAGTAGAGGATCAAAATGGTTTTACCCGATTGACCTACCAATCATACCAAATATTAACTATTATGAAAATGGGTTTACTCGATTTGTGTAAATTTTCATCTTTTAATATAGATTAATTTAGGTATTTGTTTTAAATTTTAGAGCACTCCCTATGTGGGAGGGGCATTAAACATACATTATGGTCTTTGCCATGATCTAAGGAACTTTTATGCCAAGTTGTATTAAGATATGTCAAACGGATTTAATTTCTATGCGGGATATACATACATACATAAATACAAACATACATACACACACATACAAACATGCATACATACATACATATACACATACATACATACATACATACATACATACATACATACATACATACATACATACATACATACATACATACATACATAAAAACACACATACACATACACGCACCTTACATTCAATTATATATATTAGATTGTTTTCCTATTTATCTTTTTAATAGATTGTTGAATTAAAATTTACTTTTTGTCTCTGTTCTGGTGTCAGTCCTAGATCCAATAAAACAAAACTCATGTTCTGAACTCTAGGGTAGACAACTGTGTGAAGACTGTGAACCATTGACTGCGTCTCATCATAGTGGTTACTAGACGTTGCGGTTGCGAATATGACATCATTTTCCGGTATCAAGTATGATAAGTAAGATATAAGCTGGCGATCTTGGTCATTTAGGGTCAGTTTAGGTGACAGTAAATCTCGTATTCTTTCTTCACGACTTTGACTTATATACTTTGAACAGTTCTCAGGGCGGCAGGCTGTAACATAAGAGCTATTTTTAGCAGAGAAAAATCTGGAGACAATGATCAGGTTTGATAAAAAAAATACATCTGCAAAACTGGAAAAGTTACATTTATTGAATACTAGCCGAATATGACCAGCGGCCTGCGGATGGGGATTACCCAATTTTAACAAGTTTTTCGCTCTTGAATAGAGATAATTTTAGGTATTTTCTTTATGTTTAACTCCCTACATCCACCGGTTGTAGGGGAACATTAAATATAGGCCTACACTACGGTCTCCGCCATGATCTAAGGAACATTTATGTCAAGTTTTATCAAGATCGGTCAAACGGTTTTGATTTCTATGTGGGACATACATACACGCATACATACATACATACTTACATACGCCTAACATTCTGCTTTATATATTAGATTTAGAGCTACACGATTGGAGAAGCAATAACATATTTGCTTTAATGATCTTTTTAAGGGAAGTAATTAATAATAAATCAATTTCTTTTACAAAGACTCTTTAAGGCAGGACTTTCAAATGTATATGCTATGAAGATTCATGTTACGGGAAAGTAATTACTAATACATTTGTTTGCAACTAAGCTATATCTTATTGAATAATAACTAATAAGTTCACTTCTTAAAAAGATCTATTTAATTAAAAAAGAAAAAATTATTGGCTACTAATAGCTGCAAAGGAAGCATTGTTACTATTGAATCTTTTTGTTATAATAGCCATCTCAGATAAGAAGAGGCACAAAACCCCCCATTTGATGACAAAAGTCACCATCGAATAACGATGGACAATCAATCAATCAATCAATCTCTCTCTCTCTCTCTCTCTCTTAATTACCACTATAAATTCTCCATCGAAACCTACAAATCTAATTGTCATAGTGACGATAGGTTTTGTCACAGGGATATGAGTCGTTCCACTAGATTTTATACAAGACACCGATTGCAAAGACAAACAGACACAAACACACTTTTGTTGTCCTAACAATCAAATCATTAAATAGAAACAATCCGATATAAACTTTTTCACATGTAAATTGAGTCTGGTGTGAATGTACATTTCGTTTTTTTTTAATAGTTACAATGTTTGGTTTTGGTGTAATGCACAAATTGTAAGACAAATTTCCTTACGACAATAAAGATTATTATTATGATTATTATGAATAATAAAACACAGAAAACACTAACTTATATTAATGCTAATGTTTACATACGATTCCATATATTTTTACAATCGGCTGTAACATAGTGTGGCTTCATGTCAGTGGATCCTTGTAACATTTTGTTTAAGGAGGTCATTGTTGTTACGAGGTCTTGTGGCTCGTCGACATATTGTGAACCTTTTGTAAAATTGTGTGACCATATTGTGCTGGCTGTAGAGAAATGAAATCTTAGTTACATTCTGCAATATTGATCTAATAATTCTCAAAGTTAATTATTTATGCTTTATTCAAAGTTTATCAGACTAAATTTAAAACATGATACGTATGTTTATAAATAAGCAAAAAACATGAATGAATGCGATACTCACGATGAGTATAACGTAAGGGGAAGAACTACGCCTTTACAAATATTGTATCAATAATCTAGAAGTTATTTCCTTATTCGATATTAAACAAAATTCTACATTACCAATAATTAATTAACTGATCTGTTAATTTTTAAAAATTAATTTATTTTATGTTAGGTCAAATAAAATTATTCTTTAATGTAACTTGAATGGGTGTGGGGAAAATGACAGGTTCAATTATCTAATGAAACGAAACCCTACATATTTAGCCGTATCCGTGAGTACAGGAGGATGACATTTCATTGTTGATATAAAATTAGACAATTAATAAATCAGTAAATTATTGACTGTTAATTTTTTTTTATTGATTCATGTCTTATCTATGCCAATGATGATGATTTCTGTAAACAGTTTTGCATCATAACATTGGGAAATACTAAATTTTTAAGTTCATGACCTCGTTTTAGATTCACATGGGTATGTTAAAAAGCTTCGATTTCAATAGGACTAGACTAAAATATAGGTCTTATGTTGTTTGTTAATCTGTTGGTGTGTAAAGAGAATGGAAATCTACAGAAGCGCAGTTTATGGGACTAAGCGAATCCATTATTTTAGAATATGTGGCTAGTCTACTCAATAAAGTATGTCAATATCCTTTATAAACGGTCAGGCGAGGCCAATCACGGTTACGGGACCTGCTGACATTCAATGTGGCCCATTGAGAAGTCTCACCGGCCCATTTAGGCTCCAGCTTACCGTGCATTTGCCAGGTAGCTCATATAGCCGGTCCGCCCCTGTTATTATGGTAGTAAAAATACAACAGGAAATGATTTATAGAGCAAACTTTGTATTCCCTTGCACGCGCAGTAAGTAAAAAAAGTAAAGTTTCCCTTTCAGACCTTGTGGTCTATAGGTCATCTGTTTCTATGACCAATTGTTTACGAGCGTGTCATGTGCCCAGCACAACGATCAAACCGCTTTTACTTTTCCCAACTAATGTAAGGTACCCATTAGAGCTGGTTAGACTCAGAGGCGCCCAAAGATACGAAAATTATAAATCCCAGTCTTCACCAGGATTCGAGCCCTGGACAAAGGTTTGAAGGCCAAGCGCTCAGCAATCGCGCCTCCTAGTGGAAGTAAGTAAGACTGTCAAATTAAAACAATGTCGAGAAATTGGGAGCCTCATATTTCCCCATTGATATTCCCGCCACTGTCCTTGGAAAGCTAACAAAAAAAAAAGATTACGAAGATGCAGCCCCCGTCCGAGTTGGATCCCTGTCGGATCAGCCTATTCGCTAGGAATATTCAAGACCTAATTTTGTTTTGATTGTCAAAAGTAATAATGTTTCAAAGATTTATTTGGCGTTGTAAAAAGTGTTTTTTTTTATTCTGTAATATGTTTTACATGTTTTGGACGTTCCTTCAAATGTTAAAGACAATTTACTTCTTGATCCAAATCTCCTGCTGGACGACGGGAATGGAATCGAGCAGGGTATGAAACCGGTACCGTCGAGATAATCAGTCCCACACGACCAGGCATTGCTGTTAACTTAATAACAAACCAATAGTCTATTATTGATAAAGAGATATTTTACACATTACGACATGACAACTACCGGATATATACAATATGTCAAACGAGCGATTTTAGATAATGTTTTGGTATTGATTTGTAATTGGAAAAAAAAAAAAAAAAAGGCCTCGAGCTTGTACTTCAGCAACGTCTGCTCGATGTCCCAGCACAGTTACCAACAGAGTTATTGGCCTTTTCTTTTAAATGGAACTAAAATGAGGATGTAGATCTGCCTAAATCAAAATTCATATTTAGCACTCTTAAGATCTATATCTACTAGATCTAGATTTAAATATAAATTTGAAATAGTGTAGATTAAATTTAGATAAGATTTATGTAAAAAAAAAAAGGCCTAGATAATCTGTTAATAGACTGAATGCAATTTTAAATTTAAAAATAATAGATTAATTTGAGTATTTTATAACATTTCAATATTGATCTAGACATTTGGAAATAAAAATATACACTTTAATTCTAGAAATGGAAATTATGGCTGCCTGGTCCTGCGTTTTGTGCGCTGGACTGAGGTTTAAATTTATCAATGGTCCCATGTTCAAACTCTACCCGCTCCCATCCCCCGTTGTCCTGCGGTAGGTTTGGACTTCAACTCTGAAGGAACATCAAAACATGTAAAACAACAAACATTCTGAATTAGACCAAGAAATTCTAGATCTAGAATCTACAATGATTTTAATTAGAATATGAATCTAAATCTAGTTTAAAAATCTAGCTCTGGTGTAAAAAATATCTAGATCTAGTGTACAAAATTTAGCTCTGGTTTAACAAAATCTAGCTCTGGTGTAAACAAAATCTAGATCTATGAAAGAAATTTAGATTAGATCTAAATCTAGCTATTATGTCTTTTTAAATACGAGTCAGATTACGAGGTTTAATAAACATTACTATACCGAGTTGTTTTAGAATATCATTTGAAGAATGTATTCCATATGATGTCAAAGGAAAAAAATCCACTACGTCACACGTCCTAGTTAGACTAAAAAATGTCATCAATACGAGCAGCTTGTCGAGGTTTCATATGTGGTGCACCGAAAGAGTTCTTTTAGCATTTTATTTAAAGAATTAACTCCATATGACGTCATAGGAAAAAAATCCACTATCTTACAATGCCTAATGTGACTAAAAATGTCTTTATCAATACGAGAAGGCTCTTGAGGATTCATAGACATTGGTGCACCGAGTTATTTTAGCGTTTCATTTAAATAAATAAATAATTAACTACTTATTACGTCAAAGGAAAAAAAATCCATTACGTCACCATGGGCTAGTTAGACGAAATATGTATGTATATATATATATATATATATATATATATATATATATATATATATATATATATATAAAGAATAAATACTCATTTTTTTTTGTTTTGTCTGTCAATCTGTCTGTCCGTCATAATATCGGAAAAAAAAGACTAGGCCTAATTTGATTAAAATTTAATCTCTCTTTCAAAACATCGCAATAGTTTTAAGTTTCTATAATAGATTGTTTCGATGTTTATTTATAGTGAGAGAAAATAAGAATTCCAGATTATTCAAATACCGTTAATTAAATTTGTGGGATGGTCTCGTATGAAAATTAGATTTACCATAGCCTTCTGGAGAGATTTTCAAACCATACTTTGGTGTTAGGAAGTTTTTTTCCTTAAAAAAATCGGACTATAATATTAACGATAATTACATTAATAGAGTTAAAATATTTTTTATAAAAGATCCGGAACAACCAATGTCGTAAATGAGAAGAATATTATTTGTTTTCTTTTTTATTAGAAGAGAGATTTCAAACAGTTACTTGGCGTTAGTAGATTTTTCATTTAAAATTTGGAACATTTTTGCGACGATTTGTGTTTTTCAAAACAAAATTCGAACATTCTACCGATTAAACAATTTTTGTGATGTTTCGGTAAGAAAATTAACTGTAAAATAAGTCTAAAAACTGAATTTGCAATATTCGTTTCTAGTAAATTACTTTCTTATTTTAAAATCCTGAACAACCTATTGTCGATATTTTTTAAAAAATAAAGTCATTTCACATAAATTTGTTTTAAGTTGAAAATATGGAACAATTTGATATCGATAATCAAACTATTGTTATGTATTGTCAAAGAATATAAGTGTAATATTAGTCAATTATGTGATCTCAAACTATCATTTGACATAATTTATTTTTTATAAAACAATATCCGGAACAACTTTATTGTTAATGTAATATAAGTCAGTATAAAGATTTTCATTTAGCATTTATATGCTATTTACATTAAAAAACCGGAACAACATACTAATGATCATGTGTTTTTGCAACGTTTAAGCATGGAAATTAAATTTAATATAAGTTAGAAGAGCAAACAATTATTCATTGGCATTGATTTGTCTTTTTTTTACAAAACATCCGGAACAATATATTATAGATACTTAAAACTATTGCAATATTTCTGGAGGAACATTAAATGTTAAATCAGATTTTCAATAGCCTGTAGTGTTTTTTTAAAAATCTAAACGTGACGGACAGTCCGACCGACAGACAAAACGCACAAAAATAAGCGTCTTTTATTTTTAATGGAGGCACTAAAAAAATAAAATCTGATTATTTTTGAAGGAACTGATTAGTACTATTTCTTGCCGCTGCTTGTCACGCTACTGCACGAAAATCGCTGCATAAAAAGACCATTTTAACAAATGTGAGTTTTATTTACATACCAAGGACATTCTTAGCCTTTATAAACAAACATAAATGTTTTCTTTTAATTTTAGCCGCTAATTGACCAGAAAAAACACCTTTAACTAATATTTATATTTGTTATGAACATTTCTTGAAATTTTATAAATATATTTGACTTAATGATACTAAAAAATACACAAAAAATTGTCTCTTTTTGTTAACTTATTGTAACATTACCTCGCTTACATTTATGTAATTGTTTTAGAATTGGTGTATTTTTATGAAAAAAAAATCGCTAGCATAATTAACTTTACTCTGGTTAACTCTGCCATGACCTGGGCTTCTAGAAACTGGTCGAAATAGGTCACTGTCTCCTTTCGTGACAGTACCTTTTAGAGCTGGTTGGACTAGGATCCCAAATTAAAAATCCCAGTCTTCAACGAGATTCGAAACTGGAACCTTTTCGGTTCAGAAGTCTAGCGCTTTACCGCTCAGACCACTTTGGTATGCAGGGATGACATCCGAAGGGCGGCATTTTACATCAAGCTGATTATCTGCTGGAGTAGCACTATTCCATACCTAACCCTAACCTAAATACAATTTCTCTATATTTTTCTTTCACATACTATAATGTATGTAAAAAGTACAAATAAGTTCCCCTTTCAGACCTTGCGATCTATTAGGGCACATTAACTCTTTCTCTCCTAACTGACGATACCAACGTTGATTCCACCAGAATGTTTTAAATAATTACGAGAGAAAGAGTTAAGGATCATCTGTTTCTGCGGCTTACTGTCATGTGGCCAGCATAACGACCGACCTCCTTTACTTTGAGTTTTAATGTCAGGTACTCATTAGACCTGGGTGGACTCAGACGCTCCAGTAATTAGTATCCCAGTCATCACCAGGTTCGGTGGCCAAGCGCTTTACCGTTCAACCACCGCGCCTCCTTAATGTATATGGCAAGTATATAGATGTAAATACATTTTGAAATATAGTATTCCCAGCCTGTATCGAGAGGCACTAGTCCTAAGATATCTTAGATAATCAATATGTTCTATGTTCTAAAAATGTATTTTTTTATATTATGATTATTATAGCTTTTATATAGCGCTACTTTCATGCTTATAGCATGTTCAGAGCGCTTTTGGTCCAATCTCATTTAGTGGGGGGAGGGAGTATCTAGGAGTTGGTTTTCCGCGCTCAGTAAACACAACTCTGCCCGAGTCGGGTGTCGAACCTCGAGCCCCCTTCTAGGTAGCCAAGCCAAGTTCAAGCGCACTTGGCCTCTCGACCACGCTTTCCACGAGTTTGTATTGATTAGAAGATTGGATTGTTTCTGTACGCGTAGTATTAGTCTGAGTTTTTATTAACAGGCTTACACAGATTAAGACATATACAATAAAGTAAATCAACAGGAGTAGATCAAATATGAATATTTAATCCAGAACGGCAACGGTCTAGTCTCAGCCACCATAACAAAGAAGTTGCTCCTATGAAAGACTAGCCTCGTCTGTCTGTTTATCTAGCTATAAGCTACAGTCTCTCTTTGAATTAATGTGGTCACAATCGCGCGTTCACTAGCAGTCAATTAAAGTGCGTCTCAACAATTTGTAAGCTAATGAACAGTTTTTCCAGATAAAGGGCTAAAGAATTCCTATTTCGAACCTTGCGACCTTAAGATTATCTGTTTCTGTGGCCCACAGTTAACAAGTAGGGTGTCATGTGGCCAGCTAAACGACCACCTTTACTTTCCCCAACTTAAGTCAGGTATCCATTAGAGTTGGGTGGACTCAGGGGTGCCCTAAAAATCAAGAAATTCAAAATCCAAGTTTTCATCGAAATTCGACCCCAGGTTCGGAAACCAAGCGCTTAACCACCTAAACACGGCGCCCCCAGATAAAAGGATAGTTAACAATATTAAAGTTTATAAAGTATTGGTACTGAAGATTAATACAAACGTACTTCTCTACTACTGTATAACATCAAAGATATAGAAATGTTTTTTGTTATTTGACTGCTCGAATTCCATAGTTCATCTCAGGTGTAAACTAATTTTTTTTTTTATATTTATGGGTCTAAGCGT
Source organism: Biomphalaria pfeifferi (assembly GCA_030265305.1). Classification (NCBI taxonomy): domain Eukaryota; kingdom Metazoa; phylum Mollusca; class Gastropoda; family Planorbidae; genus Biomphalaria; species Biomphalaria pfeifferi. Next base: position 5,126,276 of record JASAOG010000012.1, read on the forward strand.
ATAAGTAGTAAAAGCTTTCTACCCCTGCAAAATTACAGAGTCGACAAAAGTTAAGAAGTAAAGAAAGGAACACAACTCACAGTACGATTTAAACCTATGTGCACATTGTGCAGGCGTGTAGTAGTAGACCATGAATGTCACCAGAGTTACTGCCCCTAAAACCACACAGAACGTCACCAGTCGACTGCGTGACCGAAGAAAAAACCTAAACAAATATAAAGAAAGACCAAACAAATTTTTAGCTCGATACATTAAAAAAAAAACCCCGCAAAATATGTAAAAGAATTCATCAATTAAAAAATCTTATTAATATCAGTCTGTCTGACCTAAGTCTGGACACTATGTACACGGCTTAGGCTGTTTTCTTTAAAGGGAAACTCCGATGGTTTTGACAATATTTGATATAATATGTATTTTGATCTACAGATAATGAATATATTATTATTTTGTTTTTATTTGCAATAATAACTTATTAATTGATATTTTTCTGACGTAATTTTCCTGCGCATCCAGAACGGTCAGACTTTCACCGGGTTTCTATGTGACGTCACACATGCCTATTAATTTAATCTTTTGGCTCACTGTATAACGGAAAACCATTACAGACCATTACAGTAACGTTTAAATTCTCGTAAAAGAAATATATCTTCGTCTATGCAGTTAGATCTAGATCTTGTAAGGAAAGGAAAAAATGCGTATTAAAGGAGATTTACATGCTTGACTAACCACGACAGTCCGTATTTTCTCGCCTGACCGCTCCACACACAACAAACACTATCCCTTGGTTGTCTTGTCATGACTGACTACACGTACTCTAGACTAGCCTTACACTGACCAGTTTGTCGGTTTGTTCGAATCAGTTAGACCTGCCATCTTTTTATTTCTTGGAACAGGGAGGGGCTTAGACAAAAGTGTTACTTTTTTTCTCGAGTTGGTTGTCCTAATGCTTTTAAATCTATCTATCTATAAATAACTGTACCATAGCTCATGACTAGGCCGTCACTAAGCCTAACAGCTACTGTAAGAATAAAGCGATACGATTGGTAAAATCTAGTTTCCCTTTCAGTATTGTTGAGGGAAGTGACAATTGCCTAACCTAAAAACAAAATCTCAAAGAGCCCCCTTTTTTTTTTTAGATGTCAGGAATTTACTGTCTAATTTATTAAATGTAAATGTTTCTAAGCATTTAAATACAAAATGGTAAAATGTTAACTATTACAACTTTTTACTTAGAATTTAAATATGTCAATATTTCAAATTTGAAAAACTATCGGGGAGTTTCCCTTTTAATGTTTTAAAGAGATACCTTTTTCTTCGTTATAACCAAACTTATGAGACAAAATTGCGAAAGGTTTTCAAGGTGTGAAAAATTAGCTATTAATTGTTGTTTCAAACATATACATATATTGTATATCAAGAAACATGGCTACAGCCTTTTAAGATAAGATAGGATAAGATAATTTTTATTGATCCAATGAATTGGAAATTCAGTTTGACTACCTCCGCGTAATTACTGTAACAATAACATTATAGATGCAAATACGAACAACATTCACACACGAAACACATAGTGACATATACACTCATAACCAGCGCTTTATGAATTAGACTTATATGAACCTCTCGATGATGACAGGATGATCTTGTAACACTCTGGCCGAAAGGGGGATGAAGGAGTTTTAAAATCTTTCTGTTTTAGTCCTAATGGAAAGGAGACGACCACTTCAATCAGATGTTATGTAACAGGGGCTCAATGGGTGTACTTTTCCAACTTTTGGTCATTGGCACTTAGGGCGTTGGCCAAGCAACGCTTACGGTACAAACTTTTTATCAGATACACGGACAGACAGACAGACAAAGTTGATATACGCTTTTAAAAAAAATGGTCCTACCTATTTAGAGATAAATAAAGGGTTTCAGTATTTATAATAAATTTTCTAGACGCAAATCTTTAAACTTCATTAGTGTCATGAGTGTAAAAAAAAGTTGACGTGTTTAAAAAGAAATAGATACTTTTAAATTTGAGCAACTCCCAAAGTGAGAGATTACAAAAATACAACTGTCATGAGATTTAACTCGTCCACTGAAAATTGGCTATTTAAAATCGTTCTTTTCACGAATAATATTAAAAATACAAGAGTGCTAAAAAAAGATTATATGATTACTAGCAAATCATCTACTTAATTTTATTATAAAATTAAATTATAAAATAAAAAGATACATTTCATTTATATGTTTAGCTAATTCTCTCTCTCTCTCATTCAAACTTTTTATCTATCTGTCTATCTGTGAGTGTGTCTGTCTAGTATGTTACGGCCAAACCCGAAATCGAACTATTGGCGATCTGGCTGGCCATTTTAAACTAGCCATTATCGTATGAAATTGATAGGCCAATGTGTGATTTAGCCTACTAGTTCGCGTAATGGTCAGGAATGAGCGGTCGGCAGTAAATGGTCGTGTGCAGATGTGACCTTGTATTATGTACTAGTCGACCGGCGGCGTAGCATACGCCTCTATTTTGCATAGCCGGTCTTATGCCACTGCAACCTATACGACCGCAGTGGGCCCCCACTTTCAAAGGATCCGCACTTTAAGAGGACCCGCGCTAATTCAAGGTGTATAAATTATTAAATTAAACCATTTTTTAACTTAAAACAGATATCCCTCGCCCTCGTGTCGATTTACGAGGAGGTCAACAATTCTCAAAGATAGATTGAAACATTTGGTAATTTTTGCTATTGAGCGGGATCTATGTAGGCAACAGAATTCTGATGATATACTGTATGACTTTGCTATACGCAAGGCTCGTAAAGTAATTCTGTACATAGTAAAGAGTGAATACAATGCATAGACGAATTTATTTTCTAATACAAACTCTGAAATTTCACTTATTGTCCGCTTCCCTACCCAAACTTGGCCCCGCGAAATCCGTTTCGAATAGTCCTCACAATGCGTAAGTCCGGCCCTGCTATTTAGTGTTTGTAAAATGTTTGTTTGTAAAATGTTTTACGTGTTTTGGATGTTTCTTCAGAGTTGAAGATAGTTTACTTTTTAGTCCAAACCTCCCGCAAAACGAAGGGGGATGGGACCGGGCAGGGTTTGTCAGTCCAGCGCGCAGCCAACCGTAGCGACGTGTGAATCCCACGTATCCCCCCCCCCCCCCCTCTTGTTATTTCGTGTGGCGACTATCCGCAGAAATAAGAGAGGGATCTTTCATTTACTTCTTGTTTGACCTGTTGAGGGAAGAAGAGAATAATATAGATAGATTATGATTAGGTCATAAGACCAGTGACTTCTGCTCTACTGGCAGGTTAGTCCAGTGGTACTTCATGGTCCCACATTATACTACCTATGGGGCGAGGAATGTGCCTTTATCTTTGTGTCTTTCAGAGTATTTTATTAAATTTGAAGATTATGGTTCAGTGTTTTATGTATAATTAGACATATTTTACCCGCGGCCCGCGGGTCTTAATTTGCGTATCACTGTCGATATAGTCACTGAGAGTTTTTTGGAAACAATTAAACGAACTACTAATGAAAGCAAATGTGTGAATTAAAATATAGTATAAATCCTTTTTTTTTAAATAAAAACATTTGCTTGTAGGTCAACATAAGTTAAAGGCACATTCCTCGTCCCATATGCTAGGACAAATTTGTACAAATACTCCTTCTTCCCTAGTGCTATTAGAGCATGAAATGGGTTGCCTGAGCTAGCCAGGAAAACCAGTGACTTGGCAGAATTTAAGTCATTGGTTAATATGCATGACTAAATGCATGACGCGTAGAACGTAATCATCTTCGTTTTTGAAGTAACGTCTGTATTATGTAAGATAAGATAAGAAGACATATATTTAGATCTAGAGTCAAGATATTATTATAAAAGATGTAGACCAACTATCGTAAGTGTGAATTCAACGGCCCACGAAGCTTATTAATTATTGTATATTAGTAAATATAATATCCCCCATATAGAACCTCATGTGGCCTGTCCAATCATAGTGTATTTGCATAGCGGTGTGCACGACACACGAAGGGGTGACAAAAAGCGATAAAATATATTTTATAATAAAATCGAACACGTGAATGTAATTGCTTATATAACATTGTTAGTTTAATTTCATGTAGATCTAGAATCTAAACAATTTGAATGCCACAGCAGTCTAGTCAATAAATAAAAACTTTGAGCCAATTCCAGGATGGCTGCCTGGTGTCGTGAGGTTTGCACGCTGGACTGTGGTTCAGATTTATCGATGGTCGAGGGTTCAAATCCTGCCCGCTCCCATCCCCCGTTGTCCTGCGGGAGGTTTAGACTAGGAAGTAATTATCTTCAACTCTGAAGGAACATCCGAAACATGTAAAACATTTTATAAACATTTTTATAGTAAAAGACTATACACTTTGTTGTCACTTTGAGGTTGTGATTCCCTAGATACTGTAGGTGAATTCATGATGAATGACGTGTTGTAAACACGTTTAATGTATATGTGTAGCTATGTTATCAGGTCTAAATGCGCATAAGTAAATCTGAAAGAAAAAAGTAAATTAAAAGTAAAGACTTAAAATTAAAACCTATCTTATCTTATCTTATATAATACAGACGTCACTTCAAAAAAGAAGATGATTACGTCCTACGCGTCATGCATTTAGTCATGCATATTAACCAATGACTTAAATTCTGCCAAGTCACTGGTTTTTCTGGCTAGCTCAGGCAACCCATTCCATGCTCTAATAGCACTAGGGAAGAAGGAGTATTTGTACAAATTTGTCCTAGCATATGGGACGAGGAATGTGCCTTTATTTTTGTGTCTTTCAGAGTATTTTATTAAATTTTGTTTTTGTATTTGAAGATTATGGTTCAGTGTTTTATGTATAATTGCTACTTTACTTTTGAGTCTTCTGTCCTGAAGGCTTTCTAAATTTAGTGATTTTATAAATGGTGTTACCCTAGTCAAATGTGAATATTCGTTTGTTATGAATCTCACTGCTCTATTTTGTGTTTGTTCCAGTTTCTTAATGTTTTCTTGAGTTGAGGGGTCCCACACGGTGGATGCATATTCTATTATTGGCCTAACCAAGGTTAAATAACATTTTAGTTTTATGTTCTTATTTGATTTATAGAAATTTCTTTTAATAAACCCTAATGCTTTGTTGGATTTTTTTATAGTTTCATCAATATGTGGATTCCATGACAGTTTTTCATTTATTATAACACCTAGGTATTTTGCGTTTTTCGTCTGTGTTACTGGTTTGCCATGAATAAGATAAGTGGAATTAATTTGTTTTAGTTTTTTTGTTACTCTTAACAACTGACATTTTTCTGGGTGGAAAGACATGCTCCAATTTGATTCCCATTTCTGTAATTCATCTAATTCTCTTTGTAAAATATCTGTGTCTTGTTTTGTTTTTATTGTTCTATATATTATGCAATCGTCTGCAAATAATCTGACTTTTGTTCCTGAACTAATGCAATTTGGTAAATCATTTATGTAAATTAAAAATAGTAGTGGACCCAAGACTGTTCCTTGAGGTACACCTGAGTTTACTGTTATTGGTGTTGATTTAGAGCCATTTATTATTACAGTTTGTTCTCTCCGTATCAGAAAATCTTTAATCCACTGATGCAGTGGACCGTTAATGCCGAAATATTTTAATTTTTTAAGCAAACTATGGTGGTGAACTTTGTCAAAAGCCTTGGAAAAATCTAGTAAGATAGCATCTATTTGTTCACTGTTATCTAAACCTTTTGAAAAATCATCAATTAGTCCTATTAGTTGTGTTTCACATGATCTATATTTCCTAAAGCCATGTTGGTATGGGGTGAGGACATTATGTTTGTCTAAGTGGTTTATGATATTGCTGCATATTATGTGTTCTAGTATTTTACATGTGATGCTGGTAAGTGATACTGGTCTGTAGTTTCCTGGATCAGATTTTTCTCCTTTTTTAAATAGGGGGGTGACATTAGCTTCTTTCCAGTCCTTTGGTACTCTGCCCTGGTTAAGCGATGCTTGAAAGAGTATTTTGAACACTGGGGCTAGCTCATTGCTTAGTTCTTTGAGTAATCTAGCTGGAATACCATCAGGTCCAGACGCTTTATTTGGTTTGGTGTTGGCTAATAGTTTTTTTATTCCATTTTCTTGTACTACTAAATCTTCTATGTTGTCTACTTGATTCAAATTAAGAAATATGTCTTTGTCTCCTGGGGCTGAGAATGCTGATGCAAAGTATTTGTTTAGGATGTTTGCTTTAGTTTCATTATCATTATGTATTATGTTATGTTCATCTTTTAATGGCGCTATGCCTGTTGTTTCCATTTTCTTAGACTTAATGTATGACCATAGGTTTTTGTTGTTATCTTTAGATATTACATTGTTTATGTATTCACTCTGCAGCTGTCTGCTTACTTTTTGGGTTAGGTGTTTAATTTTTATATACTTTTTGTAAACTCTTTCTGCCTTGGTTGCTTTAAATTTCCTATATAGGTTTTCCTTCTGTTTACAAAGCTTCTTTAGTCTATTATTAAACCAGCATTTATTTATTTTGTTTGATGTGTATTTAGTTGGTATATGATTTTCTATAATGCTTTTAAGATGGTTTTTAATGAAATTCCAGAGGTCATCGACTGGTTGGTTGATGTCTTTTTCTAATAAGAATGTTTGTTGAAAGTTTAATGCAGCTTGGTGTAGTTGTGTTAGGTTACATTTATTCCAGAGTAGGATTTTTCTTTTGGTTTTTGTATTGGCTACTGCTTTTATCTGACTGTGTATTTTTATGATCTCATGGTCTGATAGACCAGGGATAATATCATAATCAACTACTAATCCAGGTCTGTTGGTTAAGAAGAGATCTAATGTGTTGTTTAATCTAGTTGGCTTTTTAATGATTTGATCTAAACTTAGGTTGTGTAAAGTTTCTATGAAAAGCTCATTTATGTCCTTAAGGTTTTGGTGTTTATCTATGGTTAGTGTTTTCCAATTTATATCAGGTAGGTTGAAGTCACCCATAATCCAAAAAACTGCATTTTTATTTGTCTCTTTAAGTGTAGTAATCTGATTACATAGTTCCTGCATGTATTCTAAACTAGAATTTGGTGGTCTGTAAATGCTGCCTATTATAAGGGATGTTGAGGTGGTATTAATTTTACAAAATGTAGATTCTATGTTTTTTGAGTTAGGTAAGGTAATTTCTTCTGCTATAAGAGTGTTTTTTATTGCTAAAAGAACTCCTCCATGATTATCAGCCCTATCTTTTCTAAAAATTTCATAATTACTATTGAACCTAATCGTTAGTTGAAGGGTAAAATACTTTAAAAACACAATGGAAAGCAAATTGTATTATGTAAGTAGTTTATTTGTTTAATAATATGCTTTTATAATGCGTTATATTATGACCTCTGACGTTAATTTCATTCGTATCACTACGCGATGTAATGGTGTCGCAAGTTACGGAAAGTATGTCAAGACGCTTAAAGCTATTTACATTTAGAGCGAACAATTTTATGTAAAAAATGTTTTGTAAACTCAAATTTGAAGGTTAATGAGCATCAAATAATGAAATGAATAGACAAGTATTTGTATTTTCATGTGTAAAATAACCAAATAATGTTTTCTTGAATGATTGCTAATTTAGATCTTCATCTCTTCTGCGCATTCGTGACCTCTCGGTCTTGTCTCATCATTTAGACACATGTAAACATGGCCTAGATTTATAAGAAATACTTTTATAGAGTTGGGCAATTTTTTTTTTGATTGTCTTAAGTTTGTTTTAGGGCTACAATACATACACTACGGTCTAAGTTAGTACCCAAGGAACATCTCTGCCAAATTTTATCAAGATCGGTGAAACGGTTTAGATTTCTATACGGGGACATACATACATACATACGCCTCACATTTATATATTAGATTGCTACTTTTGAGTCTTCTATCCTGAAGGCTTTCTAAATTTAGTGATTTTAATAAAGGTGTTACTCTAGTCAAATGTGAATATTCGTTTGTTATGAATCTCACTGCACTATTTTGTGTCTGTTCCAGTTTCTTAATGTTTTCTTGAGTTGAGGGGTCCCAATCAGAGGAAGCATGTTCAATTATTGTTATTATTAATTTCTATTATTATGATTATATGACCCAAATCTGGTCTTTATAAAACAAAACACATACATGAAAGGATAAGAGACTAAGAAGACATATAATATTTACAGAAACCAACTGATTAACAACAAATAAATCTACTTAAGTCTACTTAGCTTGTTATTGAAAAATACATTTCAATAGAGTGGGACACTCCTCTTGAGTAACACAGTTAGAGCACAACAACACAAGTATTATAAAAACATTATGGAGATTTCGTTCACAATAATGTACAATAGTCAGCTCAAAGGCTCATGAGGAAGTGACAACTGTATACAGTTAACAGGGACTTAAAGGGAGTCTAACTCTTACTGAAAAAAAAAGTAGCTACCCTTATTGTTCCTCTTGTCACACCTCCCCCCCCCCCCCCTTAAAAATGCTCTTGTGGGAAAATTATATGATGCACAATGCATTTAACTTGATTACAAAGAAAAGCGTTTTTTCAATAAGAAAATTTTACATCAGCTTTATATTATCTCCCTTTGTCTATAAAGCAACTCAAACTCGAAAGAGAGAGAAAAAAAAAGTTTAACACTCTTTACAATACAAAAGTTTCAATGGACTAGTTGTTTACTTTTGAATTATTACAATTACACTCTTGACAGAGCGTCAGCAACTACATTATCTTTCCCTTTAACATGTACAATATTTAAATCAAAAGGTTGTAGAGTTGTCGTTGAGCTACATCTCAGGATCCTTTGATTCCTCCCCTTCATCTGGTTAATGAAAGTTAAGGGGTTATTATCTGTGTATACCAGGGGTGGGCAGCATTTTTGTACCGAGGGCCGCATTAAAAAAATTTTGGTAATGGCGGGCCGCATATATATATATATATATATATATATATATATATATATATATATATATATATATATATATATATATATATATATATATATATATATATATATATTAGAAAGATAAGCTTGTTGTGTAGAATGTCTTTTAATTCATATATACACTGTATTACGATTTTTTTTTATTGCTGTTGACTTTTTATATCACAATATCCCCAAAAATATACAGTTGTTCTTAATGTGCAGTATTTTACTTTTTACAGTCGTGCAACACTAGTTGTTACTCCTATGACTGCTGTCAAATTACAGTCAGTCAACATTGACCAGTGTATATACTTGTTTAATTTCCACAAAAAAGTCGGGACGAGCGAAGCCTGCCCTTGTGGAGCATCACCAGAGAATGCTGACCATGTCCTTCAATGGTGCATACTAAATCAAAGGACCCGAATAAGACTCTCCAAAGACTAACGGAGAACTGCCTGATCTGGAAACCACTACGCGGTTCATCTTAAATATAGAATACTGATCTGAACCCTCCAATATGTAAATTGAGAAAGAAGAACTGATGTATGTGTACCCAAAAGGTGTGAACAGCAGCAAAGTTTTTTTTAAGTGTGAAAATACAGCTTCTGGCACCCATAAAACTCCCGTGGTAGTGATGACTGAAACTTCTCTTTGCTTTAAGTTATGTCCCCTCGAGCTGAATCGGCTTCTCTTAATAAGTGTTGTACTTTAAATCATCTCACTAAAGATAGTTTCACCTTTCAGCAAAGGAAAATGACGAAAATAAAATTTGCCTGCCTGTAGAAATAGGAGAGTATTGTTTGAAAAGATTTAACATGCAATTACATTTCATATGTAAACAATGATATGCAATAGCATTTATAGAAAATACATGAAATTTTGTCTTCCACTCTTCATTAGAAATATTGGTAACAAAGTCACAATGTCCTTCTAGTAACATAACAATTTCTTCCTTGAGATTTTATATTGGTCTCATTTGCCTTGCCCATGCTAAGCTGGCGGATACATTGGATTATTTATTCATAAATCTGAACTACCCGTGGTTAACTCCCCTAGATCTAGTAGGTTTTTTTTATGTGCACGTGGCGTACCATTCAATGATTAAATTATATGCAGCTTTGTGCAAACTTTCCTGTTTCTAGTTTATGGTTCTCAGTCAAAGATCGAGCTCCATCAGTTGTTACACTTGCCATCTTGTTCCAAGCCTACCCAACACTCAGACATTGTGTCTTGAATTGAGTGTATTTTATAATGAGATAGTTTCAAAAATTTATATGGATATTTTTTTTTAATATTTGCATTTTTTATCTATATACTGTGGACACACCTGATTTTTTGTAGGTGTCGGCGGGACGCATAAAACACCTCGGCGGGCTGCGTGTGGCCCGCGGGTCGTAATTTGCCCACCCCTCGTGTATACAGTTACAGGATACAAATTACTATTTATATAGTAGCTGAAATAAAGAACTGTCAAAACAAAACCCAGTGCTTCTTTTTCTATTTTTTGGGAAAAGAATGATTTTTGGTGTTCATTGCCAGTATCATCGGTTTGGGTCAAGACCGCACCCACCCCAGAGTCACATGCATTAACATGCAAAATGAGAGGTTAAGAGTGTTCAATTGCTTTTAGAACTGGGGTTGTACTATGAACACATTTCAATTCTTCAAAAACTCTTTGAGCAGAAGTGTTCTGCTCAAAGAGTTTTTGAAGAATTGAAATATAAATTTCTTTTCCCCAATTAGTAGGTCAGTTAAAGGGACAGCTATAACTGAATAATTACTGCAAAGCTTACGATAATATCCCGTCATACCCAAAAACCTTCTGACTTCTTTTAAAGACTTAGTTACAGGGTTCTCTTGAACGGCTTCCACTTTAGCCTGAATAGGTTTAACATTCCCGTTACCCACAATGTAACCTGAATATTGTATTTTTGCTCTACAGAAATCGCATTTGTTAAGATTAATAGTGAGATTGGAGCTCTTCAGCTTTTGGAATAAAGTCCTTAGACAATGCAGATGAGCATCAAAGTCATCATGGTATATGACTAAATCATCCAGATAGGCCGAACAGTTTGGAATGTCGGCAATAACTTTGTTCATCAACCTCTGTAAAGTAGCTGGAGCGTTTTTCATACTAAAAGGCATAACTTTGTACTGATATAGGCCATCAGAAGTGCAAAAGGCAGAAACTTGTTTCGCCTCCTCCGATAAAGAAACTTGCCAGTATCCAGACAAGAGATCGATTTTTGTTACATAGGTGGCCTGACCAACTCTATCGTTTAAGTCATCAATGCGTGGAATTTGAAATGCATCTGCTTTGGTCACAAGATTTACTTTTCTATAGTCGGTACAGAATCTATATGTACCATCAGGTTTAGGTACCAGCACACATGGTAAGCTCCATGGGCTTTCCCTTCTTGCTATAATGTTATTTTATAACATATAGTTTATCTCAGAAGTTAAGAATTAAGATTGGTCGAGAGGTAGTCTGTAAGGGTGTTGCTTCACAGGAGCTGCATCCCCTACGTTAACTTCATGGACAACTAGGTTTGTCTTCTTTAGCACGTCAGACAACAGCTGCGGGTACGCTTGGGTTAAATTACCTGTTGCCTCCCTTTCTTGGTGACTAAGATGTTCTAACTTTTATGACAACTTACACAGGGTTTCAAAAGTTTTATCTTAACTGTACGGATTTCTTTGTCGAGAACGGTATCCACATATACCTGGTTCTCTTTTTCCCTTGGGGACTAAACTCTTTACAATAGCAAGTACAGTTGCCTGATCTGAGGATCTTTCGTGAAATGCCTTTAACCTGTTTATGTGACAACGAGTTTTTTCCTTTTCTCTTCCCAGGGACATGTACGGTGTAGTTGACTTCACTTTCCTTGCCCACTACCTCGTATGGCCCATCATACCTTTTCTGAAGGGCATCACCTTCCCTTGCCGTTTCCATGAACATTTTGTCACCTATTTTAAACTGTCTTTGTTTGGACTCCTTGTCATAGATAGATTTGGATTTATTTTGGCTTTTTCTAAGATTGCCATAAGCAAAGTCATTAATTCTAGAGAGTTTGTCTCTTAGATTTTTAACATATACCCTCAAGTCTTTCGTTTTCTCCTGAGTTGGTATCCAGTTTTCTTTGATATTTCTAAGTTGTTAAACTGATATTTCTAAGCTGTTAAACTGACATTTCTACGTTGGTAAACTGATATATCTATGCTGTTAAACTCATATTTCTAAGCTGTTAAACTAATATTTCTAAGCTGTTAAACTCATATTTCTAAGCTGTTAAACTGAACATTAATCGTAACTTTAGCAATAAGTCCATAAAGAAATAAAAGACATACATAAACCATCGACAGACAATGAGTTTGAATACGTCAGCTAAGACATCACAGCTGATTCAGTGTCTCAAAAAGAAATAGTGGACTTGTTTTTTTTTTAATTTTAGGTCACCAGGACATTAGGACAAGGTGTTTTAGTGTGGTACATAAGTTAATCTAAAAGCAATGGATAGCAGGTGGGAAGAGGCTTCAAACATTGCTAGTGACAGATCTTTGTGGAGACAGCTTGCCACCCAAAGCGCCGAACGGCGCGGGAGGCTCTAGGCCTAATGTAAGTCTTTCTGTTACATTAGAATACTAAATACAAAAAGCCCAATTGAAAATTCGACAATACGGTTTAGCTAGAAACTAGATCTCAATATAATATATAAGATAAGATGAGATAATATTGAAACGAATCAATAATGTATATGGTGTCCATTGCTAATATTCATCGATTTGCGTTCATCGATTGGATCAGCGCAATCTTTTTCCTGTCGTCACTTATCCTTATCGATTTAGCTTTCAGCAAACTTCAGACTCGATGTTTGAATGTTTTGTTTGGTTTAGAAATTTAATGAGTCCATGAACAAAGAATACTACCGTTGTTAAAAATGTGTGTCTGTGCTGACCAAAGAGAGCTATGTGATGATCAGGTCTACTTTGATGAAATAAAACTATATGACTTGGAGCTATGCAGGACAAGCAATAGACGCATATCCAATTTTCAGTACTGAGTCTTGAAACACTTTGAGATGCGACAATGTGCTTTATTTTGAAGTAATCACTTGTTTTGATTTATGTTCATTGATTTTGTACTATAGGCACTTACGTTAGATTTGTACAAAGCTTATATCAACTTTGCCTGTCTGTCTGTCTGGTTAAATGTTTGTACACGTTATTTCTCTCACACCTATTCTCGGATCAAGTTGAAACTTTGCACAATTATTAATGGTCATGAAGTCATACATCAATTAAAAAACAACAACTATTCGTCAATAAATTACTGGTAATTAATTATTTTTATTATTTTGTTTGATTCCAACAAGGGAATTAATCCTTCAGTATTCACATATATGGCTAAATATGTTGGGTTTTGGTCCCCTTAGATGATTGTAATCTTTATCCAATCAATTTGAGACTTTAACAAATTTTTAAAATGTATTTAACAAACATGAATCAATAAAAAATTAATTAATTAGTAAGTTGATTATTAGCAATTAATTATATTGTTCGATATTTTGTTTGATATCGAATAGGGGAAATAACTTCCTCATTATTGAGATATAAGTATATATGGTATAGCCTCCTCCTTGGATAAGCTTTATTTATTCTAATGATGTTTAAAATATTTTGCTTGTAAACTGGTCTTTCTGCATAAATCAATGAATTTTTAAATGTACACATAAAAAGTCTCATATCTATTTTGTTTTAATTAATTTTAGCCCATCGTTTCTCAAACTAATTAGTAATGTATAAATAAAAGCGCGCTATAATAACAACAACATGATATCATGTATTCTAAATTAACTATTCAATTAAATGAAATCGTATCATCCTCTAAGATTTAGAAGTTATTACATTCACAAGAGGTCTCTGTAATAATAAATTACAAAAAAATACATCTAATCTTGCATTTCAACACGTCTACGACAATGCGATTCCATAAGTCGGAACGGTTAAATTTCTATCTTCTCGATCACGTCTTGCTAATCATAAGGTGGGAGGGGCGTATCAAGCCTATCATAAACGTACTAGTTGACCCAAGGCGCCGCTTTTTAGTGACGCGTGAACGCTTCATAAAAAACACAGTTGTCCAAATGGGGTGGGTTTGGGTAAACGACTGTGAGTGAATGAAAAGAAGAAACAAGAGAGAGCAACAGACAATTGTCCAGGACTGAAAACAGGTTTTGGATTATACAGGCATATCTTTTTCAACGTTTGGTCTTGTGCTTTTCTAATTGTCATGGCAAAGGCTAATCTAACAGGAAATTGTCTGCGCGTAAAGTTTAAATGCAAATTTGAATCTGATGAAGTCAAGGATATCCGGGGAATGAGGACAGTTTGTAAGGTAACAGCTGCCATACTTTTACACTCCATTACGTTGCAGTGAATGCAAAGGCTAAATAGAAGGGATATGGAGAGACGCTTAACCCGGATTTCAAGCTCGAGGAGGGTCTTTCGGACTTTCTCGGAAGTGAATAGTGATAGTAGCGGGAAGTATTTGAGACAACGCCATTTCAGCCTCGCCACCATAAACTCCGAAGTATTCCGCGATATATATGTGAAGCCGTGGCCATGGTTAGAAAACGAAGGGGCAAAATCAAAACAAAGCTACAGAAAAAACGTGCAACTATTTATATATATTGTTGTAACTCCGCTCCCCCGCCACACTGATGGTGCGCATGAGCGCACCATTGAACACATGAGAAGCCATGTTGCAATAAGACAGGAAGAAGGACTGTTGCGGATCCGGATGGAAGTCTAAGCTGTCTACACAATTGTAGCTTTAAGAAGTTCAAGATTTTTTTTTCGTGTTGCCAATTTATCCAATTTTGTTAGAAGAATAAATCTTTTTTTAGTTTCTCTTTATTACATGTAACATGTTATTAATTTTTAATGTATGGATAAGATTAATAATTATTATTTGAAAAATATAAGTGTATGCTAAATGAATCTATGGAAATGCTGTGGCTGTGGGGTAAAACACTTGGAGCTGGAAGTCCCGTGATCAAATCATGGTGAGGACAACTTCGGGCCGAGTTTGAGTTTGTGTTTCACACATAATTTCAGGAGTTCCTTTAGCATTTCATTTAAATAATTAATTCCATATGACGTCAAAGAAAAAAAAATCCACTACGTCACACCACACAGTTAGAATAATAAATACTTTCATCAATGCAAGCAATTTTTCGAGGGTTCATAGACATTGGTGTAACGAGTTTTTAGCATTACATTTAAAGAATCCATTCATATGACGTCTAAGGGAAAAAAATTCCATTACGTCACAATAGGCTAGTGCCAAAAATGTCTTTATTAACACGGGATATTATACGAGGGTTCATAGACATTGGTGCATTGAGTTCTATAGAATTTATTTAAATAGGATTAAAGCGCATTTTTTTGTGCGTTTTGTCTGTCAGTCTGTCTGTCCGTCATTATTATAAAAAAATACTAAACGTCATTAAAAATTTTCTGTCCAGGGCTTTTGCAAAAGAGGATTTAGGCCTCACAAGCCCTCACTCAAATGGAGTTTATTGATGATGATGATAATTGAAAATTTTATTAACCTTTAATTTTCGTTTTGAAACATCGCAATAGTTTTAAGTATGAACGCAAAAGATTTAAGTATATATAATAGATTGTTACAGATGTAAGTATAAACAGTAAGAGAAAAAGAGAATTCCAGATAAATGTAATACCGTAAATTAAGTTTTTGGGATGGTATAAACATTAGAAGTACCACAGCCTTGTGGAGAGATTTTCATACCATACTTTGGATTTGGAAGTTGTTTTCCTTAAAATTCGGAACATAATATTAACGGTAGTAAGATTTTGTAACGTTTTAGCTAGAAAATTAAATGTACTGTGAGAAAGAAATGAGATTTTACATTAAAAAAAAGTTAAAATATTTTTCGTAAAAAATCCGGAACATGACAAGATTATTTGTTTTATTAATTAAAAGAGGGATTTCAAACAGTTATTTGGCATTAGAAGATTTTAAAATAAATTTCGAAAATTTTTGGCGACGATTTCTAAGAACATGTAAATAATGTGTTTCGATTTATTTTCAAAACAAAATCCGGAACATTCTTTATCGAATAAAAAACTTGTGTTATGTTTAAGCAAGAAAATAAAATGTAAAATAAAGTCTTAAAAGTGATATTCAATAATCGTTTCTAGTAAATTACTTTCCTTTTTTTAAAGCCCTGAACAACCAATTGTCGATATTTTAAAAATTTGTTTAAAGATGAAAATACGGAACAATTTGATATTGATAATCAATCTATAGTCAAAGAATATAAGGGTAATATTAGTTAATTATACGATTTCAAATAATCATTTGTCATAATTCATTTTTTATAAAACAATATCCGGAGGATTTTTACAGTTTATGAAATATAACTGTCAGAATAGAGTTTTTGATTTAGCATTTATATGCTATTTACATAAAATAACGGACCAACATTTTATTGATAATGTGTTTGCAACGTTTAATCATGGAAATTAAATGTAATATAGGTTAGAAGAGCAAATAAACATTCGTTGATGTTGATTAGTTTTGCACAAAAACATCCGGAACAATCAATTTTAGATATTTAAAACTATTGAGATGTTACGGGAGGAACATTAAAGGGTAAATCAGATTTTAGCTTTTAGAATTGCTTATTTATCTAAATGTGACGGACAGAACGACAGACAGACAACACGCACTTAAGCCTCTTTTATTCTGATGGGGGCACTAAACACAAATATATAAATCTGATTATTTAAAAAATTTTTAGACAACCAATAGGACCATGTCTTGCAGACATTTGTCACACTACTGCACGAAAGTCGCTGCATAAAAAATGTGCATGATATTTACATACAAAGTACGTTATTTGCCTTTTAAAACAAACATAAATGTTTTCTTTTAATTTTAGCAGCTAGTTGACCAGAAAAAACACTTTTAACTAATATTTATATTTGTTCTGAACATTTCTTGAACATTTTATAAATATATTTGACTTGATGATACAAAAAATACATAACAAATTGCCCTTTTGTGTTAACAAAGTGTAACATTGCCTCCCTTACATTTATGTAATTGTTTTAGAATTGGTGTATTTTTTTTGAAAAAATCGCTTGCATAATTAATTTTATAAATTAAACGGTTTGCTTTTAGAAAAACAAAAGTAGCCGTTGCACCTAAACTTTTCAATTCGCATCGGATGGTGAAATAATATTTTTCATTTCTCTTCTAGTTTTTGAGATCTGAGTGTGACAGACGGACAGACGGGCATTTCCACAAACCTAATAGCGGCTTTCCCCCTTACGGGGGCCGCTAAAAATACTTAAAAAAAAAAAGCTTACAGTTCTACATTATTAATAGGTTTGGATTAGTCATGTAATTAAATTTGTTATAGATCTATTGACTAACAATAATAAATCTTCGCGATTAGAATTTTTTTTTCCGATTGTTTTTGTTTAGCGCAATTTCATGCTTTTAGCGTTCTCAATACGTTATGATCCTAGCACTTGTCTGGGCCAGTTGGGAAAGAGGAAAAAAAAACCGATGTATTTGGGTGATCTCTTTTAAAATGAATATTTTTTTTTTCAAAAGGAGAAATACCTGAAATCTAACATTTGGGCTAAAGCATTCAGCCAACGCGGTAACCACTCTGCTAGCGAAGAGTCTATGAACATGAAAGATGGTATAATTATCTATTTTTTCTATTTTATGTTTGTGTTCTCTAAGCCTTAGACGGCAGCCAAGTATAAAGGGGACTAATTCAGCTTATATCAGCACTTCAGTCAAGTACTATTTCTTTCCCTTGTTTGAGATACCAAATAAAGTAATTTACTACCACTAATTAATTAACTAATTGGTTAATTTTTTAAATTGATTCTTGTATTGTCAGGTAAAAGAAATAATTGTAAAAAATTTTCAGCTTAATCCGCGTTTGGGTGTCGGAGAAATAACGTGCACAAACTTTTGGCCTGACAGACAGACAGACAGACAGAGTTAGTTGAAATGAGCTTGTAAAAAGCTGCCAACAAACTAAAAATTATCAGCACAGTAAAGCATTTCGAAATAGCACAGAAATTTACAAAACGTTAATAAAGACTTTTCCCATTTCGGGGCCTCTAATAAATTAGTTTCATAGTGAAATTAGCAATGTTGAAAAATTCCTTTGTAGTTCTAAAAACTAAAATTTTTTTTCTTTTAAATCTTTAAAAATTTTTTTACAATAGACATTCCATAACAGTATACTATCGAGTACTATGCGCATTCATGATTGTTTTCTTGGCTGATTTAGGAAACGCTTGGAATTATTTTCAAATGGCATTTAGAAAAACACTAAAGTTGAACGATTCGCTAGTATGTCATACACATAGACTTATACATACTACTCTAGACTGGACATGGTGATTTTTTAGCACTACTAGATGCTTTTTGACGGAGGTCTGGATTGCACTACACCAGACGGAGGTCCTTGTCTCACTACATTCTAATACTAGATATAAACCCATCATGAAGTGTTTTTTTTTCTGGAACTGGTGAATGTTATATCGTGAAGGGGCCTGGATCCAGGATGTGACGATTCCACAGGGCATACCCAGGGCACAGTCCACTTTAAGCTTTCTACTGCAGAAAAGTTCCATTTGGAGAGCTCTATGGATGGCGGAGAATGGACCATTGGCCAACCCCACTTTGTCCCATGGATATTCCGGTTACAGTCTTCAGACCTAGATGTTTCCTTTTATGTCAGTACTGGAGAAAATTGCCAAGACCGAAAACTCCCTTAAAATGCGGGGACTATATATTTATATATTAAAAAAAAAAGCCTGAGGAAACACCCAGCCTACACTAAATGCCAAGGAATTTAACGAAAAATCCATACGAGCTCAGACGTCGCCTCGTAAAAGGTCTGCGCATGGCAGTTTCTTCCAGGACTGCCTGTGATAAGTCAGCTACTGGAAATAAAAAACAGACTAGCAGCAAACACCTAAACCTTTTGCAACTCAACATCTTTGGCCTACAAAACAAGACAACAGAACTCCAACACATACTCAAGAAGCATGATATACACATAGCGCTATTGGAAGAAATACTACTGCCCAAGAAAAAAATAAACTCTACAGGCTACACACAGTACAGATGCCTTTGCACCAAATGCCAGGGAATTATGACCCTCATAAGAAACGACACACAAGCCACAGTAAAACAAATACAGAACAATACAGACATCGATACGCAGGAAATATTTCTTTGGAGAGGAGGAACTAAGTACACCATCAAAAACTACTATTGCCCACCATCATCAACAGCAGAAATAGACATACAACTACCACACTACACAAGAACAATAATAGCTGGCGACTTTAATGCACACACACCTTCACTAGGCTACCCACACTACAACAAACGTGGCAAAAAAATAGAGGATGTAACAAATGCCTCTAACCTACAACTTTCGCAAAACAAAACCTCACCTCCAACAATCCTCCACAGAGCACACAACACAACTAGCAGACCTGACCTAACTTTTATCTCTACAGACATTACCGACTCTTCTAAAATAAAAGTACTTGAAGACATAGGTAGTGACTACAGGCCTATACTCCTCAATATTGGAACGTCAGGTAGATACCAATCCAGCAAAACAACTAGATGGAACTATAAAAAAGCTAACTGGGCCGCTTTTTTACAAGAAACAGACACAAGACTATCAAGCATAATTGAGACAGACGTCAACTCAACCTACACAACTATAGTCACCAACATCTTACAAGCAGCAAAAAAACACATCCCTTGAGGCCAAGTTAAGAAATACAAACCTTTTTGGACACCTGAACTAGATAAATTAGTAAAAGAAAGAAACATGGCCAGGAAAACTATAGAACAAAACCTACAAGAGAGGACAAGACAACGTACAACAACTTGACAGGGCTTATAAGAAACAAAATTAAAACAGAAAAAAAGAAAAAGTGGACCACAACATGCGAACAACTAGATCTAAACAAGGATGGTCGAAAGGCCTGGACCCTTCAGCACTGGCTAGCAGGAAAGAAACAAATAACAAACCCCCAACCTATAAAAGGCACTGACGACATAATAACAGAAAACCTTAAAAAGGCTGAACCTTCAATAGATATTTTGCCAGCATTAACAAGTCAAAGCCAAGAAAACAACTGGACCAGGCCTTTAGTGATATCTTAAAGAAAGAAGAAAAAGCTCCAACAGTCAACTGTCAGAACTTTGACACTTCCTTCACTCAACATGAGCTCAATACTGCCCTAAAAGGCTTAAGTCAAGAAAATCCACTGGACCCGATAAAACAACAAATGAAATGATTTGGGGACGAGGACCACAGGCCCAAAACTGTATACTTAACTTTATCAAACATACATGGAAAACTGGAGACATACCATAGGAATGGAGAACCGTAAACATAATACCCATTTAAAAAAAAAAAAAACCACCTGGAGACCCAAAAAGTTATAGACCAATATCTGTAACATCCAACATTGGCAAAATGGCAGAAAAAATGATCAATAACCGACTTTATTGGTGGCTAGAAAGAACTTGCTCATTCCACAATGCACAAGCTGGCTTCAGGAAAGCAAGTAAAACAGAAGACCACCTCTTTTATTTTTATCCAGGACACAGTAGAAGGGTTACATGAAAACAAGCACACTACAGCAGTATTTATAGATTTGCAGCAAGCCTATGATAGAGTGTGGAGAAAAGGTCTATTTTTGAAGATGAAAAAAATGGGCATCCATGGAAAAATGTACAGCTGGATCAGGGCATTCTTAAAAAACAGAACCCTCCAAACCCGATTTGAAGGTGCCATCTCTAGTAAAAAAGGCATAACAATGGTACTTTTAAAATAACAAAAAAAAACAACATACAACTACTCTGCTTGGGGAAAAAAAAACATCCGGAATTATATATAGATCTAGTTTAAGTGCAAATAACTGTCGGATAACAGGAGCATTTCCCGTTGCTTCATGAAATGTAAATGAATTAAGACAATGTAGCACGATGATGCAAGCTTCGGTTCATGGATGAAAGTGAACACGGCATTCATTCACCCCCACCCCCTTTCTCAAGAATTTACAGCCTAAAATCTAGAAGGAATACAATGCACTCTCTTGCATCAAATCTTTTAACAGCCTTTAAAACAGTGTGTGTGGTGGTGGTGGTGGGGGGGGGGGGTGGATGTGGTGGTATGCATATTTATCTACACACCAACTAAAGGCGTGTAAACACAATGTAGAATAACTTTAGTAACAGGCCATTTCTCCTAAATAGTTCTTATTAAAGGTGACCCTGCCATTGGGGAGCTTCAGCCTACACAAAAGTGTTAACATTAATTAACTAATAATATTACGAGCCTGCTGAGCCCGAATGGGTTAAAATATAAACATTATCTATTTGCTTTCAATTTTTAAACATGTATCACAGACCTATATATAGTATATACATGTATTGAGTTCTGCTATACTTAACTGCATGATCATATTTTTATCTATTAAAATACAAACGTTACTTCAACAAATAAAACGTTTAGGTCCTACTCAATTTCCTAGGTCAGTGTTTCCCAAACTTTTGACCTTTGCGAACTCCTTCTAGAACTGTCGTAACGCTAAGTGACCCTCGCCCCCCCACCTTCCTTCCCAAAAGGATTTATTTTAATAGCAATCCAAATTTTTTTTTTAGTACATTCACACAAAATAAAAATAACCGTACCACAATGAAGTATTCAATTAGTGTGTTTATTTTGTGCATGCTTCAGAGACTTTAAATACATTCTAAGCCTAATGATATATTATACAAATGTATTTTCTAAACTAATATTTAAAAGGCATAGTTAACTATTTGCAACGCGTACCCCCATAAAGCTCTTCCCGTACCCCTCGGGGTACGCGAACCCCACTTTGGGTACCACTGTCCTAGGTCAATCTGGTCATGCATGTTATTCAATTCTGCCAAGTCATTGGTTTTCCTGCTTGATTCAGGCAACCCATTACATGCTCTAATAGCATTAGAAAAAAGGAAGCATTTAAACAAGTTTGTCCTAGTATATGGACCGTGGAATATACTTTTATCTTTATGTCTTTCTGAGTATTTTATTAAATTTTTGTTTTTGTATTTAAAGATTATGGTTCAGTGTTGTATGTATAATTGCTACTCTCACGCTCTCTCTTTCCCTTCTCTCTCTCTCCTACATAGACTTTTGACTTGGAAAGACCCACTTTACAATGCGCACCCGACACATACACGCATTCCTATTTTGAGCCCTTTTATTCTAGTATCACTTTCCCTCTTCCCCCTTCCCACGTCATCAACAACAAGAAGCTAGCTCTTCGTTTAATACTCTATGACTTTGATTTGGCTACTCAATTAATTCTATATTATGTTTCTAATGTTACCCTCGCCTCTCTCTTTAAGTTACTTTACTTTTTTTCCCCCCACCTTTAATCTTAATGCAGGCAATGCACGGTATAAGACAGCGCTACCATTTCTTCATACCACCAGTATCTGGTCTAGAATAATATATTTCCCGAAGGCTTCAATGGAATGCCACATTTTTATTTAGTTTTTTTTTAATAACACTCTTAAGGAAATTCATCTTTCATGAATGCCTTAGCTGTTGTGTAGGGCATTCCTTTACAACAGCGGTTTTCAACATTTTAGACTCGGCGACCCCTTTTTACAACCCCCCACTCTACCGCGACTCCCCCCCCCTCCGCACATACATACAACAACAGAAGAATAGACAATAACAATCCATTTTTTCGATGGTCTTAGGCGACCCCTGGCAAATCGTCAATCGACCCCCAAGGGGGTCGCAACACACAGTTTGAGAACCCTGCTTTACAATAAACCAGTGATGCCCAACATAGATCGACCTGCAGGCCATGTTAATTTCCAACACTGGTGTCGCGGGCCACATAAAGGAAAGGTATAAAAATGAAATGAAATAGACCTGAAACTTTTTGACTAGAAACCAGTGGATCTAGCACTTACATTCATTAATGGGATATTAGTATCTTTTTTTTTTCATGCGTCAGAAAACGACTTCATTTCTCTACTTAAAATATGAGCAACAGTGTAGCTGGCTTTACCAACGACTCATATTCTTGTCTCTTTTTGATAAATATTCACATTAATCTTCCAATCTTTGGACGTAGTTTAAAAATCTTTTTATTCAAATGACGTCAAATTTGTTTTATAATGGCGTTTCTTAAAAAAAAAAAAACAACAGCCACACTTTATTTACAACTCAAATATATTGGCTTATTATCATGTTCTGCCAAAAAAAAGTAAAGTATATCCGACCATTGTTTCTTGTTGTTTTTTTTATAAATTCTACATTAAGAGTCTCATAAACGCACAAATGTTGGTCATGGTACCAATCAATCAGAGTAAAATTGATGGCCCTAACTTAGATAAAGAGACATTTTTAACCTTTTCTTCGGGGGGTGGGGGGGGGGGGGGGGCAGCGGATTCCATATACTTTGTGCCGACATTTCGGCGGGCTGGATGGAACCACAATGTAGCGGGCAGAATCCGGCTCGCGGGCCGTATTTTGGGCATCACTGCAATAAAGTGTTAGACTAAATCAGTCAAAAGTTAGTCTGATAATTTGTATATTTGATACAACAATGTATTCATTTAAATATTATTATTTTTTTTTATTTTAATGTTTTCAAAAGATATTAGCCAATATGCCTAATTGTATAATTACAGTTATGTTTGGAAATGCAAGAAAAAGGCATGCATTCCTGAAAAGTCAATGATTGATTGCACCTCTTAAAGGTAAGGTTCTGCAAGTATAATTTTCCCTATGCACATTTCTCAAAAGTTGAAGTACTTGTATTTGAAAACTAACTTTCCATGAAAAGGTAAATCATAATGTATGTTATATTTGCTTTTAGATTAGTGCAATGTAAATCAAATTAACTAAATAACTGTCTTCACGTTTAGTAATAATCCACAACTAAGGTCCATGGCCATGCCAGTGACTACAAATTAACTCAGTTGCTCATTTTAGGTACAGGCTACTTTTTAAATGGCAAATTATATAATTATACCTAATAACATATATATACATTCAGCTTACATCCATTACCACTTCCAGCAATGACAACCACTACCTATAAAATGCTTCCAAATGGCATGCGTCTCGAATTCAGGCATTCATCTCACCAAGATGATCCATAGTCGCTTCGCGACTGAAGGAACATATAAATAACACAATTTTTGTTATATTTTGTTTTTGCATCCATATCATGTTGCAAAATAAAAGTCTTGGACCAATTTCAATAAATTATATTATACTGTAAATTCTGTACATATATTTATGTATATCTTGTCATTAGGCAAAAGGTTTGGTTTTAGTATTTCTTTAAAACTGTTTGAGATTCTAATAGAAAACTATTTTTCTGAGCCCATTAAAACAAGAGGGAGCACAGTGGGTGAGGGGTAAAACACTTGGCTTCTACACTTAAAGTGTTACTTGTTTTGTTTTTTAGCGGCCCCCGAAAGGGAAAAAAGATCGTTTTTTTGTGAAATGTCTGTCCGTCCGTCCGTCCCGTTTAGATCTCGTAAACTAGAAAAGATATTGAAAATCCGACATCACAATATTTTAGACAATTCAAAGTTCTGATGCAATGGCTACTTTTTTTTCTGAAAGCGAAAAATCTAATTTTTACAATTAGTTATGCAAGCAGTTTTTTAAAGAGAAAAAGCTAATTAGTATGTATTACAAGTTTGACCTAATTTAAAACGAATAGTAATCTTGTAAACTTCATTTTCCTGTATTTTTTTTATAATGCCGAAATGTCACCTGTAATCCAGATTCAGTGAATTCTAATGCCTTTGCTAAACCAAGGTTATCCACTATTTGGAAATATGCCAAAGTTGAACTTCGACCTCCAACATTAGGAGAACTTTCAGAGGTCCCTCTGGCAATTCAGAAACTAAAATTGTCTGCCCAGACTGGTAAATGGAAACAGCTTACTGTAAAAGAGGCATTTTTGAACACAATTGTTGGTGCAGAAATAGTTTTCTGGTTCTACGCTGGTGAATGTATTGGCAAAGGTGGAATCGTTAGTTATGATATTCCTGGTGCAGTGAACTGGGACATACACTTTTAATAATCCAGCCATTTTAGTAATTTAAAGACTTGTTATTTTGATAGATCTATGAGTGATAGTTTGAGAAAGTGAATTCACAACTGTTTTCTTACTGGTAACACATTTGTTATTGCAGATTCAGTCTGCCATGACTTGAACGCTCAATACATAGACATATTGTGGATCAAAAAAAAAAAATTCTAATGCCTTGTTTCTAGGATTTTGGACGCTTTTTGCTTCTAGCATAGGTGTTTTGATTGCTCCTGGGTTTATTTGTCAAGGGAGTATATCGATATCGTTGACTTTTCAAATTGTTGTGTTAATTTGTGCGTTCTTCTTCATATTTTTATTGCGTTATAGTCGGTCGCGTTCCAATCGCGTCATACTTCCTTTATTGTTCATTTCCTGTTCCTTTTTGTTATTGTTGTGCATTTATCCAAAGAATGTCTTATCGGACGTTTTTGATTGAAAAGAAGGACTTAGAGGGTGGTCTTGTTCACCCGAAGGGTACTCTCCTGTTGAAACAATCTGGCAATAACGCCATGAAATCTTCTATTGGGAGCCTTTTAGAGGCTCTCAAGTAGTCAGCTGCTGAAGTAACAGCATTATATAGGTTCGAAAATCCTTATACATGGTTTTTGGTACCAACAACTGCGAAAGTAAGAGACAGACTTGTTGGTAAGTCTTTTGGTAGTGCGACTTCCTTTAAGGTTGAGATCTTCCCAATAGAGGAAGAAAGGCTGAAAATTACCCTACATTGGGTATCGCTTTCAATTGCGAAAACAAGAATTGTTGAAATCATTGAAACATTTGCAGAGCAAGGATCCAAGGTGGAGGTGACGAAAATAGGTGCTTCTGACTAGTGGGTTTCCTTCATCAAAGCAAAAAAAAGATGCACCCATCCCACACCACATCCAGCTACGGTATGAAGGGGACTCAAAAATTTATAAAGTTCTAGTCACCATACCAGGTCGTAGGTAACAATGCTTACATTGTGGACTAGACCAGCATTGGTGAAATCAGTGCCCCACCCGAAAGGCCGGCCCGGCTCGAACTGTGCCTCCCAAGGAGAAACCAGACCCTCTGAGCTATGCACAGGCGGTCAAAGAAGGTAATCCCAAGGAGAAGGAAATCGAAAAATGGTTGCAGAAGGATGGCTTCACGATGGTAGAGAAGGGTAAAAAAGGAGTCTTCAAAGTTTCGCCAAAGAAGATATCTAAAGTGTCGAATGTCGCGGGTACATCGATGATGGCGGATGCAGCTACTTCATCGGTTGCTGCCAGTTCACCAGAGATAGCTGTTGATGAGGAGGTTGGGACCCCCCAGAGTGGCGAAGATTTCAAACTAAAAAAGCGGTTCCGCTCTAAAGAGCATGTGAGGTCCGCTGCTGGGTCTCCGACAAAATTGAAAAGGAAGAGATGCTTATCTGTCTCCTCGTATGAGGATCTTTTCTCGAGCCCGCGTATTATAAGAGAAGTTGTAAGCCCTCCTAACCCGAGTCTTGATGTTAGTGCATTGGACATTCCTGAGACTCCACCCACATTGGTTATAGATGAGGGGGGAACACCCATAATCAACCACTAAAACTGGTTAAATTTACTTTTACACCCAGTCATGACAGACATTACAATTTTATCATTAAATATACGTAGTCTTAGGAATAAGCAAAAATAAATTGTTCACCCATCAAGAAAATACAAGCCAGACTTCTTATTCATTCAAGAAACAAATATAGACACACATTATAAATCACGCAAATACACATCCGACATAGGGCTGAAAGAGAGCTGGTTTAGCTTAGGTAACGAGTGTAGAGGGGTAGCTATTTTTCTAGTCTCAGATAGATTTAATGTAGTGCATGCATTTAATGACATCAGGGGAAGAATAGTGATCATTAGAGTAGAATCAGGAAATCAAAATTTTACACTTGCAAACATCTACGCACCAGCAAATAGCGCGGAAAAACAGGATTTTTATGAAAATTTAATCGATATACTAAACAACAATTATAGAGAGGATACGCTAATCATGGGGGGGGGGGGGGGATTTCAACTACATAACTTCTGCATTAGATAAACAGAATACTTTGGCTGTGGGCCCTTCCTCTCATAAAACCTTTCCGAATCTTAATTTCTTAGAGGAGATAGAGAGGAATTTTAATTTAGTTGATGCTTACAGGACACTAGAACCTATGGGTCGTGACACCACCAAGGTGTATAGGTCATACCCCGTCTCGACGCGCTTAGATAGAGTGTATGCTCCTAATCATTTCTATATAAGTCGGGTGTCACATTTGGATGAAACATTAGAATACACAGACCACAAAGCGGTGTTAGTTACTTTGGACATAAAAAACAAAGAAACTAAAAGAAAGTCATCCCACTGGAAATTTAACAATTCTCTGTTGGAAATTCCCCTTTTCGTGGAGTTAGTTTCTACTAATCTAAATTCTTACTTACAAGATATACATGATCCACATTTCGATTTAACACAGACATGGCCACTCCTAAAAAGTTCTATCAAGCAGCAAAGCCAGTTAATATCTACATTAGCTCAGGGACGTAGGAGGCAAGAATATGAACAACTCAAATACACACACGGATGATGAAATCGTTAAAACAGAAACTGTTCTAAAACTAGAAGAATTAAACAAGTATACTTATAGGGGTGCTGAGATTAGGTGTATAATCTACTTAAGTAAACTATTCCTATCGTTTGAACAGAATGTACAATCAAGTTAAATAATAAACAACATCATAGATAGTGAGGGGAATAAAGTAGATAATTATGAAGATATTAAGAATATTTTAACAAAACACTTCACTACTATATACAGTGAAGAGCCAGTATATACTGATGCTCAAGGTAATTTTCTAAAATTTTGCAATCAGCTGGACAAGACAGATGAAGATCTTTTAGGGAGTGCATTTACGCTAGACGAACTCAGGACTGCCCTGGACTCGACTAAGAACAATAAATCTCCGGGCCAGACGGCTTAACCTTTGAACTCTATAAAACCTTCTTCCCCCCGTTGGGCCCTCTCTTACTGCGACTACATAGCGACGCCATTAAACTGGGACAATTTCCCCCAAATTTTAACGAAGCATACATCACACCTAAGAAATCTGACAATAACACTTCACCTAGCGACTATAGGCCCATTTCACTTCTCAACACAGACTATAAACTTCTCACAAAAATGATTTTCCTAAGAATGAAACCACTCATAAACCACTTATAGGACATGACCAGTACTGTTGTATTCCTGACAGAAACATAGACGGCATTACGCATTTTTTACGGGATTTTATCATGTACAGTAAGGATAAAAACTTCAATGTGTCTCCTTTATCTGTAGATCAAGAAAAAGCCTTTGACAGAGTAAGCAATAGCTTCTTGTTCAATGTGCTTGAAAAATGTAAAATAAGTTCCCTGTTAATCAGATATATAAAGCTTGTCTATACAAATGCAACAAGTAGATTGATAATTAATCATTCTCTCAGTAGAAGTATCCTCATACAAAGGTCTGTCAGACAGGGATGTCCCTTATCCCCCTTCTTGTATATCCTTTGCTTGGAACCCTTCTTGGAATCTGACCAAGATCTGACTACTCTATTATTGGGATAAATATACCGGGTCGTTCCTTCTCAACCATCAAAGTCAAAGCCAATGCGGATGATACAACCTTTTTTCCATCTTCAGAGCAAGATATTGAGACTATACTAAAGAAATTTACACTTTTCGGAGAAGCTAGTGGTTCAAAATAAATAAAAATAAATCCTCTGTAATGGGACTAGGAAATGGAAATTCAAAGAGAATTGCGTTTTCAAAATTGTAGATAAAATCAAGATTTGTTTTATTGTCTATACCTGTAATCCTTTGTTCTATTGTAAAGACCAGTGGGAGAATATTTTTGTCTAAGCCTCAAACTTGATTAAACTTTATCAGCACATAGGTTCTACAATATTCGATAGAGCTGTATTGAGAAATTGTTTGGTCATTCCAAAGATTGTCTATTTAGCTTATTTAGCTAACATTACAGAGCCACCTCCTAAATTCATAAACAAGTTGAACAAGTTAATTAGAAGCTTTATATTTTAAAACACTATTAGGAGCATTAAGCACACTACACTCATTCAAAAACAAAAAGGATGGGGGGGGGGGATAAACTTGCAAGATGTTAAAACAAAAATACATTCGCTAAGGTTAAAATTTGTAGGTCAAGTAGTTAGAAACCCAACAAACTTTCCCTTGACAATTTACTATTATGGTTTAAGATTAAGTAGTCTTCTTCCAATACACAATGATACTCCTCACTATTTTGGTACAGTCACTCATCCATTTTACAGATCTATTTCAAGAATTTTACCTGGTAATGAACATTTAATACACAACAAAACCAAAGAATCATACACAACACTTAAAAAGCTGTTACATGAAAGCCTAGTGAATAGGATTAAGTGGGGGAGAGTTCTTGGGGTGACAGAATTCAGGAACACATTCATAAACCTACACAGCAAACACATCCCACCAAAAGCTAGAGAGATAAGTTATAGACTTATCTTTGGGATGACCCCTATGGTTAGAAAACGGGCAAATGACCGTGAATGTATATTATGCCATCTTGAAAATGCTGATAATGAGAAACATATGTATTTGGAATGTCTATTATTCCTTCAAGCTAGAAGTACTGTAAGGGACTTAGAAGCAAACTGTGGCAGCTATGTAAATGTTAACTTGTCTATTGTTTTAAACAAGCTGCCAAAACTAAAAAATAAAATGATGCTTAGCTTTAACTTGATTATTGTTTCCGAATACAGGAATCTTGTTTGGGCTAGCTGGCTCAAATGTCTACATAATAATAAGGTGTTTGATCCTAATCAATTAGAATTGACATTTAGAAAAATAATGGATTTTAGGGTAGAGAATTATCTAGTTTGACTTTCATATACCTGTACAATGCTCAGGTAGTTTTCCAGAAATAGGGTGTTGGGGGTCAGGGATATCTGATATTGTGTTGATTGATCTGGGGTAGAGGATACTTGTATCATTTTTCTGTCTTTAGTGGGTTCAATGGTTCGGATGGTTAGGTAGTATGTCTTTGATATTAAATACTATTTCTATTACTATTATTATATTTTTAGGTTAATCACTTTTCAATTGTTTATGATTTAATACTTGTGAATTATGAGAACTTACAAATAAAAACATATTGGAAAAAAAAAAAAAAAAAAAAAAAAAGCCCACAAAAGAGGCAAGATGGCCCATACAAGAGGCACATTAAGCCCAAAAAAGAGGCAAAGAAAAGAAAAGAGGCCTAAGGCCCAAGGATTCCTATGATGATAAAGCCAAAATTGAATAGCGCAATTTCTGAGGTTTCCTTAAAAAAATAGAGATTGAGCTATTTCAAAACAAATACATCAATGATAAGACTTCATGAGAGGCGCGGTGGCTGAGTGGTAAAGCACTTGACTTCCTAATCGAGGTTCGAATCCTGGTGAAGACTGGGATTTTCAACCTAGGAATCCTTGGGCGCCTCTGAGTTCACCCAGCTCTAATGAGTACCTGACATTAGTGGGGGAAAAGTAAAGGCGGTTGGTCGTTGTGCTGGCTACATGACACCCTCGTTAACCGTAGGCCACAAAAACAGATGAACTTTACATCATCTGCCCTATAGAACACAAGGTCTGAAAGGGGAACTAGTTAGGCCTGGTTCACATCTAACTTTGCATTCACTTGCACCTATCCTTTGATCTGCTGGACCATTGTGGCACTACACAAGATCTGTCCACCTTCTTTCTCCATTCTTATCTCTCATTTGTCTTTGATATAATTTCATTCGAATGTTCTTTCTGAAAATATTGAAGCCTGCCTTGGTGGACCACTACGGGGGCCGATTTTGAGTTTGTGTTTCCACACAAACTATCTTTGTAACCTTGTTTTATTTGGCTATGGTTACAATTCTATTGTACATATTAGCTATACATTTTTTATTACCCAAGATATTTTAATAATATGTCCACTATTCTCATGTGTTCTTTATAATGTAACTCCTAATTATACAATGCTCAAAATACGCTATAATTTTTAGGCCATGCAGATTTGTATTAACTTGTTTTAAAACATTTATGTTGTTTGGATAACAATAACGTTTTTCTGTTGACTATCATTGGATTAGATTGTCTAATGCCCCTGCTTAATTAATTACATGCAGGTCACTATTTTTTAAACATATTTGATAATAAATGACAGTACAAGTGAGTGAATGAAAATTTGTCATTATTTCAGCTGCTATAGGCCGTCATTGAAGTGAGGTACTTGGTAGGTGTCATACAACAATTTATAGTGACAATTTGAAATGTATAGTTTGTAGAATTGAGAATCGTAGCATTGACAGTAAATAATACATTAAGTGTTGGGCTGTGTTCTGTGTGAATTGAGAGCTGATTATGTATTGAATTTGCGTTTTTTTTTTTTTTTTTTTTTTTTTTAATTAAAAAGAATGGCATAATTCTAAATGATGACAGCAGAAGTCCAATAGAATGATTCAGCAATGGTCTAGAAAAAGGTGACAGCAAAGGTCCATAAAATGGTGACAGTAAATGTCCAGAAGTTGACTACACCAAGGGTCTGGAAGACATTCATAAGAAATTTTTGAAAATGTTCCTTAAAATGAGTATTGCCAGAAATAATTTCTTTATTATTATTTTTTTTTAATTTTTGTTTTTATAAAGATTTATGAGTTATTAAAATTCATTTTTATTTATATTATTTTTGCAACAATTTTTCCCTTAAGAACCTAAGACAAAGGACCTTCATCCTATATCCCTAGGATTCTTTGGGGTCTGCTAGAGTTACAAAAATGTACATATAATGAAGTAATTTGGTTTCTATAAAAGTACAGAGCTCAAAGTAAGTATGTGCATGAAGAGCTTAAAAGTTATTTCATTTTGGGATATAACTCATTTTTAGGTTATCTCTATTTTTTTAATTATTATTATTTATTGTAATAGTATTCTTTTTTTTTCCCCCTCTTTTTCCGTTTCCGTTTCTGTTTTTGAAACAATTTAGTAGTCCATTTGGTTCATTTTCATGAAATCCGGTCCTGTTTGGGTTGTCTTGAAATTTTGTTGATCTGGTCAAAGGGGTGTAATCAAAGGAAGTTTCACCTTGCATCTTCCAGTCCTAATTGTCTCTCTTGTTGAAAGAAAAAAAAAATAAATAGTTTACAGGTAATTTTTAGAAGTTATAATTTTTAAAGCGAATAATTGGTGTATTAGATACATACACATGCATATTTTAAATATAAAACACACACACCCATACATTCAAACTTGTTTTCTTCATTGTTTAAACAGACTTTGTAAATTGATAATTTATGATACAAATGTAACCTTCCAGTACATTCAAAGAAAATAAAGGAAAAAAAAATATATGTATAATATAATGTTGCAATGTGTTTGTTATGAAGATTAGTAAAAGTGTCTTTAAAATCTGTTATATTTAAATTTTTTCCCCATTTAATCCTCATAGCTAAATTTTCTTGTAACTGTTTTTTTTAATGTTGTGTATATTTCTTTATATTTCTTGTGTATTAAGGGTTCATTGCCAGGAAGAGTTCTTGAAATGGATCTATAAAAAGGATGTAAGTTTGTACCAAAATAGTGTGGAGTGTTGTTTTGTATCGGAATAAAATTGCTTAATCTCAAACCATAATAATATATTGTAAAGGGAAAATCATTTGGATTCTTAACTACTTGACCTATGAATTTTAATCTGAGTTCACATATTTTAGTTTTGATGTCTTGTAAATTGATCCCCCCATCCTCTTTGTTTTGAATGATTGTAGTATGTTTGATGTTTTTAAGTGTATTTTTGAAGATGAAACTTCTAATTATGTTATTTAATTGAAATATGTATTTTGTTGGAGGTTCTATAATATTGGCTAGTTAGACTATCTTTGGGATGACTAAATTGTTTATTAGATGGTAGAACTTGTATGCTTGTACATGTTAACTATATTGGATGCCTTAATAATAATGTTTTTCCACTGATCTTCACAGAACAAAAAAGGGTTACTGTTGTATTCTATACCACATATTTTGATTCTGTTTACAAGTTTCAATGAATATTTTTCCTTAAATGTCCACCTCCCTACACCCATTATTGAGGATTTATTTATGTTAATTTTTGATCCACTGGCATGGCCAAAGAGAGTAAACTTTTTAACTATGTTTTTAATATCCTTTTCAGAGGAGGGAAAAAATGTTGTGTCGTCGGCATAGGCCTTGACTTTGGCTACTGGGATGGGTCCCGGGATTTTTGTTCCTTTGATAGATGGATCTGACCTAATAGATTCTAGAAAAGGTTCTATACAAAGGATATATAAAAAGGGGGATAAGGGACAGCCCTGTCTAACGGATCTTTGAATTGGAAAGGGTTGGCTTAGAGTGTTTGATCCTTAGTGTACTTTTAACTTGAAGAAAATGTTAATGAACAATTATTTTTTAATGAATAAATAATGTAAAAAACAAATACAATATTTAGATTAAATTTTGAAAAAGAACCATAAACATCTACTTAAGTTTAATATTTTTTTCATCGGAATAGAATTTACAACTTTGCATTCTTAAATCTTAAAATAAACTATAATTTATTTACAGTACTTTCAGAACACAACTTCATAGTTTTAAAATGAAGTAAATTAAGCTTTCTTGTAATCTCTTATAAACATTTGTATACAGAATACACAAAATTTAGTTATAATTTTTCAGGTCAGGAACTAGTACATGTACTTATGCCAATTTGACAATAAAAAACCTTAGTCAATGAAATAGTAAATGAGATAACAGTAAACTAAATATCTTCAATGCTATTGAAGCCACACTTGTTTCTTTTTATCTTGTTTGGTGGACTGCAATTAAAGTTGCTATTCATTTTACTGATCGTCTTAGCTGCTATGTCAGTGTGTCGTCTCTTTGAAACCTAAGCTTGTTTTCTTGGTAACTGGAAGTCCATAGATTTTGAGTTTCATTTTAAACACATATACTTTGCGATAAGCAAAACCTATTTGCTTAACATGTCATATGCACGTAAACAGAGGTGCCCCTCAGAAATGCTTTAAAGACAAGCTTAGGCGCCAACTTGCTTTAACTGACAGAGGAGAGCACCTGGTTGCATACAGCTTCAGAACGAGACAGCTGGAGGTCACTTACAAAGGTGTGGTATAAACCAAAAGAAAAAACATTGCCGAGGACAGACATAGACGGCAAAACGAAAAAAAAAGAACTGATTCTACCACCGACGGACAATGATTATGCCTGTGCTCGGTTTGGCAAAATATGTAGGTCACAGCTGGGGCTGAGTAGCCACTGGAAACAGCATTCCTCATTAATATCTAAGGACTCGGCATCGGGGCTTTGCCTATCTGTCAAGAGAAAGGCTGTTGTTGTTTTTTTCGCCAAAGAGGGTTAGAGTGGGGAGGGCAGTAAAACCAATCGCTCCCCCCCCCTCCTTTTCAACTTACCGAATCTAGGCCACAGATACCAGAAGGGTAGCGACATAAAGACAAAATTATTTAGTAATTCAACTAATTTTTGTACACAAACTATGATTTCTAAATAAAAGTTTTTTTGAAAACTTAAGATCATTTATTTTGAAAGAAGGGCGATTTCCAAGATTTATTCATTCTCTTACAGATTATAAAAGAGTTACTCACAAAACGATATGACATTTATTAATTAATATATAGGTCTGGGATGTTTTATTGTACACTTCGTTTCCTCTTGTTTGTAAACAAGAGATTGATTTTTCCTTAGGAGTGTGATGGCTGAGCGGTAAAGCAAGGGGTCGGGTTCCAATCCCTGCAAGGTCTGGGAGAATGAATATCGGAAGTTTTATAGCGCTACTGTGATTGGTATTCGACACAAGTTTGGGAAGAGTAGAGACGTTAGTTTAATCCTCGTGTGTCACAGTGACGGGTGGCTTTTACAC
The DNA here is from genome assembly GCA_030265305.1 of Biomphalaria pfeifferi. Lineage (NCBI taxonomy): Eukaryota > Metazoa > Mollusca > Gastropoda > Planorbidae > Biomphalaria > Biomphalaria pfeifferi. The sequence goes on from JASAOG010000012.1 coordinate 5,161,398, forward strand.
TATCTTCCACATAGATCCCATGGTCTAAAAGGGATTCTTTGCTTGTTTATTTTTATTAGTAATGATAATGAAAAACATTGAATTTTGGCCTTATGAAATGTTTATTAATAAAGCTTTAACAGAAATACAAAAAAAAATAAATAATAATTTGCTTAGCATGAAAAATAAAGCTGAAATTACATATACTCGACCTTAGCACCAAAGGCAGGAACCTACTAAAAAAAAAGGGAAGCTGCGGTGGGACGGGGTGGGGAGAAAGGGCTCGGCTGTATACTATTAAGCTAAACTGCTGGTTCTAAATCCACGTCATAAGTTATAGTTTGTAAGTGGAAAGAGCTGCACATTTACAGCCATGCTGTAACATACTGTAAAATACTGTAAGATTTTTTTCCCCTTTCCTATACCAAACAAAATGAATAAATTATCGTTAACCAATTAATTAATTTGTTTAACTGGGTCATATTTTCTGAGGGACTATGAATAAAAGTGCAAAGTTTCAATTTCACACGAGAATGGGAAATGGGAGAAATAACGTGTACACAATCTATACCAGACAGACAGACAGACGGAGCGAGTTCATATAAACTTTGTAAACACAAACAGAAACAACCAGGACTGTGAAGTAGTTCCGGTCCTCTGTCTAAATATTTCAAAGGCCTTGGCCAAAAAAGTTGCCAGAGTTTTAGATCAATAAAAAGATATTATAAATTTTTTTTACACAAAATTATGTGAGAATTTGTGTTGTATATTATATAACGTACGCATATTCACATACATGCAGTAGTTTAACATGATAAATAAACATCAAATGAGCTTGTTTAAAGTATTTTGGGTTTCTCTGTCCCCTGTTAATGTTCACATATCTGCCATCATCCAAGTCACTTTCTGGCATGTGAAATCTGTAACGTTCGTATGAAAACAATTTGGTCGTTATAATGGACAACACTGATTGGTCAAATCTGGCGAACAGAAACATGGAATAAAACATTCGCATTTTTAACTTCTTTGTTAGATAATTATTTTGTGAAGTCTTAGATGTATTTAAGTTTATGTAACAGTGTATTAGCACACGCACAAAGTCACATATGTGTGTGTGTGTGTGTTATGAGAGGATAGAAAATAAAACTTTGGTGTATGTATGTTAGTCAATGGTACTAAGATGCTACAGAAAGATTCTAGGTGTCAATTACTAAGACCGGAGTAGACTGGAATAGTCTCGAATAGAATGGTTGATGCTCAACCTTGTACCGTCTTAGGGCCATTTTAATTTCCGAAACTCGTGTTATTTTCTTATCTTATATAATACAGACGTTACTTCAAAAAAGAAGATGATTACGTCCTACGCGTCATGCATTTAGTCATGCATATTAACCAATGACTTAATTTCTGCCAAGTCACTGGTTTTCCTGGCTAGCTCAGGCAACCCATTCCATGCTCTAATAGCACTAGGGAAGAAGGAGTATTTGTACAAATTTGTCCTAGCATATGGGATGAGGAATGTGTCTTTATATTTGTGTCTTACTGAGTATTTTATTAAATTTTGTTTTTGTATTTGAAGATTATGGTTCAGTGTTTTATGTATAATTGCTACTTTACTTTTAAGTTTTCTATCCTGAAGACTTTGTAAATTTAGTGATTTGACTAAAGGTGTTACTCTAGTTAAATGTGAATATTCGTTTGTTATGAATCTCACTGCTCTATTTTGTGTCTGTTCCAGTTTCTTAATGTTTTCTTGAGTTTAGAGGGGTCCCACACGGAGGATGCATATTCTATTATTGGCCTAACCAAGGTTAAATAACATTTTAGTTTTATGTTCTTATTTGATTTATAGAAATTTCTTTTAATAAACCCTAATGCTTTGTTTGATTTTTTTTATAGTTTCATCAATATGTGGATTCCATGACAGTTTTTCATTTATTATACTCTTGTCACGGGCCACATCAATGAAAAAAAGTAAAGATAGAATTATTACAAACGCGTGGCTCTAGTAGGCAACGCGGCGAAAAAAAAATGTCTGCATCGCTCGAAATTTCTCAAGCTCTGGCTTTTAAAGTCAAACAGTATAAGCTGCAGATTTATCGGGGCAATCCTAAGAGTCAGTAAAAAAAAAAAAACATTTGGAAATCTGTTACTCTGTTGGAACAAGCGTTGTCTCATTTAGTTTTGAAGATTTGTGTCTTCCACTCGTCTTGCAATAGCCATGTGAGAAAGACTGACGGCTTCAACTGCAATTTTTTTCAAAGATAAATTTCTTTGATCACTGCTAGCAAGCACTTTTTTGGACACTTCATTTCTGAGCTCTGATGCAAAGCAGCTCTGTAGTTTGCCTTTACCACCAACTCATTTTGTTGTCTTTTTTTTTTTTTTGCTAAATTTGTTCGTCAATGACTCAACTCACATAACTAGGCGTAAATGCGCAATCTTTTTCTTTGCGGCTCAAACCAACAATGTCGGCATATTTTTAAATGTGTAGTTTTACAACGTAATGTTAATGTTACGCTCTTAAAATGCAGCCAGAAAATTAAAAAGCAGCCACTTTTTTGTGTACAAAACAAACATGTTTGATTATTAACAAAGCGAAAATTGCCCACCTTTTTCTTAAAGTTTCTACATTCAGAGTTTACTTGCAATGATACCAACAGAACACGAACAAAAAGAAAGCGCAATAACGTCCTGTGTGACAATTAAAAGATGTCAAGAGAAGGACCAGCTTGACAGCAGTGGCATTGTCCAAGAATAAAAAATAACTTTTGTTACCCAAATATAAACGTTGGGTTCTTTAGAAAAAATAATCTGAATGTTAGATTCGAGTGGAATCCATTCATCTCTAACGTAGGGAAATAATCTGAATATTAGATTCGAGTGGAATCCATTCATCTTTAACGTAGGGAAAATACATTTTTCACCCTTTTTATTTTCTACACTTTGTTTCGAAGTATGGCGGGCTGTATCCTGCACGCGAGCCGTAGTTTGGGCATCAATGGGTTAAAATATAAACATTATAGACTCGCCAAATATTTTTGTAACATTTTCCACAGGGTTATAAATAATATGTGATATAAAAATAATAATAATAAGGCTTGTCTACGAGTCCGGAGATTAATGAGGAATGCAGTATTTCTCGTGGGTACGCAGCCCCAGTCGTGACCTACACATTTTGCCAAATCCAGGGCAAGCATAACTGTTGTCCGCCAGTGGTCGATTAAGTTTTTCTTTTCTAGGCAGAGGATTTTCTTTCGGTTTCAAATGTGTATCCCGGCGGCCTTTGTAAGTGACCTGCAGCTGTCTCGCGCTGAAGCCGCATGCGACCAAGTGTTCCGTCAGCTTAGGATTTAAAGACCAGCTTAGGCGCCAACATAGGAGGAGAATGGTTATACTTAGGCGCCAACATATCAGGAGAATGGTTATGCTTAGGCGCCAACATACGAGTATAATGGTTATGCTTAGGCGCCAACGTACGAGGAGAATGTTTATGCTTTAGCGCCAACATACGAGGAGAATGCTTATGCTTAGGCGCCAACATAAGAGGAGAAAGGTTATGCTTAGGCGCCAACATACGAGTAGAATGGTTATACTTAGCATGCTCAGAGCGCTTTGGTCCAATCTCATTTGTTGACCGGTGGGGGGGGGGGGGGGGGAGAGGGGGTATCTAGGAGTTGGTTTTCCGTGCTGCCTTTAGTAAACCCAACTTGCCCGAGTCGGCTGTCGAACCTCGAGCCCCCTTCTAGGTAGCCAAGACAAGCCAAGTTCAAGTGCACTTAGCCCCACGCTTCCCATACGAGTAGAAAGGTTAAACTTAAGCGCCAAGATACGAGTAGAATGGTTATACTTAAGCGTCAACATACGAGGAGAATGCTAATGCTTATGCTTAGGCGCCAACATACGAGTAGAAAGGTTATACTTAGGCGCCAACATACGAGGAGAATGGTTATACTTAAGCGCCAACATGCGAGTAGAATGGTTATGCTTAGGCGCCAACATATCAGAAGAATGCTTATGCTTAGGCGCCAACATATCAGGAGAATGCTTATGCTTAGGCGCCAACATACGAGAAGAATGGTTATCCTTGCCTTGGGGTGTGGCAAAAAAAACTATTGTTAATTAATTATTTTGTTTAGTATCAAGACAAGGGAATTAGTTCTCTTTATAGGTCGCCGCTGTAATTTTTTATTCAAGTTTTTTTTTAAAAATTAGATTTGTACTTGATAGTAATATATATGGTTTCAAAAAAAAAATAATAATGGTGGATTGGCAAAGCTGATAAAAATATTCCTATAGGCAGCTTACATCAACTCAATCTGTTTGTATGTTTGTCTGTCTGTCTGTCTGTCAGATAAAAAGTTTAAACACGTCATTTCTCTCAAACATATTCTAGGATTATTCATTGGTATAGACAAGAATCATTAAGAAAAATTAACCATATTATATTATATTAACCTTCAATTACTGGTAATTAATTTTTTTTTCTTTGCTACAAACAAGGGAAATTAGTCCTTCAGTATTCACAGATACGGTTAACTATTTACGATCTTGTCCCCTTAGATAGTTGTACACGTTATTTGTCCCTCAAGCATAATCTGATCAAGTTGAAACTTTAAAAAAAAAATATTATACCTAAGAAAACATGAACCAATTACAATTTTCACAAATTAGTCAATTAGTTAATGGTAATTATTTGTTCGAGATCGGATAGGGGAAATAACCTCTACATTTTTGAGACATATAGTCGTGATCGAGGAGTTCCTTTCCTTAGATAAGCTTTTTTTAAAAAAAATTTTTTTAATATTTCGTGCGTGTGCTTGTACTTACCTATGACACATGTGTATTTCTTTTTTAGGTTTGAAACAATACAGGTGGCTTATTGTACATCTTGGGCATATACAATTAGGTTCTAGAGCACATTTGGTCCAAGGTTCCAGTATAGTTCTAACTACAAAAGGTGTTTGTTTAAATACATTGATTCCAGCCTGAAGGGACGTAAAGTTCAGGTAGGCACAAGGCTCTTCCCCAAAGTAGTCAAAGGTCTAGATAGAGATAATTACAAAATAGTTAAATGTCTAGATAGAATTATTTAAAAAGTAGTTAACTGTCTAGAGTTATAGAGAGAGATAATTACAAAGTAATCAAATGACTTAACAGAGTTAGTAAAAAAGTTCTCAGATAAAGCTAATTAAAAATTTGTCATTAAATAATGAGAAACTTAATCTGTATATTATATTCAATAGAATTTATTTGCGTCAGTAGTTCTCAAATTATAACTATAACTTGCCCTAGATAACAAAAACAAATACTCTCGCACCCAAATTGCCTACGGATTTTTGAGAGGACCCTTAGTTCAAGCGATTTCCTATATTGTGAACTGCCCATACTCACCCCCTGGCGTCTAGTACTGCAGTGTTCATGTTGGTAGACAAATAAGTGCAATGTTCAATCAAGTCAAAGAAGCGAAACTCACAGATACAGAAATGGGAACGACACTCGAGGTAAAGAGCGAAAATACTGTCTGTAATTGGCGAATACTATAAACAATCATCGTCTTGTTTTAATCTCGATAGCTTGTTTTTGTCAAGCAAAAGTCATCAACAGCTAGTCGGTACTAAATCGACTATACTGGCATGAGAGAATCGAAAAGAATCACGTTATCAGAGACGTAACAAAACCAATGTTATGGGACCACCTGCTACAGCACCACCCTCCATCCTCACAGACGACAGACAAGCTGGACGCAGTAAACGAATTCTGCTATCTGGGATCCACAATTACAGATGACCTGTCTCTAGAAGAGGAGATTAAAAAAACGCATAGGGAAGGCTGCCTCGACCTTCGCTAGACTCAGGCCAAGAGTTTGGGAAAACCACAAGCTAACTACGGTGACCAAAATGAAAGTCTACAAGGCATGCGTTATGAGTACACTGCGACTGGTACAAGAAAAACTGGTCGCCCCCACCTCCGTTACATAGATGTAATAAAACGTGACCTCAAATCAGTGAACATCAGTACTGACCATTGGGAAGACATAGCTTTAGACCGCAACAGATGGAGAGAGACAGTGACCAAGAAAGCTATGGACAGTGAAAGTACATGGGATCTCAGCTCAGGAAGAAAAACGTACAATCCGAAAAACGGCCAGCTATTCTACCACCGAAGCAAAAGCCGCCTTAACCTGCGCTATCTGTGGACGGGAGTGTCTCTCCAAAATAGGGCTCCACAGCCACATGAGGAAGTGTGCTCTGAGATGAACCATAGTCGTTCTACGACTGAAGGAGGCTAATGAAACGAAACAAAAGAAAATACAGTTTCAACTCGATCTCTTGGCACACTGCTCTCACAAAAATGGAATACATTCTGGAACAGATTGTAGGGTGAAACTGGTGGTTGGTATTTAGGTCTGAATTATTATGTTGTTGTTTTTTATATTATGTTTTATATAGCGCAACTTTCATTTTTATAGCATGTTCAGAGCGCTCGGGTCCAATATTTCTCTTTTGTGCAGCCATGGCGCTCTAGTGAAAACGTTCATTATATAGATCTATAGAGGAGACGATTAGGCCAATAGGTAAGCAAAGAAAAACTTCCACAAGAACCAAGTTCATTGCATTAGCGGGGATGTAATAAAGCGATACGAGCTATCGGTAATAGGGATGCAATAATGAAAATCTGCTTGGAACATTCCCAGACAGAAGTTTGTTCAGACTGGCAGATGGAGGCCAGCTTCCATAATAGGCTTCCATCATCACCATTGGCCTCCTTCAATCGTAAAACAACTATGGAACAAGCGAGATGAAAGCCTGGGCAATGTTTATGGTCGGAACGATGTCGCCCACACAGCAGTTCCCCCCCCTGTCCGCGCAGCTGATGAGATCAAAGGAACGGAATGTCCGATACAGTTTGCGATCAGTAGCGCCGCAGGATTTGCCAGGCTGTAGCACAGTGTGCATCAATATGCCTAAGGGTCACCAGCTCCTGATTTTTCCTCAGTGTTGTCTCCCGAAGCCTTTCCCATGTTTGGGTATAGCCGCAAGGCAACAGAGGTTTGGATTCAGAGTTTTCCTTCACCTAGATGGTTTGCCAACCAAGACTAACGAGCCCCTCCTGCACGAATCCTAATGATTTAGGCGCCAGTTGCTCGCCTTTGCCCCTTCTGCTGTTGGTGATTACAGTTCCGCCAGGAGTTGGACTGGTTGCAGAGGCTATTTGAGACGCGTGCCATTGGAAGCATTTTATAGGTAATAGTGGGCTTAGAATCATTACTACTTCCGGTGTTAACACCAGGTTCCGCAAGGTTGTTAATAATAGGCTTAGAGTTACAATATTCTTATAATAGTCTCTTATGTAATTACGAGAAAGCTATCATATCAATGTTATACATACCGATTCACATATATGTATAGGGGAGAAGTTCTCAATTGAGTAAATAAAAAAGGTGTTTTAATAAGTTGTCCAAAGAAATATTTCGCAAAAAAACAAACACAAGTATTAATCAACAGATTTAGATTTATTTATATATCAGGAAACCAATGGGTGACTGAAATGAACAATCTTACTTCAATACAATAAGATAACTTACTCCTTTCAATGTGGTCACAGGGATGTTGTGCATATCTTTACCTCCCCATATTTGTAGACCAAGTTTATCTCCCCTGTCTAGAAACTCAACAACCGTGATTTCCAGTAAATAGAAGCGTCTTGGTACACGACTAGCCTTCTCGCCTTCATCATGCAAGCCTTGAGATAAATACAGTGATGTGTAGACAATGTGTACTTTTCAGCATTAACAGTTTAAAGGTACTTTTTAATTTATATAATTATTTATATTTAATGTTTATCAAATTGTTGTACCATGATCAGTACAGGTTTCCAGGCACAAAAACTTAACTCTCTGAAATAGCTGGGCACTTCGCTGAAGGGGAATGTAATCACTAGACAGCGGCACGCTTTGGCAGTCTGAAATTTACAAACAATAGAACGAGCTTTATTAAGACGTATACCACAAGTAAACATGTATTACAATAATGACATAATTTTATTATTATTATTGCTTTCGTATAGCGCTACTTTCATGCTTATAACATGCTCAGAGCGCCATGGTCCAATCTCATTTGAGGGACCAATGGGGGGGTAGGGGTATCTGGGAGAAGGTTTTCAGTGCTGCCTTTAGGTGCTCAGTAAACACAATTCTGATCGAGTCGGGTGTCGCATCTCGAGCTCCTTTCATAGTTGGCCAAGGCAAGCCAAGTTCTAGCGTACTTAGCCTCTCGACCACGTTTCCATATATTTGTATTGTGTTGTGTTTATGTTCATGAGGTTCTTCCCTTTGTGGTTTGTGTGTGTTTATGTGTGTGAGTGTGTGTTTTTTATGTGTGATTATTTACTTTTTTTTTCTATTGGTTTGCGCTAAATAATGTTTTTATTATTTACTATCCTCAACAATAGACTTTGATCTCTGCCCTCGAAACGAAGATCATGGTATTAAACATGTTTACGAAGATTTAAAGCGTGAACCACATTTATGGTTGGCATATTCGTAAATCGCGAAGAACCTCGTCATAAAGTATATTCTTCGATATTCTTCGTTGTGCCGGTCTGTCCCATATTAAGATAGAGAGACTGTTATCATTTCACGTTGTGTCCAACAGAGAACACGACACAACATAAAAGAATAGGCAGGCCTGTCATGAAAAAAGAAATTCTGTCCAAGGCGAAAGACAGAGAGGAATGGAGAAAGACGGTCAACAGCTCCAAAGACTAAGGGGTAAGCAAAGTCGAAGGTGGACGAGACATGAAGACAGATGGAGAGACTAGCCCAGAACCTCGACACCCGGGGAAATTGTTCAAATAGACAATTGCTAGATAAACATTTGTTGTACTTTCAATCGTTGTCAATGACATTAGATCTACATTTGTCAAGACAATGAACGCAGACCAAGATGAAGGCTATAACATATGATTAATTGTCATGGTGTAAAGTAAAAATTCTTATATTATGTGTCATTCGATTAGTCTGGATCAGTCGTGCAATTATATTATTATAGATCTAGACTAACAACAATAAATATTTTACCGTCTTTTGTAGCACAATTTCAGTTTCTCAGTGCGATATGATCTTATCACTTGTCTGGGCCGGTTGGGTGGGTTGGGGTATCTGGGGGGAAGTAGGGGTATCGGGGGGAAGTAGGGGTATCTGGGGGGAAGTAGGGGTATCTGGGGGGAAGTAGGGGTATCTGGGGGGAAGTAGGGGTATCTGGGGGGGCAGAAGGGGTATCTGAGGGGAGGGGGAAGGTTACTTCGATAGCTTTGAAATGTATTTTATTTTTAAAAAAACATAGTACGACTTGGATTTAAACTCGAGGAATCAAGTCTCCTCAAGCCAACAAACGAATCACTGTGCCAGCGAAGTGCTTTTGAAAATAGATTTCATAGCTATCTATATTTAAGTTTCAAAATTTTAAGCAACGCACTAATTCTCTAGACAATGTATAAAGGGAACTAATTCAACTTATACCACCACATCTGTTAATACGGCCACTTTCCCCTGTTCGATACCAAGAAAAATAAGTTAGTTAGCAATAACTTAGCAAAGTGGTTACAAAAATTTGTGTATTGATTCTTGTTTTGTCAGGTACAAAAAATAATTGAGCAAAATTTCAACTTGACCCGAGTTTGTTTGTGTGGAGAAATAACATGTACAAACTTTTTACCAGACAGACAGAAGACAGATTAATTTAATGTAAGTTTGTAAATAAATAATCAGCTTTAGTTTATACTGTATGCATGCGCTCAAAAAAAAAGTTTCTTTTCATTCCATAGGTTTTTAATCCCTTGTCCTATAAACAACAAAAAAATTCCACTAATCGATTAACTAATTGGTTTTATTATTAAAAATTGATTAATGTGTTGTCATTGACAATCAATAACTGTGCAAAACTTTCAACTTGTTATCTTATCTTAAATAATACAGACCTTACTTCAAAAAAGAAGATGATTACGTCCTACGCGTCATGCATTTAGTCATGCATATTAACCAATGACTTAAATTCTGCCAAGTCACTAGTTTTCCTGGCTAGCTCAGGCAACCCATTCCATGCTCTAATAGCACTAGGGAAGAAGGAGTATTTGTACAAATTTGTTCTAGCATATGGGACGAGGAATGTGCCTTTATCTTTGTGTCTTTCAGAGTATTTTATTAAATTTTGTTTTTGTATGGGAAGATTATGGTTCAGTGTTTTTTGTATAATTGCTACTTTACTTTTGAGTCTTCTATCCTGAAGGCTTTCTAAATTTAGTGATTTTACTATAGGTGTTACTCTAGTCAAATGTGAATATTCATTTGTTATGAATCTCTCTGCTCTATTTTGTGTCTGTTCCAGTTTCTTAATGTTTTCTTGAGTTGAGGGGTCCCACACGGTGGATGCATATTCTATTATTGGCCTAACCAAGGTTAAATAACATTTTAGTTTTATGTTCTTATTTGATTTATAGAAATTTCTTTTAATAAACCCTAATGCTTTGTTTGATTTTTTTATAGTTTCATCAATATGTGGATTCCATGACAGTTTTTCATTTATTATAACACCTAGGTATTTTGCGTTTTTAGTCTGTGTTACTGGTTTGCCATGAATAAGATAAGTGGAATTAATTTGTTTTAGTTTTTTTGTTACTTTTAACAACTGACATTTTTCTGGGTGGAAAGACATGCTCCAATTTGATTCCCATTTCTGTAATTCATCTAATTCTCTTTGTAAAATATCTGTGTCTTGTGTTGTTTTTATTGTTCTATATATTATGCAAGCGTCTGCAAATAATCTGACTTTTGTTCCTGAAGTAATGCAATTTGGTAAATCATTTATGTAAATTAAAAATAGTAGTGGACCCAAGACTGTTCCTTGAGATACACCTGAGCTTACTGTTATCGGTGTTGATTTAGAGTCATTTATTATTACAGTTTGTTCTCTCCCTATCAGAAAATCTTTAACCCACTGATGCAAAGGACCATTAATGCCAAAATATTTTAATTTTTTTAAGCAAACTATGGTGGTGAACTTTGTCAAAAGCCTTAGAAAAATCTAGTAAGATAGCATCTATTTGTTTACTATTATCTAAACCTTTAGAAAAATCATCAATTAGTCCTATTAGTTGTGTTTCACATGACCTATATTTCCTAAAGCCATATTGGTATGGTGTGAGGACATTTTGTTTGTCTAAGTGGTTTATGATGTTGCTACATATTATGTGTTCTAGGATTTTACATGTGATGCTGGTAAGTGATACTGGTCTGTAGTTTCCTGGGTCAGATTTTTCTCCTTTTTTAAATAGGGGGGTGGCATTAGCTTCTTTCCAGTCCTTTGGTACTCTGCCCTGGTTAAGTGAAGATCAAAGAGTATTTTAAACACTGGGGCTAGCTCATTGCTTAGTTCTTTGAGTAATCTAGCTGGAATACCATCAGGTCCAGACGCTTTATTTGGTTTGGTGTTGGCTAATAGTTTTTGAATTCCATTTTCTTGTACTACTATATCTTCTATGTTGTCTACTTGGTTCAAATTCAGTAATATGTCTTTGTCTCCTGGGGTTGAGAATGCTGATGCAAAGTATTTGTTTAGGATGTTTGCTTTAGTTTCATTATCATTATGTATTATGTTATGATCATCTTTTAATGGCGCTATGCCTGTTGTTTCCATTTTCTTAGACTTAATGTATGACCATAGGTTTTTGTTGTTATCTTTAGATATTACATTGTTTATGTATTCACTCTGCAGCTGTCTGCTTACTTTTTGGGTTAAGTGTTTAATTTTTATATACTTTTTGTAAACTCTTTCTGCCTTAGTTTCTTTAAATTTTCTATATAGGTTTTCTTTCTGTTTACAAAGCTTCTTTAGTCTATTATTAAACCAGCATTTATTTATTTTGTTTGATGTGTATTTAGTTGGTATATGATTTTCTATAATGCTTTTAAGATCGTTTTTAATGAAATTCCAGAGGTCATCGACTGGTTGGTTAATGTCTTTTTCTAATAAGAATGTTTGTTGAAAGTTTAATGCAGCTTGGTGTAGTTGCGTTAGGTTACATTTATTCCAGAGTAAAATTTTTCTTTTGGGTTTTGAATTGGCTACTGCTTTATGATTTCATGGTCTGATAGACCAGGGATAATATCATAATCAACTACTAATCCAGGTCTGTTGGTTAAGAAGAGATCTAATGTGTTGTTTAATCTAGTTGGCTTTTTAATGATTTGATCTAAACTTAGGTTGTGTAAAGTTTCTATGAAAAGCTCATTTATGTCCTTAAGGTTTTGGTGTTTATCTATGGTTAGTGTTTTCCAATTTATATCAGGTAGGTTGAAATCACCCATAATCCAAAAAAACTGCATTTTTATTTGTCTCTTTAAGTGTAGTAATCTGATTACATAGTTCCTGCATGTATTCTAAACTAGAATTTGGTGGTCTGTAAATGCTGCCTATTATTAGGGATGTTGAGGTAGTATTAATTTCACAAAATGTAGATTCTATATTTTTTGACTTAGGTAAGGTAATTTCTTCTGCTATAAGAGTGTTTTTTATTGCTAGAAGAACTCCTCCATGATTATCAGCCCTATCTTTTCTAAAAATTTCATAATTGAAAATTTCTGCATTATAAATTTCAGGATGTAGCCAAGTTTCTGTTCCTGCAATTATGTCTGGTTTCTCACATTGTAATAAAATTTCTAAGTCTGCTGTTTTGTTCCTAATGCTTTGAAAATTTATTACTAAGGTTTTAAGGTATTTTGGTATTACTTCTTTAGTAGGTTTGTTTAGTGAGGCTGTTGTATTAATTTTAGTAAATTTAGGTTTAACAGGAGGGGATCTGGCTAGTGGTTGGTGAGTTTGGTTTGGGATGGTGTTTAGGATATTGTATGGGTTAGAAGTGTCTGCATCAAAGGAATCAAACAGTCGTGATGTAAACTGAGGTAACCCATACAGTACACAGTGCCATGATGCGTCTTTGTTGCCTAAGGCATAATACACAGGTGTGTTCATATGGAGACATGATGCATGGTACCATTCATCGCAGGTGTCACATTGAATGGCTTTCTATTTCATGCTGCATACTTTTTTGCAGATGTTGTATCTATCTTTAGATCTAGGCCCTGGATTTGACTCTACATCTCCTGCTATTAATATTAACAGTGATAGGTATTTATTTCTGCTGTGTCTGATTGAGAACTTCCATTTGTGATGGTGTTACAGGAATTGAAGGTGGGCGAAAAGAACTTGTAATGCAGTCCATCAAGACAGGCGGACAGACAGACAGACAGTCAGACGGACAGACAGCGTGAGTTAATATAAAATTTGTTAAACTTATTTTATTTATTTACTTTTTTTTTTCATTTGTATCTATTTAATTAGATCGTTGAATTAAAATTTACTTTGAGCCTCTGTTCCAGTGTCAGCCCTAGATCTAACACAACGAAAGTCTTGTTCTGAACTCTAGGGTAGACAACTTGGTAAAGACTCTTAACCATTGCCTGCATCTCATCATAGTGGCTACTGGACGCTCCGGTTGTGAATATGACGTCACAGGCTGGTATCAAGTATGCTAAGTAAGATATGAGCTTACGATCCTGGTCATTTAGGGTCAGTTTAGGCGACAGTAAATCTCGTATCCTTTTTTCAGCATTTTGACTTATAGACTTTGAGCAGTTTTCAGGGCGGCAGGCTGTAACATAAGAGCTATATTTAGCAGAGAAAAATCTGAGACAATAATCAGGTTTGATAAAAGAGTGACATCGACAACCCTGCAAGAGTTACGTGTATTAAATATTTAGAGCTACAATTAGAAATAACTTATGCAACTCTCAATTCACTGAGAGAAGTAATTACTAATAAAGATCCATGATAAGGGAAGTAATTACTAATAAATCAATTTCCTGTTAAGATCCATGTAGTGGGAAGTAGTTACTAATGCATTTATTTGCAACCTAGTTATGGATCTATGACTTCAATATTTAGAACTACGATTTAAAAGCAATAACACAAAGTGCAGTTATAAAGAAAGTACATAGAGAAAACACGTGCTAATTATAATTGACCAATCATAGAGAGAGCTCAGGAAAAAAATCGCATACGTCGGTTTCTAAAAGGTCATAGCTAATAGAAATATGTGGAACAGAAATTTATAGGATTCTAGAAAAGACAACTTAAAAGGTATAAATATGGGGAAAATGAGTTGGTTATGGCTGTTGTAGGTCTTCAGACCTCCCGGGTACGCTATTCTGCCTCAACTAGGCACCCGGGTGGAAACGATCACTAGAGGAAGTAATTAGGCTAAATGAATTGCAAAACAAAACTCCTGTGGGAGTGTCCAAGGGAATGCGAGAGCTTTCCCATTGCACGGTGCGGAGTTGAAAAAGAGCTTCCACGTCCATGTCGATAATCCATGCGCCGTTCATCAAGGGACCGTTATATTAATGGCGAGTCCTGCACGGTTAGCTTGGTACAACATAGGAAAATGGCAGAGGTTCCCGGTGTACTCGGCCTCTGGCCATGCATTCTAGTCCATGCGCCCGGAGTGCCAGATATATCGGAAATAGCAATGCGTTACATAGGCATTGACTTTGATATCTTCCAGACAGAACGGTTCTGTTCAAGCAGGCTTACACGCCTAGAGCTCGAAGAGCCTTCTGCTCAGCTCTTTGGACAATCACACGGTCCTAGACCTAGAGTTGTTGAGGTTCATAAGTCTTTGAGTACTTAATATCTTTGAAGTCAAATATTAGTGAAGGTAAAGGTTATGTGAAGAAGTTGTTCAGTTGTACCAGTATATTCAAGTGTTATTACGTTGTGGTTACGCAAGGTTGTCATTGCCGGAAGTGGTAATAAATGTAAGCACTCCACTACCTATAAAATGCTTCCTAATGGCATGCGTCTCAAATAGCCTCTGACAACCAGTCCAACTCCTGGCCTTCACGTGTGGCTCAGATATTGAGTCTGGTGGAACTGTTTTCACTTACAGGAGAAGGGGCGTAGGTGAGTAACTGACGCGTTAACCAGTAAGCTTTGGACAGAAGGGTCTCAAAGCCATTGCTGGCCACCTAATTAAGAGAAGGAAAACTCTGAATTCAAATCAGCTATGCCTAATCATTGGAAATGCATCGAGAGATAACCCTGAGGAAAAAGCAGGAGCCGGTGACCCTAAGGCGGTTTGCAGCATCCAGCGCTACAACCTGACAGAGCCTGACACGCTGCTGACCCCAAACTGTATCGGCACTTGTCGTTCCCTTGGATACATCACCTGCGTGGAGGGGGGGGGGGGAGGAATTATGTGTGGGTGACATCATTCCGAGCACATCTAATGCTCAGGCATTCATCTTATCATCTATGTTATGATGCATTGTAGCTTCGCGACTGTAGAAAGCCATACGTATACCTTACGTTGTAGATTTATAATTTCAGTGGTTTTGTAAGAATATATGTTTAGTAATGCTGTATTGCGAAATTTTTGAATTAATGTTTTGAAAGAGTTCATAAAAAGAAAGAATAAAGTCTAAAAGTTTTTTCAGTGTATTCTAGTCATTTTATATTTCCTCTGCAAGCGATTCTTTTTGTGAAGCTATATATTTAGATAAAGGAAAAATTAGCATTGTATTGTAAACTCAATCGTTAATATAAACTCTTCACTAATTAGGCACAAAAACAGTAATCGTCCCAGTAATAACTAGAAATCTATTTAAAGATATGTGCTAAGGGAAGTAATTACTAATACTTTTATTGTATATACTGTTATTGTTTTGCTACCAAGTTATATTTAATAAAAGTAATTACTTATACATATATTTGCTATAAAGTTATATCTAAGTGAAATAATAACTAATAAGTTCATTTGTTATAAAGATCTATTTAAGATCTAAAATATTACTATATAGATAAGAAGTAAATATTCATAAATTTATTAGCTACAAGGAGGTGTAAACAGGGTATACTTATCAATAATACAATCTGGCACATATAACAGTGTGTCCGTTGCAGCTAATGAATTATTTGCAATGAGAACCTATTTAAGGGAATCGAAGTAAAGTTCCCTTTCAGACCTTGTGGTCTATAGGGCAGATGACCGCGACTCCAGTTTAGGGAAGTAGTTACTGATATGTTACTTGCTAAAGCGACCTAATTAAGGATTACAATATACATTCATTTTCATTATGTATTCCTTTACCTAAACTTATAAATCTATTGCAGAAGTCACGATTGATAGTGTTTGTCATAGGTTTATATGATTTTGTGAATAAAATAACAGAATACACAGACTTGTATCATTGCTAACTTTTACATACTTTTCCATATGTTTTTACAATCTGCTGTAACATTATGTGGCTTCATGTCAGTGGATTCCTGTAACATTTTGATTAATGCAGCAGTCATTGTTGTTACCAGATTTTGTGACTCGTCGACATCTTGTAAACATTTTGTGCTGACTAGAAACATGAATAGTTAGTTTTAGTCTATTTTGAATGTTTATTATTCAATGTTTTATTGAAATGTTATCAGACGAAATCAATTTGAAATGAAATGTAGGTTTATTAAAATAGAAGGCAATTATTATGACTGGATAGAAACGTATTTTATAAATAATATACCGAAACAATATAATAATTTATATTTAACTCTCTCCTGTGACCTTACTTCCGTTCAGACTTAACAGACTCATGTTCACTATTTACATTTTCACGCTCTACATTTACACAAATCACGAAAGTACAATCTCTCTATATTTCTTTTAGTGGCCCAACCATGGGGGACACCAAATGAAAAAGTCATGGAAAGATAACTCTTATTTCTGCAAGTCGGACTAGAGTTACTCCACGTAACTTTCGCGGTGACAGAGCGAGAGGGCGGAGTATGCTACGCCGTGGGTCGGCTCGTGTGGCTTAATAAATAATTAATTAATAAATAATAAATAATTACTGTATTATAGTCACAGCATGTCTACCGGACCTGTGTGTTGAGCACCTTGCTGTACGGAAGTGAAACATGGTCAACCTACTCATGGCTGGAAAAAAAGCTGAATGTTTTCCACCTCCGATGCCTAAGGCGGATCTTTAAAATAAGGTGGCAAGATAAGATAACCAAAGAGGAAGAGCTACGAAGAGCAGGGTGCCAGGACATCCGCTCTGTTATCAGCAGCAGATGCCTTGGCTGGTTTGGCCACGTTTGTAAATGCCAGTAGGTCGACTTCCACAGGACATCCTGTATAGCGATCTAATAGATGGCAGGAGAGCCGCTGGTCGCTCACTTTTACGATATACGGATGTATGCAAACGCGACATGAAGCTCTTCAAAATCGACACTAGTAACTGGGAAGAGGTGGCACTGGATAGATCCACATGGAGAGAGAGCATAAAGGAAGGGTGACGGATTGCAGATGTCATACAGCAGAAAGAAGGGTGAAAATGCAGCGGCGCCTGGTGATTATATATGCCCAACCTGCGATCGCAGGTGTGTATCAAGAATTGGCCTTTTTAGTCACACAAGAAGTTGCAAAGGGAAAAGATCGTCTCTCGAGACATAAAATGCCATAGAAGAAGTTACAGCAAGTACTGAGACATTGGTACTAAGAGATCTTTGATTATGGAACTTCATTTTAGATAGGACCATGTGTACGTCCTACGGAGAGATTGGCTAGTTATTGATGTGTGAGGTCATATCAGGTATAAAAGTGTTTTTTTTTTATTTGATCTCATTTGTCGAATTAGATTTTGTAATTTGACTCTAAGTTGTTTTTTTTATTTATCTCAGATGTAGAGCTAGATTTTCTACCCCTCAAAATTACAGTGAAAATGAAAAAATAAAAAGGGACGCAACTTACAGTACGGTAGAGACGTGTAGTAGTAAGCCAGGAATGACACCAGAGTTACTGCCCCTGAAACCACACAAAGCTTCACCAGTCGACTGGGTGACTGAAGAGAAACCCTAAACAAATATAAAGTAAGACCAAACAATTGTGTTAGCACGCTACATAAACATCGCATAATATGAAATAGCCTTCATCCATATACAAATCTTATCAATATCAGTTTGTTTAACCGTCAGGCAGGGCCGGCCTTAGATAATCAGACGCCCTAGGCTAAGTGAATTTAGTGGCCCATAATGAATAAGAAATAAAGGTTAACATTTTTTTTTGTTGTAAATATAGGTAGTTTGTAGGAATGAGATTATCTATATTTACAAAAAAAAAAAAAAATTTCTAGTTTTCAAGAACCAGATTAAAAAACAAACAAAAAACACAACTGATAATATGGTTCTCCGTAGACATTGGCTTTTTGTCAATGTGTGTGTGTTTAATATTTTCTTGTACAAACTCTGATAAAGTCATTGACCTGAAGTAACGTTGGCTGCTGAATTTCCAATTTTTTAAAAAAGGGCGGTCAGAGACTAAAATTTTAAATTATGAAATAGAAGATGCGGTTTCATTGTTTATATGTATGTATATTAACTGTGTCTATTCCTGTACATACATACATACATACATACACACACACGCACGCACACACACACACACGATAAGACTGGAAACTCTTTTGGTCCCTCCATTTTAATAGAAAAGCGAAATAGGTTTCCTCCCCTGCCAGCAAATATCACTGGTCTATACTACCAGACTTTGTATGGCCGTGAAACCTGTTTGCTTTATAAAAGGTTTCGGTTGTCTAGCCTTAGTTTGTTTGCCCGGGCTCGTCGGACGTTTTCTATAGAGTAACACGGGATACACGAGCATGCATGGGGATGACTCTTTAATGTAAAGATGAACTATTTAATAGTATGGATATTAGCAGTTTATGTTGAGGATAATAATGATGGTATTAATCTAACTTAATGATATGGACAATTAATACAAATAATACTGGTAATAATGTCGAATGACTCCATCAATATATTTGGTCATTTCTTCCATCAATATATTTGGTCATTTCTTCCATCAATATGTTTGGTCATTTCTTCCATCAATATGTTTGGTCATTTCTTTCTTCAATATAATTGGTCATTTCTTTCTTCAATATAATTGGTCATTTCTTTCTTCAATAAAATTGGTCATTTCTTTCCTTAATATGTTTGGTCATTTCTTCCATCAATATGTTTGGTCATTTCTTTCTTCAATATAATTGGTCATTTCTTTCTTCAATATAATTGGTCATTTCTTCCATCAATATGTTTGGTCATTTCTTCCATCATTATGTTTGGTCATTTCTTTCTTCAATATAATTGGTCATTTCTTTCTTCAATATAATTGGTCATTTCTTCCATCAATATGTTTGGTCATTTCTTCCATCATTATGTTTGGTCATTTCTTTCATCAATATGTTTGGTCATTTTTTTCTTCAATATGTTTGGTCATTTCTTCCATCAATATGTTTGGTCATTTCTTTCATTAACATGTTTGGTCATTTCTTTCATCAATATGTTTGGTCATTTCTTTCATCAATATGTTTGGTCATTTCTTTCATCAATATGTTTGGTCATTTCGTTCATCAATTTGTTTGGTCATTTCTTTCATCAATATGTTTGGTCATTTCGTTCATCAATTTGTTTGGTCATTTCTTTCATCAATATGTTTGGTCATTTCTTTCATCAATTTGTTTGGTCATTTCTTTCATCAATATGTTTGGTCATTTCTTTCATCAATATGTTTGGTCATTTCTTTCATCAATATGTTTGGTCATTTCGTTCATCAATTTGTTTGGTCATTTCTTTCATCAATATGTTTGGTCATTTCTTTCATCAATATGTTTGGTCATTTCTTTCATCAATATGTTTGGTCATTTCGTTCATCAATTTGTTTGGTCATTTCTTTCATCAATATGTTTGGTCATTTCTTTCATTAATTTGTTTGGTCATTTCTTTCATCAATATGTTTGGTCATTGCGTTCATCAATTTGTTTGGTCATTTCTTTCATCAATATGTTTGGTCATTTCGTTCATCAATTTGTTTGGTCATTTCTTTCATTAATATTTTTGGTCATTTCTTCCATCAATATGTTTGGTCATTTCTTCCATCAATATGTTTGGCGATCTCTTTGGCAAGATTAAAGGAGGACGGGCGTCAAAGAGCTGCCTCTCGGTAGCTCAACAAAGATGAAATAATGCGCCATTTCGCCCTCATCGGCTTAGAGCAGTGATCGCAAACTACGGATCGCGATCAGCTTTCTATTCTTTGAAACCTTGACCGAACGAAATGTCCAAGGCAAGCAATGAATACCTTTGATTAATTTGCCTTGAAGTAGACGTGAGACAATGACCTATAGAACAGAGGGAAAGAAACAACAACAATAGCGCTGATAGTAGCCAGCAGACGTGTATCGTTATGTAAGCCACATCGCTATTTCGGCGGGCATCCATTCGACAAAGTAACAAAGGAATATAGAGGTATATAGGTACACATTTTTTTCTTCTAAATTTATTGTTTTCCCATTTTAGTTGACATCAGGACTTCAATGTGACACCATCGATTATCGAAATAGACTCTCTGTGGTCAATGCTGTATAAAGCACAAGTTCAAATTGATGAACAGTCTGCAGTATGGGCTTAGTTCTTCGCTTGTTCTTGTGATGGTGTTTGCCCAGAACTTTCATAACATGAAATCTGCCCATACAAATATAAGCCCATACAAATATAAGCCCATACAAACATAAGCCCATACAAACATAAGCCCATACAAACATAAGCCCACTCCAACATCTCCTGCGTAATTGTCGAAGCCCACAACATAGCTACAACAGCAAAAAGTCATTACATTCCCAGCGTGCATTTTTAGCCGGGAAACATAGTACCGAGAGACAACGTTTGAAAACGTTTTGCTTCGCTGTTTCTGTTTCGCTTCGCTGTTTCTGTTTCGCTTCGCTGTTTCTGTTTCGCTTCGCTGTTTCTGTTTCGCTTCACTGTTTGTTTCGCTTCGCTGTTTCTGTTTCGCTTCACTGTTTCTGTTTCGCTTCACTGTTTCTGTTTCGCTTCGCTTCTGTTTCGCTTCACTGTTTGTGTTTCGCTTCACTGTTTCTGTTTCGCTTCGCTGTTTCTGTTTTTCGCTTCGCTGTTTCTGTTTTGCTTCACTGTTTCTGTTTCATTTCACTGTTTACTGAACTAAATCATTTCTTTGTTAGAAGAGTGCTCACGAAGTGGAGAAAACGAACGATCCCTCTACTTCTAATTGGAAGCTACAATGAAAAAGAAGCACATTTTATGTTTGATGTATCTTACCGTGTCCAAGTTCCATCATCCTTGAAGTTGTGACTTGAATAGAGGTATTGTAAAAATAAGAACGTAAAGAAAGACAACGATTTTAACTTAACTACATCCCAACTGATTCAGCGTTGCAATGTAAGATACAGCACTCATTTTTCAATTTTTTAGGACACTTGGATAATGTATTTAGTGTTTACTATTCCAAGTGGGCAAAAATTAGAACCTCGTGGGTAGACACGTTTCTCGAAAACGGCTCTGACGATTTTCCTAGAAATTTGATAGTTACTGTATATTGTAGTGAAAAGAATTATTAGCTAATTGGCCACACTGGGAAAACTCTAGTTTGACCATTACAATTTTTGTGAAGTATAAAATAAATATTTAAATTTGGCTATAGGACTAGAAATCTTAAAACGGACTCTACGACTTCGGATATTACCGTATCTAGTCGTTATTCATTCGTGAGTTTAATAATGAACGTTTAAGAACATTTGGCGCGTCGTTTTAGTAGTCTAGATCTCAAGACCTACCATTGGAATATGTGTCTTATGCAGATAAGTCAAAAGGAAGTAACTCTCAAAGAACGAAATCAATACGTGAGAAAAGCTAACAATAGAATTTAGTCAACGCTGATAGCGAATGTCCGAACAAAAGTTTAAATATAAACGCAAGGAACAGTCGAATGTCGACAAGCTAAATCTCTACGTTCCCAGAGGCCTAGACTAGTAGCAGAAGTGCCATTATTCATTTATTGGAATAAATATAATGATTAGAGAATGGAATGGGTTGCCTTACTCAGCCAAGAAAACCAACGACTTAGAAGATATTGATTAACATGCATGACTAGATTGACACATGAAAGGCGTTAGGGCATAATTATCTTCTTTTTTTTTGAAGTAACGTCTGTAATATATAAGATAAGAAGATAAGATAAAACTAGATCTAGATCCAACTCTATCTAAAGACGTCAAAAGTCAGTTTACTTACATTTCGTTATTCTTCCTAAAATCCTTGTCTTGTTTTTTACATCATTGTCTTTAAGTCAAAACTTTCCCCTTCTACGAAACAAATAACTAATTCCTAATCGTGCCATAACATTATTAGTATATAGTATACTAGCCTGACATTACCCGCGGCCTGAGGGTCTAAGTTTGTGTTTACTAATCTTGTGGATTGGATTTAGATGTATGTTAAACTTAGCTAATGATCCTTTCAAGTTTTTTCTCTTTCGCTACGGAAATAAAATTAGTTTTGCGAAAATGGGTTTACCCGAGGCCCATACATTCGTCTGAATTCGCAGATATATAGAACGAATTTATGTAAAAATGCTTTTGAATCACAAATTTGAAGGTTAATTTTATAACCTAATGAAATGAATAGACTATCTTTTGTATTTTCATGTGTCAAAGTAAAAAACTATATGTGCAAAGTGTAGTTTTTAAAATTTAATCTAAATCTAGATCCTTTCGATCTTTTCTCATGTCAACATTATAAACAAAGCCTTGATCCATATAATACTATAGCTGTAATAGAGTCGGACAACTTTATTTTTTTTGAGGGTCTTAAGTTTGTTTTAGGCTACAATACATACACTACGGTCCAAGTTAGTACCCAACGAACATTTCTGCCAAATTTTATCAAGATTGGTCAATCGGTTTTTATTTCTATTCGCCACATACATACATACATACATAAATACATACATACATACATACATACATACATACATACATACATACATACATATAAAACGCCTTTATTTCTACTTTATAAAGTAGATTTATAAATTCGCTTAATCAGGGTTTTTTTCTGGGGGGAGGGGGGCTTTGGCAGGGTAAAAAGTAGTCTTTCTGGAGGATATAGAAAGGAGGTATAAAATACTCAGAAAGACACAAAGATAAAGGCACATTCCTCATTCCATATGCTAGGACAAATTTGTACAAATGCTCCTTCTTCCCTAGTGCTATCAGAGCATGGAATGGGTTGCCTGATGCACGACGCGTACGACGTAATCATCTTCTTTTATTGGACTAACGTGTGTATCTCATTGATACGATATTGTTGTTAACTTCAATAAAAGGATTAGGCCTATCTGTGGCGTTTTACGTCTCGAGAGACGATCTTTTCCCTTTGCAACTTCTTGTGTGACTAAAGAGGCCAATCCTTGATACACAGCTGCGATCACAGGTTGGGCATATGTGATCACCAGGCGCTGTTGCATTTTCACCCTTCATTCTGCTGCTGGTATATGGAATCCCTTAATTTAGACTCTCTTTATGTATCCAGGTGCTACTTTTTTTCCCAGCTGCTAGTCACCTGCTAGTGTCGATTTTAAAAAAGCTTTCTTTTGCGTTTGCATACATCCGTAAACCGTAAAAGTGGGCGACAAGCGGTTCTCCTGTCTACTGTTAGATCGTCATACAGAATGTCTTGTGGAAGTCGATCTACGACTGCTGCTGATACCAGAGCGGATGTCCTGGCATCCTGCTCTTCGTAGCACTTCCACATTGGTTATCTTCTCTTGCCACCTGGTGTGAATGTACGTTTTGATTTTTTTATAGTTACAATGTTTTGTTTGGTGTAATGCACAAATTGTAAGACAAATTTCCTTATGGACAATAAAGATTATTATTATTGATCAGGCGATCATTATTATTATTACTTTAAAGGCCTATATTTGTTTTTTATGGTATAAATAATTTATGCACATCTGTCTATTTGTAACAATGAAATATTAAATACTAAAGAGCGTTATTGAAAATTTGACTTTATTAATAGTACCTGGTGACCTAGCCTCGCACAGTTGAATGATTTTTCTAAGAAACATTAATACTCTATCACCGCCACTCATTGATCAGGGAACATGAAATGCACCAAGATACCTGTGTGTTGTCGCTGAATGAACTCTTTATGTTGTGTCTGTTGTATTTATGTGTATTTTTCTGTTGTGTTGTCTTTATATGAGAAAAGAGTCCTTGTAATCACAACAAATTTCCGTAAGGATCAATAAAGCAGTCTTAGTCTTAGTCTTAGTCTCAGTCTTTGTCTTTACCCAAACTTATTTTGGAAACATTTTTGTAATGACGAAAAGAAGCGATGGGGGAAACCAACTTCCAATCCGAGAAAATTTGCTTCTATGTTCTTTTGGTTCTTATATCTTATCACAAAGGCCGCGGAATAGACATTTAAGACCACAAGAAAATCCGCTGCCGAGGACAGACGCAGACGGCGAAAAGAGAATCTTAATCGACCACCGGCGGACTATGGTTATGCTTGCCCTGGTGTGGTTAACTTTGTAGGTCACAGCTGGGGGCTGCGCAGCCACTTGATTTGCTGCATTCCTCATTAATCTTAAGACTCGAAAACAAGCCTTATAATATATATATATATTGTAATGAAACGATAACGACTAGTCTACTAATACCATGGCATTGTTCGACAAAATTAGACTAGAGTTAACAGTGAATGATACCAGCACGTCTCGCATAACACTGATACACACTGACATACATACACTGGACATGAAACACACACACTGGGCATGACCTTCTGACACGCTGGACGCACGCAGAAGATCAACTCAGTTACACTACATACATACATCTTATCTTATAAAATGTCATTGTATAGCATAATTTGAATAAAAAAATATTTCTAAGAGCGCCTATAGTCTAGAAACACAGTTTCTCGTGTGGTTTTCCATTGCAGCTTAGCGTAAAACAACTGGTGTATTATTGGCTTGGAAGAAAGTCTTTGCAGTGTGTCAAGAGCGGGGGTGTGTAAGAGGTGAGATTGTGTGTGTGTGTTTTGTTTATTTTGTTGGTTGGTGTGTGAATTGTTTTTATCAATGGGATTTTCAAGGGGGGAACAATTAGGTTTCTAGCGGTCAGTCTAACAGTTGGAGAGCTGACCTGGTCTGAGTAGGGTGCTTGTTTTTTGTTTACCAGTTTTATGCCTAGCGTAAGGAGATAATATAACTTATATTTCTATTCATTGTTATGTATGAGAACTGATTATTTGTAAGTAATATTATGTATGGCATTGATAGCCTTTTGTTCAATGAATCTAGTCTAAGCGCCCTGTAGTATGTCTGTTGGGCACATTTTAGTATTTCAGTATTGATGATTTACGCATTCAATATTATATGTGTACTTGCTGTTGGCTGTAAATAAATACTAATTTTATACTCCTTCGTTGAGTGATACTTTGCAATATTTACACATGTTAAGGTCTGCCTGTGGGAATCATACCCTAGATTATCGAGCCATATGGTATGTAGTAAAGGACTCAACCCCAGAGTCCCCTTACACAGTGTAACTTCTCAAATGGGTGCGCTCAGACATTTAATATATTTTATTCTATACTGTTCAGAGACATGGAGTCATTAACACAAATATGGGGAAACTCCAGACCTTTGTTAACAGATGCCTACGCGGATATTAGGAATTAGGTGGCCAGAAAAGATAATTGTCAATTTGTGGGAGAGAACTAGACAAAAGCCCAAAGCCCAAAATATCTTATCTTATACTAGATATATATTACCCGCGACCCGCGGGTCTTAATTTGCGTATCACTGTCTAGATGTCAAATAAGCAAATTCATGACAGTCACTGAGAGTGTTTTTTAATCAATTAAACGAAATAATAATGTTATAAGTACAGCTTTTATAGAGTTGGACAACTTTTTTTTTTGAGGGTCTTAAGTTTGTTTTAGGACAACAGTACATAGACTACGGTCTAAGCTAGGAACATTTATGCCAAGTTTTATCAAGATTGGTCAAACGGTTTTGATTTCTATTCGTAACATACATACTAGGGGTGCACCGGATAGTACTTTTTG
Organism: Biomphalaria pfeifferi; assembly: GCA_030265305.1. Lineage (NCBI taxonomy): Eukaryota > Metazoa > Mollusca > Gastropoda > Planorbidae > Biomphalaria > Biomphalaria pfeifferi. Next base: position 5,187,437 of record JASAOG010000012.1, read on the forward strand.
ATATCCGGCCGGAGCCGGATATAACCGGATAGTAAAATTAGATATTCGGCCGGAGCCGGAGCCGAATACCTACATGACTCAAACAGCTCGTTTTACTAAAGTTTTTGCAAATCTTCTATATAACATACCTATATTCATATTATTTTGTTATTACTTTCTTACTTTAAACTCTATCACTGATTGATAAATTACAATCAACAGCATTTTTTTTTACAGATATGCTTATCATAAACTAATCTTTGTAACATGAGATGGTGTGCGCGTATGTATGAGGCCGCTAATTGTAAAATAGAATGTGGGATAGCTCATGCAGAATATATAGACTTATATGTTACTAATGTAAATCTTTCAAAGGTAAAGTTCAATCTTGGTTTTATAGCGTAAATCTCTCTTAAGTACAATCTAAGTTGTATAGTGGGTAGTTGTTTGTGTTCATGTATTTTACACCATCAACTTGTCATTAGGCTCGTGTTTTAAAGGTCACAAACCGCTTCTGGTTTGTACTTTATACAGATAGTGGCTTAGTAAATATCTTAAGTAATTCCAGTAATAACGAGGAGTTACTTGACACTCTTAAATTTTATTAAGAATATTGTGATTCAATCAAGACACACACATAACACAAGAGTAAGATTTAAAGTTATTGTCGTAAATATCTGGAATAACGCGATCTGTAAAATATTTGCGACTAGGCACAGTGTATCTTTTCTCCAGTACTTTTAAAAGTCCAATACATCCAGGTTTCTCAACTACTTGGTAAGGTTCCATGTCAGTTGCAATCATCTTTGCTATGGCCAAGTGAATGCGTTTAGCATTATCACTATTGATATCCCACAATTTAGCTTTGTCTAAGACCTCTTTAATCCCTGGTTGCTGCTTGTGTGTGAGGCTTAACGAATCACTAGAGCTCGTAGACGTACTGGCACAGGCAGTGATATTACTTGATGCTGATTTCAATGCACTCATTTCGTTGAATAAGTCTGGGTGTTTCGAGCGTAGATGACTAATCATATTGCTGGTTGAGAAGTCTTTAGGTTTGCCTAGTTTACCACGTGACAGAACTATTTTACAAGCATTGCAAACTGCTTTAGAGTTGTCCATTGTTTTGACATTAAAGTAACGCCATATAAGTGATGACTTTTTATCAGCCATTATTATTACTTTTCAATTTACTAAATGCCCTTGCAAGCCACTTTTATACCCGTGGCTTGTGTAACAAAATACTTGTAGGGGTGTGTCCTGTAGTTCAGCGCTCTAATTGACATTTCTCTCCAAGTAAACAAACTTAGTGTCATCATCTAGTGACCTCTAGACAGTGTCAATATGTCTTAACAATTTGCGTTAATCCATTCTGGCTTAAGAATGGTCAATGTCTATATTCTCTATTGTTACGTATCTAGGTAACAATGCCTAGATACTATTGTTTTTTTTTTCTTGACCTGTAGGTTGTCTGCCCCTTTGTGTAATAAGTTTTTTTTTATTTTATTCTTCAAGAGTCAAGCCACACAGACAGTGACCGGTCCTTGACCTATGTGTGTACCTCTGGTTGAAAGGAGGGTGGGTTTTTTTTTCTTTTCTTCTGTCTCTTTGAAGAGCGTTCTAGATTTGGGTGTTGATGACTTTCTGTTCTGGAAGTTGCTAGATATCGACGCGCGGTAGATTATATAAAGACCGCTCGCGTAACGTTGACGGACAGACATACGGAGACAGCCGTGAGACAGAATAGCGGAGACATTGCGTGACCCGTGCGTGGTATACCAATTGATCGTGTAAGTTAAGATTTTTTTCTTTTTTTTCAAGGCCTTGCTTGCTTGTATTTGTAATTATATTTTCAAACTCTTGTATTGTAATATTTTTACATGCCATTTTTGTAAAAGGGTTTTGGTCAACCCTTCCATTTTGTATTGAGTTATATTATGATTAAACATTAAGTTGATATTTTACCTTCCGATTTCTTGTGTCATTTTTTTTTGTTATTCATTGTAAGTCTCTGATTAAATTCAGACTTAAGATAAGTGACACAACTACCTTTTTCTATTGTCACGTTCCCCTAGGCAAGCCATTTAAAAGTAGAATTCAATTTGTAATACGTGACAAAAGAAGTTGAGGGCTTTCGTCCGGGATATTTTTCTGAACCTATTTTCGTCTTACTTGAGTAATTTTGTAAAGGCGAAGTTGACTTTAACAAAAATTTTTTTTTGTGTCAAAGAGTCGGAAGTAAAGTATCAATAGTATTGACCAAACTCTCTTAAGGTTTTTTTTGTTGTACTGATTTTGTACTGTATATTTACATTGTGTACATATTTTTTTGTTTGTAATAGTTGTTAGTTAGTCATGGATATTCAGGTTTTTCTTGCAAATCCCTCTGTGGAAGAGCTTGATGCTTTTACTAGGAAGGAACTGGTCCTTATTTCTAAACAGTTAGGGTTAAAAATAAAATCAAATGCCCTTAAACAAGAAATCAGAGATAACATTGTAATCCATTATGTAGACGAGGAAGTGTTTTCTGAAGACCTTTTAGAAACCCTTAGACCCGATGAGGGTAAATCAGATTTAGAACTTCAGATAAAATTAAAACAGATGGAAATAGAAGCCCAGAAAGAAATTAAACAAAAAGAATTAGAGCTTGCAGCGGCTAGAGAGCAAGAAATTAAACAAAAAGAATTAGAGCTTGCAGCGGCTAGAGAGCAGAAAGAAATGGAAATGAAATTACAAATAGAGTTAAAAAAATTAGAGTTAGCTGCTAATGTAAGACCAGATTCTTCCCCTGCCAGTCATACTGCTGAAGCAACAAAATTTTTGAAAATAATTCCACGCTTTAATGAAGCCACAATTGACAATTATTTTCCACAATTTGAACTTGCTGTGAAAAATTTTAATGTACCTGAAACTTTGTGGCCCACTTTGCTGCAAACAGTTTTGACTGGTAGAGCTGCAGAGGTATTTTGTTCTTTGACCATTGAACAACAAAAAGATTATAATGTTGTTAAGGCCTTAATTCTTAAGGCATATGAACTTGTTCCGGAAGCTTACCGAAAGCAGTTCAGGGATTGTCGCAAATCGGATGGCCAAACCCATGTAGAATTCCTGCGGGAAAAGGAGCGACGCTTTGAGAAATGGCTCACTTCCAGGGAAATCGGCACCGACTTTGCAAAATTCAAGAACCTAATGCTGATGGAAGAGTTCAAGAGTTGTGTGCGGCTGGACGTCCGTACGCATATAGCTGATCGTGGCGAGGAAGATGTGCACAAGGCTGCAGTGTTGGCAGACGATTATATAATATCACATCAATTTGCCAAGTATACGACGGATGTCAAGCCAAAACAAGTCAAACAGCCTGAGTCCATTGCTAGCAACTCCATCAAGAACAGCAGTACAAATGACAGAAAACCTACTACAAGTAAAGCTACTTGTTCCTACTGCAAACGAGAAGGCCATAAAATTGACGATTGCTGGAAATTGAGGAAGAGAAACGAAAAAGCTCCTTCAAAAGTCAGCGCTTGCACAGTACAGTGGTCGGCGAGGTTTACTCCCTCATCATCAAGTCATATCAAGAATACCTCGACACCACCTGTTTCAAATGTATTGACTGTACAAGACTCTCCGAAAATGTCTCCACGATGTTCAAATGACTCAACAGTGAGTTCTTCAAATTCATCTTTACGATGTTCTAATGACTCAAACAAGAGTTTTTCAAATACATCAAGCCGATGTTCTAATGACTCAAACAAGAGTTTTTCAAATACATCAAGCCGATGTTCTAATGACTCAAACAAGAGTTTTTCAAATACATCACAGCGATGTTCCAATGACTCTATCCAGAGTTCCCATAATACATCACCCCGATGTTCCAATGACTCTATCCAGAGTTCCCATAATACATCACCCCGATGTTCCAATGACTCTATCCAGAGTTCCCATAATACATCATCCCGATGTTTCAATGACTCTATCCAGAGTTCCCATAATACATCATCCCGATGTTCCCATGACTCTATCAAGAGTTCCCATAAGACATCACCCCGATGTTCTAATGACTCCATCAAGAGTTCTCCAAATACATCCAAAAGATGTTCTACTGACTCAAGAAAGAGTTTCTCCACTGCGTCTCCTAGAGATGTCAATGACTCCAGCGAGAGTTCGACCCAAGTCCAGTCTGCATCAACTAAAATTGATGTTTTATTAGAGGATTTTAAGCCTTTCATTTCGGAAGGATTCGTATCACTACCCGGTGATTCTACAAGTCTACGACCTATCACCATTTTGAGAGACACAGGTGCCTCACAATCGCTACTTTTAGAGGGTATCTTGCCCTTGTCAAAATCATCATCGACTGGGAAGAGCATCCTGTTACGAGGCGTAGAGCTTGGATGTATAGATGTGCCTCTACATCTAATCGACATAAAGTCAAATCTCATTACTGGACCGGTTGTTGTAGGTGTCCGACCAACATTACCATTGGAAGGCATCTCATTGCTGTTAGGCAATGACTTAGCAGGTGGAAAGGTGATAGCCGAACCCATCGTCACTCAAACACCCGACTTATCTGCCACACCCGAGGAAGACCTAGAGTTATATCCAGCGTGTGCAGTAACAAGGGCAATGAGGTTGAAAGCATCTCAAGAAGAGAACGTCATCAAAGCCAACAGTAACCACGATGATGTGGACTTGAGCACCACATTCTTTGCTTCTCTTGAAGAAGAACCAACGCCAAATTCTGAAAAGCCGGCATCAACTCGAAAACAGTTGATTGAGGACCAAAAGAAGGATCCAGAGCTCGCCAAACTCCGAGAAACCGCAATGACATCACAAGAGGCAGAGCTAGCATCAACGTGCTACTACATCCAAGATGATATGCTCTTCAGGAAATGGAAACCTCCAGACGCATCCAACGAAGAAGAATGGAGAATATGCCATCAAATCGTGTTACCAGAAAGATACCGAGCGTACATCATGAATCTGGCTCATGACACACCAATGTCAGGTCATCTCGGCATCCACAAGACATACCACAAGATTATGTCACACTTCTTCTGGCCACGTTTGAAGAAAGATGTCATCCAGTACTGCCGATCCTGTCATGCCTGTCAGATGGTTGGCAAGCCAAATCAAAAGATCCCTGTTGCTCCTCTGAAGCCGATTCCAGCCTTTGAAGAACCTTTCAGCAGAGTACTTATTGACTGTGTTGGTCCTCTCCCAAGGACAAAAGCTGGCAACCAATACCTGTTGACCATTATGTGTGCTTCAACTCGTTTTCCTGAGGCTATTCCTCTAAGGAACATAAAAGCATCAAACATTGTAAAGGCCTTAATCAAGTTCTTTACTCTATTTGGTCTACCAAAGTCCATCCAATCGGACCAAGGAACGAATTTCACGGCCAATCTTTTCAAGCAAGTCATGACTCAGTTGGGCATCAAACACTGCATGTCGAGTGCGTATCATGCCGAGTCGCAAGGCGCTCTTGAGCGATTCCATCAGACTCTCAAGAACATGATCCGAACCTATTGCTTTGAGCACGAAAAAGACTGGGACGAAGGAATCCACATGCTGCTGTTTGCAACCCGTGAATCCGTCCAGGAATCGTTGGGATTCAGCCCTTTTGACTTAGTCTTTGGCCATTTGGTGCGCGGTCCCTTGAAATGTATAAAAGAGACTTTGTTGTCACCAACAGCCACTGAAGGACTTTTAGACTATGTAAGTAAGTTTAAAACTAGACTTTATGATGCTTGTGTTCTGGCCAAAAATAACTTACAAAACACCCAATCCAGCATGAAACGCTGGTATGATAGAAAGGCCCGTGTTAGAGAATTTTCTCCCGGGGATAAGGTGCTTGTATTTTTGCCCATACCAGGTCAACCCTTGCAAGCCAGATACTTTGGTCCCTATGAAATTGAGACCAAAATTAGTGACCTCAATTACACAATCAAAACCCCTGACCGTAGGAAAAAGACTCAGCTATGTCACATAAACATGCTGAAGCCTTATGTATCTCGGCCAGATCACTCAGAGAAGAGTAATTGTGTTTTAAATACAGTCAAAAGTTGTTCAAATAGCCATGTTTCTCCTATTGATGATGATATTGTAAAGGAGAAATTTGGACAATACAAAATACCTAATTCTTTTGTATTACAGAATTTGGATGTAAAACTGTCTCATCTGTCTTCGACAGAAAGGCCAGTTATCATGAAACTCATTAATGAATTTAATGACATTTTTTCTGATGTACCAAAACAGACTAATGTTATAATGCATGATGTAGATGTTGGCGAGGCTACTCCAGTCAAGCAGCATCCTTACAGGGTCAACCCTGAAAAACTTGCCATACTTAGGTCAGAAATCAAGTATATGCTTGAAAATGACCTCATTGAACCAAGTTCCAGTAGCTGGAGCTCCCCATGTGTCTTGATACCTAAACAGGACAAGACTTATCGTTTTTGTACAGACTACCGTAAGGTAAATGCTGTAACAAAGACCGATTCGTTTCCTATCCCTAGGATAGACGATCTCATAGATCGTATTGGTGACGCTAAGTACATCACCAAAATAGACCTACTTTCAGGTTATTGGCAGGTTCCCCTGACTGATAGGGCAAAGGAAATCTCCGCCTTTGTCACCCCTGATGGTCTGTACCAATACAAAGTGATGCCATTTGGCATGAAGAATGCTCCTGCCACTTTCCAGAGAATGATAAATGCCCTGCTTGCTGACATGGAGAATTGCCACGCATACATAGACGATGTAGTAATTTTTAGCCAAGATTTTTCTAGCCATTGTAAACAACTGCATTGTCTTTTTACTAAACTTTTACATGCAAAAATTACTGTAAACCTGAGTAAGAGTGATTTTTGCCAGGCTTCCATCCAATACTTAGGCCATATTGTAGGACAAGGCCAGGTGAAACCTGTAATGGCCAAAGTAGAAGCTATCCAAGCTTTCCCTATTCCTGCTGATCGGAAACAACTCCGAAGATTTTTGGGAATGTCTGGATATTATAGAAAATTTTGCGAAAATTTTTCTGTCATTGCCAGTCCTTTAACAAACCTCCTGAGAAAGAACGTCCGATTTACTTGGACGGATGAATGTCAGAAAGCCTTTAACCAAATCAAGCAGATATTATCTAGCTCCCCCATTTTGATGGCTCCTGACTTCGGAAAACCTTTTAGGTTAGCTATTGACGCCAGTGACACAGGTGTTGGGTCAGTCCTTTACCAAGAAGATAATTTCCAAGTAGAGCATCCTATTTGTTTCTTTTCCAAGAAATTTAATAGACATCAAAGAAATTATTCTACTGTGGAAAAAGAATGTCTTGGGTTGATTCTTTCTATACAACACTTTGATTTTTATATCAGTGGGTCCAGATGGCCACTGGTTGTATTTACTGACCACAATCCCCTTACATTTATCCACAAAATGTCTGGCAAGAATCAACGACTTCTCAGGTGGAGTTTATTTTTACAAGAGTACAACCTAGATCTTAAACACATAAAAGGCAGCGAAAATGTTATCGCCGATGCCTTATCTAGATTGTAAAAAGTATTTTGATGTATATATTTTTTTTATATATCATGATAAATACATTCTGTAATGTAAATATCATTTTTGTAATTATTATAAAAAGATTTCCATTTCGTGGAAATGTAAACTTTTTATTTTTAGGAGGGAGGTGTTACGTATCTAGGTAACAATGCCTAGATACTATTGTTTTTTTTTTCTTGACCTGTAGGTTGTCTGCCCCTTTGTGTAATAAGTTTTTTTTTATTTTATTCTTCAAGAGTCAAGCCACACAGACAGTGACCGGTCCTTGACCTATGTGTGTACCTCTGGTTGAAAGGAGGGTGGGTTTTTTTTTCTTTTCTTCTGTCTCTTTGAAGAGCGTTCTAGATTTGGGTGTTGATGACTTTCTGTTCTGGAAGTTGCTAGATATCGACGCGCGGTAGATTATATAAAGACCGCTCGCGTAACGTTGACGGACAGACATACGGAGACAGCCGTGAGACAGAATAGCGGAGACATTGCGTGACCCGTGCGTGGTATACCAATTGATCGTGTAAGTTAAGATTTTTTTCTTTTTTTTCAAGGCCTTGCTTGCTTGTATTTGTAATTATATTTTCAAACTCTTGTATTGTAATATTTTTACATGCCATTTTTGTAAAAGGGTTTTGGTCAACCCTTCCATTTTGTATTGAGTTATATTATGATTAAACATTAAGTTGATATTTTACCTTCCGATTTCTTGTGTCATTTTTTTTTGTTATTCATTGTAAGTCTCTGATTAAATTCAGACTTAAGATAAGTGACACAACTACCTTTTTCTATTGTCACGTTCCCCTAGGCAAGCCATTTAAAAGTAGAATTCAATTTGTAATACGTGACAATATCAATACATTGTCATGGATTAAACAAATTAGAAGTTGGGGGTGTTGAGTCTCTTGAGCCCTCCCTTTAAAGATACCTTTGGTCAGTGTCTGTTTGGCTTGTAGTCCTGACTCATAATTGAGACTTAACTCAAAGTAAACAAACTTATTACCCGTCCAATAGTATAAAAGGTGTGGTTTGTGGTCCAGACCCTTGATTGACAACCTATCTCATAATAAACAAACTCATACCAAATTAACCTTATAGAGATTTGGCTTGTAGTCCCGCCCCTAATAAAAATTCTACTCCAAGTAAACAAACTCAGTTCCCTCATAAGATGTGACCTCTAGACAGTGTCAACACGTTGACATCTGGCTTAATGTGGTCAGCTGCCTATCTGTGAACTCAATATTATGGACTAAACAAACAAAAGGAGGTGGGGGTAGCTCATCTCTACCTCTGGAGATATACCCGCACATCTAGACAGATTATCAGCGTGACGTAGTTAAGGAATATGACATGTTTACTAGACCACTCAAAGGTCAAGACAAGCCAGTGTGCCAGACATCGCTGCTACGTATGTAATACGAATTTATAATGTAAAGTCTAGTACATACATACGCCTTACTTTCTATTTATAACTAGCCTGACATTACCCGCGGCCTGCGGGTCTAAGTTTGTGTTTACTAATCTAGTGGATTGGATTTAGATGTATGTTAAACTTAACTAATGATCCTTTCAGGTTTTTTCTCTTTCGCTACGAAAATAAAATTAGTTTTGCGAAAATAGGTTTACCCGAGGCCGAATCATTTATATCTATTAAAAACGAAAAGAGAGATAGCTTTGTTAAATGAATGGGATTATAAAGTGAACAATTAAACGAAATAATTTTTAGTACATGATTCGTGAATGAATATAGATCTAGGCCTATCTCAACTCGCTCGGCTTCGCAGCTTTCGTAAACGAATGTAGTCTCTTAAAAATGCTTTAGAAAACCAAATTTTAATTTTTAATTTGATCAAAATATGAAATGAATGGACTATAATTAGTATGTTCATGTGTTAAAGTATAAAACTATCTGTGCGAAGAGAAGTTTTATCATCTTAGAGTTGAATTAGAGTTTTAGATCTAGGGATGGGATTATAACGTAAACAATTAAACGAATTAATTTTTAGTACGCGATTCACCTAGACAAATAAATATAGACTGGCCAATTAAAGAGTTTTATGAAACGAAAATTTGTAACTTGCAATTTTGTGTACTTTATTATAAAGCATATATGAGCAGTATAAAAGTGCTTTTTTAACTTTGATACACACATATATATATATTGTAAATAAGGAGGCAGTGTAGCTTTGTTTAATCTCTAAGAATGAAGATCATGCAACTTTTCATAATTCGGAAATCCGAATACAATAGCTTTACATGTTTTCAAGTTACATGAAGTTACTTCCTTTTTCCAGTCTATATTTATTTATGTCTATGGCGATTCATTACGGTATTGTCTAATGAAAGAATGTTCGTCAGGAAATCTGTAGTCACAGATATAAAGAACTTATTTATGTAAAAAATCATTTATAATAAATGAAAAACTAGCATGGAATCCACATATGGATGAAACTATAAAAAAAAATCAAACAAAGCATTAAGGTTTATTAAAAGAAATTTCTATAAATCAAATAAGAACAGAAAACTAAAATGTTATTTAACCTTGGTTAGGCCAATAATAGAATATGCATCCTCCGTTTGGGACCCCTCAACTCAAGAAAACATTAAGAAACTGGAACAGACACAAAATAGAGCAGTGAGATTCATAACAAATGAATATTCACATTTGACTAGAGTAACACCTATAGTAAAATCACTAAATTTAGAAAGCCTTCAGAACAGAAGACTCAAAAGTAAAGTAGCAATTATACAAAAAACACTGAACCATAATCTTCAAATACAAAAACAAAATTTAATAAAATACTCTGAAAGACACAAAGATAAAGGCACATTCCTCGTCCTATATGCTAGGACAAATTTGTACAAATACTCCTTCTTCCCTAGCAATATTAGAGTATGGAATGGGTTGCCTAAGCTAGCCAGGAAAACTAGTGACTTGGCAGAATTTAAGTCATTGGTTAATATGCATGACTAAATGCAAGACGCGAAGGACGTAATCATCTTCTTTTTTGACGTAACGTCTGTATTATATAAGATAAGATAACAAGTTGAAAGTTTGCACAGTTATTGATTGTTAATGACAACAATTAATCAATTTTTAAAAGTAAAACCAATTAGTTAATCGATTAGTGGAATTTTTTTTTTGTTTATAGGACAAGGGATTAAAAACTTATGGTATGAAAAGAAACTTTTATTTTTTGAGCGCATGCATACAGTATAAACTAAAGCTGATTATTTATTTACAAACTTACATTAAATCAATCTGTCTGTCTGGTAAAAAGTTTGTACATGTTATTTCTCCACACAAACAAACTCGGGTCAAGTTGAAATTTTGCTCAATTATTTTTTGTACCTGACAAAACAAGAATCAATATACAAATCTTTGTAACCACTTTGTATTTTCTTTGAATGGCTTTGTTGAGGTCTCTAGGGTCTAGACAAATCCTTAATCCGCCTCCTTTCTTTTCAACAATAACAAGTGAGTTGACCCATGCAGTGGGATGATCTACTATTTCTATGACACCCTCATCTTCCTTTCTTCTCAATTCATTTTTTAATTCCTCACGTAGTGCCGCTGGGACTTTCCTTGCTAAGTGTACAACAGGTTTAATGTTAGAATTGACCTTTATAGTATATTCCTATTCCATGCAGCCTATGTCAATAAATTCATCTACGTAGACTGAGAGTGTATCATCCTCTATAAAGAAAACTCTTCTGATTAAATTCATTTGTTGGCAGCCTGGTAGACCCATAATTGGCTTTGAATGTGTCTCCACAATTTGAAATTCTATTATGGTTGTCTTACTTTTAACAGTACATTTAATGTGTACTTTGCCAACAACCTTCAATCTTTCTCCACTGTAAGCAGTAAGTCTGGATGTTGATTTGAGAAGTTTTTCTTTTTAATTGCTTGAAGATTCTGTATGGGAGAATATTGACTTGTGCTCCAGTATCCAACGTGAATGTGACTTGTTTGTTTTCAACAGTAATGAGTGAGTTCCATTCGTTGCTTAGACTATGAGAGCCAATACTGCCTATGAAAAATGTTTCCTCAATGGAGTCATCTCTACCTTCTGACTTCACTATACTTACAGGCTTTGATCAGCACACTGACGAGAAATGACCTTTTTTATGACACTTGTGACAGGTTTCCCCATAAGCTGGGCACTGACGTGGTCTGTGTTCCTTGCCACAATAGCACATTTCACATTTCACATCTCACATTTCCTTTTGTTCTTTTAAAGCTGAATTCACAACTTGTACCCACTTTCTTCATTCATTAGCTTAAGCTGCCATTCAGTTGCCTCAGCTGCCCGACATATATTTTCTGCCTTGTTAAGGTCTAGATCTGGTTCTCTGAAAAGTCTTGCTCGGGTGTTCTCATTCCTTAATGCCACCAACTATCCTATCCTTTATTAGGAATCTTTAAGCAAATCAAACTCAGATGTCTTTGCCTTGAATGGACCTCATTCACCAATCGTAAACAAACAACATTTAGTCACGTGATCTTATTGATAAAACAACGGGAAAAAAATGTCACGTGACAACAATCATGAATTAAACATGAGATCGTAAATTATAGAGAAGAGATAGAGCACCACGTGGCTAATGGTTGTTTGTTTACGATTGGTGAATGAGGTCCATTTGATGTCAGTGACAAAGCTGTCAAATGACTCTCCTTCGTGTTGAGAACGCTGGAAAAAAACATGTCTTTCAATGGTAAAATTTTTTCTTGGTACTTGGTACTTCTCGAACTTATTAAGAATTCAGTGAAGTGTACGGAATGACTTGCTAATCTCACATTCATTACATTCATTATCCGTCCATTTGAAAGTGTTATAGACTTGCACTGCTTTAGTTTACACTTCAGTTTACTAATTTGTTTATAGTGAGACAGAAATCATTTGTATAGTCAATTGATATCTCAAACCTTTCAATGAGGGAGATGTGATAGTAAGTGTATGTGTTTTGCGTGGCTGGTAGTGCAGTGTGTGTGCCTGTGTATGAAATGACCAGTGAACCTTTAGTGTACATGGTTGAGTGAACAGCAGTGTGTCAGGACTGTCGGTCGAGAGATTAAGTGGCTGGAGTAAAGAGCATAAATAGAGACTACTAAAATCATTGTGTTTATTGAAGCTCATGTTGTTTTAGTGTGTTACACTCTTCTATGTCAGTTAAAGCAAGTTGGTGCCAAAGCTAGTCTCTAAAGAGTTTCTTGGCACCTTTCAGCTCACCAAAAAGACCGCCTCCCGCATAACAGTCGAACTATAAGCATTCCACATGTACTGCCCGTATCGAAATTCATTAAAACATCGCTATTTTATGGTTCAGTCTTGCCACCTTATGTCCATGATGGAGTGCAAACATCTTTCCATTACAATTAGACCACAAAAACTATTATCTTATCTTATATAATACAGACGTTACTTCAAAAAAAGATGATTACGGCCTACGAGTCATGCATCTAGTCATGCATGTTAACCATTGACTTAAATTCTGCCAAGTCACTGGTTTTCCTGGCTAGCTCAGGCAACCCATTCCATGCTCTAATAGCACTAGGGAAGAAGGAGTATTTGTACAAATTTGTCCTAGCATATGAGACGAGGAATGTGCCTTAATCTTTGTGTCTTTCTGAGTATTTTATTAAATTTTGTTTTTGTATCGGAAGATTATGGTTCAGTGTTTTATGTATAATTGCTATATTAGCGTCTTCTCTTTAATTGAGATTCACTTAAAAGGGTATTCAATTACACTGCAACGTATAAATATTTTCTCGCTTTCAATTTGTGTTTTAAGAGTGTCTGAATTGAATGTTTTTTAATTCCTCTTCTAAACTCTACTCTCACAATTTCTCCACCTGTATCTTGGAAATAAATACGAGCATTGTAATTGAGTTCTATTAAAGAAGCGCCACTCCTACAAACACTTATGTAGATTGATTTATTAGGGAAGAAAAAAAAAAGGAAATAAAATTTGCCCATACCTGTTTCTGGTGATTGTGTCTTGCGTGGTTTATAAATAGTTTGAAGAGAGCCGTATAGGTGGCTTTTACTCTGCTGAAATAGCCAATAGAGCCAATAATAAGATGGTGCGCAAAGGTTTAACTAATGCCAATTGATTCATTAAAACATGTTCATGCTTGCAAAGCAATGTTTTAGTGTACTGCTGTAAACCAGTGACGTAAGTGGTGTCAAGTTTTTGTTCCTTTGACGTCATTCGAAACATTTTCATTCCTAAAATATGTTTAGCCAAAATTTTTACGACAATGAAACCTGTTTAAACTAGTTTAACGGTCGACCTCGAGTTTCCGTGATGTGGCTAATGAGTCGAGAATTTTTTTCTCATGTATACATTGAAATAAAAAAAATCGTTAGAGCCGTTTTCAATATATATGTATATAAACATACATACACGAATTATTCGGTTAAGTGTATAGGATTAACATGCTAGAAAAAGCTGCACCTCAACTGCCATTTTTTCCACGCATCGTGACGACATCCTATATAAAAGCTCTCACTGAAAAAGATCAATCTCAACATAATATTGAAATGAATCCATAATGTATAGGGCGGATATAATTCTGCACTTTTCATTCCTCGATTAGAGCTGCACAATCTTATTTCTGTCGTCACGTGTCGCTTTCAGCAAACTTCAGACTCTATGTCTGAGCTCCGAGAGTTTGCTTGATTTAGAAATTTATTGAGTCCATTAACTTTTTGTATTATTCTAGTTTGCCAACTTATAGTAATTAGTCATTTGGCCAACTTATTCTATTTAGTCAACTTATTCTATCTCGCCAACTTATTCTATTTGGCTAACTTATTCAATTTGGCCAACAGTGGGAAGCGTGGTCGAGAGGCTTAGTGCGCTTGAACTTAGCTTGGCTTGGCTACCTAGAAGGGGGCTCGAGGTTCGACACCCGACTCGGGCAGAGTTGTGTTTACTGAGCGCCTAAAGGCAGCACGGAAAACCAACTCCTAGATACCCCCTATTTGGCTAACTTATGATATTTGGCTAACTTATTCTTTTAGGCCACCATTTTTTCTTAGGCCAGTGTAAGTTTTGATAACACAGGACGTTCCCTTAAGGCGGCGGTTCTCAACCTTTTAGTCTCGACGACCCTTTTTACAATCCCCCACTCTGCCGCGACCCCCCCCCCCCCGCACACACACACAGCAATAGAAGAATGGACAAAAACAATCCATTTTTTCGATGGTCTTAGGTGACCCCTGGCAAATAGTCAATCGACCCCCCAAAGGGATCGCGACCAACAGGTTGAGAACCCCTGCCTTAAGGAAAGAAGATAATATGATCCAATATGATCTAGCGTGATATGACATAATATGATCCAATATAACCTAATGTGAAATGACATAATATGATCCAATGTGACCTAATGTGATATGACATAATATGATCCAATATGACCTAACGTGATATGACATATGATCCAATATGACCTAATGTGATATGACATAATATGATCCAATATAACCTAATGTGATATGACATAATATGATCCAGTATGACGTAATGTGATATGACCTAATATGATCCAATATGACCTAATGTGATATGACACAATATGATCCAATGTGACCTAACGTGATATGACATAATATGATCCAATGTGACTTAATGTGATATGACATAATATGATCTTATGTGACCTAATGTGATATGACATAATATGATCTAATATGACCTAACGTGATATGACATAATATGATCCAATATGACCTAATGTGATATGACATAATATGATCTTATGTGACCTAATGTGATATGACCTAATATGATCCAATATGACCTAATGTGATATGACACAATATGATCCAATGTGACCTAACGTGATATGACATAATATGATCCAATGTGACCTAATGTGATATGACATAATATGATCTTATGTGACCTAATGTGATATGACATAATATGATCTAATATGACCTAACGTGATATGACATAATATGATCCAATATGACCTAATGTGATATGACATAATATGATCTTATGTGACCTAATGTGATATGACATAATATGATCTAATATGACCTAACGTGATATGACATAATATGATCCAATATGACCTAATGTGATATTACATAATATGATCCATTATGACCTACTGTGACAAAAAAATTGAAAAAGAATCTGTGTGGAAATATAAACTCAGAATTGGCCTTCGAAGTCGTCCACTCAAAGAGACAAAACGACATGTTTAATATTTTCAGCATGATTATCAGAAACCATGTAGAACTATCAACAACCACAAACATACTTCCGTCCAGACACAAGAGACGTTTTCAGCGAATTAAACACCGGTTGATATAACTGTACCATCTATAATAAAAAAGACATTATCGCATGCTTACAGACAGGGTCGGATTTAAGTATGAGGAGGCCCCATCACTTTTTCGTAAGCTTTATTAAAGATCTACTTATGAATGAAAATACTTTTATCTAAGAACATGCTGAATTTTAGAAGAAACTATGTTTTTGAAAATTTAATCTAACTCTCTTTTAAAAAAATATATAACATGCATATTTTTAGTTATAAGAGTGTATATTTTTGAGTCTGTGAAGTCAGAAAAAAAAAAACCCATAAAAGTTTCGGACCCGTCAAACGAATATATTTGTTATCTCTTTTGTGGAGGCCTCTTCCCCTTGCTCGTGAAAATAACACGAGGCTGTAGCCCCGCCTGGCGTCCCTTAAATCCGCCTATGCATAAAGAAAAATATCCCTATATATGTATATGTCAGTGATGTCATCCTTTTAATTGTATAATTCGCTTCCCCTGTAAACTAGAAACTTAGTTCTCTTTAGTAGTGTGGTGGATGAGTGGCTTCCGTAGCGAGGAGTCCTGGGTTCCAATCCCTGTGAACACTGGGATTTCGAATATCGGGATTTTTTTAGGGCGCAACTGTACGTAGGTACCTAACATACGTTTTGTGAAAAGTAGAGTCGGTAGGTGCCACAGTAACAGGTGGCGTTTACACTTTCCCCCATAGATCCTTTACTTGTTTTGTTTTAATAGTAATAATAATGAAGAACTCTGAACATTGTGAAATATTTATTAACGTCAAACTTAAAGCGTAAAAAGAAATACAAGACAATAATGTGCTTATAATGACATCAACGAGAGCTTGGGATCAAAGCGCGAGGCTGTTAACTCTTTCTCTCCTAATCGACGATACCATCGTTGATTTGACCGCACTAAATTAAATTTATGTTTAACTTTTAAACTTTACTTTGAACTATATAAAAAGAGCATGCATTTCCCTTTAATTCTATACCAAATACAACAAAGCTATTGAAGTCCAATCATAACAGGGGTAGTGAAATAGTAATGAGCAAAATGAAGATTGACAAAAATAATTACGGAGCGAAAGAGTTAAATACAACAGAAGCTGGGGGAGGGAACCAATTAGTGTATAAGCAAGCCACGCTACTAAAACCACGTTTAACAAAATTTTCGTAAGGGAAAGAAATACACATTTACAGCCATATGTTTCAATACTGCAAGATTTTGGCCTTTTCCGAAATGAGCGTCAATATTTACAAACTGCAACTTATAATTATAATTTAATGTTAACTTTAACTAGATAAACGTCCCGGTATGCGTATAACTATGTAAATTCAATATTAATCTCAACTTTAACTTAGAAATATTACATGTTGACAGCACATTAAATCTTAATCCAAAAAATCTGCACCTAGACCTAGTCTATATCAAATACAAATGCCACATTTCAATCCACTATTTTTTCTGCATTTATTATAATTCAAACGTTATAAATAACATATTTATTAATTATATAATAATATACTATTCTCTCCTCCCCCTATTCAAAACTACTGCTAGTAATAGTGTATATTCCTAGTTGTTTATTCAATTTACATAGCTGTCCGTATATACGGTCGGTATTTTATATAAGTCTGTGAGCTCTATTATTTCTATTAGTTTATTTTCTCTCTCTCTTCCTATCCGTGATATAAAGTCGGTATTTCAAAAACAACTAGGTTATTCCCCCTTTTGATAATGATTTTGCTCTTGATCCTGTTCCTTGACAAAAATGGCCAGGAGTGTAAATACCGACGCTAAATGCGGATATTACCTAAGATTTATTACATTTTACATCGATCGAAATTAGTTTATTATCCCTAATTAATTAATTATTTTTTGTTAAATTATTGTATGGCGAATTTTCTTTTCTTTGGAACAATGAAGAATTGAGCAAAGATTAAAATTGATCCGAGAATAAGAATTGGGAGAAATAACGTGTACAAAATTTGTACCAGACAGACAGACAGACACAAACATAAACAACCAGGACGGTAAAGTAATACAGGTCTGTCTAAATATTTCAAACGTCTTGGTTCAAAAAGTTGCCAGAGGTTTAGATCAATAAAAATAATTTAAAAACTTTTACACAACATTATGTGAGAAATGGTGAGAATATGTGTTGCATATGATATAAAGTACATACATTCAATTTCATACAACATTGTAATATAATAAATATAATAAATGTAAATCTAATAGGGTTAATTAAAGTAGTTTGTTTTTTTCTGTCCCCTGTTAATGTTCACATATCTGCCATCATCCAAGTCACTTTCTGGCATGTGAAATCTGTAACGTTCGTATGAAAACAGTTTGGTCGTTAAAATGGACAACACTGATTGGTCAAATCTGGCGAATAGAAATAAGGGAGTAATTCTCAGCATGTTTTTCGTTGTCAATGGGGTTTCTGACTCGGCGAATAGAAACATAGAATAAAACATTCGCATTTTTAACTTCTTTGTGAAGTAACTACTTTGTAAAAGTGTGTGTGTGTGTGTGTGTGTGTTTATGCTATGAAGGGATCTAAAACTTAGGTGTATGTGTTGTGTGACGGGCAATGCGTCCATGAGTTTGAAACAAAAAGTGTTAACAATAGTATTGATAATACTACGAGCATGCAGAAAAAGAATGTGTTAAACCGTTAAAATATAAACATTATATATTTGCATTAAATTTTTTAAACATTAATCAGTCATTAGTTTTCCGGGATAACTCAGGCAACCCATTTCATGCTCTAATAGCATTAGAAAAAAGATGCGTTTGTACATGTCTTTGCATATGGTACAAGGAATGCATCTTTATCTTTGTGTCTTTCTGAGTACTTTATTAGGATTTGTTTTTGTATTTGAAGATTATGGTTCAGTGTTTTATGTATAATTGCTACTTTACTTTTGAGTCTTCTATCTTGAAGGCTTTCTAAATTTAGTGATTTTACTAAAGGTGTTACTCTAGTCAAATGTGAATATTCGTTTGTTATGAATCTCACAGCTCTATTTTGTGTTTGTTCAAGTTTCTTAATGTTTTCTTGAGTTGAGGGGTCCCAAACAGAGGATGCATATTCTATTATTGGCCTAACCAAGGTTAAATAACATTTTAGTTTTATGTTTTTATTTGATTTATAGAAATTTCTTTTAATAAACCCTAATGCTTTGTTTGATTTTTGATAGTTTCATCAATATGGGGATTCTATAACAGTTTTTCATTTATTATAACACCCAGTTATTTTAGGTTTTTAGTCTGTGTTACTATTGATTACTGGAAAATTTAATAATTTATGTATTGTATCTATTATATATCACCTGCCCTATATATCACAAGGCCTGAAAGGGAAAACATATATGTATGTTTATTATATTTTCTGAAAGGGAAACTACATACTTACCTATGACACATATGTATTTCTTTTTTAGGTTTGAAACAATTGAGGTGGTTTCTTGTACATCCTGGACATACACAATCAGGTTCTAGAACACATTTAGCCCAAGGTTCCAGTATAGTTCTAACTACAAAAGGTGTTTGTTTAAATACATTGATTCCAGCCTGGAGGGACGTATAGTTCAGGTAAGCACAAGGTTCTTCCCCGAAGTAATCAAACGTCTAGATTGAGATAATTGCAATTTAGTAAAATTCCTAGAATAAGCTAATAACAATTTAGTAAAATTCCAAGATAGAGTTAATTACATTCTAGTAAGTTTCCTAGGTAGAGTTAATTACAATGTCGTAAAATTCCTAGATAAAGTTAATTACAATTTAGTAAAATTCCTAGATAGAGTTAATTACAATTTGTCATTACATAGTATGAAACTAAATGTGTACATACAAGGGAAACAATTTATGTCAGTAGTTCTCATAGTTTAACTATGACTTCCCCTAGTTGAAACAAAAATACTTTCGTGATACGGGGTCTGTTACAGGACCCTAAGTTCATGCGTTTTTTTGTATTCTAAATTGCAGGAATGTATTCCCCTGGCGCCTAATTTTGCAGTATTCACGTGAGTAAACAATACATTTTGAAATAGCAGTACACATAGGGCTATGCCTATTGATTCGTTTTAAGGTTATATGTTGTTTATAATGGCCGAAACAACACATATTGTTTCTATAAACAGGCCTTATTTTAACGACCAACCTAACATTTTTAGACCGTGAATTATTGTATCTGTTTGAATGAATTTTCACAATCCGCTCTCTCTTTTCTTCTCTCTCTCTCTCTCTCTCTCTTTCACACACACACACACACACACACACGCTCTATCTTTTCTCTCCCTTGAATCCTCATTTTGTTACTGTTTTTTTTTTTACCTGCGCATCGTAATTTCTCCTACATAGAATTTTGATTTGGAAAGGACCACTTCATAATGCGCCCCTGACACGTACACGCATTCATATTTTGGGCCCTTGAATTCTAGTATCACTTTTACTTTTCCTCTCCCCCCCCCTCCACGTCATCAACAACAAGAAGCTAGCTCTTCGTATGCTCTATAACTTTGGCTTCTCAATTCAATCTTTATTATATTTTGACTCCTACCTTCCCTCTCCCTTTTAGTAACTTTTCTCTCTTTTTTTTTTCGCAACATTTAATCTAAATGCAAGCAATGTACGGTATAAGACAGCGCTAACTTTTCTTCATACCATCAGCATCTGGCCTAGAATAATGTATTTCCCGAAGGCTCCAATGGAATGCCACATTCCCGCTTTCCCTTTCTACATTTTTCTTGGTATTTTGTTCTCTAAATAAAAGTAAATAATACTTTCGTTTTATGAGCTGTAATCGTTTAAAAGGAAATAGTACTTTCGTTTTATAAGCTGTAATCGTTTATTTGAAATACTGAAAATAAAATACAAAGATTCTCGAATAGCAGTCGTTAGGCTGCGAATCGGTTAAAATCGGTTCTTAGGAGCTTCTGAGAGCTACGAAATTTCATGCGGGTCTGTACGACAGTTTAAGAGATCTCTTGATCAATGACTCAGTAGTAACTTAGAATTGTATAGTAGATTTAGTCAAGGAAAGAAGCGAAACTCACAGATACAGAAATGGGAATGACACTCGAGGTGTTTGTAGCTTTAAAAACGATTGTATTAGGGCAAAAACTACATACAATCCTCTTCTTGTTTTAAGCACAACTTCGTCTAGAGGCCTTGTTAATGTCAAACAAAAGTCATCAACAGATAGTTGGTACTAAATCAAACAGTCTGAGAAAAGAAAATCGAGAAGAATCACGTTAGCGTGAAAAAGAAATTTCGACTCGATCTTTTGGTGGACGTAGAACTGGTATATATTGTGAAAGATTGTCATTAGCAAGTATGGTGAGATTGAATGTGATATTTCACAGTTGGTAATTAGGTCTGAAAGAATTTTTTTTTCTAAATATGGGTTATATATAGCGCAACTTGCATGCTTATAGCATGTTCAGAGCGCTTCGATCTAATCTCTTTTATAGAGCCTTACCGTGGCGCTCGGGTGGAAACGGTCACTAGAGGACACGATTACGCCAATAGGGAAGCCAAACAGAACCTACGTTGGTGTGTCTAAGAACCAAGTTCATTGCACTTGCGGGGATGGAAGAAAGCCCCAACAAACATGTCACTATCCAGTGACTATCCACACATCGTTCCTTATTGGGCCGTTTTTTATGGCGGACTCCTGCACTGCCGATGCGGTACAGAGAGGGTCTCCCCGTGTGCTCAGACTTTGGCCTCGCTTCTTATCCGAGTGTCCTGAGATACGAGCCATCGGTAACAGGGATGTAATAATTTACATCTGCTTGGATCTTTCCAAGACAGAAATTTGTTCAGACCGGCAGACGGAGTCAATTTTCCATAATAGGCTTAGAGTTGCAATAGTTAACACTTATGAAAATTAAGAGGAAGGAACAGCGGGGATGAACCCGAGCCCCCATGATAGGTAATTTAAATGCTGATACCTTATAGCCCTATATGCTTTTATTAATATACTTCCCAAGATACTGTTATAACCCTAGTGGCGGACTGAAAGGGTTAATGTGTGTGCGGCCTACTGACACACATGATTCAGGCCAATCACACAGGCTGTTGAACAAGGGAGACTACTACTAATGCACGCTATATGACAAATGCTATGGTCAAGTGACCAAAAAGCCTTTACAGACGAGAGACAGTGTGTTAGAAAGAAGTTAGTTGAGTCCAGGACGCAACGCAGTAAGGACAGTGTGCTACAAAGTGAGTCCTTGAAAATGTAGCTGTACGAGTCTAGAAGTAGACAGAGAAAGACTTGTAGTGTTTAGTAGGCAGTTCTATTGTACAAGAAAGCATTAGAATTTGATGTAGCCAATTGTGTTGTATTGGCTTTTCATGTATTTGTCATTAAACCGCCACATCGTTACTTGAGACTCTTGTTGTTAAGTTCTTGTGTTAGATGTGCTGTATTGTGAGGTATGTCTACAGAAGGACTGATTGAGGAGAAACGTAACTATATTACTATGAATAGAGAGCCCGGCAAAGTGTCATCCTTTTGAGTTTGTGTTATGTAAATAAAAAAGGTGTTTGTAATAAGTTGTCCATAGAAATTTTTCGCAAAACAAAACAAAACACAAGTATTAATCAACAGATTTAGATTGCTTTATATATCAGGAAACCAAAGGGTGACTGAAATGAAAAATCTTACTTCAATACATTAAGATAACTTACTCCTTTCAATGTGGTCACAGGGATGTTGTGCATGTCTTTACCTCCCCATATTTGTAGACCAAACTTATCTCCCCTGTCTAGAAACTCAACAATCGTGTCTTTCCAGTAAATAGAAGCGTCTTGGTACACGACTGACTTCCTCGCTTTCATCATGCAAGCCTTGAGATAAACACAGACAGCGATGTGTAGACAAAATTTCTATTTTATAATTAACAGTTAAAAGGTATCAATATGTTCATACTTATTTATTTTTGGGCTCTTTATGTGATCTTTTGTCTGGATGACTCCATTTGACCTGTGTTGTGAATGACTCCTCAATGTTTTGATGTGCAAGAATGACCAGTGTTTAATGTGCATATAGAAGGCAAGTAGCGACGTAACGTATAAGATGAAGCCGTTATTAACTTAAGTACTGTTTATACTAATATCAGATGTTGGGTGTTGAAAACCATGGTAATCTATTCACTTTTAGTGTGACCAGCGTTTGTGTGGTTTGAAACCCTGAGTATTGACTATGACTGTATCGTCAAGAAAGAGTTGGTATGAGTCAAGTTGAATAATTTTGGATGTAAAGCTCAGCATAAATCTCTCATTCTGTTCTGTATGTAATTTTGCATAACTGTTTGAACTAATTCATATTGTTATTTTACATAGTACATTTAAATTACTTATATTTTAAAACTAATGTCACGTTCATAGAAACACCTCTGGGCGTCAGTTGTCACTTCAGTAATTAGTTAGTAGCCTAAGTCCTGTCAAAAAGGTAATTTCAATGTAAACAGTTATTTTAATAAATGTTTTTTAAAGTGCTTTACCATAATCAGTACTGGCTTCCAGGCACAAAAGCTTAACTCTTTGAAATAGCTGGGCACTTTACCGAACGGGAATGAGATCACTTGACAGCGACACGACTTTTCAGTCTGTAAATTATGAATAGTTTACTGCAATAACATGAGGTATTGGGATGCTTAAAATAAGTTTTAAAATGTGTTTTAAAAATGGTGAACGTATATTGTGTCATGTTTATGTGGATCTTCCCTTTGTAGTGTGTTTACGTGTGCGTGTTTCTTTATTTCTATGTTGGCGTATCTTTTATGTATTTTTTCTATTGGTGTGTTTCTGTTATTTTTATCCCGTACTATTGACCTTGACCCTTATCTCTTAGAGAAGATCAATAGTATTAAACATATTTAACATATCATCTATAACATAACAAATGAATATTCACATTTGACTAGAGTAACACCCTTAGTAAAATCACTAAATTTAGAAAGCCTTCAGGTCAGAAGACTCAAAAGTAAAGTAGCAATTATGCATAAAACACTGAACCATAATCTTCAAATACAAAAACAAAATTTAACACAAAGAGAACATCGTATGTCCTTTTCCATATAATGGGACAAATTTGTTGAAATACTCCTTCTTCCTTAGTGCTATTAGAGCATTGAATGGGTTGCCTGAGCTAGCCAGGAAAACCAGTGACTTGGCAGAATTTAAGTCATTGGTTAATATGCATGACTAAATGCATGACGCTTAGGACGTAATCATCTTCTTTTTTGAAGTAACGTCTGTATTATTTTAAGATAAGATAAGATATTTACAAAGATTTCAAGAGTGAACCTCATATATAGATGGAATATCTGTACATTTAGAAGATCAGCGCCTAAATTGCCCTAAATTATTTTGGTTTGATATTCTTCGCTGTCCTAAGCTGTCCCACAATATGGCCAGTTTATTATCACAAGTTGAATCTTGTTCTTTACAACCAAATCTATTTGAAACATCAGTTTATATGCACTATGTCGCAATCCAAACATTGGAGACCCACACCTTAGGGTTACCAAAAAAAAAAGAGATTCTGTCTCTTAAATGTCGTAACATACACAGCAACTGTAGTAAACTATGAGAACAGTGAAACAGACAAAGTCATGAAATGTGTAAACATAACAATAAAGATTTCAGATGAAATAAAATTAATTTAAAAAAGAAAAAAACAAACTTGAATATGAAATAGAGAGAGAGAAAAAAAAGCGACCAAACATTTTCCAAGGAAACCATTACTATGACAACAATTCAGATATACATCAGCACCTTTTTCAGGAAGATTCTTACGTCCCTGGAGGCGCGGTGGCTGAGCTTTAAAGCGCTTGGCTTCCGTACCGGGGTCCGGGGTTCGAATCCTGGTGAAGACTGGGATTTTTAATTTCGGGATCTTCAGGCGCCTCTGAGTCCACCCAGCTCTAATGGGTACCCGACATTAGTTGGGGAAAAGTAAAGGCGGTTGGTCGTTGTGCTGGCCACATGACACCCACGTTAACCGTAGGCCACAGAAACAGATGACCTTTACATCATCTGCCTTATAGACCACAAGGTCTGAAAGGGGAACTTTTTTTTTTTACTTTATCCCTGAACTAAATCACAAGTATTGCGGCAAAGATCAAAGCAGAAACCAATAGGGGCACCCTGGTGATTTAGAAAGTAACAGTTGACGAAAAGTGTCTGCTTGTGGAACTTAGGACAATCTAAAACCTAATTAACCAACATCAATGAACAATTAATAAGGGACCTTTGCCTTTCTCTTAAGTAGGACCATTAGATTGTCTATGTTTATCTTGTGTTTTTAAGGCATTGTATTACTTGGTAAATACAGAAAAAGGGGTAGAAACCCATTGTCGAAAATATCCTTTAGAGACTCTTGAGATAAGCCTCACCTTCATCAAACATCACAGACTTTATCTCGAAACCATTGATCCAAAGAAAGAGGAATAGTTGGCAGTCAAGAAATACATGGTGGAGAGTCTTGGATGCAAGCAGATAGGAATTGAGATGCTTCAGAAAGATCCTAGGTATCACTCACAAAAGCCGCATCACAAAGAGATAATACATAGGATTAATACAGCAAATGGACCCCACGATTAACTGCTTACTACTGTCAAAAAAAGCAACCTGAAACTCTATGGCCATATCACAAGGTCCATAGAGTTCTCAAAGACCTTCTTTCAGGAAACAGTACCAGGAAAAAGAAGAGGCAGACAGAGATAGTGGTGGAAACAAACTAACATAAAATAATGGACAGGCCTGTGAATAAAAAGAAAAAAGACATTGAGGAATGGAGAAAGACAGTCAACAAATCGTGTGTGGTGTCTCAATGGTTCAACAGACTAAGGGATAAGTGAAGATAAAGACAGACAAGACATGAAGACAGTGGGAGAGACTCGCCCAGAACCTCGACACAAGGGGAAACTGTTCAACTAGACAACGGCTAGATACACATTTGTTGTGCTGTCACTTGTTGTCAATGACATTTGATCTAAAAGTCAAGACATTGAAAGCAGACAAAAAATGTAGGCTAAAACATGTGATTAAACAGTCTGAATTTATGTTCTATGCATCCCGGGCATGCTACCCTGCCTCATAGTGGCACCTGTGTGGAAACGATCGTAGGAGGAAACGATTAGGCTAAAGGGTAGCAAAACAAGATTCCCGTGGGGGTGCCTTAGGGGGTGCGAGAGCATCCTTATTGCACTATGCGGAGTTGTAAAAAAGATCCCACAACCTTGTCACAAAACAGGCGCTGTTCCTCAAGGGGCCGTTACATAAATGGCGTGTCCTGCACGGTTAGCCTGGTATAGAAAAGGAAAATTGTTAGGGGTCCCGATGCATGCGGTCTCTAGCCGCGAGTCTGACACCCCGCCAGACAGAACAGTGTACATACAGTGTGCGAATGAATGTATGTATGTATGTACGTACGTACGTACATACATACATTCATTCGTACATACACACATTCATTCGTACATACATACGTACGTTCATACATACATACGCACGTTCATACATACATACGCACGTTCATACATACATACGCACGTTCATACATACATACGCACGTTCATACATACAAACGCACGTACATACATACACACGCACGTACATACATACACACGCACGTACAAACATACACGCACGTACAAACATACACATACATACAAACATACACATACATGCACACACACACACACACACATTCATGCACCTTACATTCAGTTACATATATTAGATTTAATTTTCATCTATTGAATTAGATTGTTGAATAAAAATTTACTTTTTGCCTCTGTTCTGGTGTCAGTCCTAGATCCAACAAAACAAACGTCATGTTCTGAACTTTAGGGTTGACAACTGTATGAAGACTGTGAACCATTGCCTGCGTCTCATCATAGTGGCTACTGGACGTTCCGGTGGCGAATATAACGTCACTGTCCGGTATCAAGTATGCTAAGTAAGATATGAGCTGGCGATCTTGGTCATTTAGGGTCAGTTTAGGCGATAGTAAATCTCGTATTCTCTCTTCAGGACTTCGACTTATAGACTTTGAGCAGTTTTCAGGGCGGCAGGCTGTAAAACAGGAGCTATTTTTAGCAGAGAAAAAAAGTTAATTATCAGGTTTGTTAAAAGAGTGACATCTGCAACACTGCAAGAGTTACGTATCTTGAATATTTAGAGCTACGATCGCAAAAGCAATAACATATTAGCTTCTGTGATCTTTTAAACGAATAATGACTAATACACCAATTTCCTACAAAGATCTGTTAAGGGAAGTAATTACTAATAAATCTAATTCCTAAAAAGATCTATTTAATTAACATGAAAAAAAAAATATTGGCTACTAGTAGCTGCAAAGGAAACGTAGTTACTATAAAGGGAAGTAATTACTAATAAATCTATTTTCTAATAAGATCTGTTAAGGGAAGTAATTACTAATAAACCTATTTCCTATAGAGATTCATGTTAAGGGAAGTAATTACTAATAAACCTATTTCCCATAAAAGATCCATGTTAAGGGAAGTAGTTTCTTACATATTTATGTCCAACAAAGTTATATCTAAGGGAGTGATAACTAAAAAGTTCATTTCTTTAAATAGATCTATTTAATTAACAAGAAAACAAATTTCGACCACGACTAGTATCAAAGTAAACGTAGTTTCTATAATGGGAAATGGTTACTTACACCAATTCATGCATTATATTTTGCCACGAGGTACTTTTTAATGGAAGTACACAGTAATACATTTACTAGCCGTAGTCAAATATCTGAAGGACTTGGTTACTTGTAATTTTTTTGCTATGCAAAACATTGTAGTATAAGTAATTACTGATAAATTATTTGGAAAGAGTATCTATTTAAGGGAAGTAATTACTGATACTTTATTTGCAGAGAGGATCCATTTAAGGGAAGTAATAACTAATAGATTATTTCAAAGAGAATGTATTTAATTGAAGTCGTTGCTGATAAATCATTTGCAAACGACATCTATATAAGGGAAGTAATTGCTGATAAATTATTTACTGAGGTTCAATTTAAGGATTTTAATGTATACTAATTTTGACTATATTTTCTCTAACTAAACTTATAAATCTGTTGCCAGAGTGACGTCAAGGGCGCGAGTTGTTCCACTAGATATTATAAATAATAATAAACAGACAACAGTAAGTTATACCAATGCTAATTTTTACATACGATTCCATATATTTTTACAATCGGCTGTAACATTGTGTGGCTTCATGGCAGTGGATTCCCGTAATAGGCTGATCAATGTGGCCGTCATTGTTGTTACGAGGTCTTGTGGCTCTTCGACATTTTGTGAACCTATTGTCAACTTTTGTGACCTTTTTGTGCTGACTGAAGAAACATCAAATCTTAGTAACAGTCTGCAATATTAATCTTTTTATATTCAATGTTAATTATTGAATGTTTTATTCACAGTTTGTTGGACTAAATTTAAAACATAACATATATGTTTATAAAGAAGCAAAAAACATTAAAAAAGCCATAGCACAGAGGAGACACTCCGTATATCTCAAATTGAAGGGAAGGAACTCCTTACACATAATATCAATAATGTTCTTTTCTTATTCGATATTAAACAAAATCCTTAATTACCAATAATTAATTAACTGGTCGGGTAATTTTTTTAATTGATTTATTTTATTTTAGGCAAAATAAAATAATCGTTTAAAATAAACTTGATCCTAGAATGGGTGTGGGAAAAATAACGTGTTCAATTGTCTAATGAAATGAAACCCAATACATGTATATTTAACCGTATCTGTGAATACAGAAGGATGACATTTCATGGCTAAAATGTACTAGGACTATAAATTACCAGTAATTATTGACTGTTAATTTTTATTATTGTTTCATGTCTTGTCTCTGTCAATGATGATGATGGCTGTAAATAGTTCTACATCATAATATTGGGAAATGCTAAATGTTAAGTTCATGGCCTCGTTTTAGATTTACACGAGTATGTTCACAAAAGTTCTACTCCAATAGGCCTTTAAAAAACACAAGTCTTATGTATGTTGTTTGTTAATCTCTTAGTGTGTAAAGAGAATTGAAACACACAGAAGCGCGTTTTATGGGACTAAGCGAATCCATTATTTTAGAATATGTGGCTAGTCTACTCACTTAAGTATGTAAAGATCCTTTATAAACGGTAAGGCGATGCCAATCACGGTTACGGGACATTTAATGTGACCCATTCAGAAGCCTCACCGGCCCATTTAGGCTCCACCTCATTGGGGATTTACCCAGTTGCCCATATAGCCAGTCCATAATAACCTGTTATTATGGCAGTAAGAATACAACCGGAAATGATCTATAAACCTCAAGTTTTATTCACTTGCACGCGCAGTAAGTAAAAAAGTGGTCTATTGGGTAGAGGATGTAAAAGTCATCTGTTTCTGTGGTCAACTGCTTACGAGGGTGTCATGTGGCCAGCACTTGTCTTTCCCCAACTAATGTCATTAGAGCTGAGTGAAATAAGAAGCGCCCAAGGATCCTGAAATAAAAAAATCCGGGACTTCACTAGGATTTGCACCCGGGACCCCGGTTCGGAAGCCAAGCCCTTTACCGCTCAGCCACCGCGCCTCTTACTGGCAGTAAGTAGGACTGACAAATCAAAACAATGTCTAGAAATTGCGAGCTTTCGCTTACATCCCCTTAGCCCCACTGCGTAGATCGTTTTAAAAAAAGAATTGTTTGCAAAGTTGAAAAAGAAATGGAAGTAGGAATTTATGTTCTATTGCTAGCTATTAATATTAAAACTATCGCCAAGATATTTTTTTTATTTATGAACGCGTGCTAGCTTCTGGTGCCAGGGGCTTTGTAACTACTTGAGAAGGTTGAGGAGCCCTAAAGATTATAAATAAATAGGATGTCAGGCGGGTGACGGGTTTATTCTGGGAGAGAAGCGGGCCTTACAACCAACAAACAAACACCAGGTTCCTGTCTGGCAGAATTATGGGTTTTTTTGTTTTTTTTACTTTCGATGGTTTTAGTATTTGAGTTCTGACAGGAAGAGAAAGAGAGGAGGAGAGAGAGGAGGAGAGAGAGGAGGAGAGAGAGGAGGAGAGAGAGGAGGAGAGAGAGGAGGAGAGAGAGGAGGAGAGAGAGGAGGAGAGAGAGATGGGGGGGGGGGGGGGGGTAAGCCTTTATGAGAATTTAAAAATTAAAGGTGAGTATTAGATCACCAGAAAAATAAAAGATCTAACGTGTTAAAATAAAGGACGGAAAAAGAAAGGGGGGGGGGGGGTTTCTGATCCCAATTGATTTGTTAACTGAACACCAGGAGAGATGGTTCCTCCCCCATAAGGGGCACCACGCATTACGTCCATAGAAAAATGACACAGTCTCCTCCCTTTCCCTTTTACTCTGATAGGCTTGTCTTTAGTTTCATTGCTTGCAAAAACACACAAAACTCTCCCGAAAGACAGAGAGACAATGAGAGAGAGAGAGAGAGAGAGATAAACATTCACAACGAATATTAGAGTAATTTTGTACCACGGGTATACTCAAATAAAAGCGTTCACTTATTTATTAAGAAGGTTACAAGCGATGGCGATCCATATCACAAGTTAGCATGCCGGATAGGGAAAGCAGGAACCATCTTCCAAGTATTACTTACTATTGGGCAAACAAAACAATCATTCTGGGGTACAAGGTTATAATAGTGCCTATGGTCATTATCTAGTAACACCAGATTGCAATGTTTGCAAACATATATGATATGAAAGAAGTTGACCTAGTTGCATAAAAAATACTAAAATAAATGTGAAGCTATTATTTTAAAATATTGCAATTAGAAAACAATTTCCCTTTCAGACCTTTTGATCTATGTGGCTGATGATGTAAAGGTCTTTTGTTTTAATGACCGACGCTTAACGATGGGGTCGTGTGGCCAGCACAACAACCAACAACTTTACTTTCCCCAACTACTGTTAGGTACCCATTAGAGCTGGGTGGACTCAGGTCCCGAAATTAAAAACCCTAGTCTTCACCGAGATTCGAAACTGGAACCTTTCGGTTCGGAAGTCTAGCACTTTACCTCTCAGACCACTTTGATATTCAGGAATAACATCCGAAATGAGACATTTTACATCAAGCTGATTATCTGCAGGAGTAGCACTATTCCATACCTAACCCTAACCTAAATACCATTTCTATATATTTTTATTTCACATACTATAATGTATATAAAATGTAAAAATAAATTCCCCTTTCAGACCTTGCGATTTATTCGGGCAGATTATGTAAAGGTCATCTGTTTCTGCGGCCCGCTGTCATGTGGCCAGCACAATGACCAACCTCCTTTACTTTCCCCAACAAATGTGAGGTACTCATTAGAGCTGGTGACGCTCCCAAAGATCCCGTAATTAATATCCCAGTCATCACCAGGATCCGAACCCGGCACCTCGGATCGGTGGCCATGCGCTTTACCGCTCAGCCACCTCGCCTCCATAATGTATATGGCAAGTATATAGATCTAAAAACATTTTTAAATATAATATTCGCAGCCTGTATCGAGACACTAGTCCTAAGATATCTTAGATAATGAAACTGCTCTAAAAATGTATTTTATAATATGCCTAATCTGGGTCTGTAGAGTTTGTGTTGATCAGATGCTTGGATTGTTTCTCTACGTATGTTGAGTTCTTATTAACAGACTTACAGATTAAGACATATACGATAAAGTAAATGAACACGACTAGATCAAATATGAATGTTTAATTCTGAACGGGAATGGTCTAGTCTCGGTCACTATAACAAAGACGTTGCTCCCATGAAAGCCTAGCCTCGTCTGCCTGTTTATCTAGACCTAAGCTACAGTCTCGCTTGGAATTAATCTCATCACAATCCCGCGTTCACTAGCAGTCGCCTAAAGTTCGTCTCAGCAATTTGTAAGCTAATGAACAGTTTATCCAGATAAGGTGCTAAAAAATTCCTATTTCGGGCCTTGCGACCTTAAGATTATATGTTTCTGTGGCCTTCAGTTAACAAGTAGGGTGTCATGTGGCCTGCAAAACAATAATCCACCTTTACTTTCCTCAACTAAAGTCAGGAACCCATTAGGGTTGGGTGGACTCAGGGGTGCCCTAAAAGTCCCGAAATTCAAAAACCAGGTTTTCACCGAGATTCGACCAAAGGTTTGGAAATCAGGTGCTTAGCCACCAAACCACTGCGACCCCAGTAAAAGGGCTAGTTAACATATCTTTATGGTCATAGTTGGTTGCGTTGATTCCATTGGACTCTTCTGATGTAACATCTCATCACAGATATAGAATTTTTTTTTTTTATTTGACTTCTTGAATTCCATACTTCATCTCAGGTGTAAACTATTTTTTTTTATTTAAGGCTCTAAGTGTATAAGTAGCTAGAGTTTTCTACCCCTGCAAAATTATAGTGAAAAATAAAAAAAAGGGACAAAACTCACAATACAGTTCAAACTTATGTACAGGCGTGTAGTAGTAGGCCAGGAATGACACCAGAGATACCGCCCCTGAAACCACACAAAGCTTCACCAGTCGACTGCGTGACTGAAGAAAAAACCTAAACAAATATAAAGAAAGACATAAAATATAAAAATCATATCAATATCAGTCAGTCTGACCTAAGTCTGTACACTATACAAGGCTCTGGCTGTTTTTAAGTTTTTAAGATTTAGAC
Organism: Biomphalaria pfeifferi; assembly: GCA_030265305.1. Classification (NCBI taxonomy): domain Eukaryota; kingdom Metazoa; phylum Mollusca; class Gastropoda; family Planorbidae; genus Biomphalaria; species Biomphalaria pfeifferi. The sequence goes on from JASAOG010000012.1 coordinate 5,219,978, forward strand.
TTTTTTTATTGTAGCTCATTCCTACCCTCAGTCCTTTTTGCATTTTTCTTCAGATTTTCAATAAAAACAAGTGACAGAGAAAATATGATGTTTACAATCGATACTTCCTTTGTGAAGCTGAACGTAGATTTAAAATATCTTTTTTGAAATAACATATATATATATATATATATTATACTATAAAGTAGAATGTGAGGCGTATGTATGTATGTATGTATGTATGTATGTATGTTACTTTAGACATCAAAACCGCTTGACCAATCTTGATAAAACTTGGCAGAAATGTTCCTTGGGTACCAACTTAGACCGTAGTGTATGTAATGTAGCCCAAAACAAACTTAAGACCCTAAAAAAAAATAAAGTTGTCCTAGATCTAATTTTAAGAAATACACTTTGCGCACATAGTTTTTTACTTTGACACATGAAAATACAAAAGAAGACCCATTGATTTCATTATATAATATAGATTAACCTTCAATTTTGTGTTTCAAAAGCATTATTTGCATAAATTAGTTCCTGATATCTTTGACTACAGATTTCCTGGCGAACATTCTTTCATTAGACATTACCAAATGGTTACACATTAACACATCTCTCTACTGAGTCTATTCCTAGGCCTAGGTCTAAAACTCTTATTTAACTCTTAGATGATAAAACTTCTTTTCGCAAAGATAGTTTTGTGCTTTAACACATGAACATACTAATTATAGTCCATTCATTTCATATTTTAACCAAATTAACATTCAAATTTGTTTTTCTAAAGCATTTTTAATACATTCGTTCGCTAAGGCTGCGTAGCCGTGTTGAGATAGGCCTATACTGATTCATGAAAAAAGGTCACGCATGCAACACAGAATGAACTCTATAAAAGCCAATTTTTAACTCTTGATTAGTGTAGATTTAGATCTATGTCTACCTCAAGATCTACTTTATACTTTAACACATGAACATACAAAATTAAGTCTATTCATCTCAATTTTTAATCAAATATATGTAGGCCTACAAGCAAATGTTTTTAATTTGAAAAAAATGGATTTAAGCCTATTAGCTATTTTGATTTGATAGCTTCATTCACAATATTTTTACATTGACACATTCGCTTTACTTATTACATTATTATTTCGTTTAATTGTTTACAAAACACTCTCAGTGACTATATCGACAGTAATGCGCAAATAAAGACCCGCGGGTCCGGGTAACATATGTCTAGTATATATATGTATTCATCGTCCCATATGCTAGGACAAATGTGTACAAATACTCCTTCTTCCCTAGTGCTATTAGAGCATGGAATGGGTTGCCTGAGCTAGCCAGGAAAACCAGTGACTTGGCAGAATTGAAGTCATTAGTTAAAATGCATGACTAAATATATATATATATATATATATGAAGCGAGCTGTTGGCAGGAAATGGTCATGTGCAGAATTTGTTTTCTTCTGCAATTACCTTAATGATAATGACATTATACACTTAGAAATCTGTCTAATTATTTTATTAAAGGAAATGATCAATTTTTATCACATGAACATTTATGACATTTCAAGTTACTCAACAGATTGTTTTTTATACATCTGCAGCGATTTATTGAGCACTTTGTATTGCAACAGGTATCAGTAGCCTTGCCGCTGGTCAGTTATTGTGGAGTCACGACGATACCAGGAATGTATAAGATAAAGTATAGCTTTTATATAGCACTACTTTCATGCTTATAGCATGCTCAGAGCGCTGTGGTCCAAACTCATTTGGGAACTAGTGAGGGATATCTATAGAGGGTTTTGTCCGTGCTAAATTTAGGCTCTCAGTTAATACAACTCTGCTTGAGTCGGGTGTTGAACCACGAGCCCTCATCATAGTTAGCCAAGCCAAGTTCAAGCGTACTTAGCCTCTCGACCACGATTGCCACTTATGATAGCAGTTTAGAATAGTACTATCATTTAATCTAATTATATCAGCTTTTCGTAACTTTTTGATAGTTGCAGTATGACCCTCTTGTATCAGAAAAGTGCCATTTTGGCGCTAGAAGTTATTAAAAAGTAAAGTAGGGTTTCCATTTCAGACCATGCGATCTATTGGGCAGATGATGTAAAGGTATTCTGTCTCCCACGGTTAACGAGGGTGTCATGTGGCAAGCACAACGACAGACCGCCTTTACTTTCCCAAACTAATGTCAGGTACCCATTAGAGCTGGGTGTACTCATATGCCCCTAGAGATACCGAAAGTAAAAATCATAGTCTTCACCATGATTCGAACCCGGGACCCTTGTTCGGAAGCCAAGCGCCTTACCACCCAGCCACCCCGCCTCCTTGTAAAGGAAGCAGTTACTGATATGTTACTTGCTATAACGACCTATTTAAGGATTAGAATAGAAATTCATTTTCATTATGTATTCTTTACCCGAAATTTAAAAATCCCAGTCTTCACCAGGATTCGAACCCGGGACACGGTTCCGAAGCCAAGCGCTTTACCGCTTAAGATAAGTTAAATACAACACAAACATGCATATTTAAAGATTAGAATAGAAATTCATTTTCATTATGTATTCTTTACCCGAAATTAAAAAATCCCAGTCTTCACCAGGATTCGAACCCGGTACACGGTTCTGAAGCCAAGCGCTTTACCGCTTAAGATAAGTTAAATACAATACAAATATACATTCGCTGAACTATACTACAGTATGTATAATACACATTCTCCCGCGCATTTATATAACAGCAAACAAAAACATTGTTTGAAATTCTTTCATTATAAGTTGAGCTATGAGGGGTAGCGACATAATATATAATAAATATTTTTATATTGAACATTTAATCTAATGTATTTACATAAGTAACTAAATCTTTAATCATATTGCGTAATTATCAATATAAAAAAATATCTCGTCAACCGTAGGGGTTGGTGGTGGAGGTGAAGCAAGCCTGCGATGTCTATATTACATAATTACATAATGAACCCTAATCAGGAGCCATTTTGTCCCCCATTCTCATAATAGTCATTTTCTCTCTCAGCTTTTCTTTTGTCACATGACAATGCAGGGCCGGTCTTAGGCCACTGCAACCTATGCGGTCGCAGTGGGCTCTACGCTTTCATAGGCCCCGCGCTAATTCTATCTAAAATTATTAATTGCAAAATACCGGTATATACGAAAAACTTTTGGAAATGTCCTGCAGTAATTAAAATCTCCTGAAAACTCATAAAAATCTCATGAAAAATAGACAAAATTATCATTTGTGTGTGTCATTCATTATGGAAAACGCCATTCCTACGCGCGATAATAAAAGGCAATGTCAGCTTTCATTTAATAAAATGTAATGATCGGACAAATTTTCCCCATAACCGGAAGTTCCAATGCCGTATTTACTTTTATAGTCACTGGCATAAAAATATGCCATAGGTTGCAAGATTCGTAAAGTAAAGTTAAATTGATCCCAATTTAGTACTTAGAAAAGAATGAATAAAATGCAAAGCCGAATTTATTTTCTAATACAAAATCTTCTTTTTCACTTACTATCCTTATTCACACCTAGACTAGGCCCGCGCAATCAGTTTCGCATAGGGCTCTGCAATTGCTAGGACCGGCCCTGTGAAAATGCAGTTAGAAATAGTTGAAGTTGGTATTTTTGATAACGTTACCAACAGCCCAAAGCCTAAGGATCAAATATGCGATAAAAGGTTTATGTTCAAAATTAAGGTCGCTATAAAAGAGTGCCTACTTTGCTGGTGCCTAATTTTCCGTCTTGTCAGAAAGTGCCCAATTTACCGTGTCTAAATTTCTAGGTGCCTTAATTACCGGGGTGCCTAAATTACAGGGTGCCTAAATTAAGGGTCTAAATTACCGGTGCCTAAAACTCCAGTGCTTAAGTTTCCAGACACCGAAAAAGGTAAAGTTTTCTAAAAATCATATTTAAATAAAAAAGTAGAAATTGTTTACTTAACCATATAGATTTTTTTTTAAAATAATGTAGTTCACCGCTTTAAAATCGATCTCAGAACCTTCAGTGGAGTTACTGAAACAGTCAATATTTGCAACCCAACATCTGAATTCACATCATCGTGAAAATAAAAACCTGGAGCTATGGGTCTTTGTAAACATCGGCTTTTTGTCCATTTATTTGGTAATGTTAGACCTTTTCTGGTAAAATTCTGATAAAGGCACGAATTAATGTTTGCTTGCTAAAATGTTCTTTTTTTTTTTTTTTTTTTGAACAAACTTGCACAAAAAAGTTTAATTATGAAAAAGACGGGTTACTCTCCGTGCTAGTATTGTTTTGGTTTTTTCTCTTGTCTATAGACTTTTGTGTTTCAAAAATGTTTACACGTCTATTAGGCAAGTTAATCAGATGCATTCCTTGCCTGCCATCAACTTTTGGTTCAAGAGCGGTAACCATGGATACAGAGAGACAAAAGGTTGCTGGCATGTCGCAGTTTGCAACTACTGCTCTAAGTTGTTAAACCGATATTTCTAAGTGTTAAACTGATATTTCTAAGCTGTTAAACCAATATTTCTAAGCTGTTAAACTGATATTTCTAAGTGTTAAACTGATATTTCTAAGCTGTTAAACCAATATTTCTAAGCTGTTAAACTGATATTTCTAAGCTGTTAAACCGATATTTTTAAGCTGTTAAACCGATATTTTTAAGCTGTTAAACTGATATTTCTAAGCTGTTAAACTGATATTTCTGAGCTGTTAAACTGATATTTCTAAGCTGTTAAACTGATATTTCTAAGCTGTTAAACTGATATTTCTAAGCTGTTAAACCGATATTTCTAAGTGTTAAACTGATATTTCTAAGCTGTCAGAACCGATATTTCTAAGCTGTTAAACCGATATTTCTAAGCTGTTAAACTGATATTTCTAAGCTGTTACAATGATATTTTAAAACTGTTAAACTGAAGACTAATAGTCACATTAGTAATAAGTCCTTTAAAGGAATAAAAAAAATTACATAAACCATACATAAACTACGTCAGCTAGGATATCACAGCTACTTCTCAAAGGGAAATAGTGGACTTATTGTTTTAAATTTTAGGTCACTAGTACATTAGGAGAAAGTAAAGTATCAAGTATACATAAAGCACTGAACCATAATCTTCAAATACAGAAACAAAACTTAATAAAATACTCTGAAAGACATAAAGATAAAAGCACATTCCTCGTTTCATATGCTAGGACAAATTTGTGCAAATACTCCTTCTTCCCTAGTGCTATTAGAGCATGGAATGGGTTGCCTGAGCTAGCCAGGAAAACCAGTGACTTGGCGGAATTTAAGTCATTGGTTAATATGCAGGACTAAATGCATGACGCGTAGGATGTAATCATCTTCTTTTTTTGAAGTAACGTCAGTATTATATAAGATAAGAGAAGGTGTATTTTTAGCGGCCCCCGTAAGGAAAAAGCCGCTATTAGATTTGTGCAAAATGTCCGTCTGTCCGTCTGTCCGTCCGTCTGTCTGTCCGTCTGGCACACTCAGATCTCAAAAACTAGAAGAGATATGAAAAATATTATTTCATCATTATATGCGGCTTAAAAAGTTTAGGTGCAACGGCTACTTTTGGTTTTCTAAAATAAAACCGTTTAATTTATAAAATTAATTATGCAAGCGATTTTTTCATTAAAATACACCAATTCTAAAACAATTACGTAAATGTAAGGGAGGCAATGTTACAATATGCGAACAAAGATGGTCAAATTTTGTGTATTTTCAGTATCACTAAGTCAAATATATTTATAAAATGTACAGGAAATGTTTACAACAAATATAAATAATAGTTAAAGATGTTTATTCTGGTCAACAAGCTGTTAAAGTTAAAAGAAAACATTTCTGTTTGTTTATAAAGGCTAATAATGCACTTTGTATGTTAATATCACACACATTTTTTAAAATGGACTATTTATACATCGACTTTCATGCAGTAGCTTAACGTCGCAACACCAATACACACTACACTTATTCCTTAAACTTTAAAAAAAAATCAGATTTTATTTATTTTTGTTTAGTGCCCCCATCCGAATAAAAGAAGATTATTTTTGTGCGTTTTGTCTGTTAGTCGGTCTGTCCGTCACGATTAGATTAACAAATAACTGTAGAGGCTATTGTAAATGTGATTTAACCTTTAATTTTTCATTCAGAAATATTGCAATAGTTTTAAGTATCTATATTAGATTGTTCCGGATGTTTTGTGAAAAACAAATAAATGCCAATGAATATTTGTTTGCTCTTCTAACTTATATTACATTTTATTTTCCATGCTTAAACGTTGCAAGAAACACATGATCTTTAATACATTGTTCCAGTTTTTTAATGCTAATAGCATATAAATGCTAAATAAAAATATCTATACTGAATACTGATTTATATTACATTAACTATAAAGCTGTTCCGATATTGTTTTATAAAAAATAAACTATGTCAAATGATTGTTTGAAATCGCATAATTGACTAATATTACACTTAGATTCTTTGACACTACCTCACTATAGTTTATTTATCAATATCAATTGTTTCGAATTTTTAATTTAAAACAAAGTTATGTCAAATAATTTTATTTTTTTCAAAATATCGACAGTAGGTTATTTGGGATATAAAAATAAGAAAGTAATTTACTAGAAACGATAATTGAAAATCAATTTTTAGACTTATTTTACAGTTAATTTTCTTGCCGAAATAAAAGTTGTTTAATCGGTTAAGAATGTTCCGGATTTTGTTTCGAAAAAGAAATCGACCTACATTACCTTAATTTTCTTACAAATCGTCGCCAAAAAATGATCCGAATTTTATATGAAAAATCTAATAACGCTAATAAATGTTTGAAATCCCTCTTCTAATAAATAAAACAAATAATTTTTTCATTTACGAAAATTGGTTGTTCCGTATTTTTTATGAAAAACAGTTTAACTCTAGTTATGTAAAATCGCACTTCTCTCTTACACTACATTTAACTTTCTAGCTAAAACATTAGAAACTCTAATTATCGTTAATATTATGCTCCGATTTTTAAGGAAAACAACTTCCTAACACTAAAGTATGGTTTGAAAAAAATCTCCATAACATACCATCCCACAAATTTAATTAAAGACATTTGATTAATCTGGAATTCTTATTTTCTCTCACTATAAATATATAAACATCCGGAACAATCTATTATAGAAACTAATGCAATGTTTCGGAAGGAAAATTACAGTTAAATCAGATTTTCAATAGCTTTTAGTCTTTTTTTCTCACGCTATTAACATACGGACAGACAGACTGACAGACAAAACTAAAAAAAAAGCGTCTTTAATCATTATATATATATATTAAGTCTAACTAGCCCATCAAATGAAATGCTAAAAGAACAAACTCGGTGCATCAATGTCTATGAACCCTCGAGAAGCTGCTCGTATAGATGATATTTTTTAGTCTAACTAGGCAGTGTGACGTTGTGTTTATTTCCTTTGACGTCATATGGAATAAATTCTTTAAATGCTAAAACATCTCGGCATAGTAATGTTAATTAAACCTCCTAATGTGACTCGCATTTTAAAAAGACATAATAGCTAGATTTAGATCTAATATAGATTTTTTACACTAGATCTAGATTTTTTTTTACACTATAGCTAGATTTTTTACACTAGATCTAGATTTTTTTTTCTTACACGAGCTGGATTTTTAGAACTAGATTTAGATTTAAGTTCTAATTAAAATCATTATAGAATCTAGATCTAGAATTTCTTGGTCTAGTTTAGAATGTTTGTTGTTTTACATGTTTCATATGTTCCTTCAGAGTTGTAGTCCAAACCTCCCGTAGGACGACGGGGGATGGGAGCGGGCAGGGATTGAACATGGCACCATCGATGAATCCAAACGACAGTCCAGCGCGCAAATTGCACTACCAGACAGCCATGATTTAGACTAGATTAAGATCTATAATTTTAATTTCAAGGCTTAAAGTGTAGATTTTTATTTCTAAAGTCTAGATTGTCAATATGTCAATATTGCAATGTTATAAAATACTAAAACTAATTTACTATTTTAATATTTCATATTGCAATTAGTCTATTATTTGATTATCTAGTGTTTTTTTTAAATAAAAATCTTATCTAAATTACATCTACATTATCCCAAATATATATTTTAGATCTAGATCTAGTAGATATAGATATTGAGACATCACATTATCCCAAATATATATTTTAGATCTAGATCTAGTAGATATAGATATTGAGAGTGCTAAATTAGTAGTTTAATTTAGGTAGATTTACATCCTCATTCTAGTTCCATTTAAATGAAAATGCTCAATTCCAAAAGATTATCTAAAATCGCTCTTCTGACATATTGTACATATCCGGTAGTTGTCATTCCGTAATGTGTAGGTATATTATCAATAGTAGGCTGTTAGTTTGTAATCAGTTTGTCATTAGATTAAGAGTAATGCCTGGTCGGGCGGTTAGCGCGCAGGACTGATTATCTTTTCGGTCTCGGTTTCATACCCTGCTCAATGCCATCCTCAGTCGACCAGCGAATATGCGGATTCGACAGGGATCCGTCTCCCACGGTGGCCGCCTTTGTAATCTTGTTTTTTTTTTGTTTTTTTTTTTGTGGTACATATGTTAATCTAAGAACAGTGGACACCTGGTGGAAAGAGGCTTCAGACATTGCTTGTGGCAGATCTTTGTGGAGACAGCTCGCAACCCAAGGCGCCGAACGGCGCGGGCGGATCCAAGTCTAAGTCTACTGTTAATCTGTCTGTCTGTCACATTAAAATATTTAATAAAAAAATTACAATTGAAATGTACATAATATTATTTATTTAGAAACAGCACCTCAACCTAATATATAAGATAAGATTGAAACGAATCCATTACGTATACGACGGCTAAGATTCTGCAATTTTTGTTCATTGATCTGATCAGCAAAATCGTATTTCTGTCGTCACGTGTCGGTATCGATTTAGCGTTCAGCAAACTTTAGACTCGATGTTTGAGCTCTAAACGTTTGTTTGGTTTGGTTTGGAAATGTAATGAGCCCATGAACAAAGAATATTTACTACTGTTAAGATTTATGTCTGTGCTGGTCAAAGAGAGCCTGAGCTAGCCAGGAGAACCAGTGACTTGGCAGAATTTAGGTCATTGGTTAATATGCATGACTAAATGCATTACGCGTAGGACGTAATCATTTTCTTTTTTGAAGTAACGTCTGTATTATATAAGATAAGATAAGATAAGAGCTATATGATGATCAGCAGGGCCGGTACTACAGATTGCTGGGCCCTATGCGAAACGGATTGCGCGGGGCCTAGTCTGGATAGGTATAAGGATAATAAGTGAAAATTAAGAAATTTTTGTTTGAAAATAAATTTGTCTTAGCATTTTATTCTTACTTTACTAAGTGCAAAATCACGATCAAATTTAACTTTACAGCCATCTACAATAGAAGCCAGATTTCTAACATAAAGCCGATAAAACATTCAGATCTGACTTTTAGATTATACTATCGACTAGCAAAATATTGCTTTTGATTTTTTTTAATGAGGTCGAGATAGCTTTAGCTCTATAATTAAACGCCATTGACTATTACAGTAAATTAAGTATTGGAACTTACTGTTTTTCGCCCTATTAGCGGACAATTTCGTTTTTTTTTAATCGTGAATACGATTCACGTTTTCCATATTGATTGACACCCCAAATTTACAATTTTGTCTATTTTCAGAACATGTTTTGAGTTTTCAGGATAATTTTATAATTTTAGATTTTCATAATTTTTTTTTCGTATACTTTGCAATTTCAGGAGAGTTCCTGGAGCTTCTGGAAAATCAGGAAACAACTGAAACTTTGTTATAAAAGTTAAAATTGTTTCATTTAATAATTTACAAGTAGAGTTAGCGCGGGTCCAATGAAAGTGCGAGGCCCACTGCGGCCGCATAGTTTGCAGTGCCCTAAGGTCGGCCCTGGGGGAAATAGGGGTGAAATAAAATATATTCCATTTTTTTTTTTTAAATCTATGATTCAATAGTTATTAAGAGCCCTTACAAACGTTGGTCAGCTGTATAAAGATGGAGTCGTTTTATTTTTCCTTTAAAATAATTTTTTATATTGTACATTTTTTTTGTGTGTCAAGCCTTTTTAAACAATTCAAACGCCTTTCAATTTCCCCAGTATTCTGCCTTCGTCTCATATCCTTTGATAATGTTGAAAGCAATGACTTATCAACGACTACGTGATCATTATGTATTGGGGGGGGGTGGTAAGTGTCACATATCAGTTTTAGAACCCCTGCAATATCTGATGACTAGTAGTCACTGAACTATTCCGTGCAGTTAGCAAGAGATTTTTCCTGGTCAGGGACTGACCACGAGGTGGACACCTCAGTCGATCTTGGGCGCTCGTAGAGAGAGGAATATTATGGATATCTTGTCCAGTGAAGTAATGTATAGATATTAAGGTTGATTTTTGGACTCCTGAAAGCAAGGAGCATGTGTGATATCTAAAGTATTCCATTGGATTCTAATGTACTACGTTTTGTATATATTTCATGATGGCTGGACTTGCCAATATCTTTTATGAATTATTTTACATGTAATAAAACCTTGTCTGCTGACCCTGTGTCTATTTATGATTCTGAATGTTGTGATCGTAGAGTTCAGCATGATAGTGTTCTTGCGCACCAGCAAATATAGTGCGTGTGAGAAGTTATTTAGTTAGTAAGGCAAAGAACTTTATAGTGGTACCAGAAGAGGTAGCTACAACACACAAAGGCAGACCAGCTCAAGACCGTCCAGACCTGTATCCATAACCAGGCTGTGAAAGTAAGGCTGACTTAAGAGATAAAATGTACCCGTGACATGCCCTCTGTTGCAGTTTTAAGTGTATTCGATATGGCCTCCCATTGTAATCTTTATTTCAAATTGAACATAATAAGCGTGTTTGCTTAAGAACAACTTTAATCTAGGAACCATCAGTTCCAAGCTTCATTTCAACAAGCTCGAGAGAATGTCCATTTCTACTTCCCAAAAATATTTTTAAAAACCTGCTTAGCGTTCAAGTTTTGTTTGCCATGAATAGCTTGTGAATGTAGACGGTTTTTCTTTACGAAACGCAATTTAGTCATATTATCTAGTTTTGGCCACATTCTATTTTGCCAAGTTATTCTATTAAGTCAACTAGCTGTATTTGCCTACCTTGTTCTATTTTGTTAACGTATTTATTGTATATGGTCACTATATTCTATGAAAGATTTGTCGACCGTCTTTGTCGACGGTCGACAAATCTTCATCTTATTACAAAGCTTATATCAACTCTCTTTGTCTGTGTTCGAGTGTCTGTTGGTCTGGCCAAAGGTTTGTACACGTTATTTCTCAGACATTTAATATCGGACCAAGTTGAAATATCGCACAATTGTTTATGTACCTGACAACACAAAATTTTTTAAAAAGTACAAAAATTAACCAAGCAGTTTATTAACTATTGACAAAATTTGTTTGGTTTAGTACACCAAACAAAGGAAAGAAATAGTACTTGACTAACGTGGTGGTATAACCTGAATTAGTCCCCTTTATATTAGCTTTTCGTCTGAGAGAACGCAAACATGAAATAGAAACAATAGATAACTATACGATCTTCCATTTTCATAGACTATTCACAATCACAATTTTCACCGCGTTAGCTTGAGAAGCCAGATAAGGCTTTAGCCTACAAATTTGAATTCCTGACTTATTCTTCTTCTTCTTCTTCTAGCCAGCTTTATTGCTGCTGAGCTGTCAGCTCTTTTGCAGACTCTGCCAAGGAAAAAAAAAAGTGTGCTGTTTTCTTCAGTTGTTCAGCACTGCCGTACAGGGTGTTGGTTATGTTGGGCTGTAATCGAAGTAGGGTCTGCCTAAGGTGGATTAGGGAGGGGCATTCAAAGAGGATATGGTTTACAGTCTCGTAAGGGTGGGCGCAGTGTCTGCAAAGGGGGAGTTGTGTGGAGTTTATTTTGTTCAGGTAGTAATTTAATAGAGGTGTGTGTCCTGTTCTTAGTTGGAAGATTGTAGATTGTTCTTTACGGGGGAGGAAGTTAATACTGTCCAGTTTGTTAGGCGTAGTCATTTCTCTGTACATGGCTCTGCCTGTGTTTCCTGATGCCCATTGGTTGAGCCAATCAAACATATAAAAAACTATACTAACAGGAGCGACGGTACGCGAACTTTGGCGAAGCCGTTTTGGCGCGGGCCTTTTTTTGGCGCGGGCCTATTTGGCGCGGGCCTATTTGGCGCTAGAAGTTCTGACGATAACTTAAAAAAAAAATCAACACAAAAGTTGTTTTCTCTAAGCTATAACATATTGCGAACGTAAGATCTCTACCGGAAAACTCGAGATTTACATGCTGTCCCCCCCCCCCTCATATATTATAGGTTAGTTGTGCGAATTTTTAGAAATCTTACATTTATTTGTTATTAAAGAGTGATATTATCGCTCTATAAGATGTAAAGGAGATTTTTTTTTAAAAATATTTTTTGTTTTTCTTTTTTGTTTTTTTTTTCTTGTTACAATACCTCTATTCAACTTGTACCTTCTTGGAACCTTCTGGGTGGGCACACCTGCAAACGGATCTTGAAAACGGTTCTAACGATTTCCCTAGAAATTGGACAGTATATTGTTAAGAAAAAAAAAGAATGACATTGGACACACTGTGGGAAAACTTGAGGGAATAGTTCCAACGTTCTAATTTTAAAATTATAAAAAAGAAATAATTATAAACTTGGCTAGAAAACTAGAAAATAGAAGTCTCGCACAGCCTCTACGTGTTCGGGTATTTCCGCATATAGGTCCGATTCGTTCAAGAGTTTAATAAATTAATGTCCAGGAAGCTTATCCTTACAATATTAAACAGCTTTGTAGAATCATACATTTGCTAAAACCAAGATTTTCTCTCGGTAAGAGGGAAATGGGAGATTAACTCTTTATCTCCTAATCGACGATACCATCGTTGATTTTGACCTCATTAAATTAAATTAATGTTTAATTTTTTTAAACTTGACTTTGAATTATATAAAAAGAGCTTGCATTTCCCTTTAATTCTATACCAAATGCAGCATTTACTGATAACAAACAACAAAGCTATTGAAGCCCAATCATAACAGGGAAGTGAAATAGTAGTGAGCAAATGAAGAATTCCTTCAAAACGTGGAAAAAATAATTGCGAAGAGAAAGAGTTAAAACATGACACACGAACGGACAGACATATTACACAAAGTTAATAGAGACTTTTCCCCTTTCGGGGCCTCTAGCAAATTAGTTTCATAGTGAGATTAGCAATGTTACAAAATTCCTTTGTAGTTCTTTAACGAAAATTTTTTTTTTTTTTAAATTCTTGTAAGTTGTAATACAGAAGACAATCCATATAGAGTATATAATCGAGTTCTATGCGCATTCATTATTAACCTACACATTGTTTTTTTTCTTGGCTGATTTAGGAAACGCTTTGAATGTTTAAATGTATTTTGGAAAAACACGGAAGTTGAAAGATTTCTTAGTATATCATGTATCTTCTTATGTTATATAATACAGAGATTACATCAAAAAAGAAGATGATTATGCCCTACGCATCATACATCTAATCATGCGTGTTGACCTATGACTTAATTATTATTAAGGTATATATATATATATATATAAATCTGCACATGATCAATTCCTGTTGACTGGTTGGCCCAATCGCGAAATGGCCAACCGTTTCTCGCTTTGGCCAGTCATTGTAAAGCGATAATGGCCTGATCGCGAAACTGGCCGATTTCGGGTTTTGGTCGTTAAGTAATTTAAAATAAAACAGGAAAGACTTAAGTCTTTCTGTTCTATGATATAATTTGAACAGACCTACCAAGTTAAGCTAGAAAAAAAAGAATAATAACATAGCTAACAATACTTGTTTACAACGATCCATATAACAACCACAAGTGATGTCTTGCCTCTGTTATAATTGTGTTTTAACCCTTAAAACGCGTGTTGAAGTTTAGCCTCTACACATCAGTATTGTAATTCCATTTTGTAAGCACTCATTGTAAAACATCTCAGCACTTTAAGGGTTAAAGGAATACGATAACCTAAAACAATATTAAAAATGTTTTACATATTTCGGATGTTCCTTCAGAGTTGAAGATAGTTTACTTCCTAGTCCAAACCTCCCGCAGGACGACGAGGGATGGTTTGAACCCTCGACCGTCGATAAATCCAAACGACAGTCCAGCGCGCAAACCGCGCGACCAGGCAGCCATTTATATATAAGTGATATCTAATGAAGAGTAAAACGACGAAAACGAAATAAAGTAACGGTATTATATGAAGGTGGCTTTTTCTTACATTATGCCAGCATAATTCCAAGATTTTAATTGCTCAGACTATCCACCATGGCATAGGTTTAATGGAGAGTTACAATAAGGTAGAACACAATGGCGGAGATGCTGTGACGTCGTACGCTCCGTGGACAGAAATATATTGTGCCCTGGAACATGAAGACAAAATGGTGTTCGTATCACATTTCTGCTTCTTGGTGATCTCCCCTACCAACAACTGATCCACTACCACATCCATTCTGATTGGAGGGAGACAAATCTGTTTTTGTCTGACCCTACGACGACCAACGAAAGATGCATTAAATTGATTGTTAAGTGTAACAGAATATAGATATAAAGGCGACGTCGGAGTGGTCTGTGCTAAGCGCATAACTATCATTAAAATGGATTTTTGGGGTACGAAAACATGCTTTCAAAATGTGCTTATTTCAAAGCGCCATTATGCCGTGGATTCGATGATGTTAACTTACAACTTATCAGCTTACAATTTGTTTAAAACAGCTCTTATTCTAGAATACATTAATCTTAAAGTATAAATCTTTAATAATCGATCATTTTCTTTATACGCTTTTTTTTAGGTTATATAGTTATATAATTATATTTTTTTATTAATATGTATACTGACTATTGGGAAGGGGTAGCCCTAGACCGTTCTAGATGGAGAGAGTAACCAAGAAAGTTATGAACAGCGAAAAAACATGGGCGTCAGCTCTGTAAGAAAAGCCCTCCTCTAACACCAGAGCGAAAGCCACATTGACCTGTGATATATATGGGTTCCACAGTCAGGTGAAAAAGTGCTGTGCGAGATGAGCCATAGTCGTTACGACTAACAGAGGCCAGCAACAACAACAACAACAGCAACAACAATAACAACAACAGCAACAACAGCAACAACAGTAAACAACAATAACAACAACAGCAACAGCAACAACAACAGCAACAACAACAGCAACAACAACAACAACAACAAACAACAACAACAAACAACAACAACAAACAACAACAACAACAAACAACAACAACAACAACAAACAACAACAACAACAAACAACAACAACAACAAACAACAACAACAACAAACAACAACAACAACAAACAACAACAACAACAAACAACAACAACAACAAACAACAACAACAACAAACAACAACAACAACAAACAACAACAACAACAAACAACAACAACAACAAACAACAACAACAACAAACAACAACAACAACAAACAACAACAACAACAAACAACAACAACAACAAACAACAACAACAAATTACTTTTAAAAAAAAAACTAAGCTTATATTAAGTGTATTTTTATGAATTAGTTTGGATGAGTCATGTACTTGCAAGTACAATTGAACTGGACATAAAAAAATATGTGAGATTTAAAATATTTTACCTATTATTTTTCCTTAGCTTTTTGCTTTCTCAATACGCTATGACCCTATCACTTGTCTGGACCAGTTGTAAAAGGGAGAGGGAAGAAGGGGGTATCTTGGCTAATGTTGACATGATCGATTTTTAAACGCATAAAAAAAGCTCACTCAGATCTCAAGAGTCCTTAAGGGGACTAATTCAGCTTAAACCACCATATCTGTCAAGTAGGATTTCTTTCCGTTGGTCAAGATACCAAACATAATAATTAATTACCAATAGTTTATTAATTAATTGGCATTTTTTTAAATTGCTTCTTGAATTGTCAGGTAAAAGAAATAATTGTGCAAAATTTCAGCTAAATCCGAGATTGGGTGTCGAAGCAATCACGTGTACTACTTTTGCACTGTAACGACAATTAGAAAGACAGAGGTGATATAAACTTTGTAATAACACATTTTTTTTTAGGTTTACGAAAATTACACAGTTACTATCTATAACGTCACACTCTAATATTATAACTCCGCCCCTCTGATCGCTGTAATGGCTCCATGATTCTCTCGTTAGCCATCAACCATAAAAACTAATGACCTTGACCTTAGCTGCCCGGAAGATTTGATAGGAGGGATTCACTTTTTACATTTTATTCATACTTGTGACAAATATATTAAGCCAAAAAGTTGTATTAGGACATAAAACATTTTATGACATAACGTCTTTACCAAATCTAAGAACGTATTTGCAAACATAAAAAAAAAAAAACCTTCTTTAAATGAAGTCTACTCAATAAAGAGAGAACATCGTCCTTAAACCTATATCTAACAGTAATGTACAAGCTATTTCAATTATTCGATATCAAACAAATTATTTTTACTAATAATTCATTGACTAATTAATCATTTTTGTTTATTGATTCATGCTTTGTTAGGTGCAATAAATAATTGTTTAAAGTATCAACTTGATTGGAGAGTGCGCGAGGGAGAAATATGGGTAGCAATTATTTAAGGGGACTAAACCCAACAAATTAAGACATATCTATGAATACCTACGTATTAGTTTCCACTGTCCGTTGTCACTATGAAACAAAAATCATGAATTACCGGTACCAGTAATTAATTATCAGTTGTTTTTTTTATTAATTCATGTCTTGTCTATGTCATTGAATGATTGTTCGATGTTTCAGCTTGACCCGATAATGGGAGTGGGAAAAATAACGTGTACACACTTTTTAACAGACAGACAGATAGATAAAAAGACAGACAGAGTGAGTTGATATAAGCTTTGTAAAAATAATGTATTAAACTTGTGCAAAAATAAGACCTGCACAGCTCTGGCAATAAAATTACCTCAAAGATAGATAAGCTCATGCACAAGCTTAGACACTTTATTAATATCAAAGAAACAGAAATGCAAACAATGGGTTCTCATGACCTCACTTTGCTACTGTTGACCTGGACAGGTAATTGATATTCTCTCCTAGTATGTTAAGTAAACTTAAAGAAACAAAATGAAGATAGAACGAACTTAACAACAAATACATCTCTAATTATGAAGACTCTCAACTAGTTAAACCACTTTGTTTTCTGTATACGACTGAAGAGTACAATATGTGACCAGCTTAGTGTATTGCTGGTGTGTATGGCTTTTGCTGTGTCTTAAGTTTAATTACTCGTTTAATGTGTGCTATTCTGTAAGCCACAACCGATATACACAGGCTAGCCATAAACGAACAAGGCCATCGGGACGATACAGGCCGAGGATTGTATTAATAAGTTGATGAATTCATATGAAATGAAGAAAGAAACATCTCTCTGTATTTTCTTAAAACTTCTTTAATAATACTTCTTCAACTTTCACATAAAATGACTTTACAATTCAATAACAACTTGACTTGATACTTCATAAATAAAACTTAAATACATGAAACTTCACTTAGTATAACTTCAACTTCAACTTATAAAACTTTAACTAATGGACCCGCTAATATCACAAAACTTGAACACGCCTTTACTAAGAGAAGACGCGATAACTAAGCGAGGACTAAGCGAGGATCATCGCTCTACAAGAACTACTATGCGAGGACCTCGTCTAACTGACTTTCCCCTATTTTATACCTTTCTTAATCGTACATTCCAGAATCCTGAAACCTTCTCCGATAATTATTTTTGTAACTCTCACCTTCTAGAAGCTGACGTGTGCTATTTTATTCCCTTAGCCTCTTTCTTTGATTGGATACCTAAAATTAAATTGTTTACGCTGGACACTTGCACTGGTTTGACCTCGAGCTTCAAGAAACTGGTCGAAATAGGTCACAGACTCAACTCGAGACAGCCATAACTGATATACTAAACACAGGCTAGCCATAAACAAACACAAAATGTATAGTGTAAACGAACAGTTATTACGGATTTAATAATAATTTTAAAAACATATCGAGGGGGTATGTATCTAAGCAGTTTCTTTGCGATCTATAGGGCAGATGATGTAAATGTCACCAGTTTACATCAACGGTTAATGAGCGTGTCACAGGACCAGCACTACAACCAATCGCTTACCCCATCTAATATCAGGTACCTTTTTACATATATACAATTAATTTAAAACAAGGTTACAAGGAGGACAGTTTGTGTGGAAACACAAACTCAAAATCGGTGTGGTTTTCAGTGTTTACCATTATGGTTCACTTTATGGTGTGAAGACTACTACTTCATTATTTTTGTTTTAAATTATGTTCCACTTATATGCATACTAAATAGTTATTTTTCTCTAAATAAAAGTAAACATTTTTTTGAAAATGTAGTAGTTAGCATAGCAGAAGTTATTTAACTTTAAAATAGAATTGTAAAAACAAAATATAACATTTTGACAAAAATTCTAAAATCGTTTGCATAAATGTGTTAAAAATAATGATAAATAGTCATCTTCCTTACTAAATAGCTTCCCCTGTTAGTTACTATTAATAGTGAATAGTTGTTAAAATGTGTAATTTTCTGAAGAAAAAAAACTGCTTGCATAGTTGATTTTAAAAATTAAATTTTCTCTATCAGAAAAAAAAAAGTAGCCGTTGCATCAGAATTTTGAAAGATCTCAAATATCATGATGTCGGATTTTAAAAATAACTTTTCTTGTTTACGAGATCTAACGGGACGGACGACGGACAGACGGACACAAAACTAATAGCGTCTTTTCTCCTTTTGGGGGCCGCTAAAAGCACTATCCGTTCTATAATATAGTTTGATTTTAACCTGAAAACAATAATAACATAGCTATCAATATTTGATTATAACGATATACTGTTTTAATAACATTATTTATTGCCGCATTTATAAATTTGTATTAATAGCTGCACTAGAATGAGAAAAAAAGTATAGTTATACACGGAAGCTAATCTAATGAATGGCACAATAAAGAAAAAAAAAGTATTGTATGAAGGCTTTATCTTACATTATGGCATACGATTTTAAATTCCAAGGTTTTGATTGTTAAGACTCAGACTATCCGTCCAGGCTTAGGTTTAAACGAATGTTACGATAACGTGGAGCAAAAATGGCGGAGGGGCTGTGACGTCGTACACCGTGGACAGAAATATCTTGTGACCTCCCCTACCAATAACCAATCCCTCCTCTTCGTATAATTATTGGAGGGAGGCAAGCCTGAGGTGTCTAATCTTGTAATGGGCAATAAGAATAAATGTGGGTGGGGTTAACGCATATCGATTTTCGAATTTAAATCAAAGATTATCGTTTTATTTTAGCTGTTAAACTTCGTGCTTATTTTATAACGCTATCTTTCTTTAGATTCTACGATTTTTGCCATTCAACTTATCAACTGACATCGTCTTCAAAGGAATTAATTTTGAGGTGTATTAGCTTGAATTTTTTTGCATAATACCGTAAAATATGACACTATTTTTTGGTTATTATATGCTTACCTTAAATGAAAACGTTTTGAGCTATTTTGTATAGGCTATGTTTATTTTTTTTTAAAGAAGATATTGACTGCTTTAAAAGTCTATTTCGTAACTGATTACCGAGTTTGTTTTTTTAATAGTCCACTGATACGCCGTCCTGTTAAGCTCGACAACACATTTTGCTTTTGGCATTTATTTAATACTAATCGATAGTACATCATACAAATTATATAATATGTGATTAGATAGTATATCCTGAAAATGTCCTGAAATTGCAAAATATACGTAAAAGTCCTGGAAATATAGGAAATTATTAAAATCTTTAAAAACAACTTACACGAATCTCCTGAAATATATAGACAAAAATTGTCATTTTAGGGTGTCATTCAATAAGGAAAATACAAATCCTACTCGCGATAAAAAAAAAACGGCATTATTCCGTAATTTTGGAGTCTGGTGAAAGAAGCTTGTCGTGCCTCAAACTAATGAAGAATTACTTTAGTTCAACAATTCTCGTAGATAGATTGAAACATTTAAGTACTGTTGCTACTGAGCGTGATCTATGTAGGAAATAGAATTTGTATGATACACTGTATGACTTAGCTCCACTCAAGGCTCATAAAGTTCGTGGGATAACTCTATCCGCAGAAATAAAAGATTGATCTTTCCTTTACTTTTTCTTCTCGTTCAAACTCAAAGAAGAGAAATATATATATAAATTTGATTTGGTACAAACACAAAGACCATATTTTTCTTAGTTAATAGTAATAATAATAATAATTTAAAAAATCTTTATTATCCATGAGGAAATGTGTTTTTCAACCGTGCATTACAAAAAAAAAAAGCAACACATAATTAGAGATAAAACAATTAGCGCACAATTGTACGTTCATACCCCAGTTTCTCTTTAACATTACATGCAAAATTTACAGCAGTAAGCTACGTTTACTTTCAATGATTTAATTGCGAAAGGAACAAAAGAATTTCTGTGTCTATTGCTTTTTGTGATCGGTGTCTTAGACATAAAAGAATGGACGGGCATGCCATTGAAAGCGGTTCTGAGGCAAAAAACAAAGAGGAATGGAGAAAGACGGTTGACAAATCTTGCATGGTGCCCCAACGGTCCAACAGACTAAGAGATAGGTCAAGGTCTTATGTTACTTTTGTGAGGGTAAAATGTTAAAATCATAAAAAAGGGGGTGTGTGTATTTCAATGCTCAAAATTTTTTATAGCCTTCTTGGTAGTGTTTGTCTTGAGTTCATGTCAAACCTCGGTTTGTTTGTTGACAAGGATCTTACTAGCACCACTTAGAATTTTATAGATTTTAATTTTTTTTTAACGTTCAGATTGCCATACCAGGCAGTGGTGTTGAAACTTAAAATACTGCAGATCTAAGCATGATAAAACATTGACAAGGCTTTTTAGCTAATAGGAAACGAAAATATTTTTTACAAAGCTTATATCAACTCACTCTGTCTGTCTGTCTGTTAGTTTGGTAAAATGTACACAATTATTAATTGTCAAAGACAAGAAATGAATCAATAAAAATAATATCTTATATATAAAGCACAATGTAAGGCGTATGTATGTATGAATGTATGTATGTATGCAATTTATGCTTGTATGCATGTATGCATATATGCATGCATGTATGTATGTATGTATGTATGTATTCAATTTATGCTTGTATGCATGTATGTATGTATGTATGCATGCATGTATGTATGTATGCATGCATGTATGTATGTATGTATGTATTCAATTTATGCTTGTATGCATGTATGCATGTATGTATGTATGCATGCATGTATGTATGTATGTCCCACATAGAAATCATCACCGTTTGACCAATCTTGATAAAACTTGGCATAAATGTTCCTTAGGTCATAGACCGTATTGTATCTTGAATGTCCTACTACAACCTACAGTAACTCTTTTTCTCCGAACTGACGATACCAGCGTTGATTCCACCAGAATGTGGTAAACAATTACGGAGAGAAAGAGTTAAAGCGCGAAACGTTGAGACAAATCGAGTAAACCCGTCCCCGCAGACGCCGGGTCATGTTCGGCTAGTATTAATTTAATAAAAATAAAAATAAAATGTCAAGTCTTTGCTAGACGGCTGAAAGGACTCTACGGCTGTGCGCCCTGAGATGAGCTCCTATTGAAAAATCAGAGCAGGAAGGATTAGTCCTCTCGTAGTGCTCTGGCAAGAAACTTAGCCGTCCGGCGTAGTGCCTCATAGCTACCATACAAGTCGAGTGACTGCACAGACAGGTCCCCCCTTAGCTCGCGGAGCTGGGGACACTGTTTCGATGCTCTCTCCACAGTGACGGCATCGGGAGTCAAAGTTCGTGCGGAACCGGGCAAAGTATGCCCCAATAGGACAGTGTTCCGTTCTGCACTGCCCAATAATTGACTGCTCTGACCTCATCAGTCGCCACCATGGATCGTCGCGATCTGGGTGACGCATGCGCTGCCAAACTCCTCGTGCTCTGTCGGATTCCTCCCAGGACTTTAACCACTTATCATGAATGAGTGCTCGGATTTGTGCCGTTGCTTGTAAGTACGTGCTTGGTGCTTCGAGGTGTGTGGCTGCCAAAGCACCCTCCCTTGCGAGGGCGTCTGCCGTTTCATTGCCCCTCACGCCGCAATGTGAAGGCGCCCACTGCATGAAAACGACAGCTCCAATAGCTAGGGCTGTGTGCCCTAGAATGTAAGACGGAAAGAAGCTTTTTTCTTTTTTACAAAATTTATATCAACCCACTCTGTTTATCTGTCTCGTAAAAAAAATTTGAATTCGTTATTTCTCCCACACCGAATGTCGTATGGATTATTTTGTTTAATATCGAAGAAGTTTAATAACATTATTGACAAATATTGCTGTAAATGCGGAGTTATTTCCTTTTATATAACCTTTATTTAAAAAAAAACATTTTTATATTTGTCTTGTTTCTTATTTATTATATACCAAATGTATCTATCTTTATATCTCTCTATCTACCTTTTGCAATCCCTCTTTTTATCTACCTTTTTATGTCCTAATCCCTCTTACTGAGCACATTTAGAGATTCTCTTTTTGTTTTTCTTTCTGTCTCTTTCTATCTCTTTTCTCTTTCTATATCTATCTCTTCTATCTATCTGTATCTTTCAGACAAGGAAAGTCAAAGACTTAGTAAAGTTTAAGTCATTGATTAACATGCATGAAATGCTTAGGACGCAATAGCTTATTTATTGAAGTAACGTCTGTAATATATAAGATAAGATAAGATCTCTCGCACTCTCTCGTTGTCTATTTCATTCTCCTTTTTTTTTTATCTCCCTCCTTAGTTCCACACACACCACAAACACACACACACAAGCATACACATACACACACACACACACATTCACGAAGGAAAAAGCATATTGTGACCCACATCCAAACAAAAAATTTTACTCTGGAGTCTTTCGAACGAACATCTTGAGGTATTAGGTGTCGGGTTTGTTGGAATAAGCAAAGACGGTACGCACAGGAATGTGAGGGCTTTGGGTGGAAGATGTTCTCATTGCATATCTGACTAGCCAAATATGACCCGTGGCCCTCGGGCCTTAGTTTGTGTATCACTGATCTAGCGCCATGTTCCATTACAAAGATAGCATTAAAAGTACGGTAGAAACGGGTCTACCCGATTTGTTAACTCTTTACCTCCGTAATTCTTTGTGCACCTAGAGACGGAATTCTTCATTTCCCTTATTACTATTTCACTAGCATAATATGATTAAGCGTCAATAGCTTTGTCGATTTTGATCAGAAAATATTTTATTTTGTACAGAACTAAAGGGGAATGCCTGCTCCTTCTATAGAACATAAAGTAAAGTTTTTAAAATTAAACATTAATTTAATTTAATGAGGTCAAATCAACGATGGTATCGTCGATTAGGAGAGAAAGAGTTAAAACGTTTCGTTCTTTCAATAGAGATAAATTGATGGTCTTTAATAATTTTTTTTTTAGTTTTAGGGCTTTCCGGTTGGGGGCGGGACATTAAACATACACGACGGTCTCCGCCGTGATCTAAGGAACATGCATGCCAAGTTTTATCAAGATTGGTCAAAGGGTTTGATTTCCATGCGGGACATACATTCATACATACATAAGCCTTTCTTTGTGCTTAAGATCGAAAGGATTTAGATCTAGATCTATTTTTAAGAATTACACTTTGCGGCATATACGTTTTTACTTTGACACATGAAAATACAAAGGAAGGTCCATTGATTTCATTTTTTAATTAAATTAACCTTCAAATTTGTGTTTCAAAAGCATTTTTTACATAAATTCGTTCCTGATATCTGCGAATTAGATTTCCTGACGAACAATCTATCATTAGACAATACCGTAATTATACACATCTTTCCATTCCTTGGTCTAAAATTCTAATTCAACTCTAAGATGATAGAACTTCTCTTCACAAAGATACTTTTATACTTTAACACATGAACATACTAATAATAACCAATTCATTTCATATTTGAATCAAATTAACTATCAAATTTATTTTTCTAAAGCATTTTTACATGAGTGCAACTCTATTCTTAATATCACGTGAATGTATTGTAGGTCAATTTTATCTCCATTCATAATATTTTTTTATATTCATGAATTCATGCATACGTTAAGACCCGCGGGCAGCGGGTAATATCTGTCTAGTCTTCTATACTATAAAGTAGAAATTAAGGCGTATGTATGTATGTATGTATGTATGTATGTATGTATGTATGTATGTATGTATGTATGTAATGTATGTATGTACGTATGTTTGTATGTTTGTATGTATGTATGTATGTATGTATGTATGTATGAAAGTATATATGTTACGAATAGAAATTAAATCCGTTTGACCAATCTTGATAAAACTTGGCAGCAATGTTCCTTGGGTACTAACTTAGACCGTAGTGTATGTATTGTAGCCCTAAAACAAACTTAAGACCCTCAAAAAAAAAGGTGATCAGCTCTATTAAAGCATTATAACTTCATCGATCTAGGTATGTTTACCATATTTACAAATCTTGTGTTCTAGCAGAGTCTATTCCAATCTTGTGTTCTAGCAGAGTCTATTCCAATCTTGTGTTCTAGCAGAGTCTATTCCAATCTTGTGTTCTGGCAGAGTCTATTCCAATCTTGTGTTCTAGAAGAGACTATTCCAATCTTATGTTATAGAAGAGTCTATTAAAATCTTTTTTTTTTAGCACATTCTATTTAAAACAAAGACAAAGCTTAGATCTAGTAATTTTACGTTTGAGAATTACCTATGGCGTCTTTGACAGATGTTAACAAAACATCGTGTTTAAAAGAACGCCAATCGTAGCCAGATTAATGCTCACACTTCCAATCAAGTCTCATATCAAAATGTTCATGTAATTAATGGAAATGAAAACAGTAAATCTTCTCTTTAAGTCGCGAAGATTAATGCGAAGAGGTGTAATCCCCGTGGAAATGATAAGGCGATATATTTACGACATAATATATTTTCAATCAAGTGCTATTATTAGTAATCTCTAAATTCTTAGTAATCTCTCAATGCTCCAGTAATCTCAAAAAGTCTCCAGGAAGTGTAACTTCGCAATCTCTATCTTTCGTGTTTCCTTACAACAAGAACTTGAGTCTGTTATGAACGGTCATACATTAATTTTTGCTTTAACTCCTTTTCTCCTAAGTGACGATATCGGCCTTGATTCCACCAGAATGTGGTAAATAATTACGGAGAGAAAGAGTTAATTCTATTTTATAAGCCTACTAGCTGATTTCCCGTGCTAGTCTGGGTTAAAATGGTGTATTTCTTCTTCTTCCTCGTTCTCATTTTAATGTTGTAGCGTTCAGATGAGTAGACCAATGAACTGCGCTGTGGTTTCCAGACAAGGGAGCTCTCCATATAGTTTTCTTTAAATTGGTTTGTTTTGGGTCTAGTGTCTTGTAAATATTGTAGATTTATGTGTTTTTTTCTCCCTTTATAACATGGTATTGTAACGACCACAACATCAGAGACACTTTGACTTGTTAACTCATTCTCTCGTATCCTCAATTAGGAGAGAAGGAGTTAATTCTATCAGCCCAAAAGATGTATTGTATTTCTCTCCTCACAAAGAGGGGAGCGAACTCGAACTTTGAGATACCCCCCCTCCCCCTCTCTTTCATTCTGACTTTCCTCTTGATCTAATACCTACAAAGCTTCGAAGAACAAAATAAACCCGTATAAAAATGATTTTTAATGCATCTATTTTAGCTCGTTGTAAAGTCAGACAACTAAACATTTGACTTCCTCCAGTCAGAATGAATGTGGTCAGGGGTTGGTTGTGGGCTGGGGGGGGGGGGAGGGTTGTGTGAACAAAAAAGTAATGTGATAATGTACACCATTTAGTGTATAAGGGCACTACACATTTCTAATCACCAAGTAGTGCGTCACAACCGTGCCGACATTTTGATTGGTAACTTTTTTTGCTAGTTTGAACATACACAATTAAAAACTTGAACAATTAAATTATTATTATTTTGTTGAAATGAAAGTGAAATATATTTTCATAAAGCAAATAACATTATCACATTAGTTTATCTCACATCGTCATCTGTTCTATTCCGTTTCGTTCTGGTTTCTCTTTATCATTGATATCATTATGTATCTTTGATATCATTATGTATCTTTGACATCATTATGTACCTTTGGTATCATTATAAATCATTGATATCATTATGTATCTTTGATATCATTATGTATCTTTGATATCATTATGTATCTTTGATATCATTATGTATCTTTGACATCATTATGTACCTTTGGTATCATTACAAATCATTGATATCATTATGTATCTTTGATATCATTATGTATCTTTGATATCGTTATGTATCTTTGGTATCATTATGTATCATTGATATCATAATAGACTTGATTGAAGTACTAAGTAAAATCATTAATATCATTATGTATCTTTGATATCATTATGTATCTTTGATATCATTATGTATCTTTGATATCATTATGTATCTTTGGTATCATCATTGATATCATAATAGACTTGATTGAAGTACTAAGTAAAATCATTAATATCATTATGTATCATTGATATCATTATTAGACTTGATTGAAGTTTAAAGTAAAATCATTAATATCATTATGTATCATGGATATCATCATTAGACTTGATTGAAGTTTAAAGTAAAATCATTAATATCATTATGTATCATGGATATCATCATTAGACTTGATTGAAGTTTAAAGTAAAATCATTCATATCATTATGTATCATGGATATCATTATTAGACTTGATTGGAAGTATAAAGTAAAACTACATGTCTCGTCTTAAGAACAGTAATATTCAAGTAAGAACAGTAACATTCAAGTAAGTAGTAATATTGAAGTAAGAGCAGTCATCCTAAAACATGAGAAATAATCTGACCAAAAAATCTCTCTTATTTTCTATTGTTTGCAGCCTATTTACTTAAACAACATTACGCTCAGTGGTCCTCACATCTTAGTCACACAATGCTCCTTCTTGTTCTTTATATCTTACTGTTACATCACTAGCAGGCAGCATTCAAAGAGTGAGATCCTCCCTACAATGATTCGTTATTGAGCTCATACTGGTTGATCTCCGACTCGAGAATACAGATGGCTGCGTTCACATTATCTTAATTATCTTTAGTTTGTAACACTTATATAAAACAATAGGATAATATTAAAGCCTACTTACGCAATGATAACTAGGCTACTAGATTTATGCCCAGAATGTATATAATTGTATAGAACCAAACGAGTTTTAAATGGTTTATTTCTACACTAAAATGCATTAGTACAGAGATAAAGAAAGCTAAAAATAAACAAGAAAAACAAAATAAACAAGGGTACAAAAGAAGCTTGTGTGGAAGCACAAACTCAAAATCGGCCCCTAAGTGGTCTACCTAGAGTCTTCACCATGATTCGAACACAGGACGTCTGGTTCCAAGTGCTTTACCACTCAGCCACAGCATCTCTATATATTCCTTTAGCGTACACTTATATCTTTAAAATAATAATTATTAACCTTACCAATACATTCAAAATTAATAACATGCTTCATGTAATAAAGAGAAACTAAACAAGATTTATTCTTCTTACAAAATTAGATAAATTGGCTACAAGAAAAAAATTCTTGACCTATTTTAGTTAGGTAGTGAGTAGGTCTTCTTGGACCAGACATTGCCCTCGCAAAATAAAAATTAATATCTCCATTGTCATTTGTCATACAAACTAGACATAGCTAGATCTAGACCTAGTTTTAGATCTAAATCTAGGTTCAAAATCTAAGTCTAAGTCTAGAACTAGATCTAAGCCTAGATCTAGAACTAGATCTAAGTCTAGATCTAGAAATAGATCTAAATCTAGTCTAGAATTAGATCTAAGTCTAGTCTAGAATTGGATCTAAGTCTAGATCTAAGTCTAAGTGTATATCTAATTCTAGATCTCGATCTAGAACTAGATATAGAATCTTGATATAGAATCTGCTATATCTAGACAAGAACTCGAATAAATTTACGCGTTTAATCTTAAAATTACTAGACCTAGGCCAATGTTATGATCATGAATAGTAGGCCTTTTGTTACCAGATAATGCCATTACTAATGGTGTAGGCTACTATGCTGTTCGTACCCGATTCATTTCTGAATGTTCGTTGTTTACGTAATAAATAAATCTGCACCCCTAAGCTGTGAGAAGATAAGTTATTGCCTTAATAATTAAAATTTTGTTCAAATTATTAATACGTTTATTATAAATATCTAGATCTAGGCTCTATTTAGGCTTCTTCAGACTGTCAAGTGTAGGCCCCTATAATGAGGATATGTCAAAACTGCCTGCTATAAAATAGTTCGTTATTTTTTAAACGTATAACTAAAACGAAGTTCGCATCAAAATTCTTTTATAAAAAATAGCATTTGAATCAGTATTCTATCCAATGAGTAAGTTAATAAATGGAAAATATATTTTATAATGAACTATTAACACTTTTACCATTGTGACCTTTGATGCTAATTTTTTGTACCAATGCTCGAGTCTATGAATGAAGCTTGAGTTATTAATGATGAAGCCCATGACCTCTTTAATAAAAGTTACCTCCCCTTGTTCATTGAAAAGTGGTGTAATTTTTTTGAAAAATCTGCTTGCACATATAATTTTAAAATGTAGATGGTTCACTTTCGGAAAAGAAAAAAGTAGCCGTTGCATCAGAACTTTGAATGAACTAAAATGTCATGATGTCTGATTTTCATTTTCTCTTCTAGTTTCTGAGATGTAAATGGGACGGACAGACGGACAAACAGGCCACACAAAACTAATAGCGTCTTTTCCCCTTTCGGGGGCCGCTAAACATGTTCCTCTTTTATACAGGTTCTAGAGCGGTTTTGTTTTTCTTAATAACTAATGGGTGCTAATTTTTTTTTTTTAAATGGACATTTAACTCGCTCCATTACTCCTTCCCTAACACCTCCCGAGAAAAAGTTCAGGTTAAGTGAATGTATAAATATACTATTAATATATTCTTATAATGGACTTATTATCTATGACTTTTCCAGTGCCAGCAACTTGTATTACATGTACTTTAAGTGTAAACTAATGACTCGAGGCTGAACAAGTATTAGACTTGTTACTGTTGGTAATAACTTAAATTCTAGCACAATTTCAACTTAACATCCTCATAAAGTTTTGTGTCTGTCTTTGTATTAGAGGTATACGTGTTTGTATTAGAAGTATACATGTTTGTACTAGAAGTATACATGTTTGTACTAGAGATATAAGTGTTTGTATTAGAGGTAAACCGTAATGGTGTTTGAACTACGTGTTTGTATTAGAGGTATACTTGTATTAGAAATATAAGTGTTTGTTCTAGAGGTATATGTGTTTGTATTAGAGGTATACGTGTTTGTATTAGAAGTATACATGTTTGTATTAGAAGAATACATGTTTGTACTAGAGATATAAGTGTTTGTATTATATGTATACCGTTTGGGTGTTTGTACTAGAGGTACACGAGTTTGTATTAGAGGTATACGTGTTTGTATTAGAGGTATCCTTGTTGTATTAGATGTGTACATGTTTGTACTAGAGGTATACCTGTTGTATTAGAGTCATAAGTTTTTGTCCTAGAGGTATATGTGTTTGTATTAGATATATACATGTTTGTACTAGAGATATAAGTGTTTGTATTAGATGTATACCGTATGGGTGTTTGTACTAGAGGTACATAAGTTTGTATTAGAGGTATACATGTTTATACTAGAGGTATACTTGTTTGCATCAGAGATATACTTGTTTGTCCTAGATGTATACATGTTTGTATTAGAGGTATACGTGTTTTTACTATAGATATGCGTGTTTGTTCTTGAGGTATACGTGTTTGTATTAGAGATATATGTGTTTGTACTAGAGTTATACCACAAAAATAATCTTTCTAATGTTTTGAGCATTTTAAAAAGTCCAAGAAGCAAGCTAAATGAACACCAGCGTACACTTGTGTCAGTGTATCTATTGCACTTCAGGCATTGCTTTCTCTCAATAGACAACCCGAGTGACTTTGACTACCCAAGTCTTCTTGTTGACAGTGGAAACTTATCACGCACTATTTTAAATAGATGAAGGTATTAATATGCACATACTTTAATAACCCAGTAGACCGTCTGTTATAAACATAAAGATAAGAGAGTCGAGAACCATGTCTGTATAGTATGGCTTTAATACACTGAATGACTACACAACACACATTTCGTGAACACATTCTCACGGACGAGTTACAAGCACATGTAAACATAAGAACGATAACCGATACAGAGTATAATTTTCATAACATTCACCCCCGGTTCAAATAATGCTAACTAGTATTATAAACAATAGAAGAATTAATTAAGTGCAGAATAATAATAGAGATTCAAGTAAACAAACAATGTAGAATAGCATGACATAATGTTACATGTTGATATAAGTAAGTGTAAATCAAATAGCTTAGATATAGCTGATCAAATATCTCATTAAACGCAAGTCAACAAAACCAAATGAAAGTAGTAAAATAAACAAATGTCATTTTGGAGACAAAACTGAATGTCAAAGTAAGAGTTCTAGTAAGCTGATGAGCTTTTACACTTTGTAGTTGGGCCTAGTTCTCCTTACTCTAAGATTGTATGTATGTGTAGTTTCATCTGCTTGAGTTTCGGACGGTCTGGCTATGTCTTCAGTGGTGCTGGTGGTTTCTTCAGACATGATAGAATCAGTAGGTTGATTCCTGGGAGGTAAGCTTTGGATGGGGCAGCCAATATCAAGGTCTGTTCTACTCTGATTCTCATTTTCTATAACTTTTTGTTCCTCCCTAGGGGCTAACATTCGTAATGAGACAGTTTCCTCTCGACCGGTTGGTGTTCGGATTACAGCGTACTGAGGGTTGCATGTTACCAAATCAACTTCCTCTGTTATGGGATCGTATTTAGATGATCTAACGTTCTTCTTCAGCAGGACAGGACCAGGACTGGTCAACCATGTTGGCAAGGATGTCCCGGAACCACTTCTTCGGTTGAACCCAAGAAATCGTTCATGTGGTGTCCTGTTAGTTGCAGTGCATAGTAATGACCGGATGGATTGCAGAGCATCATTTAGTACTAGTTCCCATTTAGCTATGTCCAATTCCTTAGAATGTAGAGCCAAGGTGATGGCTTTCCATAAAGTCCCGTTAAACTTCTCTATTTGTCCGTTTCCTCTCGGACTGTAAGGGGTCGTTCTACTGGTTGCAATTCCTCTCTCGTGGAGGAAATGCTGCACCTCTGTAGACATAAACGAAGTTCCCCTGTCAGTGTGGACGTACGCTGGAAATCCAAATATTGCGAATAAATCATTGAGACATTTAACAACCGTAGAGGAAGACATATCGGGACATGCAAATGCAAATGGGAATCTAGAGAATTCATCTATAATGGTAAGTAGATATCTATTTCTTGAAACAGTAGGGAGAGGTCCCTTGAAATCCATACTAATTCTCTCAAAAGGTTGAGTTGCTTTAATCAGTTCTCCGGTCGGCTGTCGAAAAAAACGGGGTTTTAGTTCTGCACAAGCTTGACATTGTTCTATTACAGTTCTGACGTCATCACAGGAAAATGGAAGATTTTGAGTCCTTACGTAGTGCAATAGTCGAGTAACGCCCGGGTGGCAAAGACTAGTGTGCAGCAATTTAAGGTCATTGCGAGTGATGGCAGATAGATAGTTTCTGGTAAGTGTATCAGCTACAGTGTTCTGCTTGCCAGGGCGATAGATGACGTCATAGTGGAAACACGAGAGTTCTAGTTTCCACCTCTGGATTTTTTCATTTTTAATTTTTCCTTTGTTTGACCTGTTATACATGAAAGAGACAGATCGCTGATCCGTAACAAGTGTGAACGCTTTACCAACTAAGAAATGTTTCCATTTTCTCAGCGACTCAACAATGGCATATGCTTCTTTCTCAACTGAAGAATGTTTTCTTTCACTTTTTGTTAATGAGCGAGAGAAGAAAGCAACGGGCCGGCCATCTTGGTTGAGGGTAGCCGCAATGGCTATATCAGAAGCATCCGTCTCAACGGTTAAAGGGCGATTCGGATCAATAGTATATACGGCGGCTTTTTCAAGCTCATTTTTCAAACTTTCAAATGTTCTTTTGACTTCTTCTGAGACAGGAAATTGTTGATTTCTTGTTAACAGGCTAATTTTTGTTGAGAAGCTAGGTATCCACTGTGAGTAGTAAGCCAGAAGACCCACTACTCGTTTCTGTTCATGCATGTTCACTGGTACGGGTAATTCCCTTAGAGCGCGAAATCTCTCAGGATCCGGCTTAAGTTGTCCTTTGGAAATCTCGTATCCTAACAGTCTCACTTTAGCAGTGCTAATTTCACTTTTTGTTTCATTAAGAGTGATTCCATACTTTTGAGCACTATCAAGAAATCGCTGTAGGTTTCGGTCGTGTGATTCAGAGTCCATACCGCAGATGGTCACATTGTCCACATAAGCAAAAGTGTCAGTGAGTCGTTCGTCTTCGATGATTTTGTCAATCGTACGCTGAAAACAGGCGACTCCATTCGTAACGCCAAACGGAATCCGACGGAATTGATACAGTTTCCCACATGCTTCGAAGGCTGTGAACGGCCTTTCCTCTTCTTTTATAGGAATCTGATGGTATGCACTTTTCAGGTCTAAAGTGCTATATACAGAGTATTGCGAAATCTTCTCTGCCAATTCGTCAATTCTGGGCATAGGGTAGGCGTCTAGTAGAGTGAACCGGTTTATGGTTTGGCTGTAGTCCACAACCATTCTTTTCTTATGTCTGTCACTTGTTGTGACTAGGACTTGTGCACGCCAGGGAGATTTTGATGGTTCAATAATTTCATCCTTTATTAGTTGTTGAATTTCCTTCTCTATAAACTTTCTATCTGGAACTGAGTATCTGCGAGACCTTGTAGCCACTGGCTGGGGTACAGTTTGGTGACAGATTACTAAATAGGCTAGGAGCCTCTACCTTCGCTGGCTGGAGAGTACTTAGGCATAATGATGGTTTCTGACCATCGAAAGGAATAAACAAGTTTTGGTGCAAACTTATAAAGTCAAGTCCAAGTATTACGTCAGAGCATAAATTGTCTAGTAGAGAAAGTCTAACTCCCTCGTATCGTTCATTTTTGAGACGTATGTTAGCGTAGATATGCCCTTGAGTGATCCGAGATAGATGGGTGGAAGCCATAAAGATTCTGTTGCCTGAGGAACATGTCTGCCATTTGTGCTTCTTAGCGATGTGCGTCGAAATATAGCTTTCACAGCTCCCAGTGTCTACTAGGGCTTTCAATGGCACGTTGTTGATGCAAATTGGTATTGTAGATTTGTTTAAATTCAAAGGCTGCACAGTAGCGATAGCCGAAACTGTTGAAGATCTAGATTTGCAAACTCTTTGAAAGTGACCCTTTTTGAAGCACTGATTGCATGTCACTTCCCTTGCAGGGCATTGAGATCGGGGATGCTTAACCCTGCCGCAAAAATAACACTTCCTAGCTAATGCATTTATTTCATGTGTGTGTGAATTGCTAGCACTTTGAGGAATCGTTACGTTTGGCAAGGGTGAGGCCGAAGAACTGGTGAGAGTAGTTGCCGCGCAATTAGTTTCCGGCTGTGATGATTCATACTGTAATGAGTGCTGATAAGCATGTTCTAGTAAGCGAGCCTCCTCGAAGGCGTCCTTTAAAGTCAAAACAGTCTTTTCGAGTAGACGTTTTCGAATGCTGTTGGACACTAGTCCATTGATAAACGAATCTCTAATAGCCTCTTCTCGGTGTTGTTCAGCAGTCACCGCTTTGAAGTTGCAATCTTTGGAAAGAATTCTTAATTTCTGCATGTAGGTGTCTATCGTTTGACCTTGCTCTTGTTTGCAAGTAGCTAACCTGTGCCTAGCAAACACCTCATTCTTTGGTTGAATGTAGATGCCATTTAGAGTCTGGATAGCTTCATCAAATGTCTCTTTATCAAGTATCATTTGATATACACCAGGAGAGAGATAGTTTATCAGTAGTTTCTTAGTATCAAGATTGTCTACTGATACTACCGATATAAAATTTTTAAACGTTTCATACCAGTGCTGCCAATGCTCTTCTGCTTGAGGTGCTGTGGGCTCGATGTCAAACTTCTCTGGGCGAAATATCCTATCCATTTCAAAATTCTAACAACTTCACAGTTTTGGATTCAGTGTATTAAATTGTTATAAACATAAAGATAAGAGAGTCGAGAACCATGTCTGTATAGTATGGCTTTAATACACTGAATGACTACACAACACACATTTCGTGAACACATTCTCACGGACGAGTTACAAGCACATGTAAACATAAGAACGATAACCGATACAGAGTATAATTTTCATAACACCGTCTCTCACAGTTAAGCGACATCATTTCTCCATCCCACGAGGAGACCAGGGCTTTAAGTATTGTTTGACTTTTACTCTTTGGCGTTCAATATAAAGTCGCCTACCATTATAGTCATTATAGTCCCATTTTTTCCCTAGCTACCAGTGCTTCTTCTTGTGTTTTAAACATAATAATCTCCACCTCTATTTCTACCAAAAATAATATTTTATAGAACACATTTAAATTTATATACTAGGCACCATAGGACATACCGAGAGTGCATGAGTTTAAAACTCTTATCGACAAATCCACCAAACAAGGTGTATCATCTTTTTATATTAAAGTATATGTACATTAATTAATGATTAATTATTGATTAAGCTCCAAGACACTCATGGGAGTGCGGCAAGGATGCATTCTATTATTTCTATACATCTATTTTTAGCTTATTTCTGGAGCATAATATGATGGAAACTCTAGAAGAATTATTGCTTGACCATAAATGGCCGGTCTATTTCCAATCTCAGGTTTGCAGATGATATAGACCTAATTGGAAAAAATGAAGACCAAGTAAAAACTCCTAATTCAAAACTAGATGCTACATCTACAGCAGTTGGCATGGGAATCAATGCAGAAAATAGCAAAATACTAGTCTGTGGTGGAGATTTATGAATTGTGGCATACAGTTGAATGGAAAAACAATAGAAGAAGTTGACACATTTATATATCTTGGGTAAAAAATAACAAGATAGAGAGATAAAAACACGCTTAAGCTTGGCAGCCACTTCCATGAGCAAACTGTGGAAAATCTGCAAGAGTAACATCAGCTTCCCATTCAAATTAAAACTGTATTTCTTGCTAGCGGTCTCCTTACTACCATATGATTGTGAACATTGGACACTGAACGCTGAGGCTGAAAGAAGAATTCAAGCCTTTGAGAGTAAATGCTACAACACTCTGGCAGGGAGAAGGAGGAACACCTCAATACTGTGGTGAGACGAAAGCTGAGCTGGTTTGGTCATATTGCAAGACATAACTCACTATCAAAAGTCATTCTCCAAGAAACAGAGAAGGAGCACGAAGAAATGGTCGACCAAAGAAAAGCTGGCTGGACAACGTACAAGATTTGACCGGCTTCTCTCTTGATATCTTGCTAAGAACAGCAGCGGACCGGCAAAAGTAGAGAGATTTGGTTCCGCGAATAGTCACAGCACTTCTACGAGCAATGTCAAAAGACCAGTCGATGTCCTCTGGAATTTCATTAAAAACTATCTTTAAAAAAATTATAGAAAATCATATACTGACTACAGTCCAACAGAGCTCAAGGAAAAAGTGAACTGTTTTCTACAAACCAATTATCCTAGCAATCAGTGGATCAGAGTTAACACGGAAGGCCACCACAAATGGAGAAGCTGGAATACTCATCGATGGCCATGGATGGCCAGATGGAGAAAAACTAGAAAAATCCATTGCAACTGGAGTGAGAGAGCCCTCTGACAGCCACAGAGCAGAAAGGAAAGCACTAGCACTAGCTGCTACCATGCTAGCAAATCATCCAAGTTCCCCACACAGTCAGATTATCTTTCAAACCGATGCGAAAACAACCTCCAAAGCTTGCAAAACTTTCCTCTTATATTAAAAACCTCAGAACAGCACTTACATAGCTCAACAACAACAGCAAAAAAAACTGTTATTCAATGGATCCCAGCTCATATAGAACTAGAAGGAAATGAGAAGGCTGACACACTCGCCAAGAGTGGGAGAACTAATTCACAAATAAACTCTGCACTCTATCCAGAAGAATTGAAGAAATTAATCGTAAATAAAATAAATGAGACATTGACGAGCTCTCATCCGAATCACAAGAAAGATGACGCTTACTATAACCTATCCCGACAAGATCAACGTCTAATCTTTCGACTCAGGACTGGACACAACAGAATGCGACAACACATGTACCGGAAGCTCAAAGAAAATGCCCACCATGTCCTCCAAAACTGCTCTCTTTACCAAGAGGTCCGTACAAGACACTGGCCCCCAAACACCCCAATAGAAAGATAACTATATGGAGAGCTCCCTGATTTGGAAACCACTGCGTAGTTCATCTCATGTATTGGTCTAGTCATCGGAACGCTCCAACATGAAAAATGAGAACGAAGAAGAAGAATACACCATCTAAAACACATCAAACAAAATAAATAAATGCTGGTTTAATAATAGATTTAAGAAGCTTGGTAAACAACATATATAGAAAATTTAAAGAACCTAAGGCAGAAAGAGTTTTTAAAAGTATATTAAAATTAAACTTTCAACCCAAAAGTAAGGAGACACCAGCAGAGTGAATATATAAACAATTTAATATCTAAGGATAACAACAGAAACATATGGCCATACATTAAGGCTGAGAAAATGGAAACAACAGGCATAGCACCATTAAACAGAGAAGATAACAGATAATGATAATGAAACTAAAGCAAACATCCTAATCAAATACTTTGCATCAGCATTCTCAGCCCCAGGAGACAAAGACATAATACTTAATTTGAACCAAGTAGACAACATAGGAGATATAGAAGCACAAGAAAAGGGAATCCAAAAACTATTAGCGAACATCAAACCGAATAAAGCGTCTGGACCTGATGGTATTCCAGCTAGATTACTCAAATAAGGTAATGTAACCACATCCTCTGTACTCTCTAGTCGTAGGTCTTCGATGTTTATCACCCACACACCATGTGCGTGGGATCTCTGCCGCATCAGTCTTTATAATATTTCAAACTATAAATTCACATGTAGCATAAAATAAAGCAATATTGAATTTCAACAAGAGTTGCGTTCATTTTTACATTATTTTTGTTATTCTTTGAAATAAGAGACAGTATTGTTAGAATCCTCATATCAACTAGACATCATTAATCTAAGGGAAATAATCCCGTAATTATTATTGAATTCTGGGCTTACTTCCTTTATTATTATTTTTAAACAATCTATTTTCTCTCTAAAATTGGCGGATGATGATTGATATTTTAAACAAATCGACTTAGAACTTATTCATTTAGGAAAATAAGAGTGTCACTAAGCGAATTAATTTGTGTGCGAAATTTATCGTTTAAAAATTGTTTAACATTTTATTGCAACGTCATCTAATTTTTTTTTTAATTACATAAAATTTGTTTTATGTAATAATTTTATGGAGGCGCGATGGCTGAGCGGTAAAGCGCTTAGTTTCTGAACAGAGTTCACGAGTTCGAATCCTGGTGAAGACTTGAATTTTTAATTCCGAGATCTTTTGGCGTCTCTGAGTCCACCCAGCTCTAATAGGTACCTGAGTTTAGTTTGGTAAAGTAAAGGTGGTTGTGTTGGCCACATGACACCCTTGTTAACCGTGGGCCACAGACACAGATGACCTTCACATCATCTGCCCTATAGATTGCAAGGTCTAAAAGGGGAACTTTTTTACTTTAATTGTTTTATGCAGAAACATTTGTGTTTGAGTTAAAGAGACTTCCTTGCAAAAGAACACAAGAGACACTGACCTATATTTTTTACTTTGATTTAGACCAATGTTTCCCAAACGTTTTCCTTAACGGAACACTTCGCACAATTCGGAGTATTTAGCGGAACACTTTGCTTATTTTTTAGAGGGATTAATTCACGTGATGGCTTGCTAGTTATATATTCTGCAGTAGTTCGTGGAACACTTATTCAAGCCTTGACGAGCACAAGGGCTCTGCGGAACACAGTTTGGAAACATTGATTTACAATGAGTTTCACTGCTGTATTTATTTCAAAAATTGATTAACGATGGTTAGATTGTGTATTACGAGTGTTTCAATCTACTATAACTAGAAGCATACTGTAAGCGAGCTTGTAGGCAGGGGAGATAAGCTAGGCATTTAGTTACGGGGACGTTTTTTAAAACATGGATAACATCCCCTGTAGCCACAATAAAAGAAGAATGATTCACCTTTCCCTTTTAAATCAAGGCATAATAAATAGCACTAGACTGCATTCAACTCAGGTCACTTGTAGCTTACTATTTACTCTCTTTCTGGCAGGCGAAAAAAAATTGCGAACTTTGTAATTAAAAACAACAATTTCTTGACAGCCCCACGCAATGAGGCGAGACGATATCAAAGGATTATCTTTAGACAAAATAAAACAAAATATTTGAAACAAGCTTTAATCTATTACCATTCACATTTAATTGCCTCGAGATTCACAAAAGAATATGTTCACGAATACATTCACACTAATCCACAAACTCTTAAGCATATATATGTATATATTGTTGGGTTGGGGTTCACCCCCCCCCCCCCTCGAAATGAAAATCCCCTCCCCCCCCCCCCCCCCCCCCGCAGGGGAGTGTCGGAGTTCAGTGACTGATCTTTTGCTTTAATTTTGTTTATTTTAGGTGAAATTTTAATACTAAACCGTCACTTGCCCTAGCACAGCCAAGGGAGTTTTAAGTTTAAAAAAACCCAACCAGGGGATTTTGAGTTGAAAACCCCATATAATAACGACATCACATCACACGTTGTGTGCGATTACCTAGAGGCCAAGGAGACGAAGTTATTTTTTCGACGATAATGATCCAAATAAGGTTAAGCATGTCGACTCTGAAAGTGTAGTATATGTGAATGTAGAAGAAGATGCATTCTGAACTGTATTACTTGTGATGATACATTAGGGGATACTATCAACAAGAGTGTGAATGAGATTTCGCTTCTTCGGAGCAAATTACACATCAAATACAAGGAGTCTAAAGACCTGAAAGGCTTCTTCATTGTGAGTCACTCTTACGGAGCCCATAAACATGTTAGTTTGGGGAAATGCTTGGAAAAGGTGCAACTCTCCGAGTGTGAGGTTGGCTGTCATTTCAGCTACATGACTCCTACCTGTCCTGGAAGTAGTGGGGCAATCGTGTATCTCCTAGGATACAGTGGAGCAGCTGGCTGGTCAACACAGCCGGTTCACAGCGGAACCCTGGGGGGAGTTAATACTAGTGGGGTAAGCTACGTGAGATGAAATAAAAGTAATACTAGAGAAAGATCCTTATTTAGATTTTACAATATCTGATTCAAATCATACAAAGCTTATCTACACCTCAATGAGTGACGTATGATCAAATCAATGACCAATATCTTTTCCATTGCTGAGCTATGCAGTGTCTAAATAACCATTTCAGTTGAGTATACTCAGGGATACAGTTATACCGTAATAAAAGAAATATTAGTGAATCAAGAAAGTTTGAATGTGTTCTAGTCACAATAATTGCGCAAGAAT
Source organism: Biomphalaria pfeifferi (assembly GCA_030265305.1). NCBI lineage: Eukaryota > Metazoa > Mollusca > Gastropoda > Planorbidae > Biomphalaria > Biomphalaria pfeifferi. The sequence continues at coordinate 5,259,758 of JASAOG010000012.1, forward strand.
ACCATACAGTATTATACACACATATACTATATATATATATAAATGTTGATTAGTATTAAATGTATTTAAACCATTTCATTATACAAACAAAATTTGTATATTTTGTTTTACGAAATTAGTTTGTATGTTTATTTGTTATAACCATTTAGAATGACTCTATTGTATCCTACATATTACTTTTGTGTCTGATTTTAAAGTGTTTTTGTCCAGAAAAATAAATTTTTTATATTTAGCGTGCTCGGTAGATATCTTTATATAGAAACTTAGTAAGACTTTAGATTTAGGCGTAGATTGTCGTGCTCTGCTCTATGCAATGAATAGCAAGTTGTCTCAACTTCCTCCCGGTTAGTATCCAGGCTGATAGTTACAAAGCTGATATCTGTATGTTTGTCTGTTTGCCTGTTTGTCTGGTAAAAAGTTTGTAATTATTTCTCCTACACCTAATCTCGGATCAAGTTAAAATTTTCGCACAATTATTTCTTTTACCTGACAACACAAGAATCACTTTAAAAAAAACAGTTAATTAATTAACTATTGGTAATTAAATATTTTGTTTGGTATCTTGAAAAAGGGAAAGAAATCGTACTTGATATGTGGTATAAGTTGAATTAGTCCCCTTAAGGATAAGTGATAGGATCATATGACAATGAGCTAGACATAAACAATTGGTAAAAATATTTCTAATCGCACAGATGTCCAGGTCAGTAGTAGGTGTGATTAAATTACTGATCCTAACTAATTGATACAAATTAAAATTGACTAGTCGACCGGCAGCGTAGCATACACCGCTATTTTGCAGGGCCGGTCTTAGGCTACTGCAACCTATGCGACCGAAGGATCCGCACTTTCATGGGACCCGCGCAAACTCAAGGTGTATAAATTATTAAATTAAACCATTTTATAACTTAAAACAGATTTCCCGCGGACTCCTGTCGATTTACCAGGAGCTCCTGGAAATCTCCCGAAATTGCAAAATATACGAAAAAGTCCTCAAAATATAGGAAATATATAGTGTTACGTATCTAGGCATTGTTACCTAGATACTATTTTTTCTCTTGACCTGTAGGTTGTCTGCCCCTTGTGTAATAAGTTTTTTTTTTTATTTTTCACGGTGAGTCAAGCCACACAGACAGTGACCGGTCCTTGACCTATGTGTGTACCTCTGGTTGAAAGGAGGGTGTTTTTTTTTTCTTTTCTTCTGTCTCTTTGAAGAGCGTTCTAGAACTGGGTGTTGATGACTTACTGTTCTAGAAATTACTAGATATCGACGCGCGGTAGATTATATAAAGACCGCTCGCGTAACGTTGACGGACAGACATACGGAGACAGCCGTGAGACAGAATAGCGGAGACATTGCGTGACCCGTGCGTGGTATACCAATCGATCGTGTAAGTTAAGATTTTTTCTTTTTCAAGGCCTTGCTTGTATTTGTAATTATATTTTCAAACTCTTGTATTGTAATATTTTTACAAGCCATTTTTGTAAAAGGGTTTTGGTCAACCCTTCCATTTTGTATTGAGTTATATTATGATTAAACATTAAGTTGATATTTTACCTTCCGATTTCTTGTGTCATTTTTTTTGTTATTCATTGTAAGTCTCTGATTAAATTCAGACTTAAGATAAGTGACACAACTACCTTTTTCTATTGTCACGTTCCCCTAGACAAGCCATTTAAAAGTAGAATTCAATTTGTAATACGTGACAATAGAAAAAAAATTGTCATTTTGGGGTGCCATTCAATATGGAAAACACCAAACTTACGCGCGGCATTATGCATCAGCCGTAATTGTGTAATCAGGTGAAAGAAGCTTCTCGAGCCTAAAACTAATGAAGAATTATATGAGGTCAACAATTCAAGATAGATCAAAACATTTGGTAATTCTTGCTATTGAGCGGGATCTATGTAGGAAACAGAATTATTACGAAATGCGGTATGACTTTGCTACACGCAAGGCTTGTAAAGTAATTCTGTACGTAGTAAAGAATGAATTAAATGCATTGACGAATTTATTTTCTAATACAAACTCTTAAATTTCACTTATTATCCACTTCCCTACCCAAACTTGGCCCCGCGAAATTCGTTTTGCTTAGGGCCCCACAATGGTTAAGTCCGGCCCTGCTTTTAAATATATATATACATATATATATATATATATATACATAGATTAGTTCGTAGTCCAAACCTCCCGCAGAACAAAGGGGGATGGGAGCGGGCAGTGTTTGATAAATTTAAACGACAGTCCATCGCGCAGCCAGTCATCTGTAGTGTGAATACTACTCTAGTTTTCTCGTGGACTATCCGCAGAAATAAGAGAGTGATCTTTCCTTTACTCCTTACTACTCGTTTAAACTGTTGAGGAAAAAAAAGGATTGTATATATATATATAGATATTTTTTTCTGGTTTTTAAATTATCATTATACGTATGTCGCTGTGTTATATGGGGTTGGAAAGTCTAACGTTATTACAAAGCTTATATCAACTTACTCTGTCTGTCTGTCTGTCTGGTAAAAGTTTGTACACGATATTATTATTCTCGGATTAAGTTAAATTTTGCACAATTATTTTTTTTTTATCTAACAAATCATAAATCAATTAAAAAATAATCGATTAGTCAATTAATTAGTGGTTATTCATTAGTTTTCTTCATACCAAAAAAGGAAATTAATCCTTCAGTATTAATACTTATTGATAAACATTCGGGGTTTAGCCATCACAGATAATGGTACACGTTATTTTACCACACCCATTCCTAAATAAAGTTGAGACTTTACACAAATTATTTATTGTACCAAAAAAAAACATGAATCAATTAAAATATTGACCAATTAGTCAATTATTTATTGGAAGTTATTGCTTTTGTTTGTTATCGCAAAAGGGAAATAAATCCTAAATTGCAAAAAATTTGGTTGTAAATGTCAATTTATTTTTATTTTGCTTGTTTGTATTTTGCTTTTTTGTATTTTGTTTGTTTGTATTTTGTTTGTTTGTATTTTGTTTGTTTGTATTTTGCTTGTTTGTATTTTGCTTGTTTGTATTTTAGTTGTTTTGTATTTGCTTGTTTGTATTTTGCTTGTTTGTATTTTGCTTGTTTGTATTTTAGTTATTTTGTATTTTGCATGGTTGTCTTTTGCTTGTTTGTATTTTAGTTGTTTGTATTTTGCTTGTTTGTATTTGGCTTGTTTGTATTTTGCTTGTTTGTATTTTGCTTGTTTGTATTTTGCTTGTTTGTATTTTGCTTGTTTGTATTTTGCTTGTTTGTATTTTGCTTGTTTGTATTTTAGTTATTTTGTATTTTGCTTGTTTGTATTTTAGTTGTTTGTATTTTGCTTGTTTGTATTTTAGTTGTTTTGTATTTTGCTTGTTTGTATTTTGCTTGTTTGTATTTTGCTTGTTTGTATTTTGCTTGTATTTTAGTTGTTTTGTATTTTGCTTGTTTGTATTTTGCTTGTTCTCTTGATGACCCCCATTTCAATGTTGTGTTCGGAGAATGGGATTCACTTATTAAAAGTCAGGTTCTATTCCTGTCACGTTCCCCCAGGTAATACTACGGTTTGCTGACTTTTTCACTACTTGGGCTAAAGTTTTGAAAAAAGCTCTCAGTCAATTAAATGTCAGCTGAACCAGGAAATCTTATTGCGCCTTATTCATAGATAAAATATATGTTAAGTCTATGGCCGTATTATTATGTCAGCCATATTTGACTGTGCGCTTTGCTGACTTCATATGATCTTGTACACGGTTGACTGATTTGTAGTGACAAGCCTGACATGTCACGTTTCTAAATAAACCTAAGTTAATATTGGCTCAATATTGTGAAGAGATGAAAGCTGAGCTGGTTTGGTCACATTGTAAGACATGACTCACTCTCTAACTCTAAAGTCATCATCTATTGTACAGTAAAGGGAGAACGAAAAAAGGGTCGTCCAAAGAAAATCTGGCTGGACAATGTAAAGAATGGACCGGCCTCTCTCTTGATATCCTGCTAACAACATCTGCTGACTGGGAAGAGTTTTGGTTACGCAAACTGTCACAGCACCTCTACGACAAAAGCTTAGGGACAGACGAGATGAGAGTGTATTGGTTGTGACTTAAACTATGACCTCAAGTTAAAAGTATGACTTTAGCCGTGACTTTGGGACTTACTATGACTTTAAATGTGAGTTGGACTGTGATTATGACTGTGTCTTGACTGTGACTGACCTAATAACTGCTACCTTGACTGTGATTGATTTTGACTGCGGCTTTGCCTTTGACACCAAGTGGGATTATGTGACTTTGACTTGAAATTGAACCTTGACATTTACTATGCCACTGATTGCGACTCGGACTGTGACAGCTACTTTGTCTTTGCTGTAGCTTTGAATGTGACTTTGACTTTTTGTTTTGTAAGTGCAAGACGTTACAGAATAGGTTATACACATTTTATAACCCCTTCATGAACTAGACATACTTGATTTAAACCCAGCAACGAACTGTTATAGACATTTTTTGTCGTCCAGCCATCTCTTGCCCTCATATAGGCATTTCAGACTAAGCCTAAACTTGACATGTGAATTTCATTAATTAATTTCATAAATATTACAATCATCCAGTAAATTCGAAAATGCAGAGTCAAAAATGTTAGACAGAAGTAAATTTTTAGATCAGCGGTTTTCAACCTTTCTAGTTTCGCAACCCCCTAATATAATTTCCCACTAGGCGGCGACAACCAACAGTCAACTTTTGTTTGTTTAAAGATAAATAAATTTATGCTCATTATTAAATTAATTTGGGTTATTATTCAGACTTGCATTTATTTACTTTTCTATTGCCTATTCACAAATATACATGTTGCATACTTGAGTGACAATCGGACAAATATGGTGAAGTTTGGAGAGCAGTCTTTGTTACAGAAATTGTGTTTCGACAAACACGCCAATGGTAGCGCGAAGTTTGAGATTGTTACTGTTCCACCAGATCAGGAATTCAGCACCACAACGAAAGTCATCTTCTGGATCACGTCTGCTTCTAAATGTGGAGTTGATAACTAACAAGCTGGAAAGATTTTGTTCTTGGAAATGGGAAGAAGACGAAACGCCATCTCAAACAGAACCAGATGTTAACTAGTTTAACCCTTTAAGTGCTGAGCTATTTAACAATGAGTGCATACAAAATGGAGTTACAATTCTAATGTTTGGAGGCTAAACTGCCACACGCGCCTCAAGGGTTAAATACCAAATACTCACAAATCTGCTTATTACAGAACGTTCGAATGGACAAAAAAACAACTTATCTTATCTTATATAATACAATAACTTCAAAATGAAGATGATTACGTCCTACGCGTCGTGCATTTAGTCATGCATATTAACCAATGACTTAAATTCTACCAAGTCCTTGGTTTTCCTGGCTAGCTCAGGCAACCCATTCCATGCTCTAATAGCACTAGGGAAGAAGGAGTATCTGTACAAATTTGTCCTAACATATGGGACGAGGAATGTGCCTTTATCTTTGTGTCTTTCAGAGTATTTTATTAAATTTTGTTTTTGTATTTGAAGATTATGGTTCAGTGTTTTATGTATAATTGCTACTTTGCTTTTGAGTCTTCTGTCCTGAAGGCTTTCTAAATGTAGTGATTTTACTAATGGTGTTACTCTAGTCAAATGTGAATATTCGTTTGTTATGAATTTCACTGCTCTATTTTGTGTCTGTTCCAGTTTCTTAATGTTTTCTTGAGTTGAGGGGTCCCAAACGGAGGATGCATATTCTATTATTGGCAACTTCCAGTGATGAATAGACAAAATCCAATTTTCGGGGTATTTGGGGTCCCTAGCAATGTGATATTCAACCCCCAAATGGGGTCGCGATCCACAGGTTGAATACCCCTGTTTTAGATTATTCTAATTTACTGTTCTTCTCCACTCCATTTATTTTTTTTTTAAATTTTTACGAATGTTTTTTTCTTGAGGATTTGAATAAGAGATCGTCCATTTACAAAACAATTAGATCAATTATACTCATTATAAGACATCAGTTAGGCCAGGTTCACATCGAACTTCACATTCACTTTCATCTTTCCTTTGGCATGCTGAGGCACCACACAAGTTGTCAACCTTTTTTCTCCATTTTTCTATGTCATTTGTCTTTGATAGAATTTCATTCTGAAGTTCTTTCTGAAAATATTGAAACCTGCCTTTTTACCTGCCTGGGTGGACCACTTCGGGCGACGATTTTGAGTTTGTGTTTCCACACAAACTGTCTTTGTAACCTTTTTTTTTTTTTTTAATTTTGTGATTTTTATGCAATATCCATAAAATATATACATCGGGCGGCCGCGGAAAAACAAGCGGAGTTTTTTTAAAAAATGCTGAAAGTTTTTTTTATTAAATATTTTTTGGAAACCTGCGATATAGCTATTCCGCAAAAGTCAAGAACTACTGAATTGTCATTTTTATTGTGTGTACGAAGACTCGTAGGCATAGAGCCCATTGATTTTTCTAAAACTTTCAGGGCCTGCGGGAGTCTGATTGGTTCCATCTCTATTTAGTCTCATGATGCCACTGTAGGGAAAAATTGAAATAAAAAGGTCAGATATTTCAAATTGTAAAGTAATTATTAATTTGTATTATTTTTTATGGTTACGTTTTCATTCAAATTCTCGATTTCTTCCACTATCTCTTTTTTTTTTCTTATTTAGTTTTTTTGGTCTATTTGTTCCCAGTTCTCTTTCTCTCTCTTTCTCTTTGGTTCTCTAATTCCTCTTTCATTCTCTTATTCTGTTTTATTTCACGTTTTTTGTTGTCTTTCTTTCTTTCTCTCTCTCTCTATCTCGCTCTCTCTCTCTCTCTCTCACCATATCTCTCTTCAATCTCTATTTATTGCTCACAACCCCTGTTCAAATTTTAGCTCAGTCGTTTTCTTTCTGTTCTTCTCTTATCATCTAGTTCTTCCTTATACTTTCTCTCTCGATGCCCCAATAACATTAATTGGATGAACAAAGCTAGCATATTAAATGCCCCATGTCATGGCACATTTATTCAAGTAGAATGATTTCGTAATTATAAAATATCACTGACACATATAACTTACAACTTGTTCCAGTCACTGTAGAAAATGTACTTGGATGTCACTGTAATGCCGAAGAAATGAGAGCCAAAGTCCGTGTAGAGAACTTTACGGTTGCTACCGTCAGTGTTCATCACTTCAATGGTCTGTGTACCACCGTCACAGAAGTACAGCAAGCCAGCTACAATGTAGATACAAGATATGGCATTAGAGCTTAATTGTTGCATCTGGCTTTAAAATTGTCTCTACACTTTATATACATATATATATATATATATATATATATATATATATATATATTTATACAAATTTATTAAACATCTTTTTTAAAAATAATATCTAAAAAAAAACATGTAAAAAATGTCGCTCTATATCAAATTTATTGTTCTGAGATATTATTATAAATGGAGTCTCTAATGTAACCAGTGACATAATACGAGCATATAGAGCCTTTATATTATGTGGTATTAGTTAATCATTTTCTTTATTAATCTCTAATCATTTTCAAACGAAATTAAAAATTGTAGTGCAGTTTTTAGCCCTACAGAATGAATTTTTGTCCAAGCCATTTCGCTGGTAGCGCACACTAAATATATTTAGCTCCGTCTCCGTGGGAAGCGTGGTCGAGAGGCTAAGTGCGCTTGACTAGAGGTTCGACGCCCGACTCGGGCAGAGTTGCGTTTACTGAGCACCTAAAGGCAGCACGGAAAACTAACTCCTAGATACCCCCCTCTCCCCCTACCCACTGGTCCACAAATGAGATTGGACCAAAGCGCTCTGAGCATGCTTGAAAGTAGCGCTATATAAAAGCTATAATAATAATTGATCTTTCAATTTCTTAGAGCGCCCCTGAGTATCTGATTTTACTTGGGGAAAGTAAAGGAGGTTGGTTGTTGTGTTGGCCATCTCGTTAACCGTTGGCCAGACCATAACATCATCTGACCTATTAGACCGCGAGGTCTTAAAGGGGAACTTTACTTTATTGATCTTTCAATTTGACAGACATTTTTAATTTTCATTCAAAATCACTCGTTTTTCAAGCTTTGTTTTAATTTTACTCTCACAAGTCTCCATATCGTTTCCCTTTCTTTTTCTATTTGTGTATGCTTTAAACAATAAGAAATATAAATTAATTTACCAGCCACGTCCAGCGCTATACCATTGGGATATTTTAATCCGGTGCTGGTAATCGTTTGTCTGTTGGTGCCATCATAGTCGGCTTTTTCTATTTTAGGTGTCACTCCCCAGTCTGTCCAATACACGACACTACAAATAAATAATATTTTTTTTAAAGTCAATTCCACCTTTAAGAAGCTGAATCTTAGTCTATAACTTTTGTCATTCTATTGATTGCCTGTACTGCGTCATTATTGCAAGGAGTCTCTCCAGTCAGTTTTGGACAATCACGTTTTTGCTATTAAAAGTACAGCTAATGATTTCAACACTAGACGGTGTGGAATTATTGATTAATTCTGTTTATTCCACAGACCTATATATATATTACACAAAGACTGAAAAACGGAAACCAATTCTTATCCGATAATGATCAGATCACCACAGACCTATATATATATATAAGATAAGATAAGATATATTTATATATATATATATACAGAGAGAGAGAGAGAGATGTACGTAAATCTTTTTCAAATTGTAAGGGAAGTCGCCCGATATCTAGGAAAATCAATCTTTTCTGTAATGATCTTTAGTTTTCAAAGTTTACAAATAATGCAATACCATTTTGCGGATTTGTTAATAGAATGGGCTATTAATCATATAACTATATATTCATGCAAATATGTGAAACAAAGCCATTTCCTGTTAGTTTCCATTGAGATAATATTTCAAAAATCCTAGATCGAAATATCTCACGTCTGTTGATTTTAATCATTTTATGTACATTTAAATAGATTGATTACCTAAATCTCTCTACATTATGTTTCTAAAAATTGCAAAATAATAATTATAAGGCTAATGTACATATATTTTCGATGTTCACTTACTAGATCTAGATATAAACATTAAATTATATGTTACATAGGTAAGGGTTGAAAAAAACAACTTCACTTTTTATAACTACTTTACAAAACAACGCTTTGTTTCAACTTTTAAAAAAAAATTTCACGACATTTTTTTGTAGTGAAGTCCAGTCTAGATATAATACATATAGGTCTCTGGTTTATTCAGTCCATTTTACTGAAGAGAAATACACCTTTTAGTCAAGTGCGTTAATTCCGACTGAATCATTGAGTTCAAAATAAAAAAGACAGCCAAATTTAATTTTTTAAGATAATTATATTTTCAAATATTATAACGGTCCAACCAAAGTTGTCACATTTGTGGCCAATTATAACGAGTTATTTTTTTCCCTTAGGCTAAACATAATATGTTAAATCTCTATGAAAATCGATTTTCGAAATAACCGCCCACGGACTCTCAAACCTTTTGATCCCTAAACCCATGAAAGGTTGGCAAGCTAATAGGAAGGATTTTACACAAATGTACAGAAAACTGCAAATAAATAAATAAAATATTAAATTAGCCTATAAAAATGTACATTTGATAAAATCTGATCAGGCTAAAAATAACAAAGGAATTTAGCAGCTTTGTATTCAGGAGTAAAATAAGCAGTTGGCAGCATTGACCTTTTTTTTTAATGTAGTGTCCTTGACATTGTTTAGGAGATCATTTAAATCTCCGATAGCAATGATGATTCCATTGTTATGGTTCCTCAATGTTTGTTTGTTTGTTGTAAAATGTTTTACATATTTCGGATGTTCCTTCAGAGTTGAAGTTTACTTCCTTGTCCAAACCTCCCGCAGGACGACGGGGGATGGGAGCGGGCAGGGTTTGAACCCTCGACCGTCGATAAATCCGAACGACAGTCCAGCGCGCAAACCGCACGACCAGGCAGCCATCCAATGACCCCAGTAAATAAAGAGATAGTCAATGGTAGCGATATTTGTCACAGTCTCGGTTGACATTGTCTGTTAAATCTTCACCTCGGGTTAAGAGGGTGAAAAGACACGCGAAACTCCTGATATAGAAACAGGAAGTAAGAATGACTAAACTGACTTTGAGTTCAGTCAGTAAAGTGGTATCATTCGGAGCAGTCGGTCAAGTAATATCTTTTGGTCCAGTACGGACTGTAGTGACTTAGAGAGTCAAGTAGTAATTTTGAGTTAAAAAGTATCTTTTGTGCAGACGAAGCCAGTAGTCACTTGAGACATGTATTCCTAGTAGTTATTATTCTGTATTATTCTGTATTATGGAAACTCATTGTTACCCGCTGGGATGCGGACGTTGTTTGTAGTCAACTCTGGAGAATTTAACATATTGGATATCTTTGATACCGCTGTTATGCGGATGTGATTGTTTCTTATGGACTTATGTAACCGACAAAGAGTGCAGTATTATTATTAATATGAAATAAACTTTATATTTACAATACTGTAAGACTTAGAAACGGCAAATGCACATTATGAATGTTTTCTTTTATAATTTTCATAAGTAATATGAATGTGATATTTTACCCAGCTTTTTTGTCCAATGCCAGTCCTCGGGGTTGGTCAACATTGGTTGCAACCACTCTCAGTCCGGTTCCGTCGGGAGCCATGGCAACGATTCTTTTATTTCCGGCGTCAGTGTAGAACAAGAGATTTCTACTTTTATCCACAGCTAGACCGTCAACAACAGCACCTGATAGTAGTGAAACACACTAGTGAAACTTTCAGTGAAACACACTAGTGAAACTTTCAGTGAAACACACTAGTGAAACTTTCAGTAAAACACACTAGTGAAACTTTCAGTGAAACATACTAGTGAAACTTTTAGTGAAGCATACTAGTGAAACTATAAATCATATTAGTGAAATTATAAATCATATTAGTGAAACTATAAATCATATTAATGAAATTATAAAAACATATTAGTGAAACTATAAAAACTTATTAGTGAAATTATAAAAACATATTAGTGAAATTATAAAAACATATTAGTGAAACTATAAAAACATATTAGTGAAACTATAAAAACATATTAGTGAAACTATAAAAACAGTATTGAAACTATAAAAACATATTAGTGAAACATCTGTGTAACACTAATTAAACTAGTAAAACAGATTAGTAAAACATATTGTGAAACATTAACAAAACTAGTTAAACAAATTAGTGAAATATATTAGTGAAACTATCGAATCACATAAATAAATCATATTAAGTGAGAAATATTAATTAAACCCCCGAGGACAAACGCAGACGGCGAAGAGAAAATCTAAATCGACCACCTGCGGACAATGGTTATTGCTTGCCATGGATGTGGCAAAATATGTAGGTCTCAGCTGGGGCTGCGCAGCCACGGGAAATATTGCATTCCTCACTAATCTTCGGACTCGAAGACTAGCCTTATTATTGTTTGTTTGTTTTACATGTTTCGGATGTTCCTTCAGAGTTGAAAATAATTACTTCCTAGTCCAAACCTCCCGCAGGACGACGGGGGATGGGAGCGGGCAGGGTTTGTACCCGGGACCATCGATAAATCTGAACGAGAGTCCAGCGCGCAAACCGCGAAACGAGCGAAACATACTAGGGAGACATATTAGCGAAACAATTTTGCGAAACGTGTTATCAAAACTTTCTACTGAAACATATTAGTGAAACATAATAATGAGAATGGTGAAACATATTGGTGAAACATATTAATGAAACTGGTGAAACATATTGGTGAAACTAGTAAAAAATAATAGCAGTGAAGGATATATGTGAATCGTATTAGAACATATTAGTTGAACAAAGTGAACAGCTGTACTGGGAGTTGAGATCATCTAGAAAACAGATACCAGGACACATTCTGCATTAGTAGTTGATTAAGTATAGGGACATTACGAAGAACTGAAGCAACAACAATGTTAATGTCTGAGAAATATCTTTAAAATACACTACGTAGAAAACACCAAAAACTGTGGGAGATGGGCGGACAGAGAACTATTGAGGTGCAGATCTTAGAGAGGAAGTGGAGATGGATTGGTCACACTCTTAGAAAAGATACCAGCAACAGAGCTAAGCAGGCCTTTGAGTGGAACCCCCCAGGGAACAAGACGCAGAGGAAGACCAAAAAGAACATGGCGACGCAGTATACTAGAGGAAGCTGAGAGGACCGGAAAGAGCTGGGAAGCCATTAAAAAACTAACAAGAGACTGTGGAGAGTGGCATCTTTTTACTAAGGCCCTAAGTTTCATGAAGAACTCAAAGGAAAGGTGATGATGATGATAGAAATGATCTAAGCTTTCGTTTAGGAACATCTGTATTTAAAAAAAAGAACTTCTCATAACATCTTATAAGATGTTCTAGGAGGGCTGCCGGACCGAGTGGTTTGAGATTTAGACTGCTGTCACTACGATTCCGAGTTCCATGTCTGTCCGTTAGCATCACCTGCCGTCCCGCCATTTCTGGTTGGACGTCTGACACTCCTACATCAAGAGACGTCAAAAAATAAGACTATTACGTTCTACCCGCATACGTTAGTCGATCTAGTCGAACATGTTACTTAGAGAATAGTTAGGTACCTAGTCATCGGTTTTTATGTCTGATTCAGGCAACCCGATTCATGTTGTTATAGCACTCAGAAAAACCAATCCCATCACTCACATGTATTAGTTCTCATTGTAGGCACATGTATCAGATAAGTTGAGCAAGGACATTTTAAGTTTGATTTTTCAGCATCTTTGAAGTTCTTACCTACAATCAAAGAGTTCCCCACAGTCCTGATGTCTGAACCCCTGTGGTTAGAACTTCTGATCTCTGAACTTCCGGTGTAGACTTCCGAAAAGTAGATCATTTTATCGTTCGGGTCAAAGGTGATGGCCACAGGGTTAGGAGAGCTGTTTGACGCTATAGACGTGTAGCTATGCATAAAAAAAATAATATTTGTTGTTTTTTTGTTAGTTGTGTTCGTTGGAGGGACAGTTCGGCTTTTAGAAGTCTATCATTTTAAAAACAGTATTGAACATATCTGCAGTCTGAGTAAAATTGTGAAGTGATCGCCCTTTTGACGTGTTTTTTTTTTGTTTGTTTCTCAATCCTTATTTCATTTGCATAGATCCTTGAGCTCCCGTATTGAACTAATTAGCAATGCTGTGGACTCTACTATTTAATTAATTAGCCATGCTGTCGACTTTCCTATTGAACTAATGAGCAATGCTGTGGACTCTCCTATTGGACCAATGAGCAATGCTGTGGACTCCCGTATTGGACCAATGAGTAGTGCTGTAAGTTAAACGATCGGAAATGTAAACTCTTCAAAGAGAAACTATTTGTCTATTTCATGGGAAGAATAAAAAAACGTGTCTTTATTCTATTTGACTGTCCCCAGACTTGCTGATCGCCGTATCGACAGGTCTGGGAAACCGAAAATTCTCAACCTGTATGGTGACATGTATGCACTACGCAAAACAGCAGGGTTTCTATCAAGGGCTTTTGCAAGAGAGGATTTGAACCTCTCAAGCCATCACATCACATGGAGTTGGATGATGATGATTTGTTGGAAATGGATGAGCGGAGAAAGTTGAAGGTTTTGCACCGACACGTCAATTCTAATTAGGGAAGACTAAACGACGTTTTTTTAAAAAATTTGCAAGATGCATTCGATATTGTCAATATACTATATAAGTTATTGGCTGTTCTGCCCCATTAAGTACACATCTCTTTAAAAACTGCTACAGATTCTCTAGCAATAGACTTCGTAAAAAAAGGTTTGAATATGTGATATATATATGTTAACTGAGCGACTAAAGGCAGCACGGAAAACCTTCTCCTAGATACCCCTCTCCCCCACTGGTCCGCTACTGAGATTAGACCAAAGCGCTCTGAGCATGCTATAAGCATGAAAGTAGCGCTATAAAAAGAGGCTACAGTCTCCCTGTGGTGGGGTTGCTAAAAAGCTAAATTATTTTGTTTTATTTATTTATTTTATGATAAAAAACAAGTTTCCAAATGTTTACGAAAGTTCAAGGGTTAATTTTATTCATGGGATACAATTGCTTTAATTTCTTAAGTGTTATGGAGTGTGTTTGTGTGTGCTTTTCTCTGGTGACGGTGGGAAGACGTTAGCGATTGGTTGTGAATGATCCAAGATAGGTGGCATTGTCGTCATTGGTCTGAGTTAAGACAGTCGACTCCAGAAAGTGAGGCTGAAAGGCTTTGTTATTGTAGTGAGTTAGATTTTGTTAAAAAAAATATTATGAATAAAGTCAACTACGTTCATGTTATTTCATATCAACTTGATTTTGTCTATATTATAATAAAAGTGATTGAAATTATTTCAAGTTTTATTAGTTATGTTATAGATATCTAATACGCCTACAGTGGTTTAGTTGTCTACTGTCAGGGTTCACTTTAGGCTTGGCTTGACTTGGTTCCTGTGGCTCGATAGGGGCTTGATAATTGTTATACAATTAGGATCAATTACTATGATACTTTACTACTTAGAAAATCAAAAGAGCACAAATAATGATATCAAACTCCAATGTATAATTTATACATATAACACCAGTCCAGGAACATAATACAACTAACGAACTACCAATTCACTCTATCAACCAAGGGAAACCCCCATTCAAAGACATCACGTGTATACTGATCACATTCATGCCTGGGGGGGGGGGGGGGAGGGGGGAAGAGAAGAAATAAACAAAGGTATATAACTCTTTCATACTTAAATAGTACAAAGAAATAACACAATCACTCTCGCCATACCTGCCCCTGACATCTACCAGCAATTGTGGTGCTCCAAGTCAACGACCTTCATTAACAGTTAGCGAACAAAACTAGGAAGGGCACTGACCTGTAAGTATTGAGATCCATTCGAATCAGGAGACCGGACACTACATCACAAAACACTAGAAAGTTGTCAATATTACTTTCTGTCGATTACAAAAGAATGAGAAGAACCAGTCTATAAGCTGTCAGAGGCTGAGTGGCATGAACTGTGTGGCTATCTATCCAGGGGTCTCGAGTTCAAATTCCGAATCGAACTGAGTTGTGATTGTTGAGCGCCTAATGCCCTGCACGGAAAACCTTCTCCCAGATCCCCCCCTTTCCCTCACTGATCCACAAAGAGATTGGACCACAGTGCACTGAGCTGGCTTTGTAAGAGTTAAAGCAAGAAAGATGGGCTGCACACAAGTTATTACATAAACGTCATCAACTTGATCCAACCAAAACAGAGTTATCATTATATGACGGATTCTATTCTGTATGTATTGTCGAAGGATACATTTAGTAATTTTACACAAAAAGATATGTTTATAAATTGCTTATCAATTACTGCATTATTTTATTAAGAGGCCATATCAATTAATTAGAAATTTCGGAAGTCACAATGTGTGATAACGTTATGGTGTGTCATTACGTCATGGTGTCGTATAACGTCATGGTATGTGATTACGTCATGGTGTGTGATAACGTCATGGTGTGTGATAACGTCATGGTGTGTGATAACGTCATGGTGTGTGATACGTCATGGTGTGTGATAACATATGTACAAAGTTTATTTACATGAGTAAAATAAATGTGTAAATACATGGCCATCAGCTCACAGGCCGACACAACAAAAAGTAAACAAAAGATACTCAAAAATAATTTGGCACACAGCCCTAGTCATATGTTACATTATCGTCACATTCTGGTTATCAAAAATAAAGGTCACAGGCCTCAGGTCAACACATAACCACTATTGACCATTCTGGGGTTACAGGCTTCAGGCTGACACTAGCCACTTTTAGCCAAAAAACAAAACAAAAGGGTCATGGTGAACTATAGGCTTCAGAGAAACCTATGAGCATACAAGCTTCATAGAATCCCACCTATAGGCATCCGTTTGGTAAAGCCCATCTGTATTGAATCCCTCAGAAAAGGGTTGCAAAAATGTGATTGATGATTACGTGTGATTATGTAATTATGTGTGATCACAACATTTACATTACTACCTTTTTTAATCTCCCAATAGTCGTTCTAAATGTGGTGTCAAACGAGATCCATAACTGTTTTTATGTTTTAATAATATTGTGGGCCCTAAAAACGACCAACTAATTTCATTTTTTCCGATTCAATCCAGGTACCCTTCCCCACTACAATCTGGAACCTCAACAACTCAATTATCTACCAGCACTTGAGCCCACGACGTTTGGATTGGCAAGTGAGTGCTGCACAACTTGACCACCAGGTTTTTGTAGCAGCTTAGTAGACAGAGGTATCTACAACAGGTTTCGTTCAGACGGCAATGTGTTCAATCTTCGACTTCTACGCTGGGCAGGGCACGTATCCCGTATGGGAGATGAACGTATGCCAAAGGCTGTCTTTTTGGTGAGCTAAAAGGTGGTCGACGTAACAGAGGCGCCCCACGGAAACGCTTCAAAGACCAGCTTAAGCGCCAACTTGCCTCAGCTGACATAGAAGAGAGTACCTGGTTGCATGCGGCGTCGGAACGAGACAGCTGGAGGTCACTCACGAAGGCCGCGGGATACACATTTGAGACCAAAAGAATATTCGCTGCCGAGGACAAACGCAGTATGCGAAAAGAAAATCTAAATCGACAACCTGCAGACAATGGTTATGCTTGCCCTGGATGTGGCAAAATATGAAGGTCATAGTTGGGGCTGCACAGCCACGGGAAATACTGGATTCCTCACTAATCTTCGGACTCGAAGACAAGCCTTATTATTATTAGTAGTAGTAGACAGAAAACACACAGGTTTCCTTCAAATGTTTTGCTCTAAAATTCGATGACATTTTATCTTAAGATAACATAAGAGAAGAATTGTTATTGGTCCAAACTAATTAAAATTCAGTTTTAACTACCATTGAACACCTCTGCTTAAGTACTGTAACAATAACAATATAGATGCAACTACGAACAACATACACACACGAAACATATACACACTCACAACCAGTGCTTTATGAACTAGACTAAATGATACATTTAAAATAGGTCGGAAACCTACCTCATTCTCCATTTTATTTTTGTACTCCTCAACTTAAGACTATTACCTTGGAAGTGTAGAGCCTCAGGCGCCTCACAGATGACCCCAGCGTCCTCGTTATGCGTACAGTCATGAACAGCCCAGTTCTGAGGTCCGAACCCGCAGTCCACAATGTGGTTCTCCGTACCTGTACAGTTGACCTCATCTAATGATATTATTCCAAATCCGCTGCCTTGATTACTTTGACTGGTGGCCTTGGCATTCTCTCTGTGATGACAAATTTTAAAAAATGAATGTTGTTTTAGAGATGTGTACATAAATGTCTTTTTACTTTTACTGACAAATATATCTAGTAATCATGCTTATGTTAAATCAATGTTTAAATGATATTCACAATTATTACTGTGAAAGCAAATCTGAAGCCAGAAATGCACACCGCACCATTTGTGTGTTAAGGAGTGTATCGTACTTTAATTATAGATTACAGACATTACTTCAAAAAAAACAAAAAAAAAAAAGATAATTACATCCTACGCATTTCTTGTATCAATCTAGTCGTGTATGTTAATCAATGTCCTAAACTCTGCTCTGCCTGATTCAGGCAACCCATTCCATTCTCTAATGGCAGTAGCAGTAGGGAAGACGTATGTGCGTGTTTCTGGTGTAACCATGGGAAAATGAGAGCGGCTGGTTTGGTTGTGTAGGTTAAATGTAGTCTGATATAACAAGGAGGATGTCTGTCGCAATTTATTTAATGCGAACCATCATCCTCGTCTTGTGGACCCCCTGGGGTTTAGCGGATCGTAGCTTGAGAACCACTGACATAGGATTATTAGGGTAAGATATTATATTTGTGTTTCCATTAAAGATATTGCTCGCTCATTTCTTGCTTTGTTGTGGTACCTGGAGAATCCCATCATGTGACAGACCACTTTGGCGTCGTTGTCGTCCCAGTGGTCATCACATATAGTGCCCCACTGACTGTTAGCGAAGATCTCCACACGTCCACCAGTAGCGTCCCCTACCCCGCTCATCCTGACAAACACGTGACTGGGGTCAAAGTGGACAGGCAAAGGCGTGGTCACACCTGCAGCACAAAAATGTTTGAGTGTATAAAATCTAGCACAGCATACAGTGGCGTAGTTTGAGTGGTGGAAAAGGGGGGGTTCCAATTTCAAAATCCCCTCGGGTTCCAATTTGAGGGGTCCCCATAATAAGTGTCCTAAAATATTTTTTTACATTAAATATTAAGCCAATGTCATGTTATCACGTTATTTTTGCTGTTATGCCAATTAGTGCATGTATTCCGCACATTATACTTAAATATTTATTAAGTACATTATCTCATGGCATAATGTTGAATGCCGAAACGCAGGAACCCCATAGAGGACAAACCCCCGAACTCCCAAATCCCTTGCTACTGACATCACATCTCTCACTAAGAGGACTATTTCAGAAACACAACTTTCTGATTGAATATTCTAGTACATTGAAGAACCTTCAAAACAGAAGCGGGGGGGGGGGGGCGAAGAGCCATTGCTTCATGCATATCTTCTAGAGGAATTCCTTCTCAATGGTTAGCTCCAGCCCTTACAATAGTTAATCTCAAAAACACAAGATTTATATTGCCATAACCCTGCCATGCACACCACCATCCACGTAGTGCGGTAGTTGCTGTAGGTGTGCACTGTTGGAGACTAGACTAGACAGGAATGTTGACATTAACGGAGACAAAGACCTTCCGCCCAAGTCAAGAGCTGATGAAGAAGCTATGCTCAGGGCAGACATTGGTTTCCTGAGTTCGTGATATCCCGAGAATAAAGACCTGAATTTGTTGAATCGCCTCCCTTCAATTGTATTTCGATATAACAAGTTTTAAAGTATGGATATGAAGATATTAGTGAGTCAGGTATTTCCTTGTATGGAGACCTAAAAACGAGTGCCCGATTCTTTTCACGTAACCAAATGGACGATCCAACACTTCGCAACATTATAACTATAAGAAACCAAAGTGTACATTCACACCAGACTCACTCATAATTTACATGTGACAAAGTTTATTGTTATTTAATTATTTGATTGCCAGGGGAACAAAAGAGTGTTTGTGTCTGTTTGTCTTTGCTATCTCTTTTGTGATGGTA
The DNA here is from genome assembly GCA_030265305.1 of Biomphalaria pfeifferi. Lineage (NCBI taxonomy): Eukaryota > Metazoa > Mollusca > Gastropoda > Planorbidae > Biomphalaria > Biomphalaria pfeifferi. The sequence goes on from JASAOG010000012.1 coordinate 5,278,929, forward strand.
AAATCACAAAATCCTGACACAAAGGGTGATTCTTTATTTCGAGGATCTTGTTAGCTTTTTTTATAGATATTTGTCTCAAACAACTGCCCAAATAGGGTTTGTTTACTTATTTATTTCAAGTTCTTGTTTACAATTTAAAATCCCACAAAGAAATCCAGCACAAAAAGTCCTCTTTTAGTACATAGAATGTAAATAAATACAAAGTATTAGCTCTTTTACTACATAGGCCTAGTAAAATGTAACCCTTTTAGACCTTTCTATCTATGTGGCAAATGATGTAAAGGTCATCTGTTTGTGTGACAGCGGTTAACAAAAGTGTTATGTGACCATCACAATGACCCGCCGACTTGACTTTCTCCCAACTAATGTCAGGTACCAATTACATCTGGGTGGGCTCAGAGGTGCCCTATAGATTGCAAAATAAAAAAAATCCAAGTCTTCACCACAATTCGAAACGTTACTGTTCGATTTGGATGACAAGCGATTTACTACTCAGACACCACACCGAGACCTAATAAATATGAACTCTTTGAGTAGATAGACTTAATTTAATATAAAATGTATGTTTCTTAAAATGTATTTTTTTAAAACGGAAATGTTTTCTTTTAGTCTATCCTCTCCTCCGCCCGCCTATCATCGTTATACAGTTGACAACAATAGTTGACTTACCTGCTAGATTTTTTCCATATTTCTGAACTCTGACGTCGGAGAGCTCTCGAAAACTTGGCGGACCCACTACCGTCTGCCCACTGCCGTCTTTTCGAATCCTCATTAATGTACTGCATGACATATTCAAAATACAGTTACCCTTGTGGAATTAAAACTAGTCGTGATGAAAAAATTTAGTGTTACTTGGTTATGGTTGTAAAGAATGTCCTCCTCATAACGTGATACATTTATATGTTTTAAAGGCAGAAGAGTAACAAGAAAGGGGGATGGTACCTTGGTGAATTTTTTACATGTTCGTTTTTTAAATGCATAGAAAAAATTTCACTCAAGGCTCGTGTCTTCAAAGGGACTATTTCAACTTATCCCACCTCATCAGTCAGTACGATTTCTTTCCCTTGTTCATGATCAGCAATGATTATCCTACCTCATCTTCTATTCTTATATAATACAGACGTTACTTCAAAAAAAAAGATGATTATGTCCTTCGCGTCATGCATTTAGTCATGCATGTTAAGTAATTGATCTTTTTTTTTTAATTGATTCTTGTGTTGTCAGGTAAAAAAAAAATGCAAATTTTAAGCTTATCTTTTTATCTCCGTAATTATTTACCACTTTCTGGTGAAATCAACGTTGGTATCGTCAGTTCGGAGAAAAAGTGTTAATAAAAGATAGGGCGTGGGACAGTGGGGGAAATAACGGGTACAAACTTCTTACTATACAGTCAGATAGAATTGATATAAGCTTTGTAATAAACGTTAGTATGCTGCATGGCAATGAGTCTTGAAATATAACTAATGACCGATCCCCAACTGAAACAAAAATACGTTCGCGTATATAATTCATCTTATGAATGTTATAAGATTATCTCCTCCACAGCAAGAGCTCTTGTAGCTGGGTCTGTTTTGTTCATGCAAAAGACGTTAAAGATTTATGGGATGTCACCCTAAAGAAATTCCTACATTGTAACAAAATAATCATGTAGACTCTAGAGAGCGGTAAAGCGCTTGGCTTCCGTATGGAAGGTCCCGGGTTCGAATCCTGGTGAAGACTGGGATTTTTATTTCGGGATTTTCGGGTGCCCTTGAGTACCTGACATTACTTAAGTTGGGGAAAAGTAAAGGCGGTTGGTTGTTGTGCTGGCCACATGACACCCACGTTAATCGTAGGCCTCAGAATCAGATGACCTTTACATCATCTGCCCTATAGACAACAGGGTCTGAAAGGGGGAACTTTACTTACTTACTTTACTAAAGTTACGTTAGCCAAGACACTTAAAATATCTCAGATATATATATATATATATAGGCAGTTTGCAGCACCCAGTGCTACACTCTGGCAGAACATGCGACGCCGCTGACCCCAAACTGGATAGGCACTGCCGTTCCTTAGGATACATCAGCAGTGTGGAGAGGGGGGAACTGATGTGTGGGCAACATTCAATTATGGATTTTTTAGTTTTTAACTAGAATTTAATTAAAAGAGCCCTTTAGCACAATTTGAGAAACTCTGCTGTAGGCTCAAGTCTAGATCCTTACTCTCTGTTCCAGTCAGTGTAGTAGAGGTACTCATCAAACACGTCGATTGAGAACAAATGAGCTCCTGCATCTTTATAGATCTCACGTCTGCTGGTACCTTGGAGCGTTATGGTTTCTATAGTTCCCAGGCCGCCGTCAACAAAGTACAATTTATTGGCTGGAGAAGGAAATTTGTGAAAACTAATTATTTCCCAAAATATCGCAGGTTAAGATATGTGGGTGAGACTCAGGGCTGGACTGGGGGGTCAATATCGACCGGCGCATTTCTGTAGGCCTACAATCCAACCCATAAATTGTAAATCATAGGATTGGCATGATGGCCTCTAATTGTAACCAACTGATCTCAAAATCATTATGTGTACGCATGCATACAGTAATGGAGGCGCGGTGGCTAAGCGGTAAAGCGTTTGGCTTCTGAACTAAGGGTTCTGGGTTTGAATCCTGGTGAAGGCTGGGATTTTTTTTTCGGGATCCTTGGGCGCCCTTGAGTCCACCCAGCTCTAATGGGTACCTGAAATTACTTGGGGGAATAGTAAAGGCGGTTGGTCGTTGTGCTGGCCACATGACACCCTCGTTAACCGTAGGCCACAGAATCAGATGACCTTTACATCATCTGCCCTATAGACCACGAGGTCTGAAAGGGAAACTTTACTTTTTTTTACTTATGCATACAGTTAACGCAATATCTTTAAAAGAAACATAGGCCTTCTGTTGCTTTTTAATCGCTCAGTGTTTAGGCCCTAAAAGGAAAAGAACTTGCATTGTCATTGTGGCATACATGTGGTACTTTCGGTGGCCCTACCGGCCCATTTGGGTAACGGCCCATTGTGCATTTGTCCGAATGCCCATATAGCCAGTCCGCCGCTGGTGTGAGTCATTAACCAAAAAGAGGCTCGAGTTTAAAAACCCAAATCGAGCTCAACTCAACTCCCTAAAGCAGCACATTACTATTCTCTCAAATATTACTCTCCCCACTGGTAAACTAAAAATAATGGACCATAGAGCTCCAAGTTATGCTATAAGCATGAAAGTTGCGGTACACAAAAGAAATTCCAAAAATAAATTTTAAATAGCAAAAAAGTAACTTAACTCTTTCAGAGCGAATTATTTCGATAGAAAAAAAATTGAGTTTTTCATCATTTACTCGCTGAGAGTAACGCCTCACTGAAAGAGTTAAGAATATGACCAAAAAAAAATGATAATAATATTATTACAATTTAGGTCGTTTTTTAATTTCCTTAAAAATTAAAAAGTATCACTAAATAAAATGATTTTAATAGACAACAATATTAAATAAGTCTACGAAACAATTTTCATGCAATGGTAGGGGCTTGGTGGCTGAGTGGTAAGGCGCTTGGCGTCGAACCTAGGGTCTCGGGTTCGACTACCGGTGAAGACAGGGATTGAGAATTTCGGAAAATTTTAGGGTGCAATCGACACCACCTAACTGTAAAGGGAGATTAGTTGGAGAATGGTAAAGCCGGTTCGTCGTTGCCATATGACACCATCGCTAATCATGGCCACAGACGCAGATGATCTTTAGATCATAGATCGCGAATTATGGAAGGGAAACTTTTTAAAAACCTATGTGCAAATGTTATGGCTGAATTGCTAGAACATAAGATAAAATGTGCTCTCATAGTTTTACACTAGTATAACAGGCACTGCATTTCAAACAGTTAATACAACATTTGAAACACGAATGTTCCTTCAAAAAGTAGTAACACTTACTGTCATAATCTATGGCAAGCCCGTTGGGCCATTTAATGTTATTGTTTACTAAAGTCCTTCTGTTAGAGCCATCATAACTAGCTGCTTCAATTTTGGGCTGGGCTCCCCAGTCAGTCCAGAAAATGGTTCTAAAATCAAGAAGACAGACCCCAAAAAAAAGTATTTATTCAAGCTATGTTACATATGATACATACAAAGTCTTAAAAAGAGAAAAAGAGAAAAAATAGCCAGTTAAAAATGCGGTAGAAGTAAATAAGAATAAAAATAAAAGGCTAACTTTGACCGTGGGTCTAGGACGATTCCTCTTGGATTGTCGAGGTTTGATCTGATGACTTGAGTAAAATTTGAGCCGTCCATATTCATAGAACAGATCAAATTGTTTCCATCGTCAGAGTAAAAAATCATTCGATTGAGTGGATCTATTTGGATTTTATCCAGTCTTGTAGCTGAGAAAATAAAATTGTGTCATTAATTTAGAGTGATATATACATTTGAAAGCCGATAATTTCTGCTAAAATTCATGTGAAGATCAAGGTGTTAAAGTTACTATAGGTGAACAGAACACAGCGATACAAATCTGAGAAGAAAGTCATTCAATGTTCTGAAACATACCACTCTGCATCTTTTCTGAAACATCCCACTCCGTATCTATTCTGAAACATCCCACTCTGCATCTATTCTGAAACATCCCACTCTGTATCTATTCTGAAACATCCCACTCCGTATCTATTCTGAAACATTCCACTCTGTATCTATTCTGAAGCATCCCACTCTATATTTAAAGCTAAATATTAATGAGTGAAAAACTATTACAATAAACAATCTGAAAGCTGGTAGTGCTCCGCAAGACGATAGAATGGTCCCAAGTTGGAACCATGCCCCCTTCCATTTCCTGCTGTCTGCAGGAGCTTTGGGCCATGACGTGGCGTCACGAGGAAGTGCAGGGGATTCGGGCCACACCGGGTGACATCGACCTTAGTGACCCCACTGTATAATAATCTTCATTGTTGAATCCGTAACTAATAAAAAAAACCAATAAAGTTCGACCAAACATGCCACACTCTGTCGTCTATATTTTATACTGTTAAATACTTGTGTTTATTTACTTTGTATTTAGAAGTTCTCTATTGTACATTCGGGGTGGCTAGAACGATAAAGCGCTTTATCGGGTTCAAATCTCGCTGTAGTTGGACTTTTTAAGATCGGGATGCTTAGGAAGCCTCTGTGTCCACCCAAATCTGATGAATACCTGACATTAGTTTGGGTAAAGTTTGGTAGTTTGTGCTAACCACATGTAACCCATGATTAACACATAGAAATAAAAAAAAAATACTCATTAAAAAAAAGCTTATATTAAGCGTCATTGTATCAATTAGTTCGGATCAGACATGTAATTAATTTGTGCTCGCGCCATGAACTCTGTCATTTCTTGTGGTGCCACGTTTCTCCCTCAAACGTTCTGGGTTGCAGGCTTTTTTTCAGTACATGGACCTTAGGCTTTGAACTCACTCCGGATGGAGCTCAGATAAACAGCTATATGTTCGAAACATTTTTAGATTAGTTTGTCATTTTAACCCTTGTATTTATATCAAGGCCAATGACACTAGCTCCAGCTGGAATAACCCGCCGGGTTCCGGGCTCACAAAGGTCTAACCAGCCACATGAGGAGGCACAAAATCCCAGTGCAAAGCCCTCAGCCCCCTGGATGACAAAGTGGTCATCATCGATGGACGAACTATGTATATATTAGGTCAAGTTATGAAAGCGCATTGAGCCTACATTGTATTTGTTAGCAGAGGTCTAGAGGCTAAGTACGCTTGAACTTGGCTTGGCTACCTATGAAAGGGGCTCGAGGTTCGACACCCGACTCGAGCGGAGTTGTGTTTACTGAGCGCCTAAAGGGAGCAGGGAAAAACATTCTTCCAGATTACCTCTAACCCCACTGGTCCACACATGAGATTGGACCCTAGCGCATGAGCATGCTATAAACATGAAAGAAGCACTATATAGAAGCTATACTTTATTTTATTTTATTTAATATTTTGAATCAGTTTTTCAAAAACCTTCAGCTGAACACTACATAAATACCACATGAACACCACAATGAACACCACATGAATACCACAATGACTCACTTGTATCCAATTGTTTTATAACACGAATATCAGTTCCGTCAAACTTCATGCTGATGATCTGTAAAAGTCTGGAGTCGACAAAGTAGATTCTACCGAGACTAGGGTCATAGTCGAAACTTTCAGGGGAGTAGAGTGTGCTGAGTGGTATGGGGGTGAACGACATGGTGCGTAAGTTCATTCTAAAGATCACGCCGCCGAAACCAGTGTCCAGCAAGAATATGACGTCATCCTCTGGGGTCACTGCAACAGAACAGGAAAATGCATTTAGTTTTACAAAATACTTTGCAGATAAAAATGGATGAACATCATCATTACCTTTCCTTTGCGTTGCTCATGGAACATGGTGCCTTAGTAAAAAACATGCCCCTCTCTACGGTCTCTTGCTAGTTTTTTAATGACTTCCAAGCTCTTTCCTGTCTTCTCGGCTTCATGGAACATGGTGCCTTAGTAAAAAACATGCCCCTCTCTACGGTCTCTTGCTAGTTTTTTAATGACTTCCAAGCTCTTTCCTGTCTTCTCGGCTTCATCTAGTACACTGCCTCGCCATGTTCTTTTTGGTTTTCCTCTACGTCTAGTGCCCTGGGGGTTCCACTCTAAGGCCTGTCTAGCTCTGTTATTGGTATCTTTTCTAAGGGTGTGACCAATCCATCTCCACTTCCTCTCTAATATCTTAGATACAATAATAGGATTACATATTAAGAACAGAAATATTAATTTCAATATAAAATAATGCTCCATTCAGTATTTAAAGGGCCACGAGTTTTATGAAGTAATTCAGCAGTCTTATTCCAGTCTCATTATTCCCACCCAACCCCTCCCTCACCAAAAATTGCGTTGAATCGGGCAACATTCTTACATTTAAATACAGCCTAGTAAATTTGATTCAATTGACCAGGTTGGTTGCCTGGTCGTGCGGTTTGCGCGCCGAACTGTCGATGGTACCGGGTTCATACCCTGTCCGCTGCCATCCCTCTTCGTCCTGCGGGAGGCTTGACATAGGAATTAAGTAATTATCTTCAACTTTGAAGGAACATCCGAAACATGTAAAATATTTACCGACATTTTAGAATTGACCAATGGCTGAAGCATCATCTTTACAGAAGTATACTCAGCAAAGTTCTAAAGGTACTCGATGTAGAAAATAGTTGATAGCAGGATGCAATAGTTGCAATTCATAAAGAGATTTTGTTAAAATTTAACAAGGAAGTAATTCAAGATTTGGAAACCTCTCAGAAATATTTCTCGCAACATCGTGATAAGAAAGTCTTCTTACAGACGTTCATTCTTAACTCTTTCTCTCCTAATCGACGATACCATCGTTGATAATTTAATTTAATTTTTTTTTTAAACTTGGCTTTGTGTTATATAAAAAAGCATGCATTTCCCTTTAATTCTATACCAAATTCAACAGTTTCTGATAACAATCAACAAAGCTATTGAAGCCCAATCATAACAAGGTAGTGAAATAGTAATGAGCGAATGAAGAATTCCTTCAAAACATGGGAAAATTATTACGGAGAGAAAGAGTTAACAGAAGATAATGACTTCCTACTTCCTGGCTGATCCAGGCAACCCGTTTTATACTCTAGTAGCACTAAATTGGGAAAAAGGAACACTTATTCTTTGTGAGTCTACGCCATCGTTTTTTTTTTGCAGACGATAAGCTTGCAAAAAGATGTCAACTGTCCCGACATGTCGGACCAATAAATGTGGTTTCCAGACGTTAAGAGCGTGTTTTACCTGACGAGCACGCGATGCCAGCGTCCTTGTTGTGCAGACATTGTGTTACTCCCCACTGACCATGTTGACATTGGTACAGACTTGGCTCTGTCCCTCCACACGTCACATTGGTCAGCCAGATGACGTTCTGTCCAGGGAGAAAATACCCGCCTCCAAAGGCCTGAGCTCCATTGCTATTTAAACAAGAGTAGTCCCTATTACAATAGCTATTTAAACAAAAGTAGTGTATATTACAATATCTATTTAAACAAAAGTAGTTCACACTACTATAGCTACTGAAGGAAAGTACTTCCTATTACAAATGCTATTTAATCAAGAGTAGTCCATATTACAATATCTATTTAAACAACAGTGGACTATATTAATATTACTTGGGGGCGTCCAAAGTATCCCGAAATCAAAATCCAAGTCTTTACCGAGATTCGAACACGTGACCTTTCGGTTCGGAAGCTAAGCCCGTTACTACTCGGCCATCACGTTCCGTGTATAAACCTTTACTCTTGGTTCAACTTGAATCTTTGCACGATCTTGTTTTCACAAAGCTCATATCACTTCATTCTGTTTAAAAAATCCCAAAGTTTAAATGTATCGTGATTCAAACTCGATACCACTTGGTTACAAACCTAGCGCTTTACCACTCAGCCACAACACAACCTTCACGCTAATAAAAGGGAAATAAATATTACTTGTGACGTACAGTTATGACGTCATTGGTGTCTTCTCGCGTCATCGCGCGTTAAATTGGCCGCACCTTACCCTTGATAGCCCAACATATTACAGACGACTTGAGCGTCATTGTTGGTCCAGTTGTCATCACAGATGCTGCCCCAGCGACCATTGAAGAAGACCTCGACCGTCCCTTCGTAGGCGTTGCTACCACCCACAAGTCGAACATAGATGTCCGAAGAAGCTGGCACACTGTCGGTTGGTTTCTCTAGTCAAGGTAAAAAAATACAATAGTTAACGAGACTCAATTACAATTTTTGAAATATTTATAAGTGTATGACCCCAGCGCAGCTGTCGAATGGTAAGAACCGCCTCTATACTGTCCACACCAGCCTCAAGCAAGTCAAAGGCGATGTTTGTTTTTTTAACCTTAATGGAGCATGACGTAACAGAGATGCCCCCGGAAGCGCTATTGAGATCAACCCAGGAGACATTTTACCCTCACTTGCATGGAGGAAAGTATCTGACAGCAGAATGTCGCTGAAATAAACTGTTGGAGAGCTCTTACAAAAAAACTTCTGCCACGCATTCGAATTCCAAAAAAACAACAACCTTAATAAAGCCTTGGGTGGGCAACATCTGGGGAAAATATGCCGGTTAAAACTGGGTTTGCGTTGTCGGGTGAAACAATCTATTAATTCTTCGACTATTGACACATTGCCGTCAAACTAATTTGCCTGTTAAATAGTTATATATGGTATGTAAATATTGGAACAAGAGAAGTAACATAGTTGTATTTTGTTGTACTTTAAAGTATAGTAGACATTGTTGATTTTCTGTAAAGATGTTTGCAATTCATCAGTAAATTCATTTTATAAGTTTTTCATTTATTCTAGTCAAAGGTATTCAAGCATTTGGTCCAATCGCCAAATCAATTCAAAGGGTAGATAAATAAGATTTTTTTTGTCAGTTCAGAGATTGTTTCCCTTGATTGATGACACGAAGCAGCGGGTTTTGATTTCGAACATTAAATAGTTTCGGCCTCATTCCCTAGCTGAAGATTGGAGATCTTCTTTTGTGTGACTGTTTTTTAGAAATTATATTTTCAAGCTAGGCAGAAAAATTCATTTACCAAAATGGATGTAGGTATTTAATTTACAATGTATAGTGTAAGGATCTAGTAGCTAGTTTAAGGTCCTATAACTGAATGCGCTCTTATGGTCTTGTGGTATACGCCTTAAACTGTCATCACGATCGCCCCATGTTAGAATATATATTTTAAAGTGCTTTTTGCTACCATTAAATTGTGTTTTAGCATTGACTAAGGTATCCTTAGCTTGAATCAAATAAATAGTAGCTAATTAAAAAAAACAACTAGGTTTTTGATTATCGTAAATATGTTTATATTTCTATAGTATTAAAAATAATTCAAGAGATCACTCACCTAAATCAGAACACAGAAGCTGATTGCAGTTGTCAGTACTGCAACATTTGTTGCACAGAGTAACGTCCCGTTTCGTTCGATCCTCCGGCGGGCGGGTCTTCATGTTCCTCTTTTTCCCAACAATGGTGTCCCCTCCCCCTAATGCATCACACGCCTGGACACAAGCATAAGATTAGGATTATTTTATTGATTATTTTATTAATCATTAATCGTTTCTATATTACTACCACAGATCCACTGTCGTTTTTTTTTTTTAATTTTAAAGTCTTATAGATAAAAAGTTAAACTAAAAAGTGGTTTAAGACACAGATTGTGTAAGTTGCATAATAAAGAATGATTGTGAGAATATTTCTTGCTCTAGGCTTTTATCTTGTTAATCTATAATCATATGAACAAGGTGAGTAGTGTGTGTTTGACCAGTGCATGACCAGTGTTATCTGATACTGTGTGGATATATATATATATATATATGTATGTATGTATGTATGTATGTATGTATGTGTGTATGTGTGTGTGTATGTGTGTGTGTGTATGTGTGTGTGTGTGCGTGTGCGTGTGTGTGTGTGCGCGCGTGTGCGTGTGTGTGTGAGTGCGTGCATGCGTGTGTGTGTGTGTGTGCCTGTGTGTTGGTGAGTATGTGTAAGTTGACTGCTGTATTCACCAGTTGTTTCTCGCAGCCCAAGTTGTAGTAAACATTAAGACCTCCGGTTAACTTTTTCTCCATAAAACACAACTGTGGAAAGTAAGCAAAAGGATGAGGGAAACATTTAGTTTTACTTCTGGCGTAAACATGTCTCTTTATTTTGATGATTAAAGCAAAAAAAAAAAAATATATATATATGCTATTATGTATCGTGAGATTTTACTATGTATTCTTTTATTTAGAACTAGTTCCTACATGAAATAGGTATTTCTTTTTAAAACCCCTTTAGGAAAAGCCAAACTAGGTTTTATGCTGTCTGTTTGTCCGTTTGTCACGTGTAGATGTCAGAATATGAGAATGTTTTTGAAAATATGATTTCATCATGGCCTGCTGTCTGCTAAATACTGGTGGAATGGATTCGTTTTGTTTCATGCAAAATAAACCTTTTGATTTTCTGAATTGTATCTTCCAATTCTTCATACAAACGACCCAATAGTCAAGTCTTATTTAGGCCTACTTCTAAAGTATAGTTTACACAACATGCACAAAAAAAGAAATAAATAACTTATTTTGCCTACTTAAAAAAAATATAATTTTAAAAATCATTTCAAATTAATTTTTTTTACCAAAAGAATAATAATTTGTTTGTTTTACATGTTTCGGATGTTCCTTCAAAGTTGAAGATAATTACTTCCTAGTCCAAACCTCCCGCAGGACGACGGGGGATGAAAGCGGGCAGGGTTTGAACCCCGGACCATCGATAAATCTTAACGACAGTCCATCAAACCGCACGGCCAGGTAGCCGTGACTTAATTATGAATATTTATTTACGACAGTGTAACGTAATATTTGAGTACAACTGACGCCCTGTGGCCTCTAATGAGTTCGTGTGTATCATAAACTCCATTTATTATTATGTTGTTTCTTTTTTGTTTTCTTTTTTAAATGAAAATTTCAAACCTAAGTCAAAGATTGGTAAGATTTTTTTTTTCTATATGTGTGCAAACCTTTTGTATACTATGTCGTAGCATGGTACAAGTGGTTACAACAGTCAGTCACAGAATACTCAACTATACCTCGTCTCCGGCACAGGTGGATAGTGTACCACATTGTCCAGGATCAGCAACATTTGCACATTTAAAACAATTGATTGCACCAACTGAAAAAGCAACATTTGCACATTTAAAACTATTGATTGCAGCAACTGAAAAATCAACATAGAAAATGAAACAATTATTGGATGTTTAACGCTTCATTCAAATGCGACATGTTTTAACATATAATGCTAGCTCAACCAAGGTAACAAGTTATTAAGAGAAGCAGCTGAAGAAAATATGATATAACATAGACAATCTTCGATGAGAACTCCAACCATTGACACCGAATCGGCGCCATTGCTGATCAGCGACCAGGTACCAAACTAACACCCACTTTCGATTTCCCCGCTCTCCATCCAAAAGAGCGTTTAAAACAAGCATTGTTACTTGGTTCCGCATCACCACCAAGAACCACGTGATTACAAGCCCCAATGATCCCAATTATTATATTAGCCGAAAGTGTGGTGACTAAGGGCTAAGGACCTTAGGGAAGCGTGGTCGAGAGGCTAAGTGCTTGGCTACCTATGAAGGGGGCTCGAGGTTCGACACCCAACTCGGGCAGAGTTGTGTTTACTGAGCGCCTAAAGGCAACACGGAAAAACCTTCTCCTAGATACCCCCCCACACACACACACTGGTCTCACAACTGAGATTGGACCAAAGCGCTCTGAGCATGCTATAAGCATAATTTAATTATTTTTTTTGTTTACACTCGTAGACATCTTCGCGACATTTCTAGTGAGATGTCCACTTTTAGTCAACTCAAAGAGAACACAAAGAGACTAGAACAGACACAAAAGAGAGCAGCAAGATTCATAACAAACGAATATTCACATTTGACTAGAGTAAAAACTTTAGTAAAATCACTAAATTTAAAAAGTCTTTAGGATAAAAGACTTAAAAGTAAAGTAGCAATTATACATGAAACACTGAACCATAATCTACAAATGCAAAAGCGAACCTAATAAAATACTCAGAAAGACACTAAGATAAAAGCCCATTCCTCTTTCCATATATTATGAGAAATTTGTACAAATGCTCCTTATTTTCTAGTGCTATTAGGGCATGGTATGGATTGCCTGAATCAGCCAGGAAAAGCAATTACTTGGTAGAGTCTATCTCATTGACATGCATGAACAGAGGCACGCGTAAAACGTAATCATCTTCTCTTTTAGAGATAAGATAAGCATATATAAGATAAGATGGAAATACTTTTTATAAAATCTTTAGTATCTATGAGGAAATTAATCGTATAACTTATGCATTGTACAACATATTCTATTATTCTGACATCTACACAAAAAGTAAGATGTGCAAGTTTAACTCATATTTATATTGAACTTAAATTTGGTATTCTTTACTTACTTAAATGACATCTCCAGACACCTACAAATAAAGCGATATCTGTAAAATATCAAAATTACAACTCATTAACACATAGCGCTGTCGTAGTTTGTAAAACAAATAGTTATTAATGAGTGATAAGTCCTTAATAGGATTGATATTGATCTACAATAATCTACATACTGTTATAAACTCAATGAAAGGGAGGCAACACAACGAACGGTAAAAAGTTATTTGTGTTTATTTACTGTGATTTGAGGATATACCAAACTGCAGTCTTTGTCTTCATATCATGCCTACAGGATTTACTGTCGCCGCTTCGTCTACACTTTCCTACAGGGTTCACTGTCACCGCTTCTGTCTACACTTTCCTACAGGGTTCACTGTCACCGCTTCTGTCTTCACTTTTTTACAGGGTTCACAGTCACGGCCTCTGTCTTCCCTTTCATACAGGGCTCAGTGTCACCGCCTCTGTCATTACTTCCTACATGGTTCACTGTCACCGCCTCTGTCTTTACTTCCTACATGGTTCACTGTCACCGTCTCTGTCTTTACTTCCTACATGGTTCACTGTCACCAACTCTGTCTACACTTTTTTACAGGGTTCACAGTCACGGCCTCTGGCTTCCCTTTCCTATAGGGCTCACTGTCACCGCCTCTGTCTACACTTTTCTACAGGGTTCACTATCACCACTTTGTCTTGACATTCCTGCAGGGAAAGCGTGACGTGAGGCGATATGAATTGAGATTTGTCTCTTTTGCATTATCTCGCCAATAAACAACTGTACTATTCATGAAAAGAGTCTTAATGAAATGATGTTATAGATGCCTTTAGATCAGTGCTGTCTAGTATTTTTGACTCCACGGGAATAGAAAGATGTTATGGCAGTGGCGTAATATTTATGTAACAAAAATTTAGGACATTCGTTTGAGGGCTTCCATCAAGTTGAATGGCTGCCTGGTCGTGCGCGCTGGACTGTCGTTCGATTTATCGAGGGTCGAGGGTTGAAATCCGGCCCGCTCCCATCCCCCGTCGTCCTGCGGGAGGTTTGGACTAGGAAGTGAACTCTTCAACTCTGAAGGAACCTCCGAAACATGTAAAACATTTTACAAACAGTTGGTACCAGGGAGGACTTTCGTATTTGGACTCCACTCCCCCCCCCCCCACCCTACCTACGCCACTACATGTAAAGTTTAATCACCAGAAGACAGACCAGCGGAAAGTTGAGGAACAGTTAAAGTAAAATGGAATGTTACAGAAAGATACTAGGTATCTCGTACAAAGGCTGCATCACGAATGAAGAGATTTGAAACAGGATTAATACAGTAACTGGAGCCTACAATGATCTGCCAACCACTGTAAAAAAAAAAAATTCAAGCTTAAACTTTAGGACCTCCTCAGGGCTTGCAAAGACATTCCTTCAAGGAACAGTATCAGGTAAGAGAAAGGCATAGAAAGCGATGGAAAGACAACGTAAAGGAACGAACAGGCCTGTCTTTGAAAAAATTATATCCAAGGCAAAAGACTGAGAGGAATAAAAAATGACGGTCTACGGATCTTGTGTGGTGCCCTAAAGTTTCGACTAAGGGAAAAAGTTGAATGTGAAGGATCTCTTAAGAAACTTTAATGACCTATTCAAAAGTCACTTATACTGGCATTAAGAAAATGGTTTTCGGTAAGCCTCGTTTTCGAAAAGAACGCCGCAGCAAATTGTCAAACACGTGAACGAAAATAACACGCGATTTAGAACAAAAAAGACTTACTTGACAATTAACTGCGGAACTGTCTATCTCTGACAGGTGCGATTAAATAAGTAGATCACAGATAGATATAATGACGCAAAAAAAAAATACTTGATAATAGAAGACAACAGCCAGGTATGCTTCAATATTTGTGTGTTTGTTCTTTCATAAAAGTTTCTCGCCTTGTTTATATTATTACGTGCACAACCAAAGCAGAAAACACCAAAAACTGTGGGAGATGGATGAACAGAGAACTATAGAGGTGCAGATTTTAGAGAGGAAGTGGAGGTGGATTGGTCACACCCTGTGAAAAGATACCAATAACAGGCAGGCCTTAAAGTGGAACCCCTAGGGAACAAGACGCAGAGGAAGTCCAAAAAAAAACATGGCGACGAAGTGTACTAGAGGAAGCCAAGAGGGCAGGAAACTAGCAAGTGACCGTGGAGAATGGCGAGTTTTTACTAAGGCCCAGGGGCGTACCTACAGTGGGGAAAGGAGGGGGGAAATTTGAAAATCTCCCCCGGACCCCCACTTTTTACATGAAAAAATAAACATTACGCAAAATGCAGGGGCCCCTAGATTTCAGCCCCCCCGGGCCCCCAAACGATGTAAATTCCTAGCTACGCCCCTGCTTGGATCCTATGTTCCATGAGGAACACAAAGGAAAGTTGATGATGATGATGACGTCCTTGACAAAACCACGTGTCAAGGGATGAAAGCGGACAGGGTTCGAACACATTGAGGTCACTGTCATGTGATTGAGGTCACTGTCAGGTCATTGAGGTCACTGCCAGGTCATTGAGGTCACTGTCAGGTCATTGGACCCACGTCAATATTTGTTTATCATCGGGACTCATTGTTTCATTTATTGCCTTTCTTTGTTATCTAATGAAGTATCGTTTATCCTTTCAAAGTACTTTCTTGCCATTGTTATCACTAATTCCACTGACTTTTTATTATTGAAACCATATGATGTAGATCTGTATTAAAAAAGAGTCAGACTTGTACCAGTCTTTTTACGAAATAAAATATATTTGTCAAATATACAACTTACAGATTAGAAACATATTCTTGAGTCTTTCATTGATCTTATCCACATAGATTTGTTATGGAAGTAACAGAAGCACTACATTAAAAAACAAAGAAATAAAAAACTGACCGTGTAACTGAGCGAGGCCAAAGTTTTATTTATAAGATTGTCTTAAAACGTAGAGAACTTATCTTTTTATTTTTTTTACTTGTAAGCCAATCCTATTTTTTAGACTTACATGTCAATGACATAGAGTGCGTTTGGCTACAGATATATAGGTCAGGGTTTTTAAATAACACAATCACATCACATTCTACAAGAAGACACAACAATGCTGTAAAAATGGGGTGTAATTTTGTTATGGATGTCCCACACTTTGAGTAGACCATCCCAGCGAGACCAATCGATATATACGGTCTGAACACTGACCAGCAACGTAGGCAGTCAAGCCCAATAGCTAGTTGCCACGTCACAAGTCAGTGTTAAGAATTTTTTTTTTATAACAAATTGTCTCGTCAGGGCAGATCTTAAATAATTGTGGGCCCTAGGCGAAGTAAATTTTGGTGGGTCCAAAATGAGTTAGAAAAAGAAAAAAAGTCAAACAGCTAAAATGACGCATTGTATTAAAAACCTAGCTGTACTCCAGCAATTATTATTATAGCTTTTATATAGCGCTACTTTCATGCTTATAGCATGCTCAGAGCGCTTTGGTCCAATCTCATTTGTGGACCGGTGGGGGGGGGGGAGGGGGTATCTAGGAGTTGGTTTTCCGTGCTGCCTTTAGGCGCTCAGTAAACTCAACTCTGCCCGAGTCGGGTGTCGAACCTCGAGCCCCCTTCTAGGTAGCCAAGACAAGCCAAGTTCAAGCGCACTTTCAATAAACTTGGGCCACAAGTTTCTCTATTGCTGTTTTGATTTATGTGTGAGGCCCCCACCAATCGGAGGCCCTAGGCGGCTCCCTAGTTTGCCTATGCCTAAGGCCGGCTCTGATCTCGATCTCAGCGACCACAGCTTCTTCAGCATCCGAGTGCTAAACTTTTATGTGTAAAAATGTTTACATAATTCATTGTTTCGGCACCCAGCTGAAGATTTGTATTATGAAACTGAGGAGCTTTACATCATCTGCCCTAGAGATAGCAAGGCCTGAAAGGGGAAACTTTACTTTTTTTTTTACTCTACCTGCGTTGTAATAAGTAGTTTGGCATGTTTCTATTCTCAGACCGAAAGCCTGTAAGGATTTGCTAGCATAAGAAAAAACGTGTCTTTTGGTTTGAAAATAAAAATAAAGAATTGTTAACTTTAGTCACGTTTATGTGAAATAAAATGTTAGGGTAGATTAGCTCCCTGGAATAACCTCGCAGTAAAGACTTTTCAACAGATCGAGGATATTCTTATACAGAAATATTGTGTTGCTTAGATAAAATAGAGAGACATGATCGGCATGGCATTAAAGCAAGCTCAAATAATGGACTATATTCGACATTACAACTAAAAGAACAGCATGAAACATGCAAAAATTAAGCCAGAGATGAGGTATTCAAAACGAGAGCATGCTATTTGAGTTAATAGCTACATATTTATACGAAATCTGATATACTTTTAATTTTCTATTATTATTATTTTATTATTATTTCTATTATTACTCGGTAAGACTATATTAACGCCAGCCGTTGAAACATGAGAAAGACCAAGATGCCTGTGTGACTGTGTGTAATCGCGGGATGAAATCTTTATGTTGTGTCTGTTATATTTATGTGTTTGTTTCTGTTATGTTGTCTTTATATGATAAGAGAGTCCTTGTAATCACAACACATTTCCATATGGATCAATAAAGCAGTCTTAGTCTTAACTTTTTAAAAAAAAATCTAAGTTAGTAAAACATTTCAAAAACGTACATTCGCCTGTTAATTAGAATTTCTCTAGTACTTTAAAGATTAAAAATCAAAATATTTTGAAAAAGAAAACAAACTAAACATTTTGTTCATTTTTATTGTATTGTGTGATCTTAACCTTCTAATAAAAATTCAATAATTCGAGAGTTATTTTCTATGCCTTTGTAAACGTAGAATCAAAAGCGTAGACATCAAAGACTTGGCTAAAACTGTCTGGTCCAGCCGGTGTCTGGTTGCTACCATCCCGATTGATACGCACGACATTCCTATCAAAACAAAATAAATACATACAGTAAATGTACAAGTCTGGTAGAAGTCGTAACCAGTGGTGTAAATTGAGACGAACTTTCAAATAACTACACAGCGGGTGTGAGTTTAAGGTTATTTTTGAAATTTAGTATATAACGTATAGTCGATATAGGTCTGCGCAGCTGATTGTTTACTAATCACTATTTGTGACGACCTTCAGGGTGTATCTGTTCACCCAACTCTAATAGGTACCTTACAATAGTTGGGGAAAAGTAAAGGCGGTTTGTCGTTGTGCTGGTCACATGACACCTTTGTTAACAATGGGTCACAAAAACTGATGACCTTCACATCCTCTGCCCTATATAACGAATAGTCTGAAAGGATAACTGTTCTTGTACTTTACTTGAAATGTTGAACTCATGCAGCTTGAGACTGACTATCTATGGACTGACTATCTAGAGATTTTTTTTTTACAAATCTTTTCACTCTGTCTGTCTGTTTGTCTGTCTGGTAAATGTTTGAAAATGTCTTTTCTCCCACTTCCCATTCTCGGATCAAGGTAAAGCTTTGCACGATTATTTGTTTACCTGAGAAAACATGAAACAATAAACAAAATTAACCAATAGTTTAATAAATTATTGATAATTAATTATTTTGTTTGATATTGAAATAGGTGAATTAATGCTACTTAAAAAGTGATGTGGATACATGCATGGATTCATTCCCATTATTGCCATATAGACCCTCATTCCCTCCTTTTTCTAACTCTCGTATCAAGTGGAAATATTGCATAATTATTCATAGTCTATAAGGACACCTTATACATTGTTTAAAAACTAATTATTATTCAATTTTTAGTGGTCAATTAGTTTTGTTTTATAAATCAGAAAGGGAGTTTTAATATTCAATCTTCGTATCTATGACTTCAATAATCAGTTCTTTCACTTAGATAAGCTTTAATGTTTTTTTTAAGAATTCTTTTTCTTTTCCTTTTTTGAATAGTTTAATGTTGAGTATCTAAGGGAGTTAAGCTAGAAAGAAAAAGTCAATGCAGCAGACGTCGATGGAACGAGAGAACACATGACAGATCACATGACTTGTTCAAGATACAGAGCTTACCCCAATAGTGATATGTTTATTACTTTTAACCAACGGGATCACGCGGGTTGGAACTTTGCTATACAGATACCAGCTCATCCATGTCAAAAGGTACATTGGACAGAATTCCAATATAGTCTGGTATTTTACGTCTCGAGAGACGATCTTTTCCCTTTGCAACTTCTTGTGTGACTAAAGAGGCCAATCCTCCTTGATACACAGCTGCGATCACAAGTTGGGCATATGTAATCAGGCGCCGTTGCATTTTCACCCTTTTTTTTCTAATACTGTTGTGTATGGCATCTGGAATCCGAGACCCTTCCTTTATGCTCTCTCTCCATGTAGATCTATCCAGTGCCACCTCTTCCCAACTGCTGGTGGCGATTTTGAAGAGCTTCATGTCGCGTTTGCATACATCCGTATAACGTAAAAGTGGGCGACCAGTGGCTCTCCTGCCTTCTATTAGATCGCCATACAGAATGTCTTGTGGAAGTCAATCTACTGGCATTCTACGAACGTGGCCAAGCCAGTCAAGGCGTCTGCTGCTGATATCAGAGCGGATGCCCTGGCACCCTGCTCTTCCAATATATCAGAGCCATTATAAAAGAGGGGAAGATAAGACGGCGCTGCGCCAATGCTTAACGCGACATCCATCTGGAAGACTGTATTGTACGTGACGGAAAAAAAAGACAACAAAATGCAAACATCTAATGACATTAAATAAAAATTTGGTTATTCAATCTGAAACATAAATTTAAATACAGAGGTCGACTTTTTTTTCCATTGTCATAAAAGATGTTTCATAAATTTGTTAAAGAAAAAAAAATACATGTATCAGTGAAAAAAAACAGTTGATATAAAGTTCTATATACAAATTTGACAGATGTAAACATTCTTATAATATATTTAAAGATAGCTTTTAATAAAGCAGCTTTCACACTATGTAGAACAGGGGCTCTCAACCTGTGGGTCGCGACCCCTTTGGGGGTCGATTGACAATTTGCCAGTGGTCGCCTATGACCATTGAAAATATGGATTGTTAAGGTCTATTCTTCTATTGCTGTATGTGTGTGTGGGGAGGGGGGTCGCGGAGTGGGGGATTGTAAAAAGGGGTCGGCGAGCATAAAAGGTTGAGAACCGCTGATGTAGAACATGTTCAGCACACAGTAGTCCTATTTCTCTTTTGCAGGCCTGTGGGGTAGGGAGGATATGGGGAGAGACTTTCCGTTAAAAAAAAGGTGCCCAGCAAACAACTTTCAACTTACATTTTAGTCCAGTCACTATAAAAGATGTATTGTGATGTCAGTGCTAGGCCGTAACACGCAGATCTAAAGTCTTTATATAATATCTTTCGTCTTGTACCATCTGTGTTGACAACTTCAATGGTCTTGGTGCCAGCGTCACAGAAGTAGAGCTGCCCAGCTAGGTAGCAATACAAACACACAGAAATGATACACACAAATATAAAAACTGACAAATCAACATTAAAGTAAAGCTGACTTTCGTTTCTTATCTTAAAGTCTCCTTTTACCAAAAAGTCAAGAAACACATTTGTTTGTAAAATATTTTACATGTTTCGGATGTTCCTTCAGAGTTGAAGATAATTACTTCCTAGTCCAAACCTCCCGCAGGACGACGGGGGATGGGAGCGGGCAGGGTTTGAACCCTGGACCATCGATAAATCTGAACGACAGTCCAGCGCGCAAACCGCACGACCAGGCAGCCATTTTAGAGAATAAAATCAACTATAAATTAGGCCTACATTTAGTATTTTATTAATAGTCTGATTATAAATTACAGACACTGAGCCAAGGATACTATACAAAAAGCAACTAAGACTGCGTGAAAGCTTTCACCAAAGATGCTTGCACTCCATCATGGACATACGGTAGCAAGACCACACTACAAACGACGATGTCCTTGCGAACGCCGGTATGGAGAGTTACGCTGCGCAGGGCACGAATCCCGTATGGGAGACGAACGTATGCCAAAGGCAGTCTTTTTTTTTTTGGTGAGCTAACAGGTGGTCGACGAACCCCACCGAAACGCTTCAAAGACCAGCTTAGGCGAAAACTTGCCTTAGCCGACATAGAAGAGAGCACCTTGTGACATGCGGCCTCAGAACGAGACAGCTGGAGGTCACTCACGACACACATTTGAGACCAAAAGACAATCTGCTGTCTAGAACAGACGCAGACGGTGAAAAGACAATCTAAAAAAAACCACCTGCGGACAACGGTTAGACATGACCTGAAAAGCCGGGCTGCGCAGCCACCTGAAATACAAGTCTTATTATTTTATCTAAAATTGCATACTTCAGTAGTCTCACTGAAGCCTCAATGTAAACAGAGATATTTGTCTATTTGTGTACAATTTTTCTTTGCACTAGTGCACACAATAAACAAAATGTTAATTACTGAATATAAACAATATAGACAGAGACCTTTTTTTTATACTCAGATATATGTTAGAGTTTTTATATTGGGAAAAATTTAAGTTATTGGTCAACATGCATGACTAGATGCATGACGCGTAGGACATAATCATCTTTTTTGAAGTAACGTCTGTATTTTATAAGATAAGATTAGATAATCCACACTATCATCGCACTTTGACAATGTTATATCAAATTATACCAAATAGCGATTTTCATGCTTTTAAATAGACAGATGTTTGTGCCAGCTTTAAGAGCAAACATTGCATATCGTTACATTGAGATGATTATTGCTTGTCTTCTTTGGCTGTTGCTAAAGCAGGCCTCGTGGCCTTAACGAAATTTGTTTAAATTTACCACAATGCTCATTATATTTTATTTTTAAAAAATTAAATAAGGAATTCAAAGTAAATATAAAAATAAGATGTCAATTTTGTAAAAAAAAAAAAAAAAAAGTATCTACCTGCAACATCTAATGCAATGCCGTACGGGAATCGAAGATCTTCTGCAAGAATTGTTCGCCTGTTAGTACCATCGTAGTTAGCGCTTTCTATTTTAGCCTGGCTGCCACAGTCTGTCCAATAGACGACTCTGTAAGTAGAACAGATTTTGTAATAAATAATTTAATATCTGACCTCTTATAGTGTAGATTAAAGAAGAATATGAATTATCGGGTTGCTTGAATCAGCCAGGTAAACAAATGACTTGGCAGAATTTATGTATCTAATTAACTTGCGCTCCAAAATGAACACAATGAAAAGGTAGGTCGTGACTATCTTCTGTCTAATATATGTTATAGCTTTTATATAGCGCTACTCTCATGCTTGTAGCATGCTCAGAGCGCTTTGGTCCAATCTCATTTGTGGACCAGAAGGAGGGGGGGGGGGGAGGTATCTGGGAAAAGGCTTCCCGTGCTGCTTTTAGGCTCTCAGTAAACACATCTCTGCGCGAGTCGGGTGTCGAACCTCGATCCCCCTTCATAGGTAGCCCATTTTGAGACTACCTAGCCTCTTGACCACGCATCCTTAAGGAACGTCTGTAGCCCTAATTTATAGCAGAAGATATAATGCTATCAACAGGCTATGGTAAAAAAAAAAGGGTGGGGGTACATGAAAATAGTTAAAATGCTGGCATCGTGTCCATTAAACTCACTGGTGCATGACGTATAGGCCAGGCCTAGAAAAGGCTCAAAAGGTCTACAGATTACAATATGTACATTTATCTAAACATAACTTTTTCAAAGAAAGACTTCGCTTTATATAAATCTCTAGTCTTCCATGACTAAATTGACTCGAATACGGGTAGGACTTATCTTAGATTCTAAATGTCTGTAATTTATGAAATAAGTTTAACTTGTATCGTCAATCGATCACTTACGCAGCGTTGGTGTCTAGAGCTAGTCCTTTAGGTTGTTCTATATTAAAGCTAACCACATTAAGATTCGAACCATCCGGTGATATGGAGACTATACGATTGTTTCCAGCATCAGTGTAGAAGATCATGTTACGTTTGTTGTCAAAAGCCATTCCATCAATAACGCTACCTGTAAATACAGTTTTAAAAACATTAGCTGGCCATAGCTATTTCAATTGCATGCGAGTCTTGGACGCTGACTGCAGAGCCAGAGAGGAGGATCCTAGAAATGGAATTGAGAAGCTACAGAAGGATTCTAGGCATCACTTTCAAAGACCGCATCACAAACCAAGAGATTGGAGACAGGGTTACTGCAGTGATTGGATCCCATGATGACCTGCTAACTATTGTAAAGAAAATATATATGGCCAAATTACAAGGTCCACGGGGCTCCCAAAGGCCTTCCTTCAGGGAACAGTACCAGGAAAAAGAAGAGGCAGACAGAGAAAGCGATGGGAGGACAACATAAAAGAATGGACGGGTCTACTATTGATAGAGGTTAAAATAAGGCAAAAGACAGGGAGGAATGGAGAAAGACGGTCGACAAATCTTGCCTGGTGCCCCAACGGTCCAACAGACTAAGGGATATGTAAAAGTAAAAAACAGCTATTTCATCAATTACATTATCTAGAGCTTTTTTTTTTGTGGAAAAAAAATAGGTGCCGTTACTCAGTGATGGATTGCCTAGCTTTTAACTTCTAATAAATTAATAATAAACGTTAAAATACATTAAAAGTAATAATTTTTTCCCAACATTGAAAAAGTTGCCGGTACGCCATACCGGTGCGTACCGGCACAAAAAAAAAAAGCACAGACATTATCAATATAATATCAAAATACGTTTGCTGGCAATTAATTACACTAGAAATATAATCAAGTTGTAATTAAGAGTTCCCTTTCAGACATTGCAACGTATAGACGATGTTAAGATCATCCGTTTCTTCGGTCGAAGGTTGTCAAGCAGGGTGTCATGTGACCAGCACAGCTACCAACCGTCTTTTACTTTCCGCAACTAAGGTCAGGTGCCCATTGGAGTTGGGTGGATTCATGGGGGCCCTAAAAATCCCGAATTCTAAATCCGTTTCTTCTCTTCTCGGAGATTCGCTATATTGGCTGTCGATAGCCATTTCACCAATTACACTATTCGCTATATTGGCTGTCGATAGCCATTTCACCAATTACACTATTCGCTATATTGGCTGTCGATAGCCATTTCACCAATTACACTATTCGCTATATTGGCTGTCGATAGCCATTTCACCAATTACACTATTCGCTATATTGGCTGTCGATAGCCATTTCACCAATTACACTATTCGCTATATTGGCTGTCGATAGCCATTTCACAAATTACACTATTCGCTATATTGGCTGTCGATAGCCATTTCACCAATTACACTATTCGCTATATTGGCTGTCGATAGCCATTTCACAAATTACACTATTCGCTATATTGGCTGTCGATAGCCATTTCACAAATTACACTATTCGCTATATTGGCTGTCGATAGCCATTTCACCAATTACACTATTCGCTATATTGGCTGTCGATAGCCATTTCACCAATTACACTATTCGCTATATTGGCTGTCGATAGCCATTTCACCAATTACACTATTCGCTATATTGGCTGTCGATAGCCATTTCACCAATTACACTATTCGCTATATTGGCTGTCGATAGCCATTTCACCAATTACACTATTCGCTATATTGGCTGTCGATAGCCATTTCACCAATTACACTATTCGCTATATTGGCTGTCGATAGCCATTTCACCAATTACACTATTCGCTATATTGGCTGTCGATAGCCATTTCACCAATTACACTATTCGCTATATTGGCTGTCGATAGCCATTTCACCAATTACACTATTCGCTATATTGGCTGTCGATAGCCATTTCACCAATTACACTATTCGCTATATTGGCTGTCGATAGCCATTTCACCAATTACACTATTCGCTATATTGGCTGTCGATAGCCATTTCACCAATTACACTATTCGCTATATTGGCTGTCGATAGCCATTTCACCAATTACACTATTCGCTATATTGGCTGTCGATAGCCATTTCACCAATTACACTATTCGCTATATTGGCTGTCGATAGCCATTTCACCAATTACACTATTCGCTATATTGGCTGTCGATAGCCATTTCACCAATTACACTATTCGCTATATTGGCTGTCGATAGCCATTTCACAAATTACACTATTCGCTATATTGGCTGTCGATAGCCATTTCACCAATTACACTATTCGCTATATTGGCTGTCGATAGCCATTTCACAAATTACACTATTCGCTATATTGGCTGTCGATAGCCATTTCACAAATTACACTATTCGCTATATTGGCTGTCGATAGCCATTTCACCAATTACACTATTCGCTATATTGGCTGTCGATAGCCATTTCACCAATTACACTATTCGCTATATTGGCTGTCGATAGCCATTTCACCAATTACACTATTCGCTATATTGGCTGTCGATAGCCATTTCACCAATTACACTATTCGCTATATTGGCTGTCGATAGCCATTTCACCAATTACACTATTCGCTATATTGGCTGTCGATAGCCATTTCACCAATTACACTATTCGCTATATTGGCTGTCGATAGCCATTTCACCAATTACACTATTCGCTATATTGGCTGTCGATAGCCATTTCACCAATTACACTATTCGCTATATTGGCTGTCGATAGCCATTTCACCAATTACACTATTCGCTATATTGGCTGTCGATAGCCATTTCACCAATTACACTATTCGCTATATTGGCTGTCGATAGCCATTTCACCAATTACACTATTCGCTATATTGGCTGTCGATAGCCATTTCACCAATTACACTATTCGCTATATTGGCTGTCGATAGCCATTTCACCAATTACACTATTCGCTATATTGGCTGTCGATAGCCATTTCACCAATTACACTATTCGCTATATTGGCTGTCGATAGCCATTTCACCAATTACACTATTCGCTATATTGGCTGTCGATAGCCATTTCACCAATTACACTATTCGCTATATTGGCTGTCGATAGCCATTTCACCAATTACACTATTCGCTATATTGGCTGTCGATAGCCATTTCACCAATTACACTATTCGCTATATTGGCTGTCGATAGCCATTTCACCAATTACACTATTCGCTATATTGGCTGTCGATAGCCATTTCACCAATTACACTATTAATCTTGTTGTATCTCCGCTCCCGAGACACACCCGATGGTGCGCACCAGAGCGCCATTCAACACAAGTAGTGGAAGACTTGTTTAGACCGGAAGAAGGACTGTTGTAGATCCGGCTGAAGAAGTCATGGGAGTCTGAACAGTCTGGGGCTGAGTGCTGTCCTGTGTGATACTAGGGAACTGTTTGGAAGACCTGGAGAGACACTGACAAGTGTGTCGGTGGTCTGTTCTGTGTTCTGGTATTAATTAGGACTTGTTTTTTTTGTTTGTTTAAAATGTTTGACATGTTTCGGATGTTCTTTCAAAGTTGAAGATAATTACTTCCTAGTCCAAACCTCCCACAGGACGACGGGGGATGGCAGTGGGCAGGGTTTGAACCCTGGACCATCGATAAATCTGAACGACAGTCCAGCGCGCAAACCGCACGACCAGGCAGCCATCCAGACCAGACTTAAAACGTTACTCTCTGTGACTTTATAGGGGAAGACCAAGTCCAACTATTTGTTGATAGCTTATATAATAAATACATCATTTATTATTGCCTCCTATCTGTACATTGAGTGCCTACCTTAGAGTTACAACAATTTAAATAATATCAAAATACATGTGTCATAATACACTACTTCGTACTATATCTGTATTCTTTACTACTAGTTCCACTGTCTTCATAGTCCAATCAAGGTGGTAAAAATTTAGTCAAGGGAATGAGGCTGGTCGAAAATTAAATTATAAATTCAATAATTTTTGTCAGGCGAAAATTTCGCACAAAGAAATAAGATGGATACTGAATAGATAAGGTGATAGAACGTCACGTTAAAAAGGCGAATGTGGTGGGTTCGATCCGGATACTGGCCAATTTTTTTGTCTCCGTATTTTTGTTAGTTTTAATCATATATTTATTTACCACATTATTAACTAAATCTGGTCATATTTATTATTTAATTCGTGTGAATTGATCATTATACAAACAAAGTAGGGCGGGGTACGTAATACAAGTTTTCAATACATCAGGGTGTCGTAAATAATTAACTGGTGTCTAATGTACCTAACAGATTAAACTAATTTTTTAAGAAAGTGTTTATGGGACTTAACTAGTTCAATGAACTAAACTTTCTATATTGATACCTAGTTCAATGAACTAAACTTTCTATATTGATACCTAGTTCAATGAACTAAACTTTCTATATTGATACTCTTACTGCCTTTTCAACAATTCTTAGTTTCTATTTTTTATTTTTATTCTATTTTTTTATTGCCTTATATCTTTATAGTCTTAACAAAACAAATTGGATAGTGACTTATGCACCCAGCTTAGAGATGACTGCTAGGATGTGTGGCATGCGCTCTGGAGGTCGTCTCAATGATCCAGTGTTCGAACCTTGTCCAACCCCTTCCCCTGAAGTCCAATGGGAGATTTGTGCTTTCATGTAATAATAAATATGGTCCGCTTTTATGGTATACGAATGTATGCGAACGCGACAGGAAGCTCTTCAAAATCGACAAAAGAGGCTAGGAAAAAGTGGCACTGGATAGATCCACAAAGGAGAACGAGCATAAAGGAAGGGTCCCGGATTGCAGATGCCATACACAACAGTATTAGAAAAAAAGGGTGAAAATGCAACGGCGAGGGGTGATTACATATGGCCAACCTGTGACCGCAACTAAGAGTTGCAAAGGGAAAAGATCGTCTCTCGAGACGTAAAATGCCACAGAATAATAATCACCAATTCTTAAGCAACACCCGAAACGAAAACAAAGAAAAGTCATTCTGTATTTACCTTGAGGTGTATACCCTAATGTGGACACCCAGGCACCTCTCAGGTCAGTCTGTCGTATAACAGACGTTTGGTTTTTCACTTCAGAGAAGTATATCTGTTGTAGTGTAGGGTCAAAGGTTAAGGCTATAGGTGTGAAGTTCGTTAACTGAAGTGGTACAGTTGTATAACTGTAAAGAATCATAAGTATTTTATACAGAAATGTAGTTCGTAATTTACAAATAGATAGAAGCCTACTTTAAATAAATCTGTTAAATCAAAGATTCATTTTATTGCAGATAACTGAGTTACATTACAGAAACATAATAATAAGACTTGTTTTCGAGTCCGAAGATTAATGAGGAATGCAGTATTTCCCGTGGCTACGCGGCCACAGCTATGACCTACACATTTTGCCACATCCAGCGCAGGCATAATCATAGTCCGCAGGTGATCGATTTAGATTTTCTTTTCGCCGTCTACGGCTGTCTTCGGCAGCGGATTTTCTTTTGGTCTCAACTGTGTACATAGTATGCCAACTTTAAATAAATCTATTAGACTAACATACGTTTTATTGTAGATAACTAAAGTACATTACATATATATCTCTACATTAGCACTTGGCTAATAACGTCATGCTACCTGAATGTCTCAATGTCCATTCTGACCATGACACCCTCAAAGACGTCATTGAAAAGTATAAAGTGGTCAAGCACTGGTTCTGTAGAGTTCAAAACAAGATAGACAACTATTGATATGGTTCAATCATTATCATCTTTTCATTGACTTTCTTAATGACTTTTCGCGTAAGAAAACCCAGTTTCTTTCCCCGGTCAGTGAGTAACTGAAGCGTAAACCAGTAAGCTTCGGGTAGGAGGGACTCTCAAGCCATGGATGGTTACCCACCTAGGAGAAGAGAACCTCTGAATTCAAACCTCCGCTGCCTTGCAGCTATACCTAAACATGGGAAAGGCTTCGGGAGTCAATCCTGGGGAAAAATCAGGAGCTGGAGACTCTTAGGCAGTTTGCAGCAATCAGTGCTGCACTCTGGCAGAGTCTGCGACGCCGCTGACCACAAACTGTTTAGGCACTTTCCGCTACTTTGGAAACATTAGCTGCGTGGAGCAGGGGCGGCCTTAGATAATTGGAAGTGGGAAATCAAGGGAGAGGCCGGTCCATTCTTGTACGTTATTCAGCCAGCTTTTTTTATTTCGTTTTTTGGACAAGCCTTTCTTTTTTTTCCAGCCAGCTTTTTTTTGTTTTGTTTTTTGGACGAGCCTTTCTTCGTGCTCCCTCCACTGTACATTGAAGGATGACTTTTGTTATTGATTCATGTATACTTTATGTATATGTCCAATCCAGCTTTTCATGTCTCTTCACAGTATTGAGGAATATATTGAAGAAGGTTTTTCAGAAATATGATAGATAATTATTTTATAAGAATAGCAGTTCTAAGGTTACCATAATTAGCGTACTGAATTTCGTGCCACGATTGAGAATCTTAAACTTATGCCAAGGATAGGGAAAAAAAATGAATATATTTCTTAAAGAACAAAGATATACTCGATAGAAAACAACAAGAATAGAGAACAAAATGCCAAAGCCAATTTTGTGTTCATTGTTTATCTTTTTTTTTATTTGTTTTGTAGCTGATGAAGACCCCGTGGCCCAAACGTCCTTTGTTGTAATTGGGGTCACATATAAGTATGTTGTATTTTCTATATTTCTTAAAGGCCTCTAGGTAAAGATCTAACCACTGGTCTAATTAATATTGCAATAATTAAGAGCCTCTCCCTTTCATAACATCTCCCAGAGAGCCTCTCCCCTTATATTCCACTTTTGACATGGAGACCAATACGAGGAAAGCGCAAACATGGACGTTCTCGTATAGCTTGTTGCTGCTGCTCAAAGCAGTGGACACCGGCTGGAAAGAGGCTGGAGACGATGCTAGTGACAGATCTCTATAGATACAGCTTACCGCAGAACAGCGCGGGAAAATCAAATTTAATTCTTGAATCATGTTATACCAGACAGTCTTCACAAAAGAAAATAAAAACTAATCGAGTAAGAAATGTATAAATAATTTTATATCTGAAATTGATTTTTTAATAGCGATACCACTTTGAAATAATGTTTTAACCTCTAATATAAAACAAGTTAATGAATATTTACGTACTCAATACGTTATACGAACTGTATATAGATCTAGAAAGAAGTTGCAAAGACAAACATAATAAAAGTTTAGCTAAGTTCATTACCTGGCATTTCATGAGGAGGAAGGTTCTCACACTCTAAGCCTGCAGCCCCTTCGTAAGAGCAGTCATGGACTGCCCAGTTCTGTGCACTGACATTACAGAACACAATATCATCCTCTGTCCCGTTGCACTGGACACTGTCCAATGAATTTGAGCCAACTTTGTTTGATGATGGGGGAAGTTTGGTGGCCTTTGCTAGTGACCTGATGTTACGGAAGGACAGAATGACGTGGGTTTTAATGTAGTTTCTAAGTGAATTGTATTGTCTTGAAATTATTCCGCATCTTTTTTTCACTTCTGTTTTTAATATACTTCAATATTTTAAACTCAAAAATTAATGTTGACTTAAACGTCGAATTCAAGAGCTGCAAGATTCGTGTTGGTTACAGTAACCAGAACAATTCATAACAAACGAATATTCACATTTTACTAGAGTAACACTATATAGTAAAATCACGAAATTTAGAAAGCCTTCAGGATAGAAGAATCAAAATTAATGTAGCAATAAAACACTGAACCATAATCTTCAAATACAAAATTTAATAAAAATACTCTGAAAGACACAAAGATAATGTCATATATAATACAGACGTAACTTCAAAAAAGAAGATGATTACGTCCTACGCGTCATGCAAATAGCCATGCATGTTAACCAATGACCTAAATTCTGCAAAGTCACTGGACTTCTTGGCTAGCACAAACAACCCATTCCATGCTCTAATAGCACTAGAAAAGAAAGAGTATTTATAGAAACTTGTCCTGGCAAAAGCAGCTATGTTTAGGCAGTCGACCTTTGTGTCTTTCTGAATATTTTATTATGTTTTGTTTTTGTATTTGAAAATTATGGTTAGTTGTTTTATGCATATTTGATACTTATAGGTTTAGATTTAAAGGCCTATATTTGGAATTGTATTCAATGCAGTAAATCTATACATTCGCTAAGCCAAAATTCTTTCTCGGGGTAGGGAGGGGATTCAGCAGGGTTAAAAAATGTTCCATTGTTTTTTTTAATGTAACATTCATTAGAGATCAAGAGAACACTAATCACTCTATAACTTGTATAAAGAAGTTTTGTCTTTTTATAAAAGGTATTTATTATGTTTTTCTTAATTTAAAGCCCTGGATACAAAATCATAGCAGTTGTTCCTGAGTCTTTCCATGCAGTTGAAAAGCAATATAGAGTCCAGTCAAAACACGATTGGACAGGTTCTACAGACTCGTACAATGTTGATAAAAAGTTATCCTATTGATGTAGACCCACAACACATTGGACTGAGAAACCAACTCTGGTACACTATGTCGAACAAAATTTGGAGATAATGTCCTAAACTACATATATTCTACTAACCTGTCAAAACCGAGCATGTGACAGGCCACCATGGCCTCATTATCCGTCCATTTGTCTGCACACACTGTCCCCCACTGGCCATTGATGTAAATGTCCACTCGTCCCGTAGTAGAGTCCACGTCTCCGACCAGATGAAGAAAAGTTTGTTTGGGCGACAAGACTGAGGGAGACACAGTTGCTTCCCCTACGATGAACAACTAAATTAAGCTTTTTTATTCGCATTATTAGTTTCCTATCTCCACCCCCCCCCCAAACTTTAACCGTAGTAGACATTTTAAAAGCGTTTTTCTTAACTCTTTCTCTCCTAATCGACGATCCCATCGTTGATTGGACCTCATTTAATTAAATTAATATTTATTTTTATAAACTTGAATTTGTGTTATATAAAATGAGCAATGCATTCTCCTTTAATTCTATACCAAAATACAACAGTTTCTGATAACAAACAACAAAGCTATTGAAGATTTATCATAACAAGGTAGTGAGATAGTAATGAGCTGAAAGAAGAAGAACTTCGAATCGTGGAAAAAATAATAAAAGGAGAGAAAGAGCTAATAAGAACGTTAATTAAATTAGGGCCGTGGTAACTGAGTGATAAAGCGTTGTGTTGGCCACACGATACCATTGTTAACCGTATTCCAAAGAAACAGATTAACTTTACGTAGTCAACCCTATAGATTACAAGGACTGAAAAAGAGAACTTTAATTACTTTAACTATTTTACGTTTGTTGAATAATGGTGACATGCAGGCTACTTCAGCATAAGAAAATACGAAAAAATATGCATATGTGTAACCCTGCCGGACCAAGTTAAAAGGACGTTTGGGCCACGAGGCCTTCATCAGATACAAAACAAAACAAAAAATAACAAAACAATTAACACAAAATAGTCTTAAGTTAACTTATCTGTCTGATGTTGTTCTCTATCGAGGCAGAAAAGAAATGAGCTGCGCTGGTGTAAAAGCGCGGGAAAACGGAAGGGGGCTGAGATGTCAGGCAAAGATGAATGGGAAAAAGGGGTAGTGTTAGTGCCCATCGCATATTAAGTATGCTGGTTGTTGATCCCGTTAGGTTTTGTTTTGTAGCTGATGAAGGCCTTGTGGCCCAAAAGTCCTTTGTTTTACTTGGTCCGGCAGGGTTACACTAATGCATATTTTTCGTATTTTCTATACAGTCGTTTACCCCTGCAGCAGTAAATCTTTGCTTTGTGAGTCTTTGTACTTCAGCATTAGCTGGTCTCTAGCTAAATGAGTAATAAACTACTGAAGAACAAATAATTAATACAGAGGAAACAAGTTTTATTTTAATTCACTTTTTATGAAACGTCAACGTCACACGTTTCATTTTTTTATGCGTATACTAGTAATACAGGAGGCACGGTGGCTGAGCGGTAAAGCTCTTGACTTCTGAACCGGGGTCCGGGGTTCGAATCCTGGGATTTTTTATTTCGGGATCTTCGGGCGCCTCTGAGTCCGCCCAGCTCTAACGGGTACCTGACATTAGTTGGGGAAAAAGTAAAGGCGGTTGGTCGTTGTGCTGGCCACATGACACCCTCGTTAATCGTAGGCCGAAGAATCAGATGATCTTTACATCATCTGCCCTATAGATCACAAGGTCTTGAAGGGGAACTTTACATTTTTTATACTAATAATACAATTTAAGCTGCCTTTTGGTGGCCAAGTAGCTGAGTGTTAATGCGCTCGGTTTCTAAGCCTAGAGGTCTCGGGCTCAAGCTTTGGTAATGGCTGCTATTTTATAATTCTGGATTTTTTAGGACACCCAAGAGTCCACCAAACTTTAATGGGTGCCTGACACTATTTGGGAAAAGTAAAGGCGGTTGGAAGTTTTACTAGCTATTGGTCTCTAATCTGCCCACAGGTTGCAACGTCACAGGTCAGTGTTCAGGACTTCTAAAGCGATTGCTTACCTGACGTGTCCTTGTTATATTGATAAACTTTAATGTCTGAGAGCTGCAGAAAACTTGGGGCTCCGAGAGATGTAAGTCCGGTACCGTCTTTGTTCAGTCTCATTGGCATGCTGCACAGGGAAACGTAGAAATAGTTATAAACATAATTATAATGTTTTAATTAATAACTTGGTTACGCCCGGTTGTCATTGCCGGAGGTAACGGATATAAGCACTCCACTACCTATAAAATGCTTCCTAAATGCAAGCGTCTCAAAAGGCCTCTAACAGCCAGTCCAACTTCTGGCCTTCACGTGTGGCTCAGATATTGACTCTGGCGGAAATGTTTTCTCTTACAGGAGAAAGGGCGAAGGTGAGTAACTGAAGCGTAAACCAGTAAGCTTCGGGCAGGAGGGGCTTTGTAGCCATAGCTGGCTACCCACCTAGGAGAAGGAAAACTCTGAATTCAAACCTCTGCTGCCCCGCAGCTATACCCAATCATGGGAACGGCTTCGGGAGACAACACTGAGAAAAAAACATGAGCCGCATCCTTTAGGCAGTTTGCAGCACTCATTGCGACACTCCGGCAAAACATGCGACGCCGCTGACCCCAAACTGTTTCAGCACATGCCGTTACTTTGGATACATCGGCTGCGTGGAGCGCGAATTGGAAGCCGTGGGCGAAGTGAATTGGATGGCCCCCATTGAGAAATAAAAATATATGCAGTGAAAATAAAATTGTGTAATTTATTTAAACCCGTGTGTACTCCTACAATAAAGTAGGCAACAAGTTTCACTATTTCTTCTCTAAAAACAAAAACAAAAGTTTTGAGTCCTGTGCGAGGCAAATAGGCGGCTACCTAGTATGCTTAATCCTATGTCCGGCCCAGCCTATAGAGATAAGGAGCTGCTGTGTGTGTGACAAGGTTCCGACCATAGCTAATGCCCAAGCATTTATTTCCATGTGATGATCCATAGTCTATGATCCATAGTTTATGATCCATAGTTTATGATCCATAGTCTATGATCCATAGTCTATGATCCATAGTTTATGATCCATAGTTTATGATCCATAGTTTATGATCCAAAGTCTATGATCCATAGTTTATGATCCATAGTCTATGATCCATAGTTTATGATCCATAGTTTATGATCCATAGTTTATGATCCATAGTCTATGATCCATAGTTTATGATCCATAGTTTATGATCCATAGTTTATGATCCATAGTTTATGATCCATAGTCTATGATCCATAGTTTATGATCCATAGTTTATGATCCATAGTTTATGATCCATAGCTTATGATCCATAGTTTATGATCCATAGTCTATGATCCATAGATTATGCATGATCCATAGTTTATGCATGATCCATAGTTTATGATCCATAGTTTATGATCCATAGTCTATGATCCATAGTTTATGATCCATAGTCTATGATCCATAGTTTATGATCCATAGTTTATGATCCATAGTTTATGATCCATAGTCTATGATCCATAGTCTATGATCCATAGTTTATGATCCATAGTTTATGATCCATAGTTTATGATCCATAGTTTATGATCCATAGTTTATGATTCATAGCTTATGCATGATCCATAGTCTATGATCCATAGTTTATGATCCATAGTTTATGATCCATAGTTTATGATCCATAGTCTATGATCCATAGTTTATGCATGATTCATAGTTTATGATCCATAGTCTATGATCCATAGTTTATGATCCATAGTCTATGATCCATAGTTTATGATCCATAGTTTATGATCCATAGTTTATGATCCATAGTTTATGATCCATAGTTTATGATCCATAGTTTATGATCCATAGTTTATGATCCATAGTTTATGCATGATCCATAGTCTATGATCCATAGTTTATGATCCATAGTCTATGATCCATAGTTTATGCATGATTCATAGTTTATGATCCATAGTCTATGATCCATAGTTTATGATCCATAGTCTATGATCCATAGTTTATGATCCATAGTTTATGATCCATAGTTTATGATCCATAGTTTATGATCCATAGTCTATGATCCATAGTTTATGATCCATAGTTTATGATCCATAGTTTATGATCCATAGTTTATGCATGATCCATAGTCTATGATCCATAGTTTATGATCCATAGTTTATGATCCATAGTTTATGATCCATAGTTTATGATCCATAGTTTATGATCCATAGTTTATGATCCATAGTTTATGATCCATAGTCTATGATCCATAGTTTATGATCCATAGTTTATGATCCATAGTTTATGATCCATAGTTTATGCATGATCCATAGTCTATGATCCATAGTCTATGATCCATAGTTTATGCATGATCCATAGTTTATGCATGATCCATAGTTTATGATCCATAGTTTATGATCCATAGTCTATGATCCATAGTTTATGATCCATAGTTTATGATCCATAGTTTATGATCCATAGTTTATGATGCATAGTTGCTTCAGACTGAAGGAGGCGTACAAACATTAACAACGGAATAATGGAATTGAGTCCAACTTACCTTCTTGCCCAGTCTGTGTAGTAGATGTAGCCCCCAAACACATCAATACCGTAGAAATGTGCCCCGTTGTCCCTAAATATAATTTGTCTGTCATTTCCAGAAAGATCCGAACTTTCAATCTTCCCAAGTGTACCGTCAACGTAATAGAGCCGATTATCTGGAAATAGAAAGAACTCTCAGATATAATTTTATTTTGAACTTATGTTTGCAAGTTAATTCACAGAAGAAAATAATAAGTCCGAGGATTAACAATGAATGCAGCGTTTCTCGTGGCTATGTAGCCCAAGCTGTGACCTACATACTTTGCCAAAGCGCAGACAAAGCCATTTTCCGCCTGTGGTCGATTTAGATTTTCTTGTCGCTACCTTCTTTTGTCCTCGGAAGTGGATTTTCTTTTGACCTCAAATCTGTATCAGCAATCGCTTTAAAGACCAGCTTAGGCACAACTTGCTTAACTCACATAGAGGAGAGCATCTGGCTGCAGGCGGCTTTGGAACGAGACAGATGGAGATAGCATTTATAATCTGCATATTATCATTACGTTAGTTTAGCGTGATCTCTAAGCTCGTATAATTTGCACAGAGCGCTCTGGTCCTCTTTCTTTGTGGACATGTGGGGGGAAGGGGGTATCTCGAAGAAGGCTTCCCTGCTGCCTCTAGGCGCTCCACAATCAAATCAACTGATCAAATCTATACATAAGCATTCCTACTCCTGAATTTAAACTCCAGCATCTCTCATTTGTGGACCGGTGGGGAAGGAGGTTGGTTTTCCGTGCTGCCTTTAGGCGCTCAGTAAACACAACACAACCTCGAGCCCCCTTCTAGGTAGCCAAGCCAAGTTCAAGCGCACTTGGCCTCTCGACCACGCTATCTATCTGTAATATAAAAAATAATTACTACATTCGTTTACTAGTGGGTGTAATAGTTGTGTACTTACTGTCTAAGTCAATGGCGATGGAATTGGGCCACCGTATATCTGTGCTTATTAAAACCTGTCTGTTGGTGCCATCGTAGCTAGCAGACTCTATTCGTGGATTTTGTCCCCACTCTGTCCAAAAGATTGTTCTATAAAAGATATAGGCATGAAGTTCTAAAAGACTTTGTATTCACTGCGATAACACAGAGACTAAAAAAAGTAAGTTTATTATCTTATCTTATCTTATAGATTATAGACGTTGCTTCTAAAAAGAAGATAATCACGTCAAATGCATTTCATGCGTCCATCTAGCCATGCATGTTTGTCAATGACTTAAACTCTGCTAAGGCGTTGGTTTTTCCTGGCTGATTCAAGCAACCTATTCCATTCTCTAATGGCACTAGGGAAGAAGGAGCACTTGTACGAATTTGTTCTAGCATATGGAATAAGAAATGTGCCTCTGCCTCTTGTGTCTTTCTGAGTTTTTCATAAGGTTTTGTTTTTCTGTTTGTAAATTGTGTTTTAGTGTTTGTCGTGCGCGCGTGAAGTTTTCTTCGTATTTAATATTGGTGTTTTAGCGTATAGGAAGTAGTTTCTTTTAGGTGCGTTTTGTTGTCTAGAATATTGTGTGTGTGTGTGTTTACGTCATCCTTAGTTCCCGCAAGAGAGAGAGAGAGCTTCTGTTGTTGGCTGCTAAGCTGATTTTCTGTTTACCCGTTGTAACGGGTGTTAGGCTTTGGGCTATGGGAAAGTGTGTCGCCTTTCCGCCTTTGTAATCGTATTGTAAATAACTTTGTTGAGACGTAGGGAGTTGATGTTCTGCAGGGCGCCGAGATGGAGTGTGAGCGTGAAAGGTGTGTTATTGAAACTTATTGGTGTGATACTGGACTAATTATTAATCAAATGCTAACATCAATGATATTGATGTATATGCAAATATGTTGGTAACTTACAATTAAGTATTATTAAATATTGTTCCTATTGACAACTGTTGTTATTCACTAAATGTTCAGTTGAATAACTTTAATTCAATGTTCGTAGTTTGCATGATATTACCTTTAAGTTCTTGCGTTACACTGTTCAGGCTGGGGAGACGGGACCGTAATATCATACCCTAACTAATCTATTATCCCACCCTGACAGTGTTTTGTGTATTATAGCTACTTTACTTTTTATTGTTCTGTCCTGAAGTGTCTCTAAGTTTAGGAATTTTACTAATGGTGTTACTCTAACCAAATAGGAATATTCGTTTGTTATAATTCTCACTGCTCTATTTTGTATTTGTTCTAGTTTCCTTATGTTTTCTTAAGTTAAGGAATCCCAACAACAGAGGGTGCATAGTCAATAGTGGCCTAACTAAAGTTAAATAGCATTTTATTTTAATGTTTTCTGTTTGATTTGTAAAAAACATTATTTTTATAAAACCTAATGTTTTGCTTGATTTTTTAATAACTTCATTAATATTAGGATGTCATGATCACTTTTTCTTTCTTATTACACCTAAATATTTTGAGTTTTTAGTCTGCGTGGCTGGTTTACCATGAATAAAGTAAATAGGTTATTGTTTTAAACACACACAGACGGTTAAGGTGGAGGAGGGCGTTTTTTGTTGGGTGCTGAGAACAAATTTTAAAGCATCACCCCTTTCCCTTTTCTAAGCCACCGACTAACTAGAGGACTGGTATGACGTGAAACATTTGCAATCAATGACTGTTTGAATATTTTGAAAATGAAAGCGCCCACTTGGAAGTGATTTCTTAAGATAATATTTCAGTACCTGGTTTTAGGATTAAGAGTCAATCCCCTTGGAGAGTCCAGCCCTGATGATATGACGTTCTGAAAATGACTCCCGTCAAGATTTACAGAAGCAATAACATTCAGCCCGTAGTCTGTATAGAACAGCATCCTATTGATTGGGTCTACCTTCGTTTTACCTGGACTGGAATCTTTAGCAAAAATAAACAATATTAAATTACATTTAATTCACATTCTTCTCTCTAAGACTCCAGAGCTTGAAGTGTCTAATACTCATACCGACATATGAAGCTATAGTTAATGAATCAAAGGGGAAAACTAAGGGTAAATGTATTTTTAGGCCTTTTAATAAAGTGTTGTTGGTTTTTTTTTAGTTCAACACACACACACGCGCGCACTTTCGCGCATGCGCGCGCGAGGCGCTGTGAAGTGGTAAAATGCTTGGCTTCTTAAGGCGCTGTGATGGTTGAACGATAAAGCGCTTGGCTTCTGAACCGGGAGTCCTGGGTTCAAATCCTGGTGAAGAAATGAATTTTAACTTTGGGATCTTAGGGCACCTCTGAGTCCACTGACTTGACTTAATCCTGTGCACTCCCAGAGGAGCATAGGGACGCAACAACACATGTCCACCGAACTCGGTTCTGAGCAGCTTTCTTCATCTGCTCCCATGTCATTCCAGTACCCTCAGCTTCACTGATGACTGACCTCTTCCAGGTTTGCTTGGGTCTTCCCACTTTCCTCTTTCCTTATGGGTTCCAGCCAAGTGCCTGCCTTGCAACATTGATAGCTGGTTTTCGTAGGGTGTGTCCTATCCAGCTCCATTTTCGTTTTGTGATGTCTTGGGCTATGGGTTTTTGTCTAGTTCTCTCCGACAAATTGATAGTAGTTATCTTTTCTGGCCACCTAATTCCTACTATTCAGTGTAGGCATATTTTAACAAAGGTCTGGAGCTTTTCCATATTTGTTTTAGTGACTCTCCAAGTTTCTAAACCGTATAGAAGGACAAACTTAGCGTTTGTATTATAGATTCGTATCTTGTGTAGAGATAATGCCTTAGAGCGCCAGATAGTTTGAAGAGTTGACTAGTCGGGGAAAGTTAAGGCGGTTCATCGTTATGTTGGCCACGTGACACCCTCGTTAACCGTGGGCCACAGAAACAGATGACCTTTACATCATCTGTCCTATAGATCACAAGGTTTTTAATTTGTTGGTTATTTAATGTTCTACTTAAAATTTCCGAAACTCAAATTAGTTACTGTAATTAATTAGTGTAACTCTCAATAGAAAATGATTACTTTGTTCCAACTGTCTAAAGTTGACGATGTCTGTTCCGTCAGACTTCATACTGTTAATCTGTTTGTAAGTTTGGTCAGCGAAATAAATCCTGCCCTGTACAGGGTCGAAGTCAAAAGGTCCGGGATTGTAGAGACCCAACATGGGAATATATGTGAACGACTTCGTCTTTAAATCCATCCTGGCCATGGTGTTGTTGGCAGAATCTAGTAGAAAAATAGAGCCATCGTCCGCAGATTCTGTAAACAAAAAAAATACATTGAGCTATATATTTTCAATCGCCCTGTGATGTTGCTTTTAATAAAATGAAAAAGCATAATAAATTAATTTTTCTTAGTTTAATGATGTAAGCTAAATTGAATAAAACCATACACTTTGTTTGATTAGTTATTAATTTACTATTTTTGATATTTATAGTTTTCTCTGCTTCTATGACGTGCTTAATACAGCGATTGGACCCCATTATGACTTGCTAATAACAGTCGAAAAACGTAAACTTACACTCTATGGTTACATCACAAGGTTCGCAGGGTTCGCCAAGACCTTCCTTCAGAGAACAGTACCAGGAGAAAGAAGAAGAGACAAACAGAGAAAGCGTTGGGAAGACAAAGTCAATGAAAGAAGTTCTATCTAAAGGCAAAAGACAAAGTGGAATGGAAAAAGACTGTCAATAGATCTTATGTGACGTCCCAACGTTTCAACAGACTAAGGAATAGGTGAAGGTGTGAATGGTCTATAATATCTATCTGTAATTTGTACTAAAAAAAAAAGTTTTTTTTTAAGATTAGTCTAATTGTGCTCCTTATCTCCAGGTAAATGACAACACACTTGGGGAACATATTGCTCCAGATTACTAAAATACACCTGAGGAACATATTGCTGCTCTAGATATCTAAAACACACCTGGGGAACATATTGCTCCAGCTATCTAAAACACACCTGAGGAACATACTGTTTCAGCTATCTAAAACACACCTGAGGAACATATTGCTCTAGCTATCTAAACACACCTGAGGAACATATTGCTCTAGCTATCTAAACCACACCTGAGGAACATATTGCTCCATCTATCTAAAACACACCTGAGGAACATATTGCTCCAGCTATCTGTCTGTTTTCACAGTCTCTCATTTCCCAGGTCCCGTGTACACACTGGGCCAGACCGGTCTCGATCCCGCGACATTCAAATTGATCTCTCCAAACTTTGGATTGGTCTGAATTAATGACACTTCCGTTCTTTGCCCTGGCACCATCTCTAATTCCGTGAAGAACAAAATAAAATAGTTGGATATTCTAATTAGTGTAGGTCAGAATTGTCTGTCTGATTCAATGTCAAAACTAAACAGTGTCAAACAAAAATTCACTAGAAGCTTTCATCGCAAAATTAGAAAATTTTCCATTGTAGAAGCTAATTGACCGTTTAAACAATTTCTTAAAAGGCAGTAGAGTTTGTTTATAAGCCCACACATCTCTTCAAATTTTTTGTCCTGGCCAGAAGACATTCTAATGTATTTACACAATTAGTTCTACCAAACTATCTCTTTTTGTTTTATATCTTAAACAGATCAGATAAAAGGAAGGTCAAATTCACATGTAGATGAATCTTTTTTTTTTAAATTGTCACTTACAAATTTCTTTAAATATGGATAAAAAGAATGTGTAAGAATGTAAATTTTACAAAAAGGCTATTATCATATTTATTCATGATTATTTACAATCTATAAATAATGTGAGAGCATATCCGGCCTTGTGAAATTTCTTCCCACAGTACACACATATATTAGACATAAATGGATAGCAGCACCAGGGACCAAGTTTTTAAGAGAGAAAGTAGTGAATTAAGATGCTACGAAAATAAGGGAACCTGTGACTTTTGATTCGACACCACCGCCTAGCGATAACGCACCAGGCGAACTTAACCTCTAGACCATCGGAATGCCCAAAAAACATTGTTCCGATCCAGAGTCATTTCGCCCGTATGCAAATTGCCACCCCAGTGGTCAAAGGTCACAAGCCCTAGCTAGCCCCTCCCCCCACCTCGCAGCACCCATTCACTAACAACTTCAATAGAGCCGAGACAGACAGCCGTTAGGCATGTATTAGACAAACAATGGCTCTATCTAATTGTGTATCTCTCATAATGACAAGTGGACAACATAAACACATTACATGACGAATCCAGAGTCACAGGTTCGAGCCTCGGTCGGCGCAATCCCTTATTTTTGTAGCATCTTAATTCACTACTTTCTCTCTTAAAAACTTGGTCCCTGGTGCTGCTATCCATTTATGTTTAATATATGTATGTATGTATTTGTTTCAGAACCTAGCTTCAACTCCATATTTAAGTTTATTACGTAACAGAAGAGGCTGGTTTTTTGTTTTATTGTTAATGCTTCCAGTGACATGCGTGTTGGCAATGTTCACAAATACAACAACAAATAGATGGGAACCAGTTTCGTAGAGGTTTTTGCGTTCATTTGTTTGTTTGCTGTATTTATGTGTTTGTATGCATGTTTTTATGTTTGTTTGTTTGTTTGCATGTTTGTTGGCTGTATGTATGTTTAAATGTTTGTTTGTATGTGTGGTTGTTCGTGTGTATGTTTGTATGTATGGTTGTTCGTGTGTATGTTTGTATGCTTGTATGAATGTTAGTATGTATGTTCGTTAATATGTATGTTAGTAACTTTTTTATGTTTGTATGTGTGCTTGTGTGGTGAAATAGTTACTGTTTGTTTATGTTTGTGTCACGTCGTGAGAATGTGTTCACAACACTGATATAGTGTGCTACTGTCCAAGTCTCTTTCGTCAGTTCATGTGTCGTTCTAGTTTAATAGAGCTCCATGTTAGGTTACTCTTCACGGTCTCTTTATTTCTTATTACATCCTGTTTGTTTGGGTTTTTTTTGTGTTTGTTTGTTTGAATATTTGTTTATTTGTTTTGCTCAATACACAATACTCATAAATTAAACAGCTAAAAAATATACGTTAAAATGAGATTGACATTACTTACCCTGTATATCCTAACATATTACAGAATACTTGAGCGTCGTAATGAGTCCAGTCGTCATTACAAATGGCGCCCCACCTCCCTCCATAAAACACCTCGACAGTCCCCTCATAAGGCGTTTTCCCACCTAGAAGTCTTGCATAAATATCAGCAGCGGGAGGAATGGTGGCAGTATCAGCTGTGAACATGATACCAACAGATTTATCTACAGATGAAACTATTAAATCACTACATGCAAGTTATACAGGGCTGAATTTAAACAAGTGGACAGGACAGGACTTCTTAGAGGCTCCTACACTTTTCGAAAGCTTAAATAAACATCCTTTTTTTTTTAAATAATACTTATACATAAAAGCTTATCGTATTTTAGAACAAAGAAAGAAATGACAAATTTACAGCATTTTATTTTTCCTTTTAAAAAAAAACAAACAAACAAGACAGTGTTGCCAACTATAAGATTTTAAGAATTTTCGATATAATTAAAAGAAGTTTCTGCAAATCAATAATTAACATAAAACTAAAATGTTTTTTAACCTTGGTTAGGCCAATACTAAAATATGCATCCTCAAAAAAAAAAACCATTAAGAAAACTGAAAAGACACAAAATAGAGCAGTGTGATTCATAATATCGATCTGAAAATACCTTTTATAAAATGATTAAATTAAGAGATCCTTCAGGATAGATGACTTAAAAGTAAAGTAGTGATTATACATAAAACACCGAACCATAATCTTCAAATACAAAAACAAAATTTAATAAAATACTCAGAAAGACACAAAGATAAAGGCACATTCCTCATCCCATATGCTAGGACAAATTTGTACAAATACTCCTTCTTCCCTAGTGCTATTAGAGCATGGAATGGGTTGCCTGAGCTAGCCAGGAAAACCAGTGGTTATACAGAGTTTAAGTCACAGATTAACATGCACGACTAGATTGACCTAGGATGTGACAGAGTTAAAGTCACAGATTAACATACCTGACCTAGATTGACCTAGGGTCACGCTGAGAACATAATCATCGTCTTTTTGAAAGTAGCATCTCTATTTGAAGCCAGAGTGAGAGTAAACAGCTATTTAACTAGTCTCCACTAATTATGTTTGTATGCAAAATGTACTTTTACCATTTTAATAATGAGAATCATATTTATATTTAGAGAGTTATCTAACCTGGGAGAGAACATAAAGGGAGATTACACAGTTCCTCTCGACAGCATTGTTTACAAGCAGGGTCTCTCTTCCCTCTGCTCGTCGCCTGGTCTGCAAGATCAAATCGTTTCCCTACTAATACATCATTGTTGTCTATTGAGTAGCACAACTAGAAGGATGAAGATTTGCATGACATAAATCTTTTAACAACTTGAAATAATTTTGAACTGTTTATCCCAAAAAATATTTTTAGAAATAAGATTATTTTATTGGCCCAAACACATGGAAATACAGCTTCAGTACAACGTTCCATCTTATCATAACAACTACAACAATAGCTATAAATATAGATGAAAACCAAACCGAAACCAGCCCTTGGTAAATTGGACTCTAATGCGCATTGTATCAATTAGTTTGGATAGA
Organism: Biomphalaria pfeifferi; assembly: GCA_030265305.1. NCBI lineage: Eukaryota > Metazoa > Mollusca > Gastropoda > Planorbidae > Biomphalaria > Biomphalaria pfeifferi. The sequence goes on from JASAOG010000012.1 coordinate 5,323,326, forward strand.
GAAGGCGGTATCTGTGTGAATGTTATCGTGATGGCTTTTTAAAAAATGTATTTTATTTAAAACAATTTGTACGGCTTGAATTTGAACTCGAGGGCTCAAACCTCCTCAAACCAACACACTAACCAACGCACAACACACTGTGCCAGTGTACATTAGCTGCTTACATTAACATTAGTTGCTTATATTAGCTGCTTACATTGGCTGCTTATATTTGTTGCTTACACTGGCTACTTACATTGATTACTTACACTAGTTACTTACATTGGTTGCTATACATCCCATATTATAGTAAAAACCATGTGACCCTAACTGTATTCTTTCTGTATAGCATTGCTGAAATAAAATATGCAAATCTTCGATCATCAGATATACTAAATCAATGAATGATTCATACATATAACATATGAAAAGGAAAGCACCACGGTCATCCTATGCCATAAGTGAAAGGGGGGAATTATAATAAACAGTCCTGACTAAGCCACGGGCCATGGACCCTCCTATTCGACAACTCTACCAAGTAGCTATACTCACAAGGGGGACTAGTCACTCTGTAGTAACATGCCAAGTTATAATTATATTTTATTTGCTAATTGCAAAATCCAGGCGTTGTCAGGCAGAGTATGGATTAACAGGCATGGCTGTCTGGTCGTGCGGTTTGCGCGCTGGACTGTCGTTCAGATTTATCTATGATCCCGGGTTCAAATCCTTCCCGCTCCCATCCCCCGTCGTCCTGCGGGAGGTTTGGACTAGGAATTAATTTTCTTCAACTCTGAAAGAACATCCGAAACATGTAAAACATTTTAAACATTCTATAGAAAACCGGAATTTGATACATTGCATGTAATAATACTGACACATATAAAAACTTTTAGATAAATTTAAAGTAGGTAATGAGACACTAAAGAAATACTGACTTCTTCAAATCCACAATAAACTTTCTGTGTACACAGCTGTGGGTCGCTGATTGCTGTACATTCATAGCATTCTGGTCCAGCCTCTATATGTGGATCAAGTGGTTTGAATAGAATGTTAGAATTGGAAGCGTATATTGGCAAGGTAAACATAGAAACTGTTATATGTACAATGGACCTCATTCGCCAATCGTAAATAAACACATTTAGCCACGTCATAATATTTATAAAACAATGAAAAATAAGTATCACGTGACAGCCACGATAGATGACATACTTTGTATAGAAGATACAGAGAATCACGTGGCTAAATGTTGTTGTTTACTATTGGTGAATTGGTGAATGATGACCATTGTCATATTCTTATTATCTTCTATTTTATATGTTTAAAATTACTGCATAGAGAATGTATGAAGCCAATTTACTGTATAATATGCTTAGTGTTAAGTCTCAAGGTTCTTTTCTTCTTCTAAAAGCCCTTATTTGTCCAGAATATTTTTAATAAGTATAAGAGCTAATACACGGGATATGTGTACTTCAACTCTGACTGCCAAATGTAACCTAGTCATGCACGGAACTGTGACAGAGCATACAAATATAGAATGAAGATTCAGAATGCCGATTCACGGACATATAGCTTTTTTTTATAGAAATAAATAAAATGCAGGCACAGTGCTGGCAAAGGAAATATCCAATGTAAATTAATATCCAGTAGATCAATATCCCATGGACCGAAAAAATAGTCTCTATTTCAACTCTAGAAACTAAAGTCCAACTATCCTGGATTAGAAACAAACTATGAGGTACGTTTCATTCAAAGGCCCACTAACAAAGCAAACCAAAACAAAACCAATGTCAAAGTCAACAACTTGAATTGCCCCCGCCCCTCTTTCTCCTCTAAAGTTAACAGGAGACGCAGACTTGACCAGAACTCACTCCGATATTAAGCTTAAATGCGATCTTTCAGGTCACATCTCAAAGTCAAATTTGAAAGTTTAACTAAAAAGTTAAATCTCAAAGTTTAACTAGAAATTCTAGCCTCAAAGTTTGACTAGAATGCCAAATCTCAAATCATAGTCTCCCTTCCAGACCTTATGATCTATAGAAAAAAGCTCTTTTATTACCATGAAATAAAAAAAATTGACGGAGCATAGGGAGGGTGCATTGTTTCGTATTAATAGTTCTACAATTTCAAGCAGCTGTCTCCCCAGTAATACTAATGGATACAGACCAAGGAGATTCAAGAACATTTACAGTCTTTAGCGTCTCATAAATTTAAATTATTTATTGCCACTTTCAAATTATAATTTATACCATGCATATAAATAAATGTTTTGTTTTAAACATTATTAAGATAATTGTATTACTATTATTATGTTAGAAATGAACGAGTAGTCATTCTCTGGCGCTGCCAGGGTCGAGTTTCGCTAAAGAGAAACAAAATTCATCGTAGTCCCTTTAACAGTTTCCACTGAGGAATTTTCTGGTGATATGGCAGGTCTGCAGCAGTACCGCCCTCTGTCAGGCATTATTATTCCCTCGGTTGATATAACAATGGGGTATATTGTTATTTTGGACAATTTCCATAGACGCTTAATCTCCAAGCCTAGGTTCCCATATTTTCTTTGTTTTTCTATCTCAGTTTTTCTTAAATTATGAGACGGTGGTACGGCGATATCGATAATGGTAGCGGTTTTTTCTTTTTTATCGATAAACAGCAGATCCGGGCGATTGAAATCTACCGTTTTGTCGGTCAGAATAGGCCTATCCCAGTACAGCAGATGTTCAGTAGACTCGAGAACCTCTTGCGGAGAGTATTTATAATAAGGGGGAGTGTCCTTACCGATCAAATTGTACGTCAAAGCCAGGTGTTGGTGTATCAACTTGGACATCCTGCCATAATGTGTTCAATCGACTCTCCCACATTTCCACATTTTCGGCATTTGTCGACAACATTGAGTTTCAGGATATGCTTCTCGTAATTTTTTGTCCTGATTACTCTGTCCTGTATTGTTGTAACAAAGCCTTCTGTTTCAGGGTAGAGATGACCTGCTTTGAGCCATGTTAAGGAATCAGCCTTGTCGATGTTGTCCCCATGTAATGAAGCCTAAAATTTTCCGTGGAGTGTTTTTTCTTCCCATTGGCGAATCTCATGCCCTACGTCGTCCAAACCGACATTGACATCAGCATTGTGTAGATTCAGAGAGGTTGCTTCGGAGTCATATTTGCGTAGAAAGGAAACTAATTTGTTGCTGGAGGCGAGCAGTTTTGATCGTATTTTTAAAACTTGCATCTTACTCAATTTGAAGATGTTCTGCAATCCACGACCCCCATCCTTCCTGGGCAGGTATAGCCTTTAGTGGAGGACTTGGGGTGTAGGCATCGAAACTTGGTTAGTAATTTTCTAGTGAGTCTGTCAATGTCAAGTAGATTGGTGTCAGTCCATTTGATCACACCGAACGTGTAAAGGAGCACTGGGACGGCCCAGCTGTTTATTGCAGTGATGAGATTACTGCCAGACAGTTTGGTGTTGAGGATTTTATTAACTCTTTGCTTATATTTACCAAGAAAGTCCTCTTTTAATTTCTTATGGTTTATCTTGGCATTCTGGTTTATTCCAAGATATTTATAAAGAGAGGCAGAGTTGAATTCCTCGATGCCTTCAAACTCAATGTTGGTGTTCGTTGCCCTGCCCTTTTAATGCTTATGATGCCACACTTATCCAGGCCAAAAGACATACCGATATCGTCATTAAAGCATTTTACCGTTTTGATTAAGGTGTGTAATTTTGCTCGGTTTCTGCATATAGCTTTAGATCATCCATGTATAATAAGTGGGACACACATTTTGTACATTTAGTGTCAACCCTAAAACCGTTTGTAGAGTCTTGGAGTAATGTAGATAGAGGATTAATCGCTAGGCAGAACCAGAGTGGAGATAGTGAGTCCCCCTGGTATATACCTCTTCTTATGTGCACAGACTATCTCTCATCGATTCAATATTTAAAGTTCCTCTTTCAGACCTTGCGATGTTAAGGTCATCAGTTTCTTTTGGCCAAAAGTTAACGACCAGGGTGTCATATTGCCAGCACAACGACCTATCGCCTTAAGTTCCCCCAACTAAAGTCAGGTAATTCAAAACACCCCAGTCTCCACAGAGATTCGAACCCAGGACCCCAGGTTCGGAAGCCAAGTGATTAACCACTCAGCCACCAAGCCCCTGTATCCCTGTAAGTAGCGATGTATCTGTCAATAAGTTCGTATTATCTTCTTTGTTTGTTTACGTTTACTGAACATACTATGGAGACAAACAAACAACACAATTACCTGCCAGGGATATACAGGTCCAGGTCAACAGTAACACTGCAAGAAGAACAGAAGCTATGAGAAACATTAATGTCACATTGTGTATATGTCTGTTTCTTTGACATTAATAGTTAGTGTCTAAGCATGCATGTTTGTGCCATGGATGAGCAGCTCCATTTTTAGCCAGATGTGTCCATGTCATTAATACAAATACGTTCTTAGATATGGAGTAGACGTTTTGGCATAAAAAGGATTACGTCCTTGCCCTACCCCCTGCATGACGGCAGGAGATGGAAGCGGACAGGGTTTGAACTTATGACCATTCTGTTGACAGACCGAAGCTCATGCTACACGACCAGGCAGCCCTGGGGGGTTCCACATGACATACAAAGAATAGGATGATATTTCAAATATCGTTTTCTTAACATTATTTCTCGCAAAAACCTTGAAGGACTTATGTAAAAATTTTGAACAGTTTTACCCGCCATACTCCTCCTCCAAAACACTCCAATCAGTGGCGTAGCATCCATGGCTCGAAGGGGTTCAATGAACCCGGGCCCACGGGTACCTTGCTACGCCACTGACTCCAATGCGCCCCTGTTTCAAAAAACCTTCTACCATGGCTGGCTTAAAAATCGCGGGGCCCAATTTAATAGATGCTTAAATAAGTTTACAATAACAACTATTACTTAGATTATTATATCAACACCTAATATTCAACATGCATAGGAAGCAACTCAAACGCAATACGTGCCAGTGGGTTAATTGAAGTTACATCATTCGTGCGATACACTAAATAGTTTAAACCTTTAAGTTCTTCATCTTTAAAAGCCTGTGACAAGAGCCTTGACTGATAGTGACATGTTTAATGTAAATTGCGGGGTCCCTGCCAGGCGTGGGGATCGATTCGGTGCAATCTGCCAAAGGCCGACTTTGCCTACAACTATGTTATTTTGAGGAGCTTATAACCTAAATATAAAATAACCTAAATATAACCTTAACATAACCATAACATCAACATAACCATAACATATAATTGTATAGTGAGAACATATAAAATATTTTTAGTACTGAAAGTTCACATCTGAAATCCTAGTTTGAAAATTGCTTCAAATGTCTTCATTTATTAGGAGCGTTGTAAATAGAAGTTAGCAGGAAACTTGAACAAAATGTGTTCTTATACACTGACACATCTGCTTCCTACCTGATACAAACATCTTGATCAATTCTTTGAATGTTTTCTGCTCTCTTGTTTACATCGAGTAAGTTAATCAAAGGCACCAGTTCTTGGCCCAGTAATTTTTTCCTTTCTTGGATCACCAATTATAGTCATGTTAGTTACCAGGTTATAACTGCAGTTTTGTGCAACTGACAATTAAAACTTAGACATACTGAAGTAAGTTAACAATACAAGCCATGGCATCTTTCTTTAAGCAACTTTAAAGTAACAAAAAAAGGTCATTAGTCAATCAATGTCACGTGGTATTGGAATGACAGTGACATTGTTATTAGTGACACGTGAAACTAGAATCCTTCTTAGTAGTAGTACAATCTTGAAGTCTATAGAGCGGATGATGTGAAGATCATCTGTTTCTATAGCCGATGGCTGCCTGGTTGTGCGATTTGCTCGCTGAACTGTCGTTCGGATTTATCGATGGTCGAGGGTTCAAATTCTCCCCGCTCCGATCCCCCGTCGTCCTGCGGGAGGTTTGAAGTTTGAACTAGGTTCAAATTCTGCCCGCTCCCATCCCCCGTCGTCCTGCGGGAGGTTTGAACTAGGAAGTAAACTATCTTCAACTCTGAAGGAACATCCGAAGCATGTAGAACATTTTACAAACAAGCATTATAGCCGAGGATTAACAAGGGTGCCATGTGACCAGCACAACGACCAACTGCCTTTACTTTCTCCAACTAATGTAAGCTACCCATTAAGGTTCAGTTACTTACATTTTAATTTAGTGAAAAACAAAATTATTTACAGTCAGTTAATAATTTAAAACCAGTGACTAAATATATAAAAAGACAAGTCATTACTCAGTGAATTTGATCATTTATTCATTTACTTGTTTAGTATACTGCTTTGATTATGAAAGTAAAGAATTAGATTGTTTGATCACAATAAAATCCCCACTATTTTTTTTTTTTAGAGATACCATAATCATAGCAGAAGTAGATGAAGGGAGTTAATTCTATTGTCAAGAAATTTTCTTCAGACGAACAGAGAATTTTACACCTTACTACTTAACCTGGACATTTTGCTGATTTGATTAGAATTTTAACAATGTATAACATTGAAATATTTGAAGAGAAATAAAAATAAAAATGCACACACTGTCTGAACTATGATTGATAACGGCAATGTCTTCGATTCTGAAGATTAAGGATGAGTGCAGTGTTTTACATGACTACACAAACCCAGTTGCGACCTACATATTTTTATCATGCAGAAAAGCCGTTGTTAAAAATCTCTTTCTGTCATCTGCGCCTGTTTTCAAAAGTGGTTTTTCTTTGAGTCTCAAATGTTTGTCCCGCAGAGCCTTTGTGAACTATGATTAGACTGTACATAAAGAGTTATTTGTCAAACGGGTACAGCTATACTCCGTAACTGCCATTTTTACGTTTGTTGTAGACATACACAACTTGGGTAAAGTAATACTGGGTATGTCAAATTAAAATATAGTAGATATTATCCTTCCTATTATGTCTTCAATTTCCTAATTTGTACATTGGTTTTATTACACTTGAAACTGTCACTTCTGTCGAATGTCTTTCTCTACAAAATGTACTTTATTTATCAGAGAGAAAAACTCATATTACGTAATATGAACATAAAACAATATAATGTGTAAATGACTCTCCCATCGTGACAACATTCAGTGTATAATGGTTTGTAAGCTATGTGTCCTCTATAACAACCTGACCCAGTTAGACATTTTGTCAGATAGAAATATTACAAAGTGTTTGAGTTATATAAAAAAGAAAGAGATAAGAGGTAATACAGGTCTACAAGAGATAAGTTAGAGCCACTGTCCACAGCACTCGACTGTCATAACCTACACAGTTACACATGATAAATCTGTTAGAGTTTGGCTGCCTGGTCGAGTCGTATGCGTTTCCGACTGCCATTACAATGTTCCAGGGTTCAAACCCACAATCTACCAAAATCTACCGGTCGTTCCGTTTTACAGGTGACCTGGACAGGAGGATATTATCTGCATTTCAGGAGGTACATCCAAACCCTGGAAGACTAACCGAGTTCCATTAACGTTTTCTTTTTTTCAATTCTAGTTTAGTAAGAATATCTAGAACTAGCCGACCCGTGACGGGTAAACACTTCATGAAGATACAGTTGTCCTAATGGGGTTGGTTTGGGCAAACGACTGAGCGAGGAAGGCGCGGGTGCGGGGTTAACAAAAGAGTTATCTTTCCATGACTTTTTTCATCAAAGGTTAGAGACTTGGCGTGCGTGCGTGGTGTCTCGCATGATTGGGCGACGTAGAGAATTATACATATACAGATATATATATATATGCGAGATAGCACTGTCGACATGATCGTTCCTAGTTTCGACACTGCCGGCTTCTATTCCCTAATGTATTGAAACAGGTTTGGAGTAGGGCGTATTTATTTTTTATTCAAAAGGATGTCTCTACTTATAAAACTTATGGGTATTTAGTCCAAATATATTGCTTATTTAACATTCCTGATCATTTTGTCTTATATATATCTACTGCCAGCTACTTTCCTCTTTTACGGAGGGCGAAATGAAAAACCTGTGATGATCTTGGTAGCTGGGGGCATTTCTGCTGTGCCGTCTCCTTTCAGCTCACATTTGGCATGCGGTAGTCTCCCATTTTTATGCGGGATATCTATCCAATTCAACGTAATAGATATCAGTATAGAATGTTTGGGAGAGCGTTTAAATACCTCCCTTTCTACTGTTATTTTAAGTTAAAAAAAAAAAAGTAAGGGAGTTAATGTAAGGCCGCGAGTCTCACAATTCATATTTATTAAGGGTAAAAAAAAAAAAAAAAACTTTTGTAGAAGACGGGCGCAGGAGACATAATCAGAACTTCAATAGACCCACCTCGAACAAACAAATAAAACAAATACAAAATAAAGCAGTGAGATTTATAACAAACGAATATTCCAATTTGATTTGAGTAACACCGTGAATAAAATTACTGAAGTTAGAGACATTTCGGGGCAGAAAAAAAAATTAGAGTATTCATCTCTGGGGTTCTCAACCTCTGGGTCGCGACCCCTTTAGGGGTCGATTGACGATTTGTCAGGGGTCGCCTAAGACAATCAAAAATATGGATTGTTATTGTCTATTCTTCTATTGCTGTATGTGTGTGTGTGGAGGGGGGTCGGGTCAGAGTGGGGGGGGGGGGGTGTAAAAAGGGGTCGCCGAGCATAAAAAGGTTGAGAACCGCTGATCTATCTGATAAAACACTAAACCATAATATACAAATAGGAAAAACATAACCTAATGAAATACTCAGAAAGACACAAAGATAGAGGCACATTGCTTATTCAATATACTAGAACAAATTTGTATAAGTATCAATTGAATACGCAACGGCAGGATGTTCAGCTTTATCAGAATCTGCCTACTTTGGCAGCCATAACCAAGTTGCAAAGTTAATACACCGACACCTGGCTTTGACACATAATTCGATTAATAAGGATATCTCTCTTTATTACAGATCTACGTCATGAGAGGTTCTCGAGACAACCGATCACTTAATATACTGGGATAGGGATAGGCCTATTTTGAGTGACAAAATGGTAGATTTTAATCGCCCTGATCTGCTGTTTATTGATAAAAAAAGAAAAAAAAAAACACTACATAATTGACATCGCCGTACCACTATCTCATTATATAAGAAAAAACTGAAATGGAAAAACAAAGAAAAAATGAAAACTAAGTTTGGAGATAAAGCGGATATGTGAGGTGTCTAAAATAATTGAGAGGATAATGACAACAACTCGTAGAGATCTTCGTCGCCCTTAACATTCCTTAGAAGATTCTCGTACCTATTGCAGATCTGCCAAATCACCCAAAAATTGCTGACACTGTTAAAAGGAACTACGTTGAAGTTTGTTTCCCTTTAATAAAGAATCGAACCTGGCAGTGACAGAGAATGAAAATTAAAGGTATTTTTTTGGGTTATGGGTCACCTGTGACCCACTGGGTCTCCCAGGGTAATTCACTTCTATAATAATAATGATCTTTATTATCCGTGACGAAATTTGTTTACAAAGGTGCATTACAATCTTAAAATACTTTACATCTGAATTGCTCTGATTTGGTTGTATGCCTAGCCATGCATTTTTTAACTGTGACCGATTCCATTCTCTGAAGGAAGTGTGAGCTTTGGCTTGTTGGGTTTATTATGAAACTGGAGTTCCAAATAGGTAGTGTCTGCATACATAGCTTTGCCGTTTGCTTACAAGTTGTAAAAGTAATTTGTTTACACAACATATACATATATATTTTCAATTCTTGATATATGTTTCAAAAATTGTTTTAATATGGGTGAAACGTTTAGGTTTTTGAATACTGCAAACTATAGTCTTTTTTAGTTTTTAAAGCAATTTCCAAGAATATAACCCAGCATGTAGTTGTATTGTACATCTTTGAGTCAGAAAAAGTCAGGGGGAAGATATAGACAACAAAGTATTGTATTTCAAATGTCTGGTATGTACTGGGAGGGATTGTTTTCATTTTAGTTCGAAAAAGAAAAGGGGGAGATAATAACACAATTTATTCACGTTTGTACCATGAATTGGTAAAATTTAACTTTCGGTGAATGTAAATAAAGTTACAATAAAAGAAAGTTGTGTCCCCTTTTGCTCGTTCCAATTCATGGGGACAGATGGTGTAAAGGTTCATGAGAGTGTTGGGTGGCCAGCATAATGACAAACCACAATTACTTCCCCAATGTAGGACAGGTAGCCAATAGAGTTGGCTGGACTCAACAATATCACTTGACACAGCATATAATGGCTGAACTTCTCAATGGTTGGATGAACTGCCTGGTCATGTGGTAAACACTTCAGAATGTTGACAATAATTTTGGGTTTGAATCTTGTTGGACTCCCAAGCAACCTTGCAAGTAAGTTAAGTCTAGGGTGTAATAATCTTCATTTCTGAAGGAATATCTAAAACTCAGAAGCCAAGATTTTGATGAATAGTTTATTTGCCAACAATCAATTTTTGTTTCCAATCAATCAAATTCAAGTAATAAATATGTATCCAATGTATCAGGCAACGTTTTAATCGATAATCACTGATCACCAGTGAAAAGTAGCACTAGGAACTTGTACTCTTGTAAGCATAAAGACCTTTAACTTTAGGAAAGTCTTTGGTCCCGACAGGTCTGTGGTTGCTTCCGTCGCGATTCAAACGCATGATATTTCTAGAACAAAAAAATTTTATTGGCAATTAGTATATAATTTTTAAAAAATTATTGAGACACACATTTTTTTTTTAAATTTTTTTAGCAATGATATAACTTGTAAAAGTAAGAAGATATAATTATTGTTTGCCTCTTTAGTGTTAATAATGTGATTATATTATGTGTTATTTTCCTTTATGTCAATGTGATGATATGATTGTGCATAAAGATGATTGGATGATTGAACAAACAATTAGATGTTATTGATGAAAGTCTTAGTTGCATCAATGTATCCTGTTTAAACTATCATGATAAGCTCTTCATATAAACATGATAATACAATCATCAATTAACTTTTTCCCCAAAAATATATGCAGGGCGGCCCAAAAGTAGTCTTCCAGTTATATGGTTAAAGCTACTTGCTTACATGCCAAGAATATAAAATCATCTATTTTGGAAGAAGGTGTAGACAGCTTTTAAACTAAAAACTTACACTTTGTTATAGTCAGAGTAGAAAATGTACTGCGGTGTGATGGTCAGACCAGAGAGTCGGGAGCTGTAGTCTGTAAACAAGACAAGTCTATTCAGTGGTCCAGCAGTGTTGATGACTTCAATAGTGTGCGTACCAGAATCATAGAAGTATAATTTCTTAGCTGGGAGAAGGTAATAATCAAAAAACACCGTTAGTAACATCAATCAATTTAGAGACACTTTAGGACAAAATTGTTTCTAGGACAAAAGACACAAAAGTAAAGTAGCAACAATACATAAAACAATGAGCCATAACTTACAATAAAAATACTTAGAAAGACACAAAGATAAAGACACATTTCTTATTCTATATGCTAGGACAAATTTGTACTAATGCTCCTTCCCTAAAGCCAATAGTGTAGGCATTTCATTCATGTAACTGTAGCTTTGGGTTCTTATTTGTTGGTATACTGTGTGGACATTGAGTAGCATGGTTAGGCACTATAAAAACTGGCTAAGCTATGACAAATATAGTTCGTCCATTGTGGTTCAATGATGACCACTTTTATTATCCAGGGGGCTGAGGGCTTTGCACTGGGGTTTTGTGCCTCCTCATACGACTGGTGAGACCTATGTGAGCCTGGAATGTTCGGCTGCACACTGGGCAGGTTATTCCAGCTGGAGCTAGTGTCATTGGCCTTGCTTTTCTTCTCTGGCGTTTTTCTTCTGCCAGCGTTGTTCTTTTTTCCTTAGCAACTAATGCACCAGTTTTCACAGCGCCATGCCATGATGCTCTGTCATGTGCCTCTGTCTCCCAGGTGGATGGGTCTATGCTGAGCGCCTTCAGAAAAGCTTTAAGGGTGTCCCTAAAACTTTTCTTTGTCCGCCTTAGTTGGCCTTACGGGAGTCGTTAAGGGATGAGGCGGTCTTCCATCCTGCCCATCGCAGCTGGGACTGCATCAGGATTGTGTTGATGCTTTGTAGACCTCAGTATCTGGTATTGTCTGGAACAGATGAGGTATTACTGCAAATACTAAGCTATCAAGCTGTCATCCTCCCTACATTGCTATATGCCTCAGAAATGTCAACAGTGTACAGAAAACATGCAAAGAAACTGAACCACTTCCACATGACACGTCTAAGAAAAATACTGATATTGAATGGCAAATGGCAAGAAAAAATACCAGTTATGACACAAACACAAATGTCAGCAGATGCATATTTAATGTAAGATAAAATATATAAAAAAATACATAATATGTAGGATCATGCCTCTTACAATACCACTTCATTACAACTATTCTTATCTTAGTCATTACAGACGTTACTTCAAAAAATAAGATAATTATGTCCTACTCTACTCTAGAAAACCCAAAAGTTCAACTTTCATGTGATTTCTCATGTTGCTATTTTTAAATTCAATTTTCCATTCACCTCAATGCATGGGGAAGGAGGCAGGGTGGTAAGGCGATTGGCTTCTGAACTGAGAGGTGTCAGGTTTTAAACGCTGTGAAAACTGGAGGACACACACTCAGTCCATCACATTCTAATGAGTACCTGACTTCAGTTGAAGAAAGTAAAGAGTGTTGGTTGTTGTGCTAGCCACACGACACCCTCAATGACTATAGAAACAGATGAGCTTTACATCATCTGCCCTATTCTTCTTCTTCTAGCCAGCTTTATTGCTGCTGAGCTGTGAGCTCTTTTGCAGACTGTCCCAAGGAAAAAAGTGCGCTGTTTTCTTCAGTTGTTCAGCACTGCCGTACAGGGTGTTGGTTATGTTGGGCTGTAGTGGAAGTAGGGTCTGCCTAAGGTGGATACGGGAGGGGCATTCAAAGAGGATATGGTTTACGGTTTCAAAGGGGTGGGCGCAGTGTCTGCAAAGGGGTGTTGTGTGGAATTTATTTTGTTCAGATGGTAATTTAATAGTGGTGTGTGTCCTGTTCTTAGTTGGAAAATTGTAGATTGTTCTTTGCGGGGGAGGAAGTTAATACTGTCCAGTTTGTTAGGCGTAGTCATTTCTTTGTACATCGCTCAGCCTGTGTTTCCTGATGCCCATTGGTTGAGCCACTCCTTTTTGTGATTGTTGACTAACATTGACCTTAGGGTGAGGTAGTTAACTGGTCTATCTGGTTGTTCCATAGATGAACCTGCCTTTGATAGCTTATCTGCCTTTTCATTTCCTATGATGCCAATGTGTCCAGGGATCCACTGTAGTGTAATATTGATATTTAATTTTGATATCATATGATGGATTATCACAATTAGTGTTGTCAACTCTCTTGGGCTGCCCTGTAGATCTCAAGATCTCAATGGGGCACTTAACATTTTATTTACCTCAATGAATGTCAATGTCAGTATTAGACTCATGACAATTTGAGCTTGGTACGGATTGCCTGAATCAACCAGGAAAGCCAATGACTTAGTTTTCATCACTAATTAACATATAGGACTAGAGCATCACATGAATGTGTATAGGAAGTAGTTCTCTTTTCTTTTGAATATACTTCTTATTATAAAATAGAATCTTAAGAGACATGCAAGAAAGAAGTGACGACTGGTCAGAACTTTGCAATTTTAGTGATGCCGGTCATATTGTAGATAATTATTATTACCTATAGAATCCATTGCTAGACCATCAGGCTGCTTGAGACCTCCAGCTACAACTTTACTACTCAACGTGTTGCCTTGGTAATGTCCTTTATATATTCCAGGTTGTGACCCCCAAGTCGTCCAATAAATTTCACTGTAAGTTAGCATATATAATTAGTTTTTTATTATATTTTATAAGTTATTTTTAGTATTATTTCTAGTTTAATACCAAAAGCTTCATAATTAATATACCCTAAAAAAAAAATCTAGTCTTTAAAAAATGCAGTATTCACTATATCTTTAATAAACAATTGTACCCTATATTTTCCATTCAATCAAAATGGTTTGAGGAAGAATTATGTACATTTCTATTTTAAAAGATACATTTAAATATTATAAACTTTTAAAATAAAAAATACCTAAAAATGAAAACGAATTTGTTTATTTTTAGAATTTTAAACAACTTTTTTTCGTATAACTTACAAAGTATTAGTATCAACTGCAATACTTCTTAGGTCAGGGAGATCTGCATAAAGAGTCTGAAGATTAAGACCATCTGTATGTACTGAGCAGATTTTGTTATTTCCAGCATCAGCAAAAAATAAGAGATCTCTTTTGGCATCCATAGTAAGTCCAGTTATATTGCCTGAAAAAGTATACATTAGCATTGTCAAATGTTTGTAAAATGTTTTCCATGTTTCGGATGTTTCTTTCAGAGTTGAAGATAATTTGCTTCCTAGTCCAAACCTCCTGCAGGATGATGGGGGATGGGAGTGAGCAGGGTTTGAACCCAGGACCACCGATAGGCCTGAGCAACAGTCCAGAGCGCAAACCACATGACCAGACAGCCATTGTATTTTGAATGGTCTTGAGAAACATACATATCAAAATGCTAGGAGACATTATTTATGTATATTCCCAAATTAAAAACAAGCAAAATATTTGTAGAAAATCCATTTTAAAAAAAAGCTTATCTAAGGGAAAAAACAATTACAACTATATCTCTCAATAGTGTATATGTTATTTCCCTTTTATATCCTAAAAAATTTTTTTTCCAATAGTTAATTGATTACTTAATTTTTAAATTGATTTATGCATTGTTAGGTATGCTAAATAATTATTTAAAGTTTCAGGTTTATAATGTGAGTTTGAGAAATAATGTGTTCAATTACCAATAAAACTTTACATATTTAGCCGTATATGTGAATACTGTAGGGTTAATTTCCCTAGATGGTATCAAACATATAATGAATAAGCACTAATTAATTGACTAACTGGTTAAGTTTTTATTGATTTATGTCTTTTCTATGCCAATAAATAATTGTACACCGTTTCCCTTGATCTGAGAATGCGTGTGGGAGAAATAACATGTACATAGTACATAGACAGGCAGTGAGTTGATACAATCTTTGCAAAAACATGGAGTCATAACTTCAAGCTTTTAATGAATGCTCATCTACACTGGCACAAATACCTTTAGACCATGATAATAAAAATTTCAATACCTCTTAAGACTAGATTGAAAAAAAAAAATTGCTAACTGAAATTACATTAGATTGCACTTGCCACTTAAAGTCATAGCTTGTTTCTGAGTATGTGTAGGCTAAAGTGGTTAACATTTTTATAAAATCTAGCGTATGAGCTATCGTAAAAAGTAAAATTGTATCTTTGTAAAAATTAAAATGAAAGCATTTGCTAGAAACAGAATCTGCTCATATACTGTAGAGCCTAAGTATATTTTGGCCTCCTTCAGTCGTAGTACGACTATGGTTCATCTCAGAGCACACTTCCTCATGTGGCTGTGGAACCCTATTTTGGAGAGACACTCCATCCACAAATAGCACAGATTAAGGTGGCTTTTGTTTCAGTGGAGCTGGCCATTTTTCTGATTGTACGTTTTTTTTCCTTAGCTGAGACCCTTTTTTTTTCACTGTCCATAGCTTTCTTGGTCACTGTCTCTCTCCATCTGGTGTTGTCTAGAGCTATGTCTTCCCAGTTGTCAGTGTTGATATTCACTGATTTGAGGTCCCGTTTTATTACATCTATGTAACGGAGGTGGGGGCGACCAGTTTTTCTAGTGCCAGTCGTGAGTTGTCCATAGAGGATGGTGTTACACATATGCATGTTTTTGGTATTTTCTATACAGTCGTTTAACCCTGCAGCAGTAAATCTTTGTTTTTTTATGACCTCAAGAGGATGTGAACAATTTAGAAAGGGAATTATACTTAAACTCTTTGTTTTTAGCCCCAGTTAGAGACAGAAAGTCGAGAAATGGCTTTTTACCAATCCCTTGTTAGTTTACTGTGCCACATCTGGCTTCTCAGCAGTTATTTTTTCAATCCAATTTATGGTTTGTCACAAAGAAGTTTGTATGATTCCAATCTGAGTGCAGTTTTAACAATAAACTGCATGTAATCTCTTCAAGATAAATGACTTTGTCATTAGGAAAAGTTCCAACTTATAAACAAGAATCCCCCAAGGGGTAGTTCAAAAAGAAACTGTTTTCATTTCAAATTCAATGTGGAGGTCTCAATAAAATATGTTTTTCCATGGATTCAAGACAAGAGGACAACAAAATATTGTTATCACTAAACACAGCAGTAGGTGTAACATTATACAAGTGAAAATGTAACCTGACATTTAAACATAAATTGTTGCTTAATATTTAGATTCATCACTTTTTAAATTGTTTAATAATTCCAGGTAAATTGTTTCAATATCACTTGACATACATTGCAGTGATAATAATGAATATTTTAAAAGAATAGGGTAAATATGAACAATTCATTGACATTTATTTTAATGGTTTTCACTGAGTAGCAATTTAAAAAAAGTTTTAAAAGTACTGGTGTGAATAATACATGACAGTTTTGTGAGCAAACATTGATTTTCTAAACAAAATATTTTATAACAGCTTTAGGTTTCAAGCATGTTCAATGCGCTATGGTAAAATCTCTTTTGTGGACCAGTGAAGAGGTTTTTTTGACAAAGTTTCCGAATAGCCTTAAGAAAACTCATCAAGACGCATCTAGGACATGTTAGTATTCTAACAAAACCCATTGGAAAGTTATCAGTACTAACCCTTACCAGTTAGAAGAAGTGTGTGTGTGTTGTAAGCTTATGAGATTTACTTGTACTGTAGATACCTGAGAGTTTCTCACAATGGGGAGTGGTTTGATGAAGATTTTTTTATATCCCCATTATTAAGAATCGTCACTGGGTCTATGCGTTCCTCTACTACGATATTAGGGGATGGGCTAGTTAGAGCGTCCCTCATGAGAGAAAAAGAGCCGCCTGACACAGCCCAAGAAGGCTGCTCCAGTCAGCCCAATTTTGCCCATTAGAGCGTCCTGCAAATCAGCCAGGACCCAGGGGATCCCGACCAACACTTTTGTTGGTGTCCAGCGCTATCCGCTTTTCGGAGATTCCGGTGAGGTCTCTTACTCACCATAGCCCGGGCCGCATGAAGGGGGGGGGGGGCTGGACTATAACCCCTTTACAGTCAGTTTTATACTTGCTGCCTGCTCATTCATCAGTAGCAAGCAACCAGTACCCTTGGCCACCCCTCTAAAGAGCGGGGTGTTAACGCGGCGACCTCGATGAGGTGGTACTGGAATGCCGAGACTGTAGATACCAACCGCCACAATACAAGTCATTGGTAAGCAAGCTAGTGAATGCATGGATAAATGAGGACGTCATGAGTTAGTGCATAAAAAAAAAAGTAAAGTTCCCCTTTCAGACCTTGTGGTCTATAGGGCAGATGATGTAAAGGTTATCTGATTCTGTGGCCTACGGTCAATGAGGGTGTCATGTAGCCAGCACAATGACTAACCGCCTTTACTTTTCCCTGACTAAGGTCAGGTACTATCAAAGCTGGGTGGACTCAGAGGTGCCCGAAGATCCTGAAATTAAAAATCCCAGACTTCACAAGGATTTGAACCCGAACCCGGTTCAGTAGCCAAGCGCTTTACCGCCCAGACACAGCGCCTCCAAATTAGTGCATGGATGACAGAAACTTTACCAATGTAAGTAGCGTAGAACTTTTCAAATAGAAATGGATACAAAAAAAACAAATCCTTATTTATACCTCTAAATACATCAACCACCAATGAAATAGTGGTTCCCAACTTGTTCACACTTCTGATCATTGATGATGCCTGTATCCATTCCCAGTCACTAAAGTAAAATGTCTGAGTCAAAGGATCAAAAGTTAGAGCCTGTGTGATCCATTCAGGGTCAATAGTTCTGATGATGTAACTGAAACAAAATTGTTATATACATTAACATCTAAATTTTTAAAAAAAGATCAAATGGGGAAAAGGTTTGAACATTTAAAGGAAAAGAAAGAAAGAAAATATTTGAATCAACAAATCACACAAACTCCCAAGCTTACATTGGGAACCAAGATTTAAAGGGGTTTACAATGTTTCTATATATAAAAGGATAAAACATAAGTTGTCACAGTTACAGAGGCATCTTACAACAAGGCATTCTTGAAAACAAAAGAGTCCTAATTTGGCTTAAAGATATGTTGGTCTACAGCACATATGCTATAATTAGATTTTATCAATACCTATGCTATTTGGATATATAAAATAAGTTAGAATTATATCTAGATTTTAGCATAAATATTATCAGACCATAAACGAGAAAGAGGAAACTATCCCTTGCACATAATAAAGTTGTTGTCTTTATCCAATGCTCTGGCACATATATATATAATTTTAATTTAGAGAGGCTTTGTGCCTTGAGTGTTAAAGGGCTTGGCTTCTAAACTGAGAGGCCTTGAGATTTAATAGCGGTGAAGACTAAGATTTTCAAATGTGTGATTTTTAAGATACTCATGAGTGTAACTAAGCACATGACATTAATAAGGGACAGAAATAAATTTGAAGGCAATGAAAATCAAACATATTGGCCAAAGATGGGAGACTGATTAAAACAATAAAAAATCCATCAATACCTGGACAAATTTTAAAAATAAATTTAGAGAATTGAATAAACAAGAAACTGCTTAGCTCACTAACCAATTTCAAGAAAAACATTACCAACCAATAATATTTGTAAAATGTTTGTAAAATGTTTTACATGTTTCGGATGTTCCTTCAGAGTTGAAGATAATTACTTCCTAGTCCAAACCTCCAGCAGGACAACGGGGGATGGGAGCTGACAGGATTTGAAACTGGGACTATCGATAAGTCCGAACGACAGTCCAGCACGCAAACCGCACGACCAGGTAGCCATCCATCTCAGAAGCAAATACAATGGAATGACACAACATATAATTGGAAAGTTAAAAAGAAACTAATGTGATTGGTCCTGGTGGAGCATCACACAGAGAAGAGAATACCAACCATGTCCTCCAAAGCTGCATACTCTATGGAGAGTTCCAAGCAAGACACTGGCCCCAAAACTTCCTTATAGAACAAAAATTATGGAGAGCTGCTGTATCTGGAAATCACTGAGCAGTTACAATGAGAATGAAGAAGAAATACAGGAAATTTAAGGCAGTTCCTCTTTAACTTTCAGATGTTAAAACAAATGACCTTGACATCATCCTGCCTTAGAGATCGAATGGTGTGAAAGGGAAAATCTTTTTTTAAACATGTCTTAATAAATAGTATTATATAATATTCAATATCAACATCATTAGACTTGCCTGTTTGTGTTCAAATCCATTCTTATCCAATGACCATTCTCATCGCTAAATAACAAAAAGTTGTCAATTTGAAAATCTGAAACCAAAGAAAATACAGTCCATCACCTGCTGAGAAAACTTTTCAAATTTAAATATTCAAACTGTTTTTGACTGACATATTATTGTTTAAAGTTAAATGAAAAAGATCTAAAGATTAAGACCAAGACTAAGGGCAGAATCTCTTTTATAGTTGGGCTCATCCATTCTTTGATCTATTCCCATCACTTTCTTCGTTGTCTGCCTCTTCTTCTTTCTCTTAATACTGTATTGAATTGTCCCTTCAGAAATAAAATTACTTTCAAGCCCCAAACCATCATGATGTCAATCTGAAGCACATGCTATACAACCAATCTTACAACATTTATTAAGTTAGGACAGGTTATTTCTACTTACCAGGCTTACAAGAACATTTATCAAGTTAGGACAGGTTATTTCTACTTACCTGGCTTACAAAAACATTTATCAGGACAGGTTATCTACTTACCAGGCTTACAAGAACATTTATCAAGTTAGGACAGGTTATTTCTACTTACCAGGCTTACAAAAACATTTATCAGGACAGGTTATCTACTTACCAGGCTTACAAGAACATTTATCAAGTTAGGACAGGTTATTTCTACTTACCAGGATTACAAGAACATTTATCAAGTTAGGACAGGTTATCTACTTACCAAGCTTACAAGAACATTTATCAAGCTAGAACAGGTTATCTACTTACCCTGAGTAGTGTTTCCTTGTTCCTGTGGTTCACAGTTAGCTCCAGATCCAAAACAATAATAGTAGCCCCTGTTTTGTGATGGAGAGCTGCACTCGTCGATGTGATTTTCAGAGCCCAAACAGCCTGTTCTATTCCATGCATAATTACTAGATAACTCCCTGGGGTTCATTTTTATCGATACATTTCTGTATAGAAGCATAATAGATATTTTAGAGTATTTTTTAATATAATTATCAGAAATAAAATTGTACAAATAACTTTATTTCCCAGAAAGCAATGCTATTAGAATACGTTATCTTCCTATCTTATATGATACAGATGTTACTTCAAAAAAGAAAATGATTACATCCTACGCGTCATGCATTTAGTCATGCATATTAACCAATGACCTAAATTCTGCCAAGTCACTGGTTTTTCTGGTAAGCTCAGGCAACCCATTCCATGCTCTAATAGCGCTAGGGAAGAAGGAGTATTTGTACAAATTTGTCCTAGCATTAGTTAGACGAAATAAATATGGGGGAAAATATTTTAGAATAAAAACGAGAAAATGAAAATGACAAAGTAAGAGTGAAAAATAATTGAAAGAGATAGTTTGATCCAGTAATGAGTTGGTCAACATTTTCATAAAGATGTTTGCTTGTAGAGAGTCTATTTTCTCTTAGCCAACAGAAGTCGCTACAAAAATTAACTCTTTCTCATTAAATTAAATTAATGTTCAATTTTAAAAACTTGACTTTGTGTTAAATAAAAAGAGCATGCATTTCCCTTTCATTCTATACCAAATACAACATTTTCTGATAACAAACAACAAAGCTATTGAAGCTTAATCATAACAGGGTAGTAAAATAGTAACAAGCAAAATGAAGAATTCCTTCGAAATGTGGAAAAATAATATCAGAGATAAAAAGTTACATCTATGCTTCAGAAAATCTGTGACTTTATGTAAAATCTATGAAAATGTTACTCTGTTTCCAAAAAAAAAATGTTTTCAACTGAAATAGTAATACTTACAACTAAAATAAAAAAAAAAAAAAAAAAATAAGGGTGAAATCAAATGGATTAATGCTTGCAAGATTAAACAAGATATTAATAATTGAAAGAATCTCAACTAGGAGGTACCTGTCGAATCCCATCATGTGGCAAGCAACTTTGGCATCAGGATCATTCCAGTAACAGACTCTTTCCCAAACACCTTTGTCAAAGACTTCTATCTGACCACTGTAAAAGTTTCTCGTTCCATACATCCGAACAAAAGTTCTATTAATGTCAGAGGGAAGAGATAAACTCATGTTGTTACCTAAAAACAAAGATTTACATGAATATATGAGGTACATTCATCCCAAACATTTGAAATGAATAGAGAAGTTGTAACAAGACACTTGACTTGTATGAACAAAAATTTCTGGATCAAAATAATTTCACAGAAAAGAAAATTTAAGCCTTACCCTATGATTACAGTTTTTTAATTTATTTTAAATTGCTATTTAACAATCTATTTTATTTTTTTATTTTACATTTTTCGGATGTTTCTTCAGCATGAAAGATAACTCTCTAGCCGAAACCTCCCACAGGACGACAGTGATGGGTGGAGTTTGAACCATGAACCATTAGATGATAGTTCAGAGCACATACACATGACCAGGCAGCTTTTACAATTGACAACAAATGTAAATAAAATACAATTACAAATCCCAAATAATATTGTTTCAAACAAATTAAAATTAACAAAAAAGTTAATAATTAACAATCCTATTAGTAATTTTTTTAGACTGACACAATAAGCGTCAAATATTGCTTTCTTTGTATTTCTATCACATTATTTGAAGAGAATAGGTACAAGAAGTACATTTTGCATTGTAACAGTCCAACAAATATTTTTCTAAGCCAAAAATAATCAATGAACTTTATAAATTAGAAAACTATCATTGATTCAATCATTTATTATTAGGCATTATTTTCAATTCACACTTCCCTATCATTCCAGTACACATTTCATTAGATCACAGTGTATTCATAATAATGTCTTTGAATCAGAAGATATACTAAGGATTTAAACCCAGGAAACCATCAATTCAACAGCAAAGCTGAATTAGCGATAAAAATTCTAAAAGAACATTATGAAAAAATTAAGATGAAGTCCGATGCTAATGAAGCTCTCCTGGTGTTTAGAAATACTCCAAGGCAAGACACAAATCCAGCTCAGGTGTTATTCAGTCTTTATTAACCAAGCTCTATCTATTAAAGGGCAGTTTTATCTAACCTGCTCATAAATCTCTTGATGTATTCGAAAATATGCTAGATGTTTTGTAACTTGTTTGTTTCGTTTTGTGATCCTATTTATACATACCTATATAATCTTTACTGTATCTGTAAACTCTGAGTTCAGACACCTCATTAAAGTTGGCAGGGCCAATTTCTGATTGTTGTGAGCCATCTTTTTTTATTTGCATCACAGTTCTAGATAGTGTACAAGGAAAAAATAAGTGATGATTTTCTGAATTACATTTTTAATAGGACCATTAAGATAAAATAGTAGTAAGTCAAAATAAACAGACTACGTCATACAGACTATGCCCCAAATATTAGGCCATACAGAGTAGGCCACATAGATTAGGCCATACAGAGTAGGCCACATAGATTAGGCCATACAGAGTAGGCCACATAGATTAGGCCATAGAGAGTAGGCCACATAGATTAGGCCATACAGAGTAGGCCACATAGATTAGGCCATACAGAGTAGGCCACATAGATTAGGCCATACAGAGTAGGCCACATAGATTAGGCCATACAGAATAGGCCACATAGATTAGGCCATACAGAGTAGGCCACATAGATTTGGCCATACAGACTATGCCCTAAATATTAGGCCATACATAGTAGGCCACATAGGTTAGGCCATACAGAGTAGGCTACATAGATTAGGCCATACAGAGTAGCCATACAGAGTAGGTCTATTTAAAGGTGACTTATTTTTTCGAGATTTCAGAAATATATTTCATTTTCCAATGGAGACAACAATAATAATAAAAAGTCTTGTCACAGCCCCAGCTGTGACCTACATATTTTGCCACTCCAGGCAAGCAGAACCATTGCTGCCGGTGAACGATTAAGATTTTCTTTATGACATCTGCTGTTAGAAATACTATACTAAAAATAATAATAATAATACTTTAATTTATAGATCCCTGTTAAATGTAGGCTCAAGGTGCTGAGATAACATTAGAAACACAAACACAAGAGCTAAAGTGACAAACTCATCTAAAAAAATTTATATTATATATTATAGTTCTTCTGTAACTTACTTAGTCTCCCAAGTTGTAAAAAATAAAACATCATAAAATATGTCAAGTGAGATGTAGTGGTATTCTACTCCTTGTAAAATAACTCTTCTATTGTTGCCATGAAAGTCTACAGACTCTATAGTGTTCATGCCACTATCAACAAAGTAGAGTCTGTTCTCTGTAAAAATAAAGTTTATGTTTTATTTTTTTTAACTCTCATAATTCTTTTGTTTTGGATGTTGTTGTTTTTTTTCAGAATTGAAGATTATTACTTCCTATCTGAAACCTCCCACATGGTGGAGGGGAATGGAGGCAGGCAGGGTTTAAACACTGGCACTTTTAAGATGACAGTCCAG
The DNA here is from genome assembly GCA_030265305.1 of Biomphalaria pfeifferi. Classification (NCBI taxonomy): domain Eukaryota; kingdom Metazoa; phylum Mollusca; class Gastropoda; family Planorbidae; genus Biomphalaria; species Biomphalaria pfeifferi. The sequence goes on from JASAOG010000012.1 coordinate 5,347,062, forward strand.
ATCACATTCCACAGAGCCTGATGGACATCAAGCCAACTAATACTCTTGTTGGCAGCCTTCAGTTGTTTAAAAATTCTATGGTTTATCTCAAAGAAGTTTGGATGATAGAAAATCCTATATATAAACATCAGTTATGGTCAGAACATGGTCATCCACACAAATGCTTTCCCTTGCAGTAGAATAGAAAAAAAAAGGGAAATAATCACTAGAGCTTGGGATCAGAAACAGGACAATATCTGAAAGAATTTGGATTAAGTTCTTCAAGCTACTCAAATGTCACCTATTCCTGATTTTTCCTTAGGGTTGACACCAAAGTCTTTCTAATGTTTGGTGTTTGTAAAAAAAATTAAGTTCCCCTTTCAGACCTTGTGGTCATCAGGGCAGATAATGTAAAGTTCGTCTGATTCTGTGGCCTGCAGTAAACGAGGGTGTCATGTGGCCAGCACAACTACCAACCTCCTTTACTTTTCCCTACTAATGTCAGGTACCCATTAGAGCTGGGTCGACTCAGAGGCACCAGAAAATCCTGAAATTAAACATCCCATTTTTCATCAGGATTCAAACCCGGGACCCCAGTTCAGTAGCCAAGCACTTTACCGCTCAGCCACAGCACCTCCTTGGTGTTTGTATGTGTGTTAATTAACATTTGGGTTCAGCTATAAAGATTTGAAAACAAGTTCCCTTCTCCCATCATGAGTGGTTGCCAACAAGGAAAACAAACCCTTATTAAGTTTTAGTAGCCAATAAGGAAACTTTGAATAGTAAGACTAATATAATTTTTCATTTAATTTACCAGTCATATCATAATTCAAGATATTCCAACTAGCTATTCTAAAAAAAAGTAATTTAGATCAAAAGATAAACAAGCGAAAAATTCAAAAACAAAATACCATTGTAATCAATAGCAAGAGAATTGGGAGATTTCAGGTTTGTATCCACTAATGTTCTTTTGTTTGATCCTTCATAGCTGGAACATGCAATCTCTGGATGAAGTCCCCAGTCAGTCCAGCAGAGAATTCTGTTTAGATTATTTTTTACATAAAATTTTTAATTAACAGTTGATTTTCTTTATAAAGATATGATAGGCTTGGGTTTCAACAATATTCCTAATTTCTCATCATAATGAATATGGAGTTACTATTATTTTCCATTGCTCCCAATTACTGATCTGTGTTTTTGTTTTACATATTTTAAATGTTCCTTTCGAAACGATGATTATTACATCCTAACCTAGACCTCCCACAGGATGATGTGGGATACTGGCTGGCAGAGTTTAAATCTAGTTCTTTGGAGATAACACTCCAGAGAACATAACACAACCAGGCAGTAATTCTCTCTAACAATCTAGGCAGTAATTCTCTCTAACAATCTAAGAAGTAATTCTTAATAACAATCTAGGCAGTAATTCTCTATAACAATCTAGGTAGTAATTCTCTATAGCAATCTAGGCAACAAAAATCTAGGCATGATGACTACTTGATATATTAGTGTTTACTTTGAAACATCATATTCCAAAATTGTTTTAAACATTTGTCAAGGGATTCTTACATGTTTGATTCCACATAATTAAAACAAAATAACATAATTTTTGGTATTTAACCATACAAAATAGCTTTATTAGGAGGCATTAGTTAGATTTCTACACATGAAAATTATGGGTGAGTCAGTAAATCCCTACAAAATACTACAATTTATGTCCCTTCTGGAATGTTCTGCTTCATAAAGTTGATTACATCTGCTAGTAGGCTAACAAGTATACAAGATCTGGAAATATCAAAAGTGACAAAAGCTTAATTTTGGACTTCAAATCAAGAATAAATTCATTATGTTCCTTTCTTGACTCAGCAGCCTTCAGCAATCAGTTATTGAACTGATCTACCACCCCCTCCATAATACTTTACAAAAGCTATTGTTTGATGCACTTTTTTTTTATTTAAGCATACCTGCATAAAAGTAAAAGACTCACTGATATCGTGGATCTAGAACAATGCTTCTAGGACTTAAAATATTAGATGCCACAAAAACGTGATTTGTCCCATCTAAATTTACAGATGCAATAACTCCAAGACCAGTGTCACTGTAGAACACTTTGCTGTGGACTACATCTGCTTTTATATTGTAAACTTCAGTACCTGATTTGGAAAAAAAAAAAAAAAAAACATAATTGCACTTTACTTAGAAACAATAATATAAGACACAAACTTTTCTGTTTTCTAACGAAGAAAAAAAAAATAAAGGCAAGAATCTAGTCAAGTGACTTTTGTGTGCTTGTGTCAAAGTGATAGAGACATATTTTGTTGGTAATAAATGCTAGCCAGGCAAGTGAGTCATCTGTAAGGCAAAACAAGTTTAAACTTGACAATCAGCTAGAGAATTTTAAGACCAGAATCATTTCATGACAACAGTATGTGAAGGCATTTTTATTTATTCTTTGATATTTCTCATTTAACATATCTGCTTTAAGAATGAAACTACCATGAAATGATAAATAAAATTATAGTTCCATTAAGCAATTTTTGAGATCGTTTTGCAATACACTTATTTCTATTGACAGATATTTCAATCTTATCTTATATAATACAGACGTTACTTCAAAAAAAAAGATGATTACGTTCTATGCGTCATGCATTTAGTCTTGCATATTATTCTGCCAAGTCACTGGTTTTCCTGGGTAGCTCAGGCAACCCATTCCATGCTCTAATAGCACTAGGGAAGAAGGAGTATTTGTACAAATTTGTCCTAGCATATGGGACGAGGAATGTGCATTCTATAATCTACACCCCAAAACTGTCAATATAATCTACACCCCAATAGTGTCAATATAATCTACACCCCAATAGTGTCAATATAATATACACCACCAATACTGTCAATATAATATACACCACCAATACTGTCTATATAAGCCTGAGGTTTTGTATGAAACCACAGAGAGAACTTTACAAAGTAGAAAACTAGTTTCAATGTCACTACTTCCCTCCCACTGTAAAATTTAATCTTGATATCTCTTTACATCATTCAATAGTTTGAAAGTATTTCCAATTGAAGAAAGTGTACCAATCAGCAAAAAAAAAAAAATCATCTATATGGTTAAAAAAATTGTAGCTTTTGTATAGCGCTTCTTTCATGCTTATAGCAAGCTAGGAGCATTATGGTCCAATCTCATTTGTGGGCCAGTAGGGGGGAGGGGGTACCTGATAGAGGTTTTCCGTGCTGCCTTTAGGAGCTCAGTAAACACAACTCTGCACGAGTCGGGTGTCGAACCTCGAGCCTCCCTTCATAGGTATCCAAGCCAAATTCAAGGGTACTTAGCATCTTGACCACGCTTTCCACTATGGTTATGGTTTATCATAATAGGTGTTGGTGTTCTATAAATCAGCATCCTTTATCAAGACACCAGTAAATGATGGGGCACTACCATTCACCAAGTACCAGGTATGCTAGTTACACCTCTGGAAACTACTATTTTGATTCATAATAATAAGTGTGTAAATGTTAAATTAATCTTGCTAACATACTATTGCTATGGCAGAAGGGGTGTATGGGGTATCTAGGAGAGGTAACACCTCTAGTGGACAGGCTTTGTACCCTCTTTTTGAGGGTACTTGGCTCACTCTTGGTCCCCGCTTGGTACCCAACTCTCACCTCCCAGAAGCTGTAGCATACGCAGCGGCCACACCCCGGAAACGGCTTTGACAGGCCGGCTAAACCAGGTAGATGGTATCTGACATGTCCATGACACTCAGTACACTGTGGTTCTGTCAAACCTAGCATGTGAAATCTGAACTTGGCGTGACACTCAGTACGCTGAGGCTCTGTCAAACCTAGCATGTGAAGTCTGAACTTGGCGTGACACTCAGTACACTAAGGTTCTGTCAAACCTAGCATGTGAAGTTTGAACTTGGCGTGACACTCAGTACACTGAGGTTCTGTCAAACCTAGCATTTGAAGTCTGGACTTGGTGTGACACACAGTACACTGAGGTTCAGTCAAACCTATCATGTGAAGTCTGGACTTGACAGCATGTGCGAAACATAAAAAAACTAGACAAATCGCACAGAAAGGCAACTACCAGCACAGTGTTGTGGAGCGCTCTAGAGCAGGACAAGACACACAGAAAGTCATCCACTGCATCCAAACTCATCCCCGGAAGTCTTGACCAAATCTTGCTTCCGTAAAAGGATGGGCTTAAGGAGGAGAGGTGAGGTTGATGTGTTGCACTAATCCTCCTCACTTAAATCAGAATTCCAGCACAAGTCACTGGTCACACACCCCCCCCCCCCCCCCCCCAAATGGCAGAATTATAAATGAAAACAAACAAAAAAATGTTTTACTTAGCTCTAGCTGTCTAACAAGTCGTATATCAGTCCCATCTGATCGCATATTTAATATCTGGTTGTATTTCTTATCATAGACAAAAAGTCTGTCAGAGCCAGGATCAAAGTCAAAACTCCCAGGAATGTATACAAGTGGCAAAGGAAGGGTGCTGTAGGTTTGAGTGCTGAGGTACATTTTGTAGATAGACTTTGACTGTGCATCTAGCAGCAGGAGCACGTCATCTTTGTTTTCCTCTGAAAACAGACAACATAGTAGTTTTTAAACTCAAACTTAATAAAAAGTCAATCTTTTCATTGCCAAGTTTTTTTGGTTTTTTTTAGATATTAAAATATATAACATTGGTATTTCAATACTCTTGCTATTAGTTTATAAAGATATTTTAAACAAATATTTACAGTTTTGTTTTAAATAAGCTTTCTTTTGAATACCGTTACTGATTTTAAGCCTTGAATTATGCATACATTAACCCTTTAAGCGCGTGTAGTAATAGTATATAGTCAATAGTAATTATGAAATTTTTAGAAAAGATAGTGCTGATAATCATGGAGGAGTTCTTTCAGCAATAAAAAACACTCTTATAGCAGAAGAAATTACCTTACCTAACTCAAAAAATATAGAATCTACATTTTGTAAAATTAATACAACCTCAACATCCCTAATAATAGGCAGCATTTACAGACCACCGAATTCTAGTTTAGAATACATGCAGGAACTATGTAATCAGATTACTACACTTAAAGAAACAAATAAAAATGCAGTTTTTTGGATTATGGGTGATTTCAACCTGATATAAATTGGAAAACACTAACCATAGATAAACACCAAAACCTTAAGGACATAAATGAGCTTTTCATAGAAACTTTACACAACCTAAGTTTAGATCAAATCATTAAAAAGCCAACTAGATTAAACAACATATTAGATCTCTTCTTAACCAACAGACCTGGATTAGTAGTTGATTATGATATTATCCCTGGTCTATCAGACCATGAGATCATAAAAATACACAGTCAGATAAAAGCAGTAGCCAATTCAAAACCCAAAAGAAAAGTCATACTCTGGAATAAATGTAACCTAACACAAATACACCAAGCTACATTAAACTTTCAACAAACATGACATTAACCAACCAGTCGATGACCTCTGGAATTTCATTAACAACCATCTTAAAAGCATTATAGAAAATCATATACCAACTAAATACACACCAAACAAAATAAATAAATGCTGGTTTAATAATAGACTAAAGAAGCTTTGTAAATAGAAGGAAAACCTATACAGAAAATTTAAAGAAACCAAGGCAGAAAGAGTTTACAAAAAGTATATAAAAGTTAAACACCTAACCCAAAAAGTAAGCAGACAGCTGCAGAGTGAATACATAAACAATGTAATATCTAAACATACATTAAGTCTAAGAAAATGGAAACAACAGGCATAGCGCCATTAAAAGATGAACATAACATAATACATAATGATAATGAAACTAAAGCAAACATTCTAAACAAATACTTTGATCAGCATTCTCAGCCCCAGGAGACAAAGACATATTTCTTAATTTGAACCAAGTAGAAAACATAGAAGATTTAGTAGTACAAGAAAATGGAATTCAAAAACTATTATCCAACACCAAACCAAATAAAGCGTCTGGACCTGATGGTATTCCAGCTAGATTACTCAAAAGAACTAAGCAATGAGCTAGCCCCAGTGTTCAAAATACTCTTTCAGGCATCGCTTAACCAGGGCAGAGTACCAAAGGACTGGAAAGAAGCTAATGTCACCCCCCTATTTAAAAAAGGAGAAAAATCTGACCCAGGAAACTACAGACCAGTATCACTTACCAGCATTACATCCTAGAACACATAATATGTAGCAACATCATAAACCACTTAGACAAACATAATGTCCTCACCCCATACTAACATGGCTTTAGGAAATATAGATCATGTGAAACACAACTAATAGGACTAATTGATGATTTTTCAAAAGGTTTAGACAATAGTGAACAAATAGATGCTATCTTACTAGATTTTTCCAAGGCTTTTGACAAAGTTCACCACTTAAAAAATTAAAATATTTCGGCATTAATGGTCCACTGCATCAGTGCATTAAAGATTTTCTGATAGGGAGAGAACAAACTGTAACAATAAATGGCTCTAAATCAACACCGATAACAGTAAACTCAGGTGTACCTTAAGGAACAGTCTTGGGTCCACTACTATTTTTAATTTACATAAATGATTTACCAAATTGCATTAGTTCAGGAACAAAAGTCAGATTATTTGCAGATGATTGCATAATATATAGAACAATAAAAACAACACAAGACACAGATATTTTACAAAGAGAATTAGATGAATTACAGAAATGGGAATCAAATTGGAGCATGTCTTTCCACCCAGAAAAATGTCAGTTGTTAAGAGTAACAAAAAAACTAAAACAAATTAATTCCACTTATCTTATTCATGGCAAACCAGTAACAGACTAAAAACGCAAAATACTTAGGTGTTATAATAAATGAAAAACTGTCATGGAATCCACATATTGATGAAACTAAAAAAAAATTAAACAAAGCATTAATGTTTATTAAAAGAAATTTCTATAAATCAAATAAGAACATAAAACTAAAATGTTATTTAACCTTGGTTAGGCCAATAATAGAATATTCATCCTCCGTTTGGGACCCCTCAACTCAAGAAAACATTTAGAAACTGGAACAAACACAAAATAGAGCAGTGAGATTGATAACAAATGAATATTCACATTTGACTAGAGTAACACCATTAGTAAAATCACTAAATTTAGAAAGCCTTCAGGACAGAAGACTCAAAAGTAAAGTAGCAATTATATATAAAACACTGAACCATAATCTTCAAATACAAAAACAAAATTTAATAAAATACGCTGAAAGACACAAAAATAAAGGCACATTCCTCATCCCATATGCTAGGACAAATTTGTACAAATACTCCTTCTTCCCTAGTGCTATTAGAGCATGGAATGGGTTGCCTGAGCTACCCAGGAAAACCAGTGACTTGGCAGAATTTAAGTCATTGGTTAATATGCATGACTAAATGCATGACGCGTAGGACGTAATCATTTTCTTTTTTGAAGTAACGTCTGTATTATATAAGATAAGATAATTTGTGTGGTAGTTTAGCCTCTAGACATCAGAATTGTAATTCCATTTTGTATGCAATCATTGTAAAACAGCTCAGCACTTAAAGGGTTAATTTTAAAATACACAATGCTAGAAAAATATATATAGTAATGCTGATTATAATAATAAGGAAAAAATAAACAATACAATACTGTCACTGTCATGTTTACTGAAAACAGCTGATGTCATGATGTCAGATATATCAAAAATAAATGGATGGCTGCCTGGTTGGCTGCCTGTGCGGTTTGCACGCTGGACTGTCGTTAGGATTTATCAATGATCCCTGGTTCAAACCCTGCCCGCTGCCATCCCCCGTCATCCTGGGGGAGGTTTAGACTAGGAAGTAAATTATCTTCAACTCTGAAGGAACATCCGAAACATGTAAAACAAACAAACAAAACAAACAAGCACAAAATAATAATTATATCCAACCATTCTGTATAAGTATAACAATACATCTGATTGGGTTGAGTTTCTTGCATGACCTAGTGTCACTAAAAGGTCTGAACAAATACACAAACCTAGGAATTTTATTTAATATTTTGAAATGTAGAACTTGGGAATTTTTTTGAACTGTCTTCTATACCATATAGCAGTAGAACTACACAACAAACTAAGACCATTGAACCAAATAGCACAGTCCATAAAATCAACAGCATCAGAGGTGTCAAAGTATGCAGGTCGCAACTGGGCATGCATGGTCACGTGAAACACATTATCATTTGGCATCAATTAGTACAACCTAATTATGTAAGATACTAGAACTTTAGACCTACTTATGTAAGACACTGGGACTTTAGACCTACTTATGTAAGACACTAGGAGGTTTGGACTAGGAAGTAATTATCTTCAACTCTGAAGGAACATCCGAAACATGTAAAACATTTTACAAACATTTTTACTAGGACTTTAGACCTACTTATGTGAGACACTAGGACATTAAACCTACTTATGTAAGACACTTGGACTTTAGACCTACTTATGTAAGACACTAGGACATTAGACCTACTTATGTAAGACACTAGGTCTTTAGACCTACTTATGAAAGACACTAAGTCTTAAGACCTACTTATGTAAGACACTAGGACTTTAGACCTACTTATATTAGACACTAGGACTTTAGACACTATTGAAAATGCCAATACCTGTTCTGCAAATGACACCAGCAGCTTTATTAGCACGACAGTTATGTTCTCCCCAAGGTCGGTGTGAACATTCTAGGATAGTAGTTTCATTGCCTCGGCATGTCACATCATCCAGCAGCACACTTTGACTGGTATCATAGGGAAATCCTGCAGCCCGCACTGCTTTAGCTCCATATCTGTTGAAGTTGAATCATAAAACATTACACAATATCTGCATCACAACAGCTAGCACTGCTTTAGTACCATATCTGTTAAATCATAAAACATTACACAATATCAGCATCACAGCAGCTAGCACTGCTTTAGTACCATATCTGTTGAATCATAAAACATTACACAATATCAGCATCACAGCAGCTAGCACTGCTTTAGTACCATATCTGTTGAATCATAAAACATTACACAATATCAGCATCACAGCAGCTAGCACTGCTTTAGTACCATATCTGTTAAATCGTAAAACATTACACAATATCAGCATTACAACAGATAGCACTGATTTAGTACAATATCTGTTAAATCATAAAACATTACACAATATCAGCATCACAGCAGCTAGCACTGCTTTAGCTCCATATCTGTTAAATCATAAAACATTACACAATATCAGCATCACAGCCTGGGGTGTGTATATGATAAAACGAGGAAAATATAAAAGATGTTTTTTTTAAAAAAAACAAAGCTTATACAAAGTGTAATTGAATCAGTTAGGTTTAGGTCATGTAACTAAATTTGTAATAGATCTATTCTAGACCAACAACAATAAATCTGCGCTATTAGAAATAATTTTTACCAATTAATTTTGTTTAGCGCTATATAAGATCTGAATTATGATGTCTATCTCCTGTTGATTGACTATATCGTTTAAGACATTTTCATCCATTAATGTGGCCTCTTCTTTGACAAATGGTACATTTTAGAAGGTACTTTTAAGCCATGACTTGGTCCTTACATATGTCACGTTACGTCACAACTAGGAATTAGATATTTGTTTCGTAAATAGGGAAAGTTTTGACTTCGAGACAATGACGAGACTAGTAAAAACAAGTCTAGGATTTTAGGAAGAATAGCGAAATGTAGGCTAAACAGACTACTGTTGACGGCTTTAGAGAGAGGCAGCTTTTTATGAACGTAGAGATTTAGCTTGAGGACATTTGACTTCGGTATTTCTTATTCGCCATCAGCATTGACTAACTTATATTGAAAAGGATACAACTGAGACTGCAGATCTGTCTTGACCACTCAGTCAAGTCATATTAATCACAAACTTGAAGTGGAAGTCTGGTTTATGTTATACAATTTTGGTTCATCTCGCCAAACCTTTTTGTGATTTATTGTTAAAGGATTTTGTCTAAGCCTGGAAGCCGATTCAAACTAACAAATTTAAAAATATTAATGAAAATTATAAAAAGTCGTGTACCTTTGATACCCTAGCATGTAACAAACCACCTGAGCATCGGCATCAGTCCAGTAGTCATCACACACTATTCCCCATTCGCCATTGTAGAAAACTTCAACCGTGCCACTATGACTAGTATTACCATGAGTCAGACGCAGCATAGCCTTGCCTTAACAGATGACAGAGTTATAAAAAGTCTCAGCAATGAAAAAAAATCGTGTGTGCATTAGTAAAAATAAGAATTACAAAGATGTCTTATGACATAAAAGAGGGCATGGTGGCTAAATATTAAAGCACTTGGCTTCCAAATTGAGGGGTCTCAGAACTGAATCCTGGTGGAATTTTAAACTTAGTGATTTTTAGGATGCCAGGTATTCTTGGGCCGTCCCCTCTTCCTCTTTCCTTGAGGGTTCCAGGTTAGGGCTTGCCTTGTTATGTTGGGTGCAGGCTGGCAAAGGGTGCGACCTATCCATCTGCAGAGTCTCTGAAAAAATATCTATTTCAATGGGCTGCTGCTTTGTTCTTTGCCACAGTTCCTCATTCGAGATCTTGTGTGGCCAGCGGATCATAAGAATCTTCCTCAGGCAGGTGTTGATAAATACCTAGATTTTTTCATGGTGGTGATGGTGGTAGTATTTGCTTAACAATGGTGTTAAAGAGCCTAATCTTGGTGGTGGTGCTTATTTCCCTAGATCCCGAGGTGTTCTTCAGCCGATGGAAGGCTGCTCAAGCTTTACCCATACGGGTTCTGACATCTGCATCTGTTCTTCCATGGTGGTCTATGACACTGCCGAGATAGGTGAAGCTTTCCACATCTTCCAGCGCCTCATCTTAGACTGCATTGGGTGTGTTGTTGGATGCCTTTATCTTGAACACCTTGCTCTTCTCTCTGTTTATGGTAAGACCCATTCTAGCTGAATTGTCTTGATTGGGTCTTGAAGACAACAACAGACCAGAAATGGAACGGTATAAAGTGGACACTGTGAAAACTGTTAGATGACCTTGACTTTGCAGATGACTTGGCTCTTCTTTCTTACACACAGCAGCAGATGCAGGAAAAGATAAATGTTGTTTGCAGACAATTCAGCTAGAAAACCCAACTCTAATGGGTATGCAAAATTAGTTGGAGAAAGTAAAGGTAGTTGGTTGTTTTGTTGACCTAATGAGATCCTTATTAATAGTCGGCCATAGAAACACATGACTTTAACATTTGACTAAAACCAAAAGTATTTCTTAGGCATTAACAATTGCAAAATTAAAAATTCTCTTTCTTCTAATATAGTGAACCAATAGTAATATATGGTATATTGTTTTGGAGGTGAGTTCAATAATATAACATATTTCCCTACTAAAAATAATACATTTTTAGAAACATTGATATAGTAAAAAAAAAAAATTAAAAGTTGCTATATTACCTGCACAACAGTTGACAGCAGCCTGCACTTCAATCGGACATTCGGCATTTCCCAATTCTAATATGTTACAACCCAAAAGATTTGACTCATTACCATGACACTTTATATTATCAATGAAATAAGGAACATTAGAAAAAAATCTTGTTGGTCTTATAGCCTTGGCTTCAGATCTGTAGAGGTGAAAAAAGATACTTATTATTAAACTAGAGATATGTTTTACACTTTTCAGACTTAAAAAAAAAATATTTAATCGTTGCATCATACACCGGCCTTGAACAGCCAGATATTTCAGATTTAAGTCTTCTCTCAATAATCAATTCAAGAATGCAAAAGGCAAACTTTGTTTCGAATGTACCTTACACTTTGAAGATAATTACATTCTAGTCCAAACTTCCTGCAAGATTGGGGAGGGGGGGGGGGGGGGTGGTGGCACGCAGAGTTCATAACCGGGGTCATAGAACAACAGTCCATTGTGGATACGGTACCTCATGACCATGCAGTCATTAGTGAACTAATATTTCTAGATGTATCATTTTTCTGATCTTATAAATTAAAAATATTCTCAGAAAAGAAGATAATTACCTCCTTTATAAGTCCATGTGTCATTCTAGTCATTCAGACCAAGTGACTTAAAATTTGCTATGTCATTTTAATCGATTCATCCTAATTTACAAATAAAAAGGGAACAAAAGCTTTGAATTATAACTTACATAGTTCAGTGAGTTTTCTCTATAACAATTTAAATTTCAGAAATTAACTTTTCCTTTTTGCAGAATCTCTAGAAAGTAATGAGGCCAATTTTGGAGTCAAAAGATGCAATTTGTTGAAGATCTTGACGATTAAACAAGATTTAGGTCAAGGGCACTAAATTAAGCTTCATTTTTGCCATCTTAGCTACTTAATAAAAAAAATGTTAAGTTATAATTTTAATAACAACCCTAAGTTATAAAAGTTAAACATTCACCTTTCATATCCCATCATGCCACAAACCACCTGCGCTTCGGCATTCGACCAGCCTTTATTACAGATAAGTCCCCAGGTGCCGTTGAAAAAAACTTGCACTGATCCCTCATACATCTGTGTGCCATTCACCAGACGAACAGTTAAATTGGAGATTTCTGAAGAATAATGTTGTATTATATTGATGACAATCAAGTGGACGCAATAAGAATTATGTCGCTTCGAAAAAAAAATGTCTTTAGACCCTTCACAACAAAGAAATAGGTGTCACAAAATTTCCTATCACTATTTAATGTATTTATTTACTTAATGTAAGTAAGAGGTTTAGAGGGTCAAGTACTCTTTTTTTAGAGGGTCAAGTACTCTCTTTTAGAGGGTCAAGTACTCTCTTTTAGAGGGTCAAGTACTTTCTTTCAAAAACACTAGCCTAAGAACACTGCAGTTGTGTGCATTGCATGTATGTCATCATACAGGTCAACAGCATGTGGCTTCTTAGAACTGCCTAAATGGAGTTGAGTTTGATGTTTAGAGGGTCAAGTAGTCCCTTTCAGAGGGTCAAGTACTCCCGTTTAGGGGATCAAGTATTCCCTTTTAGAGGGTCAAGTACTCCCTTTTAGAGGGTCAAGTACTCTATTTTAGAGGGTCAGGTACTCCCTTTTAGAGGGTCAAGTACTCAAGTACACTAGTCTAAAAACACTGCACACACATGTGTGTGGCTTCTTAGAACTGCCCGAAAGAAACTGAGCAAGTCTGGGACAGTCATCATGGAAACTAGACATGGCTTTTCCTCTCAGCTGCAGGGGCAGAGTGAGTCAAAGTTTGACCTGAACTATGGAAAACATGCAAAGCAGGATGTTAATACAACATTAACCCTAAAGTGCAGAGAAGTTTTACAATGAGTGCATACCAAATGGAATTACAATTCTGATGTTTAGAGGCTAATATACCACACGCATTTTAAGGGTTAAGACGTGGCGGTCGTTTTGGCGATGCTTTTCTACCAACAGGATGTTTTGGTGTAAATATTGCAGACATATATTGTAAATTAATTTAAATACATTTTAAAAAACGAATATTAATATTTATGTTCCTGTTGAAAGGTAACTAATAACACTTGTTAGGTTTTAACTAGAGACCATCTTGAAAAACGCTCCAAAGTGTGTACATTCTATGTCTTCAGATATATTCCACAACTTGTTAAATTGTTATATATCTTATTTTCGCTTACAAAGTCCCATAAAAATGAAAAAAAAATGATGTCTACAGTTTAAAATAAGTGATTTAACCAAAAAAAAAACATTCTAGCTTTAAAAAAAATATCTTTTTAATTGATAAAGTCACAGTGTTCATATAATTTTCCTTGTTTCAGAAGTTTAATAAACAAGTCAATTGAGTAATAGATTCTGATTTAGAACCTATCGAAACAGAAATTGTTCTTAAATATTCTTAAAATGTTACATTTCTTGTTTAATATACTAAGTCAAATCTGTGCAAGTGCTCCTACTTTGCTAGTGCTGTTAAGAGCATAGAACTGGTTGCCTGAATCAGAATGGGAAATTAACAACTTTGCAGAGTATAGCCTCTGATAAGCAAGCAAAACGAAATTATCTTATGTTATAAAATACTTTAAAAAAGAAGATGTTTACGTCCTATGCGTCATGCATTCAGTCATGCATATTAACCAATGACTTAAATTCTGCCAAGTCACTGGTTTTCCTGACTAGGGAAGAAGGAGCATTTGTACTAATTTGTCCTAGCATATGGAACGAGGAATGTGCCTTTATCTTTGTGTCTTTCTGAGTATTTTATTAAATTTTGTTTTTGTATTTGATTATTATGGTTCAGTGTTACATATGTATAATTGCTATTTTACTTTTGAGTCTTCTGTCCTGAAGGCTTTCTAAATTTACTGATTTTACTAAAGGTGTTACTCTAGTCAAATGTGAATATTCGTTTGTTATGAATCTCACTGCTCTATTTTGTGTCAGTTCCAGTTTCTTGAGTTGACGGGTCTCAAACATGCATATTCTTAAAATAAGGATGGTCTTTAAACATTTTGATAAAAGATAATTACATTCTATTCTAGTGTAAAAAAAAAAATTATTGCAGTATAAACTAGACAATTATGTTAGTAATCTATTTATAATCCCATCAGCTACAAGGGTGAAAAGTCTGGCCTTGGAATCGGTTATCAAAGTAATTAATATTTGTTTACCTTTTTTTAAAGACAAAATATACTGATTTGAAATGAAATGTCACAGTTTACCTGGCACACACATAACACCAGCTTGTTGCCTGTTTTGACAAGAATAAGGAATCCTGTACGAAGGACGACAGTCATCGTAATTTGTTTCATTCCCAACACATGACACGTAATCCACTTGGAAGAGGCCATTCTGAACCTTCGGAAACATGCCGCTGGAGGATTCTACAAATTTAGCGCCGAACCTTTGGAGCAGGATGTTTTTTTGAAATTTAAGATTCTTTACATGAGGTTTTGAAAGGTCTTTTTTAATAAAATAGCCAACAAGTTGTGAGGTGAAATTTACTTGGTCTTATCTTCGAGAATTTTAAAAAATTGTATGTTGAAAATTAATGTTTAAACAATATTCTTTGGGTATATATATATATTACGAATCTTATAAGACTTATAACAGAGTTTTCACTTTATCAAGCAGAGTTTTGAATGTTTAAGATGGCTTTCAACATCTGGATTTCTTCTGGCACTCTTTCCTCATACTCTCTCTCTCGATTTTATTTCTTTCTCGATCTGCTTTTTGTTTATTCTTTTACTTTAACTTTCATATTTGTTTCTCTCTCATTCATCTCCTTTTTGATGCTTTTTTTTTCCTTACTAAGTTCTTTGTTTCTTACTCTCGCCATGTTTTTGTTTTCTTTGTTCCCTTTTCTCTTTGTTTCATTTCTCTTATTTATTTTGTATACATTTTAATCCCCTCTTTGTTTTGTTTTTTTTTACTCATTCTCCTCTTCTGTTTCTCTTTTAATCGCCTCTTTTTTAACTCTTTCTTCTGCTTCCCTATGACTATGTTTAGCTCTTTCTTCTGCTCCCCTATGACTATGTTTAGCTCTTTCTTCTGCTCCCTTATGACTATGTTTAGCTCTTTCTTCTGCTCCCTTATGACTATGTTTAGCTCTTTCTTCTGCTCCCTTATGACTATGTTTAGCTCTTACTTCTGCTCCCTTATGACTATGTTTAGCTCTTTCTTCTGCTCCCCTATGACTATGTTTAGCTCTTGTTTTGTATAAATTAACCAAAGACAAGGGCGTTTTACATGTATCCATCTGCCAATCTAGTTGTGCATGTCTCTCTAAATATTAATCTATTACCTCCCTCTTTCATTTTCTTCTCTTACCAATAGCTTTAACTCTTTCTCCCCGTAATTATTTACCACATTCGGGTGGAATCAACGCTGGTATCCTCAGTTAGGAGAGAAAGAGTTAAAAGTAGTACGTTCGATACCCATACAGTTGGATCAACTCTCGAAAAATCTCAAAGTTCGAATTCCCAGTTTTCAATGAGATTTAAACTCGAGACCTCTCGGTTGTATAGCCAATTGTTTGGCCACTCAGCCTATCATATCCCCTGATTAAAGAGCTGACGTGTAGATGATTACGATGAATTATGAAATACAAGGACAAAGGTCAATCGGAACTGAGTCAATTTTACCTTGAAAATCCTAGCATGTGACAAATGACTTTTGCAGTTTTGTCATTCCATCCTGCATCACAAAGAGTTGTCCACAAATGATTACGGTAGATTTCTACGATACCTTCGTATTCGTTGCGTCCATTGACTAGACGTACCACTGAGCTGTTTCCTTTTTTTGAAAGGTCACATTGATTAAATCATTTACAAAGAAAAAGAACTGAAGAGAATTAACTGATACTGTTTCTTTCATTATACAACTTAAAAAACAGGCAATAACCAATTTGGTGGTAACCAGAGGGCAACACAAATTTGGTGGTAACTAGGGGCAACAAAAATTTGGTGGTAACCAGTGGACAAAAACTAGAGGGCAACAACAATTTGGTGGTAAAAAGAGGACAAAAACAATTTGGTGGTAACCAGTGGGTAAAAAATAGAGGGCAACAATAATTTGTTGGTAACCAGAGGACAACAACAATTTGGTGGTAACCAGAGGACAACAACAATTTGGTGGTAACCAGTGGGCAACAACAATTTGGTGGTAACTAGAGGGCAACAACAATTTAGTGGTAACTAGAGGGCAACAACAATTTAGTGGTAACTAGAGGGCAACAAAAATTTAGTGATAACCAGTGGGCAACTATCAGTGGGCAACAACAATTTGCTAATAACCAGTGGGCAATAACCATTTAGTGGTAACCAGAGGGCAACAACAATTTGATGGTAAACAGTGGTCAAAACAAAGAAGGCAACAACAATTTGGTGGTAATCAGTAGGCAACAAAAATTTGGTGGTAACCAGTGGGCAACAACAATTTGGTGGTAACCAGTGGGGAACACTCAGAGGGCAACAACAATTGGGTGGTAACCAGTGGGCGACAATCAGATGGCAACAACAATTGGGTGCTAACCAGTGGGCAACAATCAGAGGGAAACAATTTGATGGTAAACAGTGGTCAAAACAAAGAAGGCTACAACAATTTGGTGGTAATCAGCGGGCAACAAAAATTTGGTGGTAACCAGTGGGCAACAACAATTTGGTGGTAACCAGTAGGGAACAATCAGAGGGCAACAACAATTAAGTGGTGACCAGTGGGCGACAATCAGATGGCAACAACAATTTGGTGCTAACCAGTGGGCAACAATCAGATGGCAACAACAGTTGGGTGCTAACCAGTGGGCAACAATCAGAGGGCAACAACAATTGGGTGGTAACCAGTGGGCAACAACTATGGAGTTAGATTCAGTGTACAACAACAGCAGGCAAGAACAAATAAGCACAGTTAACTATGTAAAACTATGGACTATTAAAATTGATTTGTTACAGTTTTGACCGAAGCAATCAATTATGTTTACTTTTTGATAGCTAGAAACAGAAGAGAAACAAAACTAAAAAAAAAAATAAAAAAAATAACAATTCAATGTACAGCCTTTACCTCCGTAATTTTTTTTCCACATTCTGTCGGAACTCTTCACTTTGCTCATTACTAGTTCACTCCCCTGTTATGTTTAAGCTTCAATAGCTTTTTCGTTTGTTATAAGAAAATGTCGTATTTGGTCTAGAATTAAAGGGGAATGCATTGCTCTTTTTATATAACACAAAGTCGAGTTCATAAAATTAAACATTATTTTAATTTATGAGGTCACATCAACGATGGTATCGTCCATTAGGAGACAAAGAGTTAAAAATGACGGGCCAAACCTTGCAAGCTTTTTGCCTTTTTGTAATTATAAAAATGATTTGGAATTCCCTGCCTCCAACCACAAAGAGGTATGTCTCACAATGGCAATATCAATAAACACGCAACCTGTATTTCAGCGACGTAGTCTTTGGGGGAGAATGGAGGGGAGAATTAGACAATCCCCCTGGGCACCCACATGAGGCTGGCACCCAAATGAGAGTTCAACATTTTTTTTACATTAAATATTAAATATTACGCCATTATCTCATGTCTTGATGTCGAATGTCAAAATGCAGGGCCCCCCAAGCCCGCAAATTATAGCAAACTCCTAGCTAATTTGCAGGAACCTCAGGTCTTCTAATGAAAGATTTAATTGATCTAATTCTTTGCTAAAACAAATTTACATCAAGACACCCTCAGTAAATATATTTTTATGTTTTAAATTTATTACATAAGTGTCTTACCTAAATCTAAAGGTCCTGAAAAAAAAAAACACAAAAATATTTTTATGAACTATTATGAGAAAAGAAAAATACATAACAAATCATAATTGTAACAGTAGCCTGGAATGTAAAAAATTAACAAATAAAAAGGTTCTCTTGTTAGGGTATCAATACTGTGACTCAAACTAAAATCTCACATGAAGCTAAGGTATTTTGATGCATGAAACAACATTTCATAGTAATTTATTCAGATAATTAATAACAGTATAAAAATATAATCGTTATTTCCTTTCATTTAATTTAGCATGCTCACTTTATACCGGGTATCTTTAGACAATTTTGAATATTTTAAAAACACAGAGAAAAAAAAATCAAAGTTCCTATTTAATAATAATAAGTATGAAATTAGATTTATAACTAACGAATATTGTCATTTGACTACAGTCACAGTACAGTAAAAGTATAATCACTAAACATAGAAAAACTTAAGGAAGACAGAAGACAAACAAATCAAGTAAGTACCATTAGAGGAAAAGACTGCCTGAATCAGACAGGAAAACCAATGAGTTGCAATGTCTAATTAATGTACAAGACTAGATTATTTACAAGACAGACAAGATAATGTACAAGACAAGATTATGTATAAGATTAGATTATGTACAAGACTAGATTATGTAAAAGATTAGATTATATACGGGACTTGATTATATACGGGACTAGATTAAGTACCAGACTAGATTAAGTATAAGACTAGATTATGTACAAGACTAGATTATGTACAAGATTAGATTATGTACGGACTAGATTATGTACAAGACTAGATTATGTACAAGACTAGATTATGTACAAGATAAGAGTATGTACAAGATTAGATTATGTACGGGACTAGATTATGCTCAAGACTAGATTATGTTCAAGATTAGATTATGTACAAGATTAGATTATGTACAAGATTAGATTATGTACGGGACTAGATTATGTACAAGACTAGATTATATACAAGACTAGATTATGTACGGGACTAGATTATGTACGGGACTAGATTATGTACAAGATTAGATTAAGTACGGGACTAGATTATATACAAGACTAGATTATGTACAAGACTAGATTATGTACAAGATAAGAGTATGTACAAGACTAGATTATGTACAAGACGAAATTATGTACAAGACTAGATTATGTACAAGACTAGATTATGTACAAGACTAGATTATGTACAAGACTAGATTATGTACAAGACAAGATTATGTACAAGACAAGATTATGTACAAGACTAGATTATGTACAAAACTAGATTATGTACAAGATTAGAGTATGTACAAGACTAGATTATCTACAAGATTAGAGTATGTACAAGACTAGATTATGTACAAGATTAGAGTATGTACAAGACTAGATTATGTACAAGATTAGAGTATGTACAAGACTAGATTAGAGTATGTACAAGATTAGATTATGTACAAGACTAGATTATGTACAAGATTAGAGTATGTACAAGGCTAGGTTATGTACAAGACTAGATTATGTACAAGGCTAGATTATGTACAAGACTAGATTATGTACAAAACTAGATTATGTACAAGGCTAGATTATGTACAAGACTAGATTATGTACAAGACTAGATTATGTACAAGGCTAGATTATGTACAAGACTAGATTATGTACAAGGCTAGATTAATATGCTGGGGACAAGTTTATTTTCATTCTTTGATGCAAATAGTTTCAAAGAAAATAACGTTAGTTCAATCACACAAGTTAGGACACCCAGTTTCTGAGTGGTTAAGCGCTGGACTTCCGAACCAAGAGGTCCCAGGTTCGAATCCTGGTCCAGAATAGGATTTTAAATTTTGGGATTTTTAGGGCCCACCCAGCTCAAGTGGGTACGTGCATTTTGTTTGAGAAAACTGGCAACATGGCACCCTTGTTAACCATGGGCTACAAAAACAGATGACCTTTACATCATCTGCTCAATAGATTGCAAGGTTTGAAAAGGTAACTTTGCTTCAAACAAGTTGCAAAAGATTAAAGGATAAATAATGCCAAACTATACATGAAACAAACAGAAAATATAGTCACTTCTTGTTCCATGGGTAAGAACTCTTTTTTTTTTTTTAATACTTAGCAAGAATAACATGAGTTGTAGGAACTATCAAATAACAACCATTGACTTTCCAAAAGTTATGTTTCAAAAAAACAACATGTATATCACTTATGTGAGGGCGAGGTGGTTGAGTGTTTAAGCACTAGGCTTCCGAACCTGGGGTCCTGGGTTCGGATCTTGGTGAAGACTAGGATTTGGAATTTTAGGATTTTTAGGGCGCCCCTGAGTCCACATAACTCTTATGGGTACCTGACTTTCGTTTTGGAAAGTAAAGAAGGTTGGTCGTTGTGCTTGCCACATGACACCGTACTCGTAAATAGTTGGCGAAAGAAACGGTTGACCTTAACATCATCTGCCATAAAGGTTGCAAGGTCTGAAAGGGGATCTTTATTCCTCATGTATATGCCCATTTTCAATGAAGTGTTTTCAAACTGAATATCTGCATATAATGTTATAAATGAACTGGCAAGGATAGTTAACACTGTTGGCTCAAGCCAGCATCCTGTGAGAGGTCAATCTTTATGAGGGATGGAGCCTCAGGAAAGTGCTGCTGTGTACACTCCACATGAATATCATGCATGAGATGAACACCATTAGGAATCTGAGTTGTAAAGATCTTGACTTTATTTTGTCAGGTTGTCAAGTGTTAACATAGAGACAGATAGAGAGTTTTATCAGTAAAATAAG
The DNA here is from genome assembly GCA_030265305.1 of Biomphalaria pfeifferi. Lineage (NCBI taxonomy): Eukaryota > Metazoa > Mollusca > Gastropoda > Planorbidae > Biomphalaria > Biomphalaria pfeifferi. Next base: position 5,368,058 of record JASAOG010000012.1, read on the forward strand.
ATGGGACTTTCTTATAAGTGTAGATTTCACAAAATATTTAATAATTTAATTATACCAGGAGGGCAAACGACACCAGCTGATTCGCCATCGCCACAGTTGTGTTGTCCCCATGGCTTATGGTAACACTCGAGTAAATTGTGCTCACTACCAGAACACCAGACATCATCTAAAAGAAAAGGCAGACTAGCACTTTGGACAAATCTTGATCCATAAACAGCTTCTGATCCTTGCCTGGGAACAAATTAAAACATGACTAAGTAACAGTCACCTCATAGTTGTGACATATTTAGAAAATTTCATAGCACTGTCAATTTAGTGAATAGTGATTTACATTAGCCATGTGCTTGCTTGATAAGTAAATAATGCCTGTTTTGTAAGGTGCTTTCTGAAAGGTGTGCTTTTTATTTTGCTTTACAAAATACTGATAATTGAAAATTAAGTTTACATACATAACAGGAATGAAAAATTGCGTTATTCATATTTTAATTCTGAACAGATTAGTTTAAAAAAATGTTAAAGTTATGCTGTTTTTAATTTTTTTTTTTTTTTGAATAATTAATGAGCTAAATGTATCTTTAGTGACCTCTTTAAAATATTTTTTATAAATGTAATTTAAAGTATTTTCAATAATAATAAATATATAGAATTGTAGGGAATTGAATAAAATTATTATAGATTCATTTGTATAAATTCGTCATTTTCGTCCCAATTTCTTCAAAATAATGGTTTAAACTGTCCTAAAATTATAGGGTCAGTCAGTAGTTAAAGAGTACAAGCATACAAGAAAGGAACCCAATGTCATTCAAAACTACTGGGTGACAGTCATAAAATTAAAAGGGCCGTTCTTGCCAAAATCTTTTGGTAAAACATTCTTTGATTTCTCATACATATTTTTATATTTTAGCATTTGCGAGAGATCTTTTGGGAGACAGCTTGCCATCCAGTGTGCAGAATAGCACAGGAGGATGTAAAATTATATTTGTAACATGACAGAAAATAAGATAAGTTAATTTTATTGATCCAATCAAATGGAAATTCAGTTTGACAACATCAGCGTAACTACTGTACAATTACAGTATAGATGAAAAATTCGAACAACATTCACACACGAAACACATACACACTCACAACCAGAGCTTTATGAATTTGACTTGTACTTCTCGAAGAACAGAGCTGATCTTGTAACACTCTGACCGAAAGTGGGATAAAATATGAATAGTAACTAACCCTTGGTAACCTAACATGCGGCAGACAACTTTTGCATTCTCCTTTGTCCAACCATCATCACATACTGTACCCCAAGTTCCATTATAATTGACCTCTACAGCGCCTTCATTGCTATGGCCTCCACCTCTTAGGCGTACAGAGACGGATATATTCTCTGTGGATCATAGATATTAATGTTTTTATTCAATATGTTTTCACAAAACAAATTTATAAAAAAAAATTCTCATAATACATAATACCAATCATAATAAATCTAATATTCTGTTTTAGTTTCTAGGTATCTATTGCTGTTTATATGCGGACTCTTTTAAGGACCATATGCTAATGAAAATTGTCATTCTAATTAATGTTCAAAGCTAGGCTGTGTCATACTGTTATATGTTGAAATTTCATAACTAGAGCTGTAGTTCTCCCCTAAACATGCAAAGAAATTACACTTTCTAATTCTTCAATTTTAAAATGGTGTGACAAATCATGCATAAGATATGATGATCCAGATAAATGTGACCGCTGTGTAGTTTTTTTTTTAGCTTCAACTTATTCATAGTTTGAAGGTTTTATTTAATTCCTCGTCCCATATGCTAGGACTAATTTGTACAAATACTCCCTTCTTCCCTAGTGCTATTAGAGCATGGAATGGGTTGCCTGAGCTAGCCAGGAAAACCAGTGACTTGGCAGAATTTAAATGCATGACGCGTAGGACGTATTCATCTTCTTTTTTGAAGTAACGTCTGTATCATATAAGATAAGATAAGATACCTTTGTACTAAGTCAAGCAAGAAATATATATAAACATACTTTTACCAAACGTTTTATTATGATTATGACCATGTTTTTTTGTGTGTTTTTTATTTACCTGGTTTACAAGTAACTCCTGCCACTTCTCCGGCATGACATAGGTCCTCTCCGACAGCTCTATGTTTACACTCAAGTACACTTGACTCAGCCCCTGAACAGATCACTTCATCAAGCAGGAAAGATAATGTCTGGTTGGAAACAGTGTCAATATATCCAGTTGCATCAGATCTGCTCATAAATGATTTTGATATACATTAGAAACATTGATATATAGGTCATGTATTGAGTTGTAACTTCACAGTTTCCTTCAGAGAAGAAGATTGTTAAGTCTTAACCAAAACCTCCTGCTGGATCGCAGGGGAATGCAACAGGCAGGATTTGAACACTGGACCATTGTGACAACATTCTAGACAGCATATCACAGGACCAAGCAGATTTTAACAAGGGAAAACAATACATACTTTTTTAATGTCAAAAGTTCCATTATATATATCTATATCATATCTATGTCTATATCTATCTTTCTATCTATCTAATCTTTCTATCTATCTAATCTTTCTATCTATCTATCTATCTATCTATCTATCTATCTATATATATATATATATATATATATATATATATATATATATATATATATATATATATATATCTGTTGCATTTTACGTCTTGAGAGACGATCTTTTCCCTTTGCAACTTCTTGTGTGACTAAAGAGGCCAATCCTTGATACACAGCTGTGATCGCAGGTTGGGCATATATAATCACCAGGCGCCGTTGCATTTTCACCCTTCTTTCTGCTTCTGTTGTGTATGGCATCTGCAATCTTTGACCCTTCCTTTATGCTCTCTCTCCATGAGGATCTGTCCAGTGCCACCTCTTCCCAGTTGCCAGTGTCGATTTTGAAGAGCTTCATGTCGCATTTGCATACATCCGTATAACGTAAAAGTGGGCGACCAGCGGCTCTCCTGCCTTCTATTAGATCGCCATACAGGATGTCCTGTGGAAGTCGACCTACTGGCATTCTACGAACGTGGCCAAGCCAGCCAAGGCGTCTGCTGCTGATAACAGAGCGGATGTCCTGGCACCCTGCTCTTTGTAGCACTTCCTCATTGGTTATCTTATCGTACCACCTTATTTTAAAGATCCGCCTTAGGCATCGGAGGTGGAAAACATTTAGCTTTTTTTTCCTGCCATGTTATATATATATATATATATATATATATATATATATATATATATATATATATATATTGTTGTAAACTTGTTCCCCCTTCCCCCCACTGACCATTTTATTAGAACTGTGAAATTATTTCTATTACTTGGAGTATTGACTGTTCATAGTGGATTGTTCTTCTGCACTCAGAAGGATATCGGCGACCTGACAATCGGTGAGTTAACTTTCTTTAGTCTACTCCAAAGATGTAACAATATATATTAATATTGTTAAGACGTGGGATTGAACTAAACAAAATTACTCTCCGATTCTCAGATCGCTGGTATCTCTCTGATTGCAGAAGCACAATCCAACTGTGATCAATCAATATCCCCGGTAAAAAGAAATAATGTCACAATCTCCAAATCAAATTTACATATCCCAATTCACTAACACACATTAAAGAAAACAATCCTCCATCTTCAGTCAAGAAATCCGAAATCCAAAGTTTCTTAACACATTTACACACTAGTCAAGTTCATTTACGCCCAACAGCATAAACAAAAAACACCTTACTTTGCACGTGGAAAAAATGGTTAGTCAGGGAGGAACAGGGTTACAACACTATATATGAATTAAGCTAAAAAAAACAACTAATGATATAGTTTTCTAATGAAATTAACTCTAATAAGTCTTGGTCATATTGTATTTTTTCTGTCTATAATAAAGCCCTTTTCTCTTTTATAAAGTAGCAGCATTCGCGTTGTTTGAGAAGCAGCCAACTGAACGTTGCACTACAGAAGTCTGTTATAAAAAAACAAGCACTACAGATGAAGGAGGAAGTGAATTCAAGACTCTAATTTTGAGTTATAATAAAAAGGCTTCTTGTTGAGATGATATACTGTATGGCTTTGTTTGTTTTAAATGTATACTTTTTGTTTCAGATGTTCGTTCCAGATAGAAGATAATTTCATTCGGACCAAACCCTTCTGCAGAACTGGAAGGCAGCAGGCAGAGTTCAAACCCAGGACCATCAAATCAACAGTCCAGAGCGTGTACCACACCACCAGGCAGGATATATCAAATTACTTATTCAGTGTTAACGTTCTCTTTTTCGTCAAGATGCTGTGACAGTTCACATAACCAAATCCCTCCACATTTCCTGGTTAGCAGCTGTTCTTAGCAGGATAGCCAGAGACGGAACAGTCCATCCCTTTACATTGTCCTGCCAGCTTTTTTTTCGGATGACTCTTTCTTCGTGTTCGCTTCACTGTACCTTGAGGGATGACTTTTGACAGTGAGTCATGCCTTACAATAGGACCAAACAGACAAAGAACTATATTTTTAACTTATTGAATTAAATAATTTAAAGGTATCTAATATTCTAGATGTCTTTGTAACTTAAAAACATTACCTTGGATAACCCAGCATATAGCAAATAACTTCTGCATTTTCATTTGACCATCCCTGACCACATAATAAGCCCCATGTATTGTTATAGTAGACTTCCACAATGCCTTCAGAAATTGTTTTGCCGTTCCGAAGACGAACTTGTAGTTCTGGATCTATAAATTGAGATTATGTCTCTAATGCATTGATAAACAAGTAGGATATATATATATATATATATATATAAACGCCGTGGACAGATTCACATATCTTAACAGCACACTCTCCAGAAACGGAAAGATCGATAATGAAATCAACCTGTGTATCGCCAAGGCCAGTGCATCCTAAGGCAGACTGTCTAAAAATGTCTGGAACAGACGTGGTATCACCACAAATACAAAGCTAGGGATCTATCGAGCCTTCATCCTCCCTACATTGCTCTATGCCTCAGAAACGTGGAATGTGTACAGAAAACATGCAAAGAAACTGAACCACTTCCACATGACATGTCTAAAAAAAATACTGAATGTCAAATGGCAAGACAAAAATACCAGATACTGAAGTCTTTCGAAGAGCGGGTCTGCAAAGCATCCACACAATCCTGATGCAGTCCCAGCTGCGATGGGCAGGACACGTCTGCAAAATGGAAGACCGCCGCATCCCTAAACGACTCTTGTATGGCCAACAAAGCGAAGGAAAGTGCTCGCAAGGTGGTCAAAGAATCCGCTTCAGTAACACCCTCAAAGCTTCTCTGAAGGCGTTCAGCTTAAACCCAGACACATGGTGTCGCGCTATGAAAACTGCTGAGGAAAAGAGAACAACGCTGGCAGAAGAAAAACGCCAGAGAAGAAAATCAAGGCCAATGACACTAGCTCCAGCTGGAACATTCCGGCTCACATAGGTCTCACCAGCCATATGAGGAGGCATAAAATCCCAGTGCAAAGACCTCAGCCCCCTGGATGACAAAGTAGTCCTCATCGAACCACGATAGACGAACTATAATATATAATATAAAGGTCTATGGTGTCAACAATTATGTTTCTTATCTTGTTATGGTCCAAGAAGTTTAGGCACAATTTGCATGCACAATCATAATCATGGTCACTGGTAATTTTGTTTCTATAAATGTTAAACATACTATTAATGTTTCTTCATATTTGTGAGGTGTATGTATGTATGTCATCAAAACCGCTTGATCAATCTTGATAAAACTTGGCAGCAATGTTCCTTGGGTACTAACTTAGACCGTAATGTATCTATTGTAACCCTAAAACAAACTTAAGACCCTCAAAAAAAAAAAGTTGTCCGACTCTATTACAGCTATAGTATTTTATGGATCTAGGCCATGGTTAACAATGTTGACATGAGAAAAGATCGAAAGGATTTAGGCTTAGATCTAATTTTAAGAAATACACTTTGCGCACATGGTTTTTTACTTTGACACATGAAAATACAAAAGAAGACCCATTGATTTCATTATATAATATAGATTAACCTTCAATTTTGTGTTTCAAAAGCATTTTTTACATAAATTAGTTCCTGATATCTGTGACTACAGATTTCCTGGCGAACATTCTTTCATTAGACATTATCGATTGGTTACACATTAAAACATTTCTCTACTGAGTCTATTCCTAGGTCTAGGTTTAAAACTCTTATTGAACTCTAAGATGATAAAACTTCTTTTCGCAAAGATAGTTTTGTGCTTTAACACATAAACATACTAATTATTGTCCATTCATTTGATATTTTAATCAATTTAACATTCAAATTTGTTTTTCTAAAGCATTTTTAATACATTCGTTCGCTGTTCGCTAAAGATGCGTAGCCGTGTTGAGATAGGCCTATATTCATTCATGAAAAAAGGTCACGCATGCGCAACACAGAATGAACTCTATAAAAGCCAATTTTTAACTCTAGATTAGTGTAGATTTAGATCTATGTCTACCTCAAGATCTACTTTATACCCTAACACATGAACATACAAAATTAAGTCTATTCATCTCAAATTTTAATCAAAAATATGTAGGCCTACAAGCAAATGTTTTAATTTGAAAAAATTGATTTAAGCCTCTTAGCTATTTTTATTTGATAGCTTCATTCACACTATTTTTACATTGACACATTCGCTTTACTTATTACATTATTATTTCGTTTAATTGTGACTATATCGACAGTAATGCGCAAATAAAGACCCGCGGGTAGCGGGTAATATATGTCTAGTTATATATAAGTTTATATATAAGTATATAATTTCCTATCAAGGATTTACAACAATCCAAATCACAGATGATGCGGCATTATCCATAAGAATCGCTGCTGACCATCTACATATTCACCCATCCCTTAGTCTGTTGGACCATTGGGGCACCACACAAGATCTGTCAACCGTCTTTCTCCATTCCTCTCCGTCCTTTGTTTTGGAATAGAATTTCATTTACTGACTGGCTCGTTGCCACGTACATGGCATTAGTTTGGGCAAAGTAAAGGCGGTTGGTCGTTGTGCTGGCCACATGACACCCTCGTTAACCGTGGCCACAGAAACATATGGCTTTTACATCATCTGCTAATACAGGGGTTCTCAACCTGTGGGTTGCGACCCCCTTGGTGGTCGATTGACCATTAGCCAGGGGTCGCCTAAGACCATCGAAAATATGGATTGGTATTGTCTATTCTTCTATTGCCGTATGTGTGTGTGTGGGGGGGGGTCGCGGCAGAGTGGGGGATTGTAAAAAGGGGTCACCGAGCTTAAAAGGTTGAGAACCGCTGTGCTAATAGATCTCCAGGTTTGAAAGAGGAAGTTTACTTTACATGATTGATTCAAAATAATTGATGTAATTTCCCATTAACTTGTTATATTTCATTGGAGAAAGTGTAACTTATAGTAGGAATTGATTGTTTTTTTTTAAAGCAAAGTCTTGCCTGGAACGCAAATAACGCCAGCCTCTTCGTTTGGGCCGCAGTTATGCTCCCTCCAGTTTCTATGCGAGCAATCAGCCAGATTCATTTCGTTGCCAGTGCACACGACATCATCCAACAAAAATGGCAATGCATGACCAGAGGTAAAATATCCACCACCTACTGCTTGAGCCCCAGATCTAGGAAAGATAGAACATGCAGGACATTGATCATGTGATGATATGCAGCCAGATATCCAGGACACCCTATTGGTCAGACAAAGTGACATATAGCATTAGCTTAGCATTCGCACTAAAATGTGCGTGGAACTGTGACACGACAAAATAGCGTCAACAAAATTGCGTCCACAAAACAGCGTCCACAAAATAGCGTCCACAAAATAGCGTCAACAAAATAGCGTCAACAAAATAGCGTCCACAAAATAGCGTCCACAATATAGCGTCCACAAAATAGCGTCCACAAAATAGCGTCAACAAAATAGCGCGAAATTTCCCGACAAAATAGCACAATACAAAATAGCGGGATCTTATATATGAAGCAAATACAGGATTATTAGTAATCTAATGTCCTGGGCAGCATTTTTGTTTATGTCTCTTTTTCAATAGTAAACGATCTGAAAGTCTGCCATATTTGCAGAGAACGAGAGTACTTTTAATTTTATATCATTCCCCTTTTTTCACCAATGTTTAACTTGCTAAAAGAAGGATTTTGAAATTTTGTTCAAGCAATGAAGGAATTTCTACAAGACATTTCCTACAATTCAACTTTGTGAAAAAAAAATTTGTGTGTCTGTATAAATCTGACAAGTATCTTTGCCTGTTTTCAAATTACCCTTTTGGAATGTGTATAAATGATATATTTTGAAATTATTCATTTTAGTTTATTATAATTTTTGCTTACTATTTGCATATTTATGATTTAAGAAATCTAAAGTGTTTCCTGCAAAATGACTTAAAAATAATGATAACATTAAAACAAAAAAAATATTGCTCTATTCATATTTTAAGATACCTAAAGTATTTCTTTCAAAATGTCAAATGTATTTTTCTGCGCTATTTTGTCGGCGCTATTTTGTCGGGGTACCGCGTGGAACACCATTTTTAGTTTTTACACTTTTTAAAAATTGATTCTTGTGTTGTCATGTAAAAGAAATAATTGTGCAAAATTTCAGCTTGATCTGAGATTGGGTGTGGGAGAAATAACGTTTACAATCTTTTTACCAGACAGACAAAGTGAGTTGATATAAGCTTTGTAAAAGCGGAGGATTTTACACTTTAGACCAGTGACTGCTGTACATAAGACGAGGCCTAAAAAAAAAGTAGGACATGTCCTTCTTTTGCTGGACATCTGATAAACTTATTACTTTAGAAGAGCTCTATATACTATATGACCTACTCCGGATGTAAAAACATGTCAATTATCTTACTTTTTGTATCCTAGCATGTAGCAAGCGACTTGAGCGTCCTGATCTGACCAAGAGTCATCGCAGACAGACCCCCAAGTGTCGGTGTAGAACACTTCCAACAGACCTTCGTAGATGTTGGAACCATTTCTCAGACGTAACTGTATTGTGTCTGTTTCACCTGGGAATAAAAGACAGTCGACTACGTCAAGAGTGACAATATTTATTTTCTTCAAGATTAAATAAATTCAATAATTACTCTCTTTTAAGTAACTCCACGGAAGCGGTGGCTGAGCGGCAAAGCGCTGGGTATCTGAACCAGGGGTCGCGGGTTCGAATTCTGGTGAAGACTGGGATTTTTTAAATCTTTGGGCGCCTCTGAGTCCACTCAGTTTCTAATGGGTACCTAACATTAATTGGGTAAAAGTAAAGGCGGTTGGTCGTTGTGCTGGCCACATGAAACCCTCTTTAACCGTGGGCCACAATAACGTCATCTGCCCTATAGATCACAAGGTCTGAAAGGCAAATTTTCCTTATTATAATTATAATTAAACGACGTTCCTCCTTCCGTAGACAAGTACGTCCTACGTGTATTCATCTAGTCGTACGTGTAAGCGGTTTTCCTGGCTGATTCAGGCAACCAATTCCATGCTTTAACTGCACTTGGGAAGTATGATAGACTTTACTGACGTAAAATTTGCCTTTAGCTTTGTGCCTTTCTGAGTATTTTATCAGGTATTTTTTTTTGGTTTTCAATTGAACACCAACGAAGAATCTTGATGTGATTTCGTTGTAGCCGAGTGTTGAAGGTTTTGGCCTGCCACAGAGCCGGCCTTAGGCATAGGCAAACTAGGCAGCTGCATTCAGCCTTCAATTGGTGAAGGCCTTGCAGTGGCGTAGCAAGGTACCCGCGGGCCCAATGTAAGAATACGACGTAAGGCCCCTGCCGATAAGTTGAGTGTGACTGAGCCCATATTAAACACTACTGTATCCAACATGAGAGAACATATTCTGAAACTGCAAAGCTAGTCACAAGTTTAGTAACCTCAGTAGAGAGTCGATCTAGCTTAGTTTTCATTATCAAATTTGTAAACTACTTTGAATAATTGGGAAAATCTTTATCTAATTACATATATAATGTAAGTTACCTGATTTATGGTTTTATACATAGGAAGGGAAAATGGATAAATGCTAACTTTTTTAAAAATGAGTTTGGCGGTAAAGGCAGTTTTATGTCTTTCTTTGTAGGCTTTTTTTTTTAAAAAAAAAAAAAAGGAAACCTCAGAATTTGCGCTATTCAATTTTAGCTTTATCATCATAGGAATCCTTGGGCCTTAGGCTTATACCAACATTTAAAGTTCAGAATTAAACATTGTTGTAATGTAAAAAAAATTGACTTGACTGTTTACTTATAATATTCATTCATGTAGTTCAAGTAGGTAGATACATACCGAAATATTAAGGAAAGAAAAGAGAAATTCAACGAAAACAAAGAACATAATTTTATTAAATAAAGCACGAGCCCTGTCCGCACATTATTTTTATGATTAACAATCTTAAAAGATTAGAATTTAATAAAACGCTAAACTGACAGTCCAAGAGTTGCCTTCCTTTAGTATATATCTATATTTTATGTCTATGCATATTTCCTACTTCAGTAAAAACATTTACATCTATTTCTAACTTTGCTCGGACACCAGAAATATAATTAAAGAGAAATGAAGATTCAATTATTTAAACAAAGTCATGGAATAATTTGAAACATTTTTCCCCTTACAAGAGCAAGTTTGGGCCCTTATCGGTTGTGTGCCTGGGCGCAACGGTTTTTTTTTTAAAGAAAAAATATTGCGAATTGTGATTCAAATCTCAATCAAAGCAAAATTCGATGGCTCTATGACTACTAGATGCACGAATGCTTGGATCTACTTTTTGGAGTACGGATGTTAGAAGACCATTGTTTCTGGCTTTTGATAAGTGTCGAAAAGTTATTTCTGGTGATCATGAATCATCCATGAATCACATTTGTGCTCTGGGCAATTGGAATGAGCTGAAAAATTGGTTTATGGCACCTGAACTGTAATTAAGTGCTACGGAAATTTCGCAATATGAATTTGACTTATTTGTTGATTTAGATATAGGCACAGGACGGTTTTAAATTAATGGCATATTTTTTAGTCTTTATATTTTATTTTTCTATTTCATTGGGGGCCCTCAATTTCCTAAGGCCGGCCCTGCTTGCAATCAATGGTCTCAATTTAAAATGTCTACTATAACAGATTTTAAAATTTCCATCAGCATTACATCCCCTTGGTCATTGACCTAAGTGTCTATGAACATGTTTCATTTTAAATGAAATATTTATACTACACGGACTTTATTAAATATCAAACTTTACGTGCTTTTTTTAAATTATTTTTTTTAAATATAAAAGTAAGGAAAATAGGAAATAAAAATTTGATCTTCAGTCAAGTCTTTATATCAATTGGCTTAAAAATGGAATTAGTAAAGGGTGGAGAGTTTAAAAAAAAACAAAAAACCTTCTACCTTGCTGCTAGCTAAACCCAAACATGTGGAAGGTTTCGGGAGTCCTAAGAAAAAATCAGAAGCTTTAGCACAGTGTGGACCCTACGACCACAAAAAGTATCGGCCATAGCTGTAGTGGCGTAGTTAGGGTGAGGGAGGAGCTCGAAATCTGAAAATCTCGCCCGGGTCCCCTCTTGAGGTGGGCCCGGAATGAGTCAAAAATTTGTTTTTAGATTAAATAATTACACCATTATCTCATGCCATGATGTCGCATATTAAAATGCAGGGGCCCCTAAAGAGTTGAAGCTCCCCCCCCCACGGGCCCCCAAATCCCTAGCTACGCCCATGCATATCCGTTCCTTTGGACCCAACAGATGCGACCAGAAGGGGAAACTGTTGTGTTTGCGACAACTTTTTTTGAACATTCAAAGCCAATACTTAGACTTTCATCTCTTCAATACCCAGACTTTCATTTCTTCATCCAAAGTTTAAAAAAAATTATAAGTGTTCTCATATCGATTGAAGTGAGATAGGTTAATAATATTTTATATAGACAAGTGGAGCTTATTCTTGCAATATTAATATATATGACAGTGACTGTGCGGTTCTTCCCCTTAGATAAGCTTTGTTTTTTTTATTTTAATTTTTTATTTTGCTTGTTTTTAAATTATACTTTGCATACTGAGTACCAATACATCGTGTTTAGATCGTTTAAAAAATAGAAACTTGCAAATTTGTTTTTCTATGAATAAAGTTCGTCAACAACAGGTAGTTGCTATTTGTACGTACATCAAACGTGTGAAGAGCACAGTATAAGATTAATAAGTCTATCGCGAAGTCTTTCTACACAATTTCCGAATCCAAAAGCAGCACAGAAAGATTTATTACTTGCATGTACTGCCATACCGTACACACTAAGCAAATTTTAAATGTCTAATTACAATGAAAAAAAAATACCAGAAGAACAAATGACCCCAGCTTCTTCCCCGGGAACACAGTCATGATGACCCCAGTCTGAATGATGACAATCTTGTAAAGTCGACGTGTTTGGCTGACATGACACTTGGTCGAGTAGATAGTTGTAAAAGTGGTTGGAGTGAAAGCCATTGTCCGTTACCGCTCTGGCGCCAGATCTGTCAAGGTCAAGGTTAAATTCAAATTAATTCATGGGTAGAATCGTTCATTGCGATAACAAGAAAATGTTAATATAAATAAATCCAGGGTCTCTACTTATTTACATACGGCCCTGTCTAGCACAAACTTTTAAGATAAAGAAAGTGTCACAGGCATAGATATAAATAAATATAGACTGGAAAAAGGAAATAACTTCATGTAACTTGAAAACATGTATATCTATTGTTGTCGGATTTCCGAATTCTAAAAAGTTGCATGATCTTCAGTCTTACAGATTAAACAAAACTACACTGCTGTATAATAAAGTACACAAAATTGCAAGTCACAAATTTTCGTTTCATAAAACTCTTTTATCGGCCAGTCTATATTTATTTATGTAATTGGTCACAGGCAAAATAGTTAACTTATTGCACCTAATTGCACTTTGGTCAATTTTGTGAATATAGAGTGTGAAATGTAAATAGTGCGCATGAGTGACGAAAGAACAGAAGAAAGGTCGTCGGAGAGATCGATAGTTTTAGATAGTTGAAGAGTCTTAGGATTTGTTTTGTTGTGCTGCGACCTTGTCTAAAGCTCGCTTGTTCTTCTGATATAACTTTGTCAGCTATCTGTCTTAGCAGGTTTAGTAAAAATGCAACCGCGTCTGGTGACTACATAAGCCCAATCTGTGACCACAGATTTGCGTCAAGGATTGGCCTCTTTAGTCACACAAGAAGTTGCAAAGGGAAAAGATTGTCTCTCAATGCCACAGCGTATTATTTTAACATGAATTTGCTGGGTTGGCTTGTGGGGTTGATGGTGCGGTAGTTTTTGAGTTTTGACAGAGTTGTAAAATGCCTTTCTAAGGAAGAGTGATGCTTAGTGATTGGGTCAAGTGCTTGGTTCATTCTCCTGACTGCCAGATCTTGTTGCAAATCTTAAGAAGTTTGTTTATCATGGTTTCTCATCCAACCATATGTAAATTACAGTTTTGTTGTGTGTTTTTTTTTTACTGGATTTCAAACTTCAAAACTTATCATTAACTTCATAAAGTTAACCTCTTTAACTATCTCATTTTTAATAACATTGTCCGGTGTGAAAGTGTCGTCTGTTCTTTTGCGTCAGAAAGTTCTTATTTTTAATTTGAAAAATCTATTGTCACATGATGACAATCGTGTGAAGATGTTAAGAAACGGCTGAAGGCTTTGTTAAATGATTTAGAGATATTCTTTAAGGTCTTCTAAAGGGTGTCACCCGGTGCGGACCGCAGCCCCCGCACCCCCTAGCGACGCCACTGATTCTAGGTATCATATTTAAAGACCGCATCACAAACGAAATGATTAGAGACAGGTTTACTACAGCGATTGGACCCCACGATGACCTACTAACTAGTGTAAAAAACGGAAACTCAAACTCTAAGGACCTTTATTCAGGGAAATGTACCAGGAAAAAGAATAAGAGTCAGACATAGAAAAAGGGAGATTATCCCTGCAGTATTGAAATACATGGTGATTATGCGGTAATTTCGATTAGAAAACTTTTTTTTAATTTTAAAAATATATTTGGCTTGTTTTGTTTTAAATTATACTTTGTATTCTCAGTACCAATAAATTGTGTTATAGAGCGTTAAAAAAAAAATAACTTGCATTTTTTTTTCTATGAATTAAGTTTAGTCAGCAAGAGTAGTTTCTATTTGCATGTACACTATACGTGTATATAGCACAGTAAAAGATTAACAAGCATTGATTATGTTACATAAATGATAGCACATCAAGTCTTGAAATATAGTATATGTTTGTGCCGAAACGTATGCGTCCCTACTTGTTCCGATGAACCAGATTTGACTGTATTTTGGCTACATGAAAACAATAGTTTTACCTTTGATACCCCAGCATGTGACAGACCACTTCGGCTTCAAGCTGAGACCATCCATCATCGCAGACAAATCCCCAATTATTTTTGTGAAACACTTCCACTGTTCCCTCGTATCTGTTTTGTCCATCTCTTAGTCGTAATTGTAGGTCAGTGTTGGCTGTGAAATGCGCAAATGATTCGTTCAAATATAGACTTGACATTGTAGCCTCGAAGATACGATTTTTTATATTTCCATGATAAATTATCAATGAAGAGAAGCCCATGGAAATCCGAGGAGAAGACTTTCTTTTTTTTAAGACACGACTAAACTATGACAGAACTATGACAGAACTATGACAGAATTATGACAGAACTATGACAGAATTATGACAGAACGACAGCGATGCTCCACTCTGCTAATAAATCGCTTTAAAGATGTGTAAAAAAAAAGCTTTATTTATTCTATTATCGATGCTAGAGTGAAGGTCAAAGCACTTACATAGCTTAAACAGGTTAAACGTAGGATGTGTGGTCGAGAGGCTAAGTACGCTTGAGCTTGGCTGGGCTACCTATCAAGGGAGATTGAGGTTCCATACCCGACTTGAGCAGAGTTGTGTTTACTGAGCGCCTAAAGGCAGCACGGAAAAACTTCTCCCAGATACCCCGTCCCCCAACTGGTCCACAAATGAGATTGGACCATAGCGTTCTGAGCATGCTATAAGCATAAAAGTGACGCTATATAAAAGCTATAAAAAAAACCTTTTTTTTCCAGAGTGGTCTGTTACTATGTAGAACTGTCCGGCACGCACAAATTCTGTTCAACAAATTAATTTAGAATTAACATTATGGCTTTTTCTAATTTCTAGGTAACCAATGAACAGTAGTTCGACTCGACTCTTTACCCACCGATATATATTCTTTCTCTCTCTCTCTCTCTCTCTCTCTCTCTCTCTCTCTCTCTCTCTCTCTCTCTCTCTCTCTGAAGCTTCTAAATATGCAGTAGCGTGAATAAGAGGTGCGAAATAGGAGGACCGCACCCTGTGACACTAACCCTAGTGACGCCGCTGAGGACATAAATTTGTATTTCGCTAATTTTAGATTTCAATCAGATAAATTGATCTTCATCTCTATACAGTAAAATAGTCTGTTAGCATGCAGGTGAAAATTTTTTTAAAAGTTGATAGACTCTTACTTGTATCAGAACAAAGCCGAGTATTGCAATCATTCCAATGGCAGCACTTGAGGCACAAGTTATCCCTCTTGTTTCTTGTTTCTGTCTCTGTATCGCGTTTACCAACTAACAGGTCGTTCTCAGTGTTGTAATGTTGACAGAACTGGGTCGTCGTCGACACAAGCACATAAATAAATAAATAAAAACAAATAAATAAAATAAATAAAATAAATAAGTGAATATATAAATAAATAAATAGAAAAAAAATAATAAGATATAAATCAAACCTCGTCAAAAATGTGTGAGATGCTAAAATTTAGTGAAATTTCAATTCAACAAAATTACCTGTCTCGTTTAAATTTCACTTATTATGTTCAGAGGCAAGTGTGGCACGAAACGTTTTTTTAATGAGATTATCTAATTCCATTATCAATGCTAGAGTGATAGTCAAAGCACTTACATAGCTTAAACAGGTTAAACGTGGGATGTGTGGTCGAGAGGCTAAGTACGCTTGGGATTGGCTCGGCTACCTATCAAGGGAGATTGAGGTTCGACACCCGACTTGAGCAGAGTTGTGTTTACTGAGAGCCTAAAGGCAGCACGGAAAACCTTCCCCTGGATAAAAGTTTGCTCTCATCATGTAATATATGTGTATTGAACATTCATAAGACGAATTTCCCCAAGTATTGAAAGATTATTATTAAGATTATTTTTATCGTCTGGCACTGTCAGGGTCGACATTCGTTAGAGAGAATGAAAATCCCATTTAGTCCCTTTAACAATGTCCACTGTCTGCAGCGGTACCGTCCTGTGGTCATCTTTAGGAATGAGATCGATGTTTCTTTAATTGTGCAGGCAGTTCTATTTTTAGCTGTAGCATCAGATTTGGAGCTTAAATACAATCTACTAGTCGACCCACGGCGTAGCATACACCGTTATTTTGCAGGGCCAGTCTTAGGCCCCTATGTGACCCGCAGTGTGCACCGCACTTTCAAAGGACCCGCGCTAATTCTAGGTGTAAATTATTAAATTAAACCATTTCATAACTTATAACAAAATATACGAAAATGTCATGGAAATATCCGGAAATTGCTAAAATCTTTTGCAAACTCAAAAACAAATTGCAGAAATAAGAGAGTGATCTTTTCTTTACTTCTTCTTCTCGTCCAATCTCTTGAGGGAAGAAGAGAATTAAATATATAGATTTAATATAGATTTAAAAATTGTTTCCGTTGTCGACGAACATATTTCATGATTACAGTTCAGATAAATCAAATGTAAAGAATGAGCTACCTACGTCTTGCTTGGCGCAGCCCATGTCATATTGTATTCGTGAGTTGACATTGGTGGTATGGGTGTAGCACACCTGAAAATGATATACACATTTTTATTCTTGAGGAAACTGTTAGGTTTAATGTAGAGTCAGACTACTGCATTTTAATTGAACAGATTCAAAAAAAACTTAATTTGACCTCATGAGAACGCAATGTAAAGAAAAAGTTAGTTGGTTTGTAGTTCCAAACAGCTCGCACAATTAAAACTGCGTAGAAAATTAAACTTGAACAGCAGGGGCGTAGCTAGAAATTTTCCATCGTTTGGGGACTCCCGGGGGGTTTAACCTATTTGGGGGGCCGATATTTAATTTTATTTTTTAATGTAAAAACATTCATTCGGGCCCCCCTCAAATGGAGGCCCAAGGGGATTTTCAAATGCTCCTCCTCCTCCCCCACACTAGTTACGCGACTGGCTATGCCACTGTTGAACAGACTTCGTTTTATACACATTTGAGAATAACTTTTATTTATAAATATACAACAGGTTTTAACTTCACAAAAGGTGTAAAAAGCTAAAATTGAGACTTCAAACAAGAGCTATAACTCATTTTAAATTAACGTCTTTCTGTCTAACTTATCTCTCCCTAGTTCTCTCCCCTTCAACTTTCAATTATTTATTAACTTAAACTACGACAGACCAACTCGTGATTTCATCAGAATCTATTTAGTCTACACAACCAGGCCATACTTTCAGCTATTCTCTTGGTTTTAGCAAGAAGACGCACATATATTCTATAACATACAGCCTTGTCTATTTAAGCAAATACAAAACATTAAAAGAAAACACATCAAGTGTCATCAAGGTACAAAACCAGGCAAAAAAAGTTCAAAACCAAGCAAAAGAAGGTACGAGAATCCCCGCAAAATAAGGTACGAGAATAAACAAAAAGAGAAAAAAAAACAAGCAAAAGAGGGTGCAAAACCAGGCAAAAAAAAAAAAAGTTGGATCAGTCGAATTGTGATCCCACACAAATTATTCATAACACATTCGACCAAGTTTGTAAATCAATTCTTAATTTTTAGTAACCATAATCTATTCTATATAAACCAGTCACCTGTATACCCTAGGGTCTGAACCCAGCAACTAGCGCCCCCGCGGGTGGTAAGGGCTAAGGATGTAATAACCTTTTGATTCTGTGGGAGCATACGAAAATACAAAACAAAACAAAAGTTTTTCACAACGATCAAAATGAATTTTTAGATACAAAAAAATTTGTTGACTTGCGGAGCATGTGTAAGTAGCCGTTCTGTCTCTTGGTACTCTGACGGATGGCTTCTGATTGAAAGGAGTTAATAACTTTGGTTGCTACCACACTATCTCACAGCACACCCACAAGCCCAATGTTAAACGGATGATTGATTTGTTTAGGACAAAAGAGTATTATGCATGTCACAGCTGGGGCTGCGTAGTCATGTGAAATACTGCACTCCTCATTAATCAAAGGTCACAGCTGGGGGCTGCGTAGTCAAGTGAAATACTGCACTCCTCATTAATCAAAGGTCACAGCTGGGGGCTGCGTAGTCAAGTGAAATACTGCACGTCTCATTAATCAAAGGTCACAGCTGGGGCTGCGTAGTCATGTGAAATACTACACTCCTCATTAATCAAAGGCCACAGCTGGGAGCTGCGTAGTCATGTGAAATATTTTTTACACTCTTCATTAATCAAAGGTCACAGCTGGGACTGCGTAGTCATGTGAAATACTGCACTCCTCATTAATCATAGGTCACAGCTGGGGGCTGTGTAGTCATGTGAAATACTGCACTCCTCATTAATCATAGGTCACCAGCTGGGGGCTGCGCAGTCATGTGAAATACTGCACTCCTCATTAATCATAGGTCACCAGCTGGGGGCTGCGCAGTCATGTGAAATACTGCGCTCCTCATTAATCAAAGGTCACAGCTGGGGCTGCGTAGTCATGTGGAAATACTGCACTCCTCGTCAATCTTCGGACTTGAAGACAAGCTTTATTATTGTGCACCAATTTATCCCACATTGTCTAAAAAGTTAAGCATCATCATCAATTCGACAAGCAAAAAAGAAAAAGCAACATGTAACAAATGTCACTGACCTCATGCTCTCCACATGTAACAGAATTGTTACAATAAGGCTGGTACGAAGTACACTGCAAACATGTTAGTGACTTTACTGTAAATAAATAAATATATATATATTATTGTATGCTACAGCTGTACGAAAGTAAATGAAATCTGTGTATATTTTTTTTTTTTTTTTTTTTATAAATCATTGATTTTACCGATATGTAGACTTTTCCCAAACAAGTCATATAGGTATGAAATTCAAAACTTCATTTTTGAGTTAAAAACTCGTTTTTTTAATATAAAGAAATCTTTTTCAAGAAACTATGTACAAAACTTCGTTTGTTATTTTGATTAATTAACAAGGGAATAAATTCATAATTATAAACGCTCTTACCTCTCCATAAATGAAACCAAAGCAATAAAAGTAAATAACCTGCAGAAGTGAGAAAATAGTTACATTTCTATTACTTCTATATTATCATAAAAAAGCTAAAATACACTGGAGTTAGATAAAATTTTGCAATATACAAACAGAATACTTAGGAATCGAATGTGTAAAGGGAGGTAAGTGACTTGTAAAATCCAGCATTAAAACGATTTTTAGGCTATAGATCTGTATACGCATTCGTAATTAAACAACAATATTTTTGTTACGTTCATTACTGTATTGTAATATTTATATACATATATTTTAATTCTATTATACTTTTTTCTTTGATAGCTGTTATAAATTAAAAATATATTTTAACTTTGCTAAGACTACCCACACGGCATGCTTCTATCCCACATGAAGACAACTTTAAAACATGACATTTCCTTTTAATAAACTTTTATAGGTAAGTATGTTAATGACTATGGGAAAACCGCCTTCTGTTTGAGAAAGTCTACAAGTAGACCTTTGATAAGTTCAAGATGTCTTAACCCTGGTATAATCACACTTGTACTAGGAAACAGAAGAAACATCGCATTTTTTTAATACGATTAACTCGCTAGATTCAAGTCTATAGTTCCATGATGTCATACTATAAAAATACCCATTAGAGCTGGGTGAACTCGGAGATCCCGATATTTAAAAAATCCCAGTCATCACCAGGATTCAAACCCGGGACCCCCAGCTCGCAAGCCAAGCGCTTTACCACTAAGCCACCACAAAAAAATAAATCAGTCTAGAGTGGGAAGTATTTTTCTTCGATTAATTCTTTATGATTTCTATTCAATTTAATAAGTTTTAAGTTTTTAAATTAGAACTGATTTCTGTTCTCTGTTCTCCTATATCAGCGGTTCTCAACCTTTTAAGCACTGCGACCCCTTTTTAAAATCCCCTACTCTGCCTCGACCACCACCCCCTAAACACACACACACTATAGAAGAATGGACAAAAACAATCCATTTTTTCGATGGTCTTAGGCGACCCCTGGCAAATCGTCAATCGACTCCCTAGGCCGCCCTAGGGGGTCGCGACTCACAGGTTAAAAACCCCTGTCCCATATGATAGCTGAACGCTGAAGATTATAGAAGACTTCAAGCTTTTGAAAGTAAATGCTACAAGAAACTGTTGGGTATCAGATACCAGGAAAAGGAAAATATTGATCTTGCTGGCTTATATCATTAGTCTCGTAAGAAAATTGCATGTTTTTAATGATTAAAGGCAGAATTAGGACTAAAATTTCAATCGTAAGTAGTTTTAACAGACGTCCGGTGACATTTTCCATTTCGGTATCAGGACCGGCCTTAGATGATTGGAGGCCCTATACGAAGAATTTGGTGGCCCCAAATTAAATAGAAAAATAAATTAATAAAAACTGGGAAAAAATAAAGTTACACAATTTATTTAAAATTTAGTCAGCCTAGTGCACTAAAACAAAAACATTGGGCACATGTTTCGCTATTTTTCCTCTTTAAAAAATTGTTTCGAGCCCTGTACGAGGCCCCACGAATCGGAGGCCCTAGGCCGCTGCCTAGTTTGCCTTTGGCCCTGTCGGCATCGTGTCCTCTGCCCGACTTTTTCTTTCTTCTTGATTTAAAGTGTATCCATGAATTCAAACTTTTATATACCTGATTTAAACACATAAACTCATTTATAAAAACAGAAAGATAAATAAGAATTAAGGATAGTAGCATCCTGCATCATATTTAAAGCTGTTAAAAAGAAACATGTTATTCATCAAGCGCAGGGATTATTTCTTTTGCATTTCCCGGGAAATTATTTTCATGAAGAAATTGCTAGGCTTCATCAACCCACAGTAGAAATGAATCGAAAGAAAAATTGTCTTTCCTTTGACTCTCAAGGTACGAATAAATAAAATGTACACGGAGGCTTGATAAACTACTGCTTTCAGTCGCTTGGAGAAATGTGATAAATAATATTGTCAAGCCTTTAATTCTCTGATAAATTTCATTTAAAAAAATCATGTTCAGTTATTAACGTATTAACAACAGTCAAGTTCCGAGCTTTAATGGTGAAAAAAAAAATTATTACTAAACTTGCCATGTCACATATACATGCCTGATAGCAGCTCCAGAGTACAGTCTTTGAAGGAGAAAGGTTAAAAAAAGAATTTGATGATAGTCGAAACCTAGGCCCTATATTGGCAGGGACTGGTCGTTTTTAAGTTGTGTTGTGTGTCCTCGTTATTGAGTTTCATCAATTTTTCTTCATTTTCTTCTCAGTCTAAACATTCTACTCTCTGGCTGCATGTTTATCTTATGGTTATTATTTAGTAGTGACAATGTTTTGAGAAAATTTACTTTTTTTTTTTGTCTTCCTTTGTAAGGCTTTGTCCTAATTTGTAAAGTTTTGTCCTCCCATTTGTCCTTTTTGTAAGGTTTTGTCCTCCCATTGTCCTCCTTTGTAAGGTTTTGTCCTCCCATTGTCCTCTTTTGTAAGGCTTTGTCCTCCCCATCTGTCTTCCTACATGCGTGCATGTGTCTGGTAACACTACATATAAAATAGGAATTGTGGTATAAATGTACATTTCATTTGTACTGTCGTATTACTGTGTTCGTTAAAAACGTTTTCCTTCATACTAATAAAGGTAATATTATTATTGCAGAAATAAACACATTTTCATTTTCTGACACTGCCAGGGTCGAACTTCTTTAATGGGAAACATAGTTTGTTGTAGTCCTCTCAACAGTTCCCACTTAGACTTTTCTAGTGATATGGCAGGTTTGAAAACCTAGGGCTATTTGAGCATGGAATGGGTTGCCTGAGCCAGCCAGGAAAACCAGTGACTTGGCAGAATTTAAATCATGACTAGATGCATGACGCGCAGGGGACATAATCAACTTCTCATTTCTAAGCTTAGGTTTCATATTTTTGTTCTTTCCCCTTCTACTTTCCTTATTTTTTTTAAATGCTTTTAAAAACCAATTACGGTAAAAATTGACCAAGATATCTCTTTCTTTTCCCACCCCTTACTTCTCAACTGGTCCATATAAGTGATACGCTCATAGCGTATTGAGAAATAGTGCTAAACAAAAAAATATTGCTAAAAATATTTCTTATCGCACAGGTTTATTATTGTCTCGATCTATTACAAATTTAATGACATGACTGTCAATGTAACAAAGCATGGAACCTTCCGTGGAGTGCCCACGTCTCTATGGTCCAGGGTTCGGACACTCCTGCGGGAAGTTTGGGAAAGGATATTGTAACTTTATCCACTATCCAGACCCTCTGCGAACTGCACCACACGACACAATGATTTTAAAGAACCTCATAACTTAGGGCTCCAAAGTATCAGTCAGTTTAATTTCAAATACATCACAAATGCCGTACAGTTGGCAACAACATTACACTGACTGTCCAAAAACCAAGCCTCTCTCCGGACTGACTTCGTCTCGTACTGGTCACATAGCGAGGTTGCGTAAAGTGTCTTGACTCACACACTCGCTCTTATATAGGGTCCCTACTGGTCTTCTAGAACCAAAAACGTCGCTTGACCACTCACTTGATTACATTCGCCGTGACTTGCGTGCGTAATATTTACAACGCAAGTCCTGCTGAACTGGCGTGTACTGTCACTCGTCACGGTTGACCGCTTGTCAAGCGCTGGCCTGGGGAGATTTGGGTAGGCTAAAAACAAACACAGCATTCCCCCCCCCCCCCCCCCCCCATCTGTCTCACCACCAGGTTTATAACAATATAATATTCTTCAATATTTAAAGCATGCTAATTGGTTTCATCAATTTTATTTCATATAACACTTAACTAACAATATCTCTCTTGTAGTACAAGTTATAGTATACAGTAGGCCTAAGGAAGATTTAATTTAGAATGCTGTCAAAAGCGTAAAGTAACTTGAGGGAAGTCAGGTGGACCAGCAGATTTGTGGTTAGTGCCGTCACGGTTCAGGCGCATGATACTCCTAGAGAGAAAAATGATTTAGGTTAATTAAGCTGCATTATTTGGTTTGTCATCTGTTTGAATATTTGTGTAAATTTATATTTGTGTAAATCTATATTTGCGTAAATTCATATTTGTGTAAATCAATATTTGTGTAGACATATCACATTAAATTACAAAGTAGCATCTCATATGAAACTGTATTGTTCATACTTCGCTGTGTTTAAATTTAGTTATAAAGTGTAAGGTTACCTTTTATTCTTGTCTGAGTAAAAAATATATTTTGACGTGATGGTCAGAGCATCAAAGCTAGAACTGTAGTCAGTTAATAAAACCCGTCTGTGCTCATGACTTCAATGGTGTTGGTACCGGCATCACAGAAATATACTAGCTTGGCTACATAAGCACACAGAAATTGTTAGCTTTAGAAGATTGAATCTATTCACTATATATATATAGAGAGAGAGAGAAAGAGAGAGAGAGAGAAAGAGAGGAGAGAGAGAGGAGAGGGAGAGAGAAGGAGAGGGAGAGAGAAAGAGAGAGAGAGAGGCGTGCGAGATTTTACTGGTAATTTTAGAAGGCTGTTTCTGTGGTGCTGGAAAAACACTGGGTAGCGATGTGATGTAGATTAGCAGGAGGGGCAGGGGAATCCTAGAACTAGGCTCGGTGTTTAAGAGAGTGAGCCCAAGGCTTGACAAGCACTGTTTATGTGTGTAGTTGTTCATTTACATGGCAGGAAAAAAAGCTGAATGTCTTCCACCTCCGATGCCTAAGGCGGATCTTTAAAATAAGGTGGCAAGATAAGATAACCAATGAGGAAGTGCTACGAAGACCAGGGTGCGTCAAACAGTAAAAAAAAAAAAACCTGTCCGAACTACCGTTCTGTTTGAGAGAGACTCGAATCAATGCCTATGTAAAGCATTGCTGTTTCCAATGCCTTTGGCACCCCGGCACATGCTTGGCTGGTCAAGGCCGAAGGCCTAGGACATCGGGAGCCTCCGCCATTTTCCTTCGCTATACCAAGCTAACCGTTGGGGACTCGCCATTAATGTAACGGTCCCTTGGCGCATGGATTTGTGACAGGTTTGTGGGGACTATTTCGCAACTCCGCGCCGTGCAATGGGTTGACTCTCGTCTACCCGTGGGCATTCCCACGGGAGTCTTGTCTTACTACCCATTTAGGCTAACCACTTCCTCCAATGGAGGTTTCCATGCGAGCGCCACGATGAGGCAGAGTAGCGTGCTCGCGAACCTCTTAAGTTAAGGCGCAACAGAGCAGCATTAGAAGCTATTGAGAGATACAGAAGGTTGAAGGACGACCATCCACATAAACTACTAACACAGAGAAATAGGAAAAACAACCAAAAAAAGCAGAGGACTCTGATCCAACTTACTGACGAACTAGCCCTAAAACACCATCTACCCAATAACAGAGAAAAAATTACCAGATTTTCAAACATAACGCCCGGACTAAACTACAGACAACCAACCATTAAAATACATTTACTAAATAACACCTTAACAAAAGAATCAAATCCACTAGAGCTCAAAGTAGGCACTCTCGAAACAATTGAAAGCTATCCAAAAGCAGCTATCCATATATATACCGACGGATCGGCTTACAAAGCCACCTTCAATGCTAGTCTTGGTGCCTTCCTGGTCTTCCCTAAAAATAAACACTTTGAAATAAGTGCGCTGTGTGGCAATTACTGCTCAAACTTTCAAGCCGAAATAGAGGCAATTACCATAGCACTACAGGCAGTGGAAAACAAATTATATGAATGAGTTCAATCACCATCAGATATTTTTGTCTTTACAGACTCCAAATCCACTCTGCAAGCACATAACAGCAACACTTCAAACAGCCCAAGAGAGTTGACAACACTCATTGTGATAATCCACTAGATGATATCAAAATTAAATATCAATATCACACTACAGTGGATCTCTGGACACATTGGCATCATGGGAAATGAAAAGGCAGATAAGCTATCAAAGGCAGGTTCGTCTATGGAACAACAAGACAGACCTGTAAGCTACCTCACCCTAAGGTCAATGTTAGTCAACAATCACAAAGAGGAGTGGCTCAACCAATGGGCATTAGGAAACACAGGCAGAGCCATGCACAAAGAAATGACTATGCCTAACAAACTGGACAGTATTAACTTCCTCCCCCGCAAAGAACAATCTACAACTTTCCAACTAAGAACAGGACACACACCTCTATTAAATTACCATCTGAACGAAACAAACTCCACACAACTCCCCCTTTGCAGACACTGCGCCCGCCCTTATGATACCTTAAACCATATCCTCTTTGAATGCCCCTCCCAAATCCACTTTAGGCAGACCCAACTTCCACTAAAGCCCAGCATAACCAACACCCTGTACGGCAGTGCTGAACAACTGAAGAAAACAGCACACTTTTTTTTCCTTGGCACAGTCTGCAAAAGAGCTCACAGCTCAGCGGCAATAAAGCTGGCTAGAAGAAGAAGAAGAAGAAATTACTTTTTGGGATATTTATATATGTTCGAAAAACCATCTTGGTTTTATAACCTCATTTGAAAATGTCATTCAAAGTAGAACATTTTAATACTTTTTATTTGGTAGCAATTCAATAACGTAAAATTTATATATGTGCACGCTAGCTAGTTTTCCTCACGACAAATTCTGTCAATGTTTTCATTGTTAAAAATAAGTTTTATCATTGTATTTTAATGTTATATTTAGTGTTTTTTTAAATTAACATTTACATTTTAATTTATTAATATAAGTTGATAAAATAATCTATAATAAAAAAGCATATTACCTAGTTTGTTTATCAAATCATAAACGTTATTTTCGCTAGAACTAAAGACAATAGATACCCTCCAATTGCATCAATGGAGTAAGCATTTCATGGAGTGCCAAGTTAAACATAACAAGGTTACAAAGACAGTTTGTGTGGAAAAACAAACTCAAAATAGGCCCCCGAAGTGGTCCACCCAGGCAGGCTTCAATATTTTCAGAAAGAACATCCGAATGAAATTATATCAAAGACAAATGAGAGATAAGAACGGAGAATGAAGGTTAACAGATCTCGTGTAGTGCCCGAACGGTCCAGCAGATCAAAGGATAGGTGAAAGTGAATGTAAAGTTAGATGTAAACCTGGCCAAAATAGTTCCCCTTTTAGACCTTGTGGTCTCTAGGGCAGATGTTCTCATCTGTTTTGGCCTACGGTTAACGAGGGTGTCATGTAGCCAGCACAAAGACTATCCGCCTTTACTTTTCCACAACTAATGTCAGGTACCCATAAAAAAAACCTGCTTGCTTAAGTGATTTAAAAATTAGTTTTTTCGCTTTCAGAAAAAAAAAGTAGCCGTTGCATCAGAACTTTGAATGGTCTAAAATATTGTGATGTCGGATTTTCACTATCCTTTCTAGTTTACGAGATCTAAACGGGACGGATGGACAGACGGACGGACAGACGGACAGACATTTCACACAAAACTAAATAGTCTTTTCCCCTTTCGGGGGCCGCTAAAAAAAGGGACTTTCCGAACTCAATTTCTAACGTTGTGTCTGTTCTTCAATTAGAAGCAAGCTAACTCTAATGTGTCTATATTTAGTTAGCAAGCGTTAATGTTGAAGAAATGTGTTGTTTCGTTTCTGTTCCCCTCTAGTTTCTTTCATCTCTCCCCTTTTATGCCCAGCACCCCTATCGATCCTTTGGCTCCCAACGCCCCTTAATTTCACTAAATAGCCCCCTTTTCCCCGGGGAGTGCTAGAGCCCCCGCTGATCTAGTGGAAGGGGAACTTCCGGACAGAGGTTCAGTGAACAGCAGTCTGTTGAAAGGGTTTGTGACTCCAGTCAGACACTCCCTGTGAGGTATGTTGTTCGGTCGCCGGACTTAAGCATAGTGTGACAAGAGGGACAATAGGAATAGCTACTTTTATTTTCAATAAGAGTAAGTCTAAGTCCCTTTAGTACTAAATTTAAGTCCCTGTTAACTGTTTACAATTGCCACTCTCTCTTGAGTCTTTGAGCTGACCAGTGTAGTTTGAACTAAATCTCTATAATGTTTAACTAATACTTGTGTTATACTATTATTATGTTACTCAAGAGGAGTGTGCCATTGTTATGGGAAGAGTGTTTCGATAATGAGCTAAGTAGACTTTATTTATTTGTTAGTAATAAGTTGGCTTATGTAAATATTATATGTCTAGTTAGTCTCTTATCCTCTCTTGTATGTTTTTTTTAAAGACATCTTTTGTTTTGATAAGAGACAGTAGTGTGTCTCACGGATGATGTCATTTCATTGTTAATGCGTATATGATATTATTGTAAACCATCTTTTTGGTTTTTGACATAAGACATTATTGTGTCTCTGTGATGGTGGTTGTTTAATTATGTAGACCTGAACCTGTCTTACTACTTTGATTTGTTTCATAATTTCATTATCTTTTGTGAACCTTTATTGCCATAAATATATTCCATGATCTATTTTTTTTCTTCTTCTAAATAAACTCTATTTTTTTGTTGCAACTGAAATCTCAGAATTATTTCTTGTCCGTCTCAGTAGTTTTGTATATCTAGAGGCCATAGTTAATAGCCTAGATAATATAATTTGGGACCACAAAGTACCACTGGACTAGCTTGCTAGTACAGCAGAAGTCACTGGTCTTATGACCTGTCCTAATACAAGGTCACACATAGGCAAACAAAGCAGCCGCCTAGAGACTCCAATTGGAAGGCACAGGATTAAAACAATAAGAGAAATAAATGCAAATCTCGGATTAGATCTCAAACATATAGAACACTATGACTCTAAGCTTGCTAGTTTAGCTCTGAGTCTACTACGAAAATTGCAATATTTACATTTCAATTTTGGTCGATTTAGGTATAGACTCTGGCAGATTTTTAATAAATTGAGAAATTTTATTTTTTCGCTGTTTCTTTTCATTTTTTTTATCTCATTCAAGGCCACCAAGTTCACTTCGCCTACGGCCTCCAATTATCCAATGACTGCCCTGGCAAGAAGTTATCCACAGAGCGAAAATAAATGTTTGAATAGTACATTAAAAATTAAAATTAACAATCTAGTTAAATATAAAAACGACTTACGTCATATCCGGCTCATCTGTGTAAACCTCTTCATACATTGAGTCGTAGTATATCATAAGGTTTAAAAAATTCTCCCTGAGGAAGAAACACGTAAATTTAGAAAAACGATTTAAGCTCATTTGGTATTTTGAGGTTATGGAAGATAGAGTAATCTATATTTGTTATCGTCAAAGAAAAAAAAGATTCAGAGAAAAAAAAAACACTTTTAAATATAGCCTCTCGATCATGCTTCACACGCTTCAAATAATCATATCTCTTTGTAGCGAAGAAAAAACTTACTTTAATTCTTGCTCTGACTGATTTCGCAGATTATTACATCTTTCATTTGACATAGAAGCGTTGTCACATTGAAATTCCAAAAGAAATCTCTAAAGTTGGAAATAAAAACATGGATTTTGGCTCAGATACAAGACTTTTTTTTTTTAAATCGTACTTGAAAAAATAGCTACAACAGTAAAACCAACAAAAAAATAACAAATAAAAAAAAACAACAAAAAACCCCAAACAAACAAGGTTACAAAAGACAGTTTGTGTGGAAACACAAACTCAAAATTGGTCCACCCAGGCAGGCTTCAATATTTTCAGAAAGAACATCCGAATGAAATTATATCAAAGACAAATGAGAGAATGAAGGTTAACAGATCTTGTATAGTGCCCCAACGGTCCAGCAGATCAAAGGATAGGTGAAAGTGAATGTAAAGTTAGATGTGAACCTGGCCTAACTAGTTCCCCTTTCAGAGCTTGTGGTCTATAGGGCAGATGATGTAAAGTTGATCTGTTTTTGTGGCCTACAGTTAGCCAGCACAACGACCAACCTCTTTTACTTTTCTCCAACTTATGTCAGGTACCCATTAGAGCTGAGTGGACTCCCGGTTCGGAAGCCAAGCGCTTTACCGCTCAGCCACCGATCCCCCCCCCCCCCCATCCCCCTGCGGCCTAACTGAAGTCTTATAATTGATCTAATTGGTTTGAAAAGGCTCAATCTCTTATTCTTTTTTTTTTTTTTTTTTGGTCAAGAAATTACAATTCATTTAATATCCACTAATTTGACAACGCTAAGGTTGTCAATTGTAGTCAAACTGAATTCAAGTTATCTTATCTTGTAGACATTTTCAAAAAAATTAAACGAAGCCAAAAGAACTCTGTAGTGTAATTGTATCCAATTAGTTTATGTTTCCTTTTAAGCACTTGGCATTTGTATGCTTTAACTTTAACTACGGGCGTGGGGCCTGGGATTCTTATCCCCGTGATTCCACTATCTAGCCTGATGGTTTCTAAAAGGGGTTCTAGGCAAAGGGTGTATAAAAAGGGAGAAAGGGGACACCCTTGTCTAACAGAGCTTCTAATAGGGATACTGCCACTAAAGGTTTGGTTTATTATGAGTTTGCTTGTGGCATCAGTGTAAACTAGCTTTATGTATTTCTTCATTCTTCCATCTGTCTTCGTCTTGTCTAGTATTTTGAAAAGGAAGTCATGGTTCTTTTAAAGGCTTTTTCCTGGTCAATAGAAAAGAGGGCTGCTTTCAAGTCTTTGTCTTTACAGTAATATATAATGTCTCTTAAAAATGGTTAAGTTCGTCGATGTTTTTGTCTGGGTTGCTACAGTATTGGTCCTGTCCTATTAAGTTTGGTATGAGAGGTTTTAGTCTTAGAAAAATCATTTTCGTCAGGAGTTTGTAGTCGGTGTTTAGAAGTGAGATCGGTCGAAAGTCGCTAGGTGAGGTGTTGTTTTCTTGTTTTTTTGGTAGAAGTGTGATGTATGCTAAGTTGAAATCTCTAGGTAACTGTTCTGTCACTAACATGTCGCTGTATAGATTTAATAGCAAGGGTCCAATTTTGGGAAAAAAGGCTTTGTAAAATTCAAACGTCAGACCGTCTGGGCCAGGGGATTTGTTGTTTTGTGTTGTATCTAAAGCAGCCCTCAGTTCGTCTAGCGTAAAGGGAGCGTCTGTCTCTATCTGTTCTGTCATTGGTATTTCTTTGCAGTTTGAAATAACAATGGGGTATATTGTTTTTTGGATAGTTTCCATAGACGCTTACTCTCTAAGCCTAGGTTCCCGTATTTTCTTTGTTTATCTATCTTAGTTTTTCTTAAGTTATGAGACAGTGGTATTGCTATGTCGATAATGGTTTATTATGTTCCAGCTTTCCTATTATATATCTATTATAACCCTCTGACAACTACCTACTTGATACGTCTAGGTGTCCCGATGTTCCGCTGTAATTATCGAAACAATTTAACAACTACATTATCAATACACATAAACTTTAAACACTGAACTCTCTACTTTTGACATCTAACTCACTTCCAGTGATTCGCTCATTTGTAAAATAGATTATACATACATACACACATTCACCTGTGACATGTCGCACCTCCTAAAATTATAATAAATTTTTACAAAGATATCTAAATGACATGATTATAAAACAAATATAAGACATTATTATTATTATTATAAAAGAGCGAGTATTTATTCTCTGGCGAAGCCAGGGTCGAATTTCGTTAAAGGGAAACAAAATTCATCGTAGTCCCTTTATCAGTTTCCACCGAGGAATTTTCTGGTGATGTGGCAGGTCTGCAGAATTATTATTCTTCTCTGGCACTGTCAGGGTCTACATTCCTTAGAGGGGGAACAAATTCCATTTAGTCCCTTTAATTAACAATGTTCACTGTATGCAGCACTACTGCTCTTATGAGCATTCTATGCAATAGATCTTTTTTTTTATCGTACAGGCATTGCTTATCTATCTTTAGATGCAGCAAGGGATTGATAATTTAAATACACTAATCTACTTGAAAATGTTTCAGGTGTTAACAAACAGATTTCATTCTTACATTTCCGATAAATCAATTTGCAAAGTAAGAACTACCTACATCTTGTTTGGCGCAGCCCAAGTCATATTGTATTTGAGAGTTGACATTAGTAGTATGGGTGTAGCACACCTGAAAATGAAATACACATTTTTTCCTTTAGGGAACTAGTAGGTTTTATTTTGATTTAGGCTACTGCATTTTAAATAAAGAGATTCGAAAAGTTAATTTGACCCCCATGAGAACCTCCTATGCAATGTAAAGAAAATAATAGTTGGTAGTTCCAACCTGTTAATACTATTAAATGGCTGTATGGCTGTATGCGTATTAGTGAGATCCTTGCGTGAACGGGTCTTCCCAGCATCTTCGCAATCCTCAGAAAATGACGTCTGCTCTGGCTCAAGAACTTGTCGCCCCCACTTCCGTTACGTGGATGTAATTAAGCAGGACCTCATTGTGACGAACACACTCGCCGGGAATTATATTATTAAACTTGACAATTCAATGAAATGAAGAAACAAACATCTCTCTGTATTTTCTTCAAACTTCTTTAATAACTCCTCAACTTTCACATCAAATTAACTTCTTAATTCAATAACAACTTGACTGGATACTTCATAAATAAAACTTCACTTAGTATAACTTCAACTTCAACTAATAAAACTTTAACTAATGGACCCGCTAATATCATAAAACTTATTACTAATCGAGGATTGAGCGAGGACCAACGATCTACAAGAACTACTACTATGCGAGGACCCCGTCTGATTGACTTTCCCTTAATTTATACTTTCTTTGATCGTACGTTCCGGAATCCTGGAACCTTCTCCGATAATTATTTTAGTAACTTTGACCTTCTAGAAGCTGACGTGTGCTATTTTTTTCCCTTAACCTCTTTCCTCGATTGAATATCTAAAATTAACTTGTTTACGCTGGACACTTGCACTGGTTTGAACTCGAGCTTCTAGAAACTGGTCGAAATAGGTCACAGACTCGACTCGTGACAGTCATAACAGTGAACATTTTGATACTGGCCATCGAGAAGACCTAGACCGCACTACATTGAGAGAGATGGTGACAAAGAAAGCTATGGACAGTGAAAAAAAAAATGGCCAGCTCCTCTACCACCAAAGCGAAAGCCGCTTTAACATGCAATATTTGTGGACGGGAGTGTCTCTCCAAAACAGGGCGCCACAGTCACCAAAAGAAGTGCTCTACGAGATGAACCATAGTCGCTCTACGAGTGATGTAGTCCAACAGAATTTGAAAAAAAAAAACTTGAACAGACTTCGTTTTATACAAATTTGAAAATAACTTAGACGTATAAACATACACAGCTTTCAGCTTCATTATAGAAACACTGTAGAAACACAAGCTGAAACTGATACTTTCAACAAGATCTAATTCACTAAAATACACGTCTGTCTGTCTCACGTGTCTCCATTGTTCTCTTCATCTTAACTTTCACACCCGTATTTATTAGCTTGGATTACGGCAGACCAGCTCAGGATCTCATCAGAATCTATTTAGTCTACACAACCAGACCATACCCCCCCCCTCCCCCACGTATTATCTTTTTATCAAAAATCACGGCCATGTCTATTTAAATGAAAATAACATTCGCGAATACAAAGTGAAAAGAGAGTACGAAACCACCCAAAAAAAATTGCCTAGAAAGTTTAGCATGATGCTTTAAAAACAAAACAAAACCCAAAAAAAGAACAAATAACATGTAACAAATATCACTGACCTCATTTTCTCCACATGTAACAGAATTGTTACAATAAGGCTGGTACGAAGTACACTGTAAACATGTTAACGACTCCACTGTAAATACAAACATATATTATTATATGCTACAGCTGTTTGGAAGTAAGTGTAATCGATACACATTTTCGTTTATATACATCATTGGTTTTACCAATATGTAGACCTTTCCCAAACGAGTCGCATAGGTATGGAATAAAAAAAAATTCATTTTGAGTTACAAGCCTCTTTTTTTTTTTTTTCAATATAAAAAAATCTTTTTAAAAACTAATTGTAAAAACTAATTGTAAAAACTAATTGTAAAAACTAATTGTAAAAACTAATTGTAAAAACTAATTGTAAAAACTAATTGTAAAAACTAATTGTAAAAACTAATTGTAAAAACTAATTGTAAAAACTAATTGTAAAAACTAATTGTAAAAACTAATTGTAAAAACTAATTGTAAAAACTAATTGTAAAAACTAATTGTAAAAACTAATTGTAAAAACTAATTGTAAAAACTAATTGTAAAAACTAATTGTAAAAACTAATTGTAAAAACTAATTGTAAAAACTAATTGTAAAAACTAATTGTAAAAACTAATTGTAAAAACTAATTGTAAAAACTAATTGTAAAAACTAATTGTAAAAACTAATTGTAAAAACTAATTGTAAAAACTAATTGTAAAAACTAATTGTAAAAACTTCGTTTGTTATTTTGATTAATTAACAAGGGAATAAATTCATAATTATAAACGCTCTTACCTCTCCATAAATGAAACCAAAGCAGTAAAAGTAAATAACCTGCAGAAGTGAGAAAATAGTTTTCTATTACTTCTGTACTATTCTAATATATAGTGGAGTTAAATAAAATTGTGTAATATCCAGTAGGAACATCAACGAATCGAATGTGCAAAGGGGAGCTAAGTGACTTGTAAAATCCAACATCAAAACAAATTTCTAATGCTATGGATCTGTATACACGCGTAATTATGCTTTTAATTGATTGAACTGGGATTACTTTCCTGATCTTCGTTTTCAACATAAGATCACTCAATAAGCTTTGGAAATGTAAGCGTCTAACTAGTGATCCATTTACATATTGACTATGAAATAGAGCTAGTAAATAGCGGAGTTGCTTTACCCATTTTAAAACTGAATTTTTTGGTTCATCTCTAGAGATGTTGAATTGAGGATATACCAAGATATGCGCAGAACACGGCAAAAATATATTCTTTCTGATTAAAAATCGATCCATTAAAAAAAAAAAAAGATATACCTAATTATTCATCAAGCGCGGGGGGATTTTTCTCTTTTTGTAGTTCCCTTGAAAATATTTTAATTAAGAAATTGCTAGGCTTCATCAACCCACTGTAAAAACATAACGATAAGAAATTGTCTTCCCATGAACATGGAAGTTTGATAAATAATATTTGTAGTAGTTTTACAGACTTTAATTCACTGGTATGCTTCATCAAAAAAAAAAAAAAAAGGTCCGTGTTTCGAGCTCTCGTCATTTTGACAGTTTGTCTTCACATTCTTCTTATCTTATAAAATATAGACGTTACTTAGAGATAATTAGGTCCTACGCGTCATGTATCTAGTCATGCATATTAACCAATGACTTAAATTCTGCCAAGTCACTGGTTTTCCTGGCTAGCTCAGGCAACCCATTCCATGCTTTAATAGCACTAGGGAAGAAGGAGTATTTGTACAAATTTGTCCTAGCATAGGGAACGAGGAATGTGCCTTTATCTTTGTGTCTTTCAGAGTATTTTATTAAAGTTTGTTTTTTGTATATGAAGATTATGGTTCATTGTTTTATGTTATAATTGCTACTTTACTTTTTGAGTCTTCTCACACTAACCATTCTACTCTCTTGCTGCTTTTCTTACATGTCATGCATATTCATGACTACTAGCAGTACACACCCGCTACGCCCGTTGATTTATTCCCAGGTTTTGTATTGATAATCATTGCCGAAACATCCTTTTTTTTTTTCTTTTCCTGATTTGCCAAAAAAAAAAAAAAAAAACATTTTAAGAAATGGACTAAAAAAAAGTATGTTGGGTTGATTCTAACATATTCTTTTAGCCCATGAATAAGTGTATCTGTTACGATTAAATTTTACTGCCTGAGCTCTATTTTCTTTTCTGTCTGTCTGTCTGTCTGTCTCTCTCGGCTCTTCCCATTATGTTTTCTTTTAACCTGCGCATCTTAATTACTCCAACATAGATTGTGACTTGATTTGGAAAGAATCGCTCCATAAATAACACAGGTTTGATAGAGCTTGCAGTTTTTCGCTAATAGTGGTCGTCAGTTTTTAAATCTGTCAAAAACCGTACTTAGTGAGCACCTACTGTGGTAAAAGGAACCTGTTTACAGAATCTGATGCGGATACGTAGAGATCTCGCGATCAATGAGTGGTATTTTCGCGTAGATAAAGTAGATTGATAATTATGCATGCTAATATTTTTAAAATAAATATTTTGTTTTTCTTTTTTTGCTTTGTAAGGTTTTTGCATTCCCCTGTGTCCTATTACTAGCGTGAAGGTGTCTGGTTATACTACAATGTAGGCCTATGGATCGAGTGGAATTTTGGTATAAATGTACTTTTTTTTTGTTTGCATCATTGTAATATTGTGTTTGTGTGGTGTATTACAGTAAGACACATTTGACCCAGAATATTTTTGCAATCCTCTCTAACCAGGCTCTCTGCAAACACGGCGTAACACAAACAACCACCTCTAGAAATTGCCATTTCTGGCTCCAAAATAACATGAGACTTTAATGTTTAATACATTAACAGCCGAATACTGTAGAATAGGCGTCACGAAACGTCTAACTGTTACGGTATTCTGAGCCCGTAATGGACTCGACTGTCCCGGAGTGAAATAACTCTGGACTCACTATGTCTGACTGTCTTTCTGTCACAACACGAATCGCACGACACCACAAACTCGGGACCACGAAGGCCTCTCGTAAGATCACAGAAAATACTAATTCTCTCTATGTGATCTCAAGGCTATATCACGGGTGATTTGCATACCAGCACAATGTAGGTCTGTTTGTAGTCCCTTGACACAACTGAACGCTTTCTATACGCTAGCCTCCGTCACATGTGTCAGGGCCGGCCTTAGACATAGGTAAACTAGGCGGCCGCCTATGGTCTTCATTTCATGGAAGCCTCTTATCTTATATAATACAGACTTTACTTCAAAAAAGAAGATGATTACGTCCTACGCGTCATGCATTTAGTTATGTATATTAACAAATGACCTAAATTCTGCTAAGTCACTGGTTTTCCTGGCTAGCTCAGGCAACCCATTCAATGCCTCTATGGGAGGCCAATACAAGCGCTACAAAGACACTCTCAAGAGCTCCTTCAAAGAACGTGATTTCGACAATCACGGCTGGGAAGCACTAGCTCTAGATCGCTCCTCGTGGCGTGAAGCCGTGAGTCTAGGAGTCTCGAGATTTGTAGCAAGAAGAGTGGCCAGGGCGAAAGAGCGCCGAAGCAACAAAAAGCTGACGGAAGAAGGAGCATTTGTACAAATTTGTCCTAGCATATGGAACGAGGAATGTGTCTTTATCTTTGTCTCTTTCAGAGTATTTTATTAAATTTTGTTTTTGTATTTGAAGAATATGATCCAGTGTTTTGTGTTTAATTGCCACTTTACTTGTGAGTCTTCTCTCCTGAAGGCTTTCAAAATCTAGTGATTTCAATAGACTAAAAAAAAAACTTTAAAAAATACGAAACTTTTTATAAGATTACAAATACAGCAGAGAACTACGACACAATGGTTACTAGTTTAAATTTCTTACGGTACGGAAAATGCGATTTATGAATTTCGGTTATTTGTGGATTTCGATATAGACTGACAGTTGTTTTTTTTATAAATTTCATAACGTCATGTTTTCGCTTTTTTTTAATATATATTTTTTTTATTTGGAGTCGCCAAAATCACATCGGCTAGGGCTTCCAATTATTTTTATTATTCTGAATTGATAATCTCCAGCATAAATGTGAAATGCATGTCGCCCCTGTTCTCAACCTACAGTTCTCTCTAATAAGGTTAGGTTCGATAATCTATGATTGTTTTCATGAAGCGGGTGTTTAGTTCCGGAGTTGCTTCCCCTGGATGAAACACTAATCGTAATTTACTGAGCCTTAGAATGAGAATGTCTTATACGAACATTTTGCTATCAATTACAAATGACTTATGAGATATTTTAGTGAAAATACTAACCATCTTATCCCCTTTGAGTGCAATCCTGTTGGTTTGCGGGTGATTATTTAAGATTCACAGCTTAACTTTCCATTCCATTTGCAAAAACGCTTTAGTAGAAACTAGTTTGCTATCCAAATTATTTAATGTTTGTTCTAAGAACTGTAGTGTAGCGCTTGGATTGATCCCTGAGATGGGGTAAGTTAAATGTTACTTTGGCCACTAAACATTATAGTTTGACCTATAATCAGCTAAAAAAAACACAAATAAATAAAATAACACCTCTCAAAGGTGATTTGAAAATATATATAAAATAAAATGAAATGAATAAATGAACATATAATTATATTATATTATATATATCGGACATTCTGATTCATTACATCTGATCATAGTTTATTGAGGATATAATATTGCTATGCTTAGGGTGCTAATCAACTCACCAATTATCCGGTTGCCGATATTGTGGTCTATATGGCAGATGATGTAAAGATCACCTGTTTCTTTGGCCTACGTTAACGAGGGTGTCATGTGGCCAGCACAACGACCAACCGTCTTTACTTTTCCCCTCAGAGGCGCCCAAGGATCCCGAAATAAAAATCCCAGTCTTCACCAGGATTCGAACCCGGGACACCCGGTACGGAAGCCAAGCGCTTTACCGCTCAGCCACCGCGCCTCCTGGTTGTCTATATAATGAATTAGTAATCCCTTGAAAAACTAACAAGAACAATAATCCAAATTAATTCTCATGCGAAAAAAATAAGTTTTTTCCCCAGTATATTTCACCTGTGTGTCTCCAACAGTTATTCACATACCCAAGCAAAACAAATTGGGTCGTCAGGCACGTGGCCGGTAATAATGAATACATGTGTTCTTAAATGATTGCCTAGGGGACAGTTGGCTAATAATAAATAAATAAATATATATATATATATATATATATATATATATATATATATATAAAATACGCTATAAATGTAAAATCTTCCTGTAAGTCTAAATGTAACATCACCACTTTGATTCGATAAAAAGAAGAAACAATGGTCATCTAGCATATGTAGATCTCAACACTAGTATAATAATTTTTGATGATAATAGAGACTTGACATTTTGGAAGCTTTAGATGTAGAATTCGTCGACAGTTATGTTTTATCAGGCTATAGGCTATACTCTAGCTTTCCCCACAAAAATATTACAATATAATTCTTGACTGTCATGATTAGGGTTAACAGACGTCCGGAAAAAGTAGGACTTGGCCTCCTCTTTTTTGGGGACAATAGGCATTGGCTAAAGCGGAGGAAATGTCCGGCTTTCTCTGTGTTTTAACACACACACACACACATAAATATCACTCATAAAAATAATAATTTAAAAAAACAAGCGAGGTTGATCTTATAAGTTACAAGCGTTTCTTAAAGACGATACAAACTTGGCTTGTATTCAGAAGCGCTGACGCTAGTAAGTAAAAAATAAAATCAAACACCTCTATCTCTCTATATATATTATCGTTGTGGGCAACACCATTGGCGTAGCTACAGTGGGGAAGAGGAATGCTAAGTTGAAAATTCTTTCTGGCCTCCAAATGAGTGCCCGAAACGTGTTATTACTTTAAACATTACGACATTATCTTATGTCAGGATGTCGAACGTCAAAATTCAGGGACCCCTAAAGAGTTCAAGCCTTCGGGCCCCAAATCCCTAGCTACGCCACTGGGTAACGCATCAGAAAAGAGTGACTTTTATTAAATGAAAGAGATTAAAGTATTAAAAAATGAGACTTCAGATATTTATGATGATTTTTTAAAGAAACTTTTTATTTCTCATGTTGTATAACAGTAATTACGCAGAGGTAGAGTTAATTTAGAATGCTGTCGTAAGCGTGAAGACCAATAACTTGAGGGAAGTCAGGTGGACCAGCAGACGTGTGGTTGGTTCCATAACGGTTCAGACGTAGGACATGTCTAGAGAGAAGAGAATAATTATGTCCCTTATAGACTGAATAACTTCATCCGTCATTGGTTTTTACTATAAGTGTGCATTTGTATTTAGCGTGAATGTTTTTTATATGTATTTGTATTAGAATGTAGTGCAAGAATATGTTTATGACTTTATGGGAATCATGTGGTCGGGAATGTCTCTTGAGAATATGGCTCCAGTCATATAAAAATGTGTTCTACGACATAATTCATAGTCGTTCTACGACTAATCTCCATAGAATCCTAAAAGCTGCTGGTAAAGTCATTGGTAAAAAACAAATCCCATTTGGGCAGCCGTTTGAGAAAAACATCCATAAAAAAGCTTAACAGATTCAAGAAATAAAAAATCACCCTTTGGGTCAGGATTTCGTGATTTTAGAATCATAAAAGAGATACAAGACACCGATGGCAAAGACAAACAGACACAAACACTCTTTTGTTCCTCTGGCAATCAAATCATTAAATAGGAACAATCTGATATAAACTTTTCACATGTAAATTATGAGTGAGTCTGGTGTGAATGTACATTTTTTTTTTCTAGTTACAAGGTTTTGTTTTGTGAAATGAACAAATTGTAAGACAAATTTCCATACGGACAATAAAGATTATTATTATTATTATTAAAGGAGGTCAACAATCATTATGTGTAGGACTAGATGAGTAAGAGAGAAAGAGAGATGAAAAGAATGGTCTGTCTATCTCTGTCTGTCTGTTTGTCTGTCTGTATGTCTCTGGTTATCTGTATCTGTCTATCTGCCTCTGTCTGTCTGTTTCTGTCTGTCTTTCTCTCTCTGTCTGTCTGTAGACAAAGTCTAAAGAAATTTAGATTGAATTATTTTCTAAAAGATTATAAAAAAGAGAGCGAGAGAGGACTTCACATTTAAACCACATTGAACATCTAAGTTGTATATACTGCACTACCCTAAGTATAGATGTACACGTAGAGAATAGAAGTTTACCTTTTATTCTTGTCAGAGTAATAAATATATTTGGATGTAATGGTCAGACCATCAAGGCTAGAACTGAGGTCTGTAAACAAAACACGTCTGTTGCTTCCGTCTGTATTCATGACTTCAATGGTGTGGGTTCCAGCATCACAGAAATACACTAGCTTGGCTGCACAAATTACAACCAAAAAAAAACATGACATTTCAGTTCAACTGAGGATAAATTATTCACTCTGAATATGTATACATTAATAACCAAGAAAAATCAATCTATCCTAAGGTGACCAGACATTTGGGGGGCACATGTCGATAATGGAACATTAAAGGAACAAACTCAGACATTTTCGAGCAATAATAAATGTTCGTACAATACAGCACAATGTACACACACACACATAATGTAGGCCTACACACACAGTAATTTATATAATTGCAAACTTCTGAACCTTTTTCCAAGATTTATCATATTTATGTACGATCCATCTGAAAACGTTAACCCGTCAAATGGGTCGCTTCTCTGAAATATTCTGCACAATTTTCGGAAAAGTTGTCGATTGTAGCTGCTACATCACTTAACCACCTCGCGCCATCCATGCGTACTTCGTTGAGGAGGAACCTTTTCAAATTTTCACGATTCTTTTGGTAGATTTCTGAATCAATTCGTCAACGGCAGAAGTTAATTCAAGAGCACTGACATTCTGTGCTTCTATAAACAAAACTTCCGCATGGAATATTGACGCAATGTGGCTTACAAAATGCAACCACAATTCAGCACACGGGTTTTCGAAGAAGCTTTAGATTATGGTGGAACTCTTCTCTTGTGAAAAGAAATATTATTTCAAAGCAGGATATAATTTGAATAGTCTCTCCACCGAGGCTTTAGAACTAAACACTTGGTCTTTCCATAGCCCAAATTCTGCTATATTTTCTATTTGAATAAATACATAGTTTAATTATATATTGTTATTTTTCCCTCTATCAGGCTATCGGCAGACAGTGCTCAACACAAAAACAAACTTAAGAACTTGACAACAAGATCTTCAAAACAATGAGACAACTGGAGATTTATTACAAAAGCCGCGGGATACAACTTTTATACCAGAGGGAAATCTTCAACCGAGGAAAGACATAGACGGCGGAAAGAGAACACAAACCGACTGTCGGTGCGTAGGTTCTGATATTCTAGCACCAATGTTTATTAGGTGCACAGTTTTGAAAGTCAGACAACGGTTATATCTGATGAACGTGGCAAAATATGTAGGTCAAAGATACAACTGAGTTGACACATGAAATATTGCAATTTTCCTTAATCTTCGGACTCGAAGACAAGCTATCCAGGCTATACACTGACTATAATCTTTTACTGTACAGCCGCGCTAATCTCTACTGGTCACTCTGTCTACTCCTGGACTCGTACCAGGGCCGCTTTAGGTAATCTGAGGCACTAGGAGATATGAATTAGGTGGAGCCAAATAAAATTAGACAAGGTTACAAAAACAGTTTGTGTGGAAAAACAAACTCAAAATCGGCCCCCGAAGTGGTCCACCCAGGCAGGAAAAAAGGCAGGTTTCAATATTTTCAGAAGAAGATTCATTCAGAAGTAGTCCAACCAGGCAGGTAAAAAGGAAGATTTCAATATTTTTAGAAAGAATATGAGAATGAAATTCTATCAAAGGCAAATGACAGAGAAGAATGGAGAAAGAAGGTTGACAGATCTTGTGTAGTGCCCCAATGGTCTAACAGACCGAAGGATCGGTGAAAGTGAATGTGAAGTTAAATGCGAACCTGGCCTAACTGAGGAGTATCTAATTGATCTAATTGTTTTGTAAAGAG
Organism: Biomphalaria pfeifferi; assembly: GCA_030265305.1. Classification (NCBI taxonomy): domain Eukaryota; kingdom Metazoa; phylum Mollusca; class Gastropoda; family Planorbidae; genus Biomphalaria; species Biomphalaria pfeifferi. The sequence continues at coordinate 5,409,982 of JASAOG010000012.1, forward strand.
TCAATGTCTTATTCAAATCCTCAAAAAAAGAAAAAAACTTTAAAAAAAATTCCTTTAGTTACGTGTTCTGTGAGTGTGTTGTGGCGCTGCAGTTTACGCGATAATATGAACACGTACTTATTAATTATTGTTTTAAATAATGTCCAACTTATATGTATACTAAATAGATTATTATAGATTGATTATAAATAGATTATAAACATTGTTTTTGGGTAAATGAAGTAGTTAGTATGACATAAATTACATAACGTAGCAATACAAATGTAAAATAAATATTTTTTTAAACAAAAACTCTAAACCTTTTCAATAAATGCGTTACAAATATGGTATAATGTCAGCTCACTTACTAAAACGCCTCGCGTGTTTGTTACTATTAATAGTGAATAGTTGTAAAAGTAGTGTATTTTTATGAAAAAACTGCTTGCATAAGTGATTTTAAAAATTAGTGTTTTCGCTTTTAGAAAAGAAAAAAGTAGCCGTTGCATCAGAACTTTGAATAGACTAAAATATTTTGATGTCGGATTTTCACTTTCTTTTCTAATTTACGATATCTAAACGGGACGGACGGACGGACAGACATTTCACACAAAACTATAAGCGTCTTTTCCCCTTTTTGGGGGGCCGCTAAAAATGAATAAACACTATACAAATTAAATAACCCAGTTTCAGTTATTTGGTTGAAACAATCAATGCTGACGAGTAACGAAATGTAATAAAAAAAAAACACCTCTTTGCATTCTCCGCTTTTTGTTTGGCTTTTAGTACAACAAACTCGAAATAATGTTTTTGACATATTTACCTATACGAAGCAACAAGGTTCATTTTAACATAGGTACTCTAACAAGTGGCTCTTAATTCGCACGAATGAATCATAAGCTATAGCAGAGACTTATTGCAAGGCTAGTAGACATAGATTTCTGCTGTGATTATTATTATTATTATAGCTTTTATATAGCGCTACTTTCATGCTTATAGCATGCTCAGAGCGCTTTTGGTCCAATCTCATTTGTGGACCAGTGGGGGGGAGGGGGTATCTAGGAGTTGGTTTTCCGTGCTGCCTTTAGGCGCTCAGTAAACACAACTCTGCCCGAGTCGGGTGTCGAACCTTGAGACACCTTCTAGGTAGCCAAGCCAAGCCAAGTTCAAGCGCACGCTCTCGACCACGCTCTTGGTTTCGCTTTTTTTTTCTTGGGAAAAAAATTTCTTTTGCGAGGCGCTCACAAACTGGAGGCCCTAGGCGGCTGATTTATTACCAATGTCTAAGGCCGGCTCTCCTTGTAATGCTCTAAACTGGACTCACAGAACCGGTCTGATTTCAGTGTGGACAAACACTACTGGACTGACTTGAAGTCAGGGATGGACTGGCTGTATGGTCATTTGGGTAAATACCTGGTTGACCGCTATCCAAATGGGCCGGTAGGGCCACCAAAAGAGCCACCTTGACATGTCTGATTCTCTGAGGTTAAAAAAATCTTTTACACATTCGACAGTGTAATACTAATTTGATCTGAACACAATTTTAGTTAATGTAATAGCCTACATCCGTAGACAATGCTAATTGTAGTCTTCATCCTTTTAGGGCCTTCAAACTAACGACTAAAATGCAACATAAGGCATATATATTTCTTATAAAGATTTAAGAGTCCATGTATGCATGCGTACAATAATCGTTACATTATCAAAGCATAATGATTTTGAGGACACGTAGGCCTATAATTGGATGCCCAACATATGATCTACAATTTTGGGCCGGAGTATATACAAATGCCCGAGCCGATTTCTACACCCAGTCCGCCCTTGATTGCAGTGTTGAAAAAACTTGATTCTCTGAAACATTGTCTTAATATCTGGTCTCTCTGGACACAAAATAAAATCGATCAAATCATTACATCACGATGATTTACCTGTGGACAGTTTATGCCAGCACTGTCCCTCGTCCTTAGACACAGTTGACCACTAAGCAGAAAGCTGACTTGTGTTACTGGCCCTTGTCACGTGTGTCTAGGCGTTATCATCAACAACAAGCTTTCATGGGAAGACCACCTTGGAACTCTGACAAAGAAAACAGCCCAGCGACTCTTTTTTCTATACAAACTCAATAGCTTTAAACTAAACAAGAAGATCCATGAGACTTTTTACGGCGCGACTACTCAAAATCTGCTAACAAACGGAATAACTTGTTGGCAAGGCAACGCTTCATCTAAACTGTTGCGACGTCTAGAAAACATCATTAAAAAAGCATCAAAAATTACACTCACAACATGACCACATTTAAAGGAACTTTTTGAACAAAAGTGCCTAAGAAAAATCGAAAAAATCTTGGAAGACAACGGCCACCCGCTCCACCAGAACTACGTCAGGTCGTCGCGAAGTGGGCGACTGCTGTCAATCAAAACAAGAACGGAGCGGTACAAAAACTCGTTCGTACCTCACTCGGTCAGACTCTATCACCGCCACTCATTGATCAGGGAACATGAAATGCACCAAGATACCTAAGTGTAGTCGCTGAATGAACTCTTTATGTTGTCTGTTGTATTTATGTGTATTTTTCTGTTGTGTTGTCTTTATATGAGAAAAGAGTCCTTGTAATCACAACAAATTTCCGTAAGGATCAATAAAGCAGTCTTAGTCTTAGTCAGCTAATCGTTCACGCGGTTAACCCTATCGCTCCGTCACTAGAGTTATAACACTATAATTAATTGAATGACGTGAAATTTGATTTCGTATTGGAGTAAATGTATTAAAAAATACCTGCAGAATTTATAAACTGTGATGAATCATACAAATTTGGGTAGATATTGATAGATGTTTACCTTTTGAGTCAACAGCAATACCATTAGGGTATCTTAAGCCAGTAGTTACCAAAGGCCGTCTATTAGTACCGTCGTAATTGGCTTTCTCTATCTTAGGAACTGGACCCCATTCAGTCCAAAATATTGTCCTGTTTGTAGTTTTATCGAGAATCAGTTTACATTAAGCAAAAGTAAAATATAGGGATTTTAATTCTAGGTTTCTATAAATTTATAGGTTTCTAAATTTGATTTATGTACGATATTAAGTCATGCCATATATAAACATCTACATTTTCTTTTATAATACGTTTATGGTATTCATTATACATTCAAAACCAGGTGGATCTATGATTGGATTAAAATAGTAACTAGAGACTGAACTAACATGTCTTGTTTGTCAACTGTGATATATCTTGGTTGGTTGATGCCAGTGAGGACAACCCTAGAACCACTGCCACTAGTTAAGAGAGCACCAATCAGTTTCTTTTTAACATCAGTATAAAATATTGTGTGCGAGTTAGTGTCGATAGCCAGACTATTGATGTCACTTTCTGAAAAGGCAAACCAAAATAAATCCTGTGCATTAAGTTTAACAACATTTGATGTTTTGTTTTCTACCATTTATTGTCGCTTCGTTATTTATTGTTTCTAATTATAGTGGACAAACAACGTAATACTGTTTGTCATGTTTTTATTTCATACATGGTGAGGAGGGTGATGGAGTGGTAAATCGCGTGGCTTCAGAACCAGTGGTCCCCGAGCTCGAATCCTTTTAAAGACTGGGATTTTTAAATTACGGGATCTTTAGTGCGCCTCTGAGGCCCATCCAGCTCTAATAGGTACCTGGCATTAATTGGGTAAATATAAAGGCGTTTGGTCGTTGTGCTGGACACATGACACCCTGGATAATCGTTGGCCACTGATTATGAAACGGATTACCTTTACATCTTGAGTACTTAATACAGCTTACGACAGTTCCTCTTAATCTTGCATCTACAAGACTAACATTAAATTAATGCTCTCTCTATATATATAACTAACAATAAATACTCCCTTTCTATATCACCTAGGAAACACACACACACACACACCATAACTCAGAGGAAGTACAACTCTGCTTAAATGTCTAATAAGAAATACTTTGTTATTATAACGCTGGGATCGTTTGTGCGTCCATTACGTAATCTAACGTGTCTGGTACATTACTCTTTCCCAGCACCTAAACCACTTTCCATTTTTTTTTTTTTTTTGGATTGTTGCCAGAGCATGATGAAAACTTACAGCCTGCTCGGTAGTTGGTGTTAGCCCTCATTGATGGGCCAAGGGGTCTGTAAAACTGCAACCCAGGTTAGGATGTAATAATCTTCAATTCTTAAGGAACATCGATATCAAGTAAAACAAAATAAACAAATTTTAATTGACTTGGGAGTTCGTAATTTAACGGATAATTTGTAGTTTGTACTTTACCTGAGAATATGTTTGAAATAGTCAAACTATTTCCTGATGTAATCAGATCTGTTGACTTGATGACAGAAGTAGTGGCGATTTTATCCACTACGTTGTAATATATGCGCTGATTAAATGGATCATACATAACTGACGTTATATTTTCAGGGGTAAAGAATTTTCTGGTGTAACTAAAAAAAAGAAAAAAAGACTTTTGACAAGGTGTGACATATCAATACTGTTACATCGGAAAATTTTGTTGTTAAAAATCTTGTCGATACCTATTGGTATTTAGATCCATGCGAATAAAATCTTTAGTTGAAGTATTGAAGAAAATTAAAAAATTGTCGATTTGAAAGTCTGAAAAAAGAAGATGGAACAATATTTAAAAAACACACCTACAGGATTGACAGCAATGTTCATCTAATCTTGTTTCAAGTTATATGTTGGTTTATGTTAAATGGAAATAAATTTAAGAATATAGTTTTTGAGACACCAAACAGTATTAAAGGAGAGGCGTTGGATTCCGAACCGGGGGTCCCGGGTTCGAATCTTGGTGTAATTTCGGGATCTTTGGGCGCCTCTGCGTCCACCCGCTCAAATGGTTACCTGACATTAGTTGTGGAAAAGATGTGTCATTGTGCTGGTCACATGACACCCTCGTTAACCGTGGGTAACAGAAACAGATGACCTTTGCATCATCTGCCCTAGAGATCGCAAGGTCTGAACGGGTAAACTTTACTTAACTTCCAAACAATATTAAGAAATATCTCCATCAAGCGTCGCTTTATACTATATAAAAATAATTATTTAATGTATTTCCACCTAACGCCACAGTGAAATGGAGAATGGTGAAGGATGTAATTATAGGTGTATTCTGACTAAACTCCAGAATTTAGTTTTTAATAAAAATTCACCAATAATGTTTAGATAGTGTAATGATAACAGTTTATAAGAAAACCCATTCAGTGGGCTTACCAGTTTGTCTCTGGCTAGAGCATATTAAAGTTGCTTTCTCAGTACAGTTGAGGAGATGCCAGTTGCTTTCTTCTGATGATGGACATCCAGCAATATGTCTCTCGCTGCCAAGGCAGTCACCAATATACAAAGGAGTTAACCGACTTGTAAAAGCTACAGATACTCCGCTGTGAGATTCTCTTCTTTCAAAGAAAATATGATTTGCTAATATATAGATCAAGTATTTACCATACGGTCAATAAATCATGTATATGTAAATAATGTTGTACAAAAAAAGAGTTTTAAATAAGGGAAAACCACGTGACTTGGCAGAATTGAAGTCATTGGTTAATATGCATGACTGAATGCAGGACGCGTAGGACGTAATCATCTTCTTTTTTGAAGTAACGTCTGTATTATATAAGATAAGATAAGGTAACTTACATGCTGCAAACCGCACGTAGAAATCATTCATTTTACTTTCATTATACTTAAGTTTTGATGTTTTATAGGAAACAATTTAATTAGTAAATTATATAAATATGCACCAGAGTCCTGGACCTTATATTCCCGCCACATCAATAAGCTAAACTCCTTTCATTTACCCTTTTTTAAGGGGTACCCATAACGTGCGTTGGTCCGACTACATACCAGATAATGAAATCATAAACCTGTCAAACATGAACGAAATCAATGCGACAGTGAAAAGATCCCAACTTCGATGGGCCGAACATGTGATCCGCATGCCAGACAATAGCCTTCCCAAACAACCTCTGTACGGGGAGTTGTGTGCAGGAAAGCGCTCCCATTGAGGTCTATACAAGCGCCATAAAGACAATCTCTCAAGATCTCATTCAAGGAATGTGATATTAACATTCACGGAGATCGGCCAGCGTGAAAGAGCGCCGAACCAACAAAAAGCTGAGAGAAGAAGGCCTATCTGCAACTGACCTAACCCACCCATGCCACGGATGCGGCCGACTTTTTACAGTGAGGATTGGAGTTTGCAGTCATCTTCGAGTTGATAGAAAATGAGAAATGTGCTTATCTTCGATCTATATGATCAGTATTTTGTTAAACCATAACATTGACACGTCTGTTACCTGTTAAATCCGAGCATAGAGCAAAATACTTGAGCCTCTGGGTCGTTCCAGTTATTTACACACACATCTCTCCATATGCCGTTGACGTAAACACCAACACTTCCGATAGCAGAGCTTGAAATACCGTCTAAACGCACGAATGTTGTTGATAAGCTCCTTTGCTGCATTTCTGTATTGCCTGGAAATACATACTTTGTACAGTAGAACATCGTTTATCCGGTCGTCAGTTATCCGGAACGTAAAATATCCGGACTGCTTCTTTTTTGATCATGTTGATTTGCAGAAAGGATCAGCGATTATGTCTCTCAATAAAAAATCACTCTTTGTGTCAGGATTTTGTGATTTTACCATCACAAAAGAGATACTAGACACCGATAGCAAAGACAACCAGCCACATACACTCTTATGTTCCCCTGACAATCAAATCTTTAAATAGGAACAATCTGGTAAAAACTTTGTCACATATAAATTACGAGTGAGTCTAGTGTGAATGTACATTTTGGTTTGTTATAGTTCGAAATTTTAAAGTTTTTTGTTTGGTGTAATGCACAAATTGTAAGTTCCGTACGGACAATAAAAGATTATTATTATTATTATTATTATCATTATTATTATTATCATTATTATTATTATAATCATTATTATCAATAAGGTTAGGCTACTGTGTATAACGCTTTGTTCCCTTTTGTTTGAATTCTATGTTTACGTACGGCGCTATACTTACATATACATTTTCTTTATCTTGTTGGCGAAATAGACCGTTTATAATACTCCGGGCTCGGTTATCCGAACGACCAATCATCCGGGCAGACCTTGTTCCTCATTAATCTGAATAATCGACTTTCTTCTGTAAAATGGATGAAACCAGTGTTTCTCAAACATTTATGTGTGACACCCACTAGACAAAAAAGATATGTTACTCCCTCTTTAAGAAGCTGTAGTTCTCGGAAAGGGGGAGGGCTGTAATTTTTCCATCGGTGTCCATCAACCGTTTTTACTGCATTAGAAAGGCAGAAAATTGATGGCGTCTAGAACTTACTATTCAGCCAATAAAAACAATCAATTAAGTCAAATGACCAAGAATTCAGCTTTGGCCAATATTAAAAGGTGAATTTATATACATCATTTCATATTCTTTTACAATGGTTTTTTTTTTTTTTGCTGCTTAGCTGTAAGCTCTTAATCAGTGCATACATTTGTGATAGGAGGGAGATCGGGTTAGATCTTCCTGATAAGCAAGACATTTTCAGTGGGTTTGTTTTTCGCTGTTAAGCCCCATCGCCATAACCGCATTGAACGAAAATCACACACACACACACACACTTTTAATAGGTCTTCAAAGATACACCGCATTATTGCTAATAAAAAAATGAAAAGGTTAATTAGGTTTTGTTAACTTTTTAAGGAGTCCACAATGGCTATTAACGCCCCAAAGAATTATTGATTTCATTGTTATTTCTTAACATATGTACAATGACTTATAAAGGCCTCTGGATACATCTCAGAGACCAAAAGAAAATCAGAGGACAGACGTAGACGGCGAAGAGGAAATCTAAATCGACCACTGGCGGACATTGGTTATGCCCGCACTGGTGTGGAAAAAAATATGTAGGTCACAAGGTGGAGCTGCCTAGCCACGGAAAATACGGCATATCTCATTGATCTTCGGTCTCGAGGATAAGTCTTATTCCTACAATGTGTGACGATACGAAACTTGCATACAAAAATTCATTTGAGTTGTTCACAGCAAACCGTGAGAAACTTTTATTTTTAACTTTATCAATTATTTTCATGTCCATCCATAACTAATTTCTTTTAGGATTTATCTTCCCTCGCATTGTTTTTCACGGGACGAATCTCGACTTAAAACATTAACTAGCTTCTTTAGGGCTAACTTTTAATTTTTGACCGCTGTACAGGTGACCAGCACACAATGGTCGCGGCACCAGCGCTACACGCAGCGGCCTAATAACTTTTCACACCTATTTCTCTCCCTCCCCCCCCCCCAGCAGGATACGCACCGCTCTAAGAATAGCATTGCACTCGGGCTGGACAGATACATATTCGCTTAATTTCCTACTCTCACGGTAGGCAACGAATATTGACCATAAATCTGACCTGACGCCTGACATCTCCGGTACATCGATACATGTGAGAAAATCAGCTAGATTTCTTCCCCACCCGTTAAACAAAATGCCCCAACTATATATAAAGAGGGACAAATGCATTCTAAGCTAGGCCCACCTTTTATAAAATGATTAAATTAAGAGATCCTTCAGGATAGATGACTTAAAAGTAAAGTAGTGATTACACATAAAACACCGAACCATAATCTTCAAATACAAAAACAAAATTTAATAAAATACTCTGAAAGACACAAAGATAAAGGCACATTCCTCGTCCCATATGCTAGGACAAATTTGTACGAATACTCCTTCTTCCCTAGTACTATTAGAGCATGCGATGGGTTGCCTGAGTTAGCCAGGAAAACCAGCGACTTGCCAGAATTTAAGTCATTGGTTGACATACATGACTAGACGCATGACGCGCAGGACGTTAAGCATCTTCTTTTTTGAAGTAACGTCTGTATTTTATAATATAAGAACAGGGTTGCCTACAAGTACGCATTTTGCGTATTTCGTACGCAAATGGACACGAAAATACGCGAGTACGGTTTGTCATTTGAAAATACGCATTTTCCCCTCTAAAGCAAAAAAAAAAAAAAAAAAAAAAAAATTACATAGATCAGTGCGTCAAGGCTGTTCTTATTAGATCTACCACGAGATAGTATATGTTTACTTGTCGAGCAACTGAACTGACTCTTCACTGACTAAATCTATATACAAAAGTGCTAGTCTCACCTCTATAATCAGTGCCATATTTGTAAAATTTTATTTGAGACATATGATTGAAATCTTGTGGTCCGATAGGGGAAAGTCCTGATCCATCTTTTCTTACTTTGTACGGTCCGCTAAAAATAGAAAGTCGAACTGATGATAAGTGATTTTTAAATGGTAATACCTATATTTTTCTAGTTGTCAGAATTACCATTTAGCTCGACTACTGAATCCACCCAGCTCTAATTTCGGGATATTTAGGGCGGTCTGAGCCAGTCTAACTCTACTGGGTATTTTAGTTGGGGGAAAGTAAATGCGGTTGGTCGTTTTGCTGGCCACATGGCACCCTGATCGTTAAGCACGGTGTCATGTGGCCAGCACAACGACCAACTGCCTTTACTTTGCCCAAATTATGTCAGGTATCCATTAGAGTTAAGCGTCCTAAAAACCCCCGAAATTCAAAATCCCAGCCTTCACCAAGATTCGAACCTTGCAACCCCAGGTTTGGAAGTCAAGTGCTTAATCAATCAACCACCGCGCCCCCCGTAATATTGATAGTACTTGACAATATTTGTATAGTGCAGTAATCTGAGTCAGTCAACGTTTGATATAGATCTGTATATATTCCTTTGGTAAATTTACTTTGACATCATAAACCCCCCCCCCCCTCCCCCTGCTTACCTTTTCTCTAAAGCTGTTAAGTAAATATACTCAGAGAAAACATCCAGAGAAAACAGGTGAGCGACAGGGTCATGGAGGATAACTCGTCTGAAACTGCCTTCCAAATCCATGGATTCAATTGTTCCCATACCTCCGTCAACAAAGTACAGACGACTCTCTGTATTGAGCATGGAGATGTCAGATAAGTTTATTATAAAGGAAACAAGTAAATCAAATGCCAATAGAATTTGTTAGATCCCATTGTAGCTAGGAAATAATTAGATAGTTATAGGTTTGCGTAGTCATGTGAAACACTGCACTCATTCGTAATCTTCGGAATCGAAGACATTGACATCGGCTTCAATCAATTATAGTCTTGTAACCCTATTCGCGACGCAATAGGGTTAACTGTGTGTGATCAGCTGACATATGTGACACAGGCCAGTAATACAGTTTTAGCGCTGCCATATCGAAGGGCAAGGGACAGTACTGGCATGAACTTTGCACGTGAATAGGACCCGGGTTATGGTCATCTGATCATAAGCCTGCGTGGACCAGAGACACAGTGTGTGTAAGGCAGTGCAGTTCAAGACAGGACAGCGAGTAAACCGGGACTGTTAGTCTGCCCTGAAGTCGGTCCTGGTGGAGTCCTGAAGTGAAAGCACGAGTCCAGGAAGAGATAGAGACAGTAGAGTTTAGTTTAGTTTAGTACGTGATGTACAGTGTAGCATTTTTAGTTGTTGATGTATTGCCAATTGTGTCATATTGGCTGTTTTAATTGACCATTATTAAAGCACCAGATTATTTGCAGCCTTGTCGTCAAGTTCTTGATGTGTTTAGGAGTGTTTACAAAGAGCCTGATTAGGAAAGAGAATCTTAACAACATCTATCTATCTTATATATATATCTATCAACTACCTATCTATCTCTATCTATCTATCTGTCTATCTATCTACCGATCTATCTATCTCTATCTATCTATCTATCTCTATCTATCTATCTATCTATCTATCTATCAATCTGTCTATCTATCTTTCTATCTATCTATATCTATCTATCTATATCTATCTATCTATATCTATCTATCTATATCTATCTATCTATATCTATCTATCTATATCTATCTATCTATATCTATCTATCTATATCTATCTATCTATATCTATCTATCTATATCTATCTATCTATATCTATCTATCTATATCTATCTATCTATATCTATCTATCTATATCTATCTATCTATTTATCTATCTATATATCTATCTATTAATCTCTCTCTCTCTCATATAGAACAAGCAAAAAACATTTTTTAAACGACGACCTTGACGCGTACATTACGTACGTACATATATATGTCTGTGTGTATCTGTGTGTACGCGTGTGTGTCTTTGTGTACTCTTAAAAGTATATAATTACCAGAATAGTCAATTGTCAAAGAGTTTGGCCATTTCAAGTTTGTAGTAGCTAGTACAGTTCTACCCGTTCCATCATAGTTGGCACTTTCAATCTTTGGCAAGACTCCCCATTCAGTCCAGAATATTTTTCTGTTCACAAACATTTTTATATAACGTAAAGAGACAATAATTATGTTATATATATATAGTCAGAACGAATTTATCCCAGGTAGATCTACAGCATAGCTTCCCGCCTGCCCTGCCCCTAAATCCGGCCCTGCTCCACACTTCGTAAGGTTTACTATATTATGTTATGTTTGATCAAATAATACATAGTTTACTTACTGAGACACAGGAAGCAGGGCGACACTTCTTGGACTGTTGAGACTGGTTGAGATGACGTATCTATGGTTACTGCCGTCAACATTGATTGCCGCGATTACAACCAAACCGTTGTCGCTATAGAAAACAATGTCGTTCACAGGGTCTAGTGCAATACCACTGACGTCAGAGTCTGGGACAGAGAAACAGAGTCGCTGATAAATAACGAAAAAAAATTGTACAAGTAAGGTTTAGGTGCCTGCTAATGTTTAAATTAGATTTTTTTTTTATATTGGTTTTCATTCGTTGCTTAATGCAATTTTTAAAAAATCGGGTTTTTACTGCTGAGACTATTGTGCCACTGTAATTGACATTTTGCCTAAAAAATTGGAATTGGAAATGCTATTTTTCTCAAGGGGCGTACTGGCTACATGGGCATTCGGGCAAATGTCCGTGCGGCCGGTAAACAAATTGGCCGGTAGAGCCATCGAAAAGGCAACATGGATGCCTTTATGGCACGTATTAGCTTATCAAATGGCCCGTCTGAGCGTCGTGTTAAAAAAACAACAAACTTTAGGCTCGACAGTCTAATACTAATTTAATGTAACACATTTTCTGAAATAATGTGATAGCCTACATCCGTAGACAGTGCTACTAGAAGATGTCAACCTTCTAGGACTCACACACTTAGCGATGAGTAGATTTAGATTAATCAGGATTTTTTTTTTTCAAGAAGGTGAGGGGGGGGGGAAGAGAATTGGGATGGGGAGAAAAAAGGGTTAACATTTTTTTTTTCTATCATTCATTACTTCTTAAGAACAAAGTAATCGCTTTTGTAATGATGTAAAGGAGACATCGTCTTTTAAAAACAACTTTTTAATGTCACTTATTTTAGGACACTGTATGCTGAGAGTGAAAGAAGAATTCAAGCGTTTGAAAGTTAATTCTACGAAAAATTGCAGGGTATCAGACTGGAGGAAAAGAAGTTTAGTGAGTTTATACTGTTACAAGTCAGCACGCTAGCTTGGCGGAAATGAAATTAATCTCCACAATACTGCAGAGAGACGAAAGCTGAGCTGGTTTGGTCCTATTGTAAGACATAACCCAATGCCAAAAGTCATTCTTCAAGGTACAGTGGAGGGAGCACGAAGAAAGGGCCTGACTAAGAAAAGCTGGCTGGATAGCATCAAATAATGGACTCTCTATTGATATCCTGCTAAGAACAACGAAAAGTGGAAATGATTTGGCTGGGCGAGATATTAGTAAAAAAAAAAACAAGCGAAATATTACACATCTTTAACCCTTAAAACGCGTGTGGTAGTTTAGCCTCTAAACATCAGAATTGTAATTCCATTTTGTTTGCACTCACTGTAAAACAGCTCAGCACTTAAAGGGTTAAAAAAAATAAAATCAAAGCTTATGTAAGGGAATGAGCTCCGCACTTACAACTATACCTCTCAATAATATAGAAGTTATTTCTTATAGTTAATAACAAACTAAATAATTCATTACCAATAATTAATGACTATTTGGTTATTTTTTTAAAAATTAGTTCATGTTTTGTTGGGTACAATAAACAATTGTTTAAAGTTTCAACTTGATCTAACAATGGATGTGAAATTAATAAACTGTTCTACTATCTAAGGGGAAGAAGCTCTACATATTTAACCCTATCTACATATTTAACCCTATCTACATATTTAACCCTATCTACATATTTAACCCTATCTACATATTTAACCCTATCTACATATTTAACCCTATCTACATATTTAACCCTATCTACATATTTAACCCTATCTGTGAATAATGAATCATTTATTCACTTGTTGATATCAAACAAAACAATTTAATTACTAGTAATTAATTGACTAATTGTTTAATTGTTTGTATTGATTTAAGTCTTGTCTATACCAAAGAATTAATTGTGATCCGAGAAGGAGTGCGGAAGAAATAACGTGTCCAACCTTTTTACCAGACAGACAGACGGTTGACATAAACTTTGTATAAAAATTATAATAAAAAATACTACTAAAATCCTGCATGTATTATAGAGTTGTAAGACTATATTTTTGATAATTAAGATTAATAAAATAAATGACTAATATATACTTACTAAAATCTAATTGTTTGATAATAGATAGTCCACTACCATCGCTATATATACTTAATATTTGCTTATACAGATCATCGAAAAAGAAAATCTTATTTTGACCGCGGTCGTAGTCAAATGTTCTAGGGTTATACTTCATGTCTGTTGGAATGACATCGTAAGTCTGTGAGCTGATGTCAACTTCAAGGAATTCTTGCAGCTGTGTGTCCAGGAGAAATATAAAGTCATCTTTCGGTGGAAATGCTGTAAATAAATAAAAGAAGCATTGCTACCTCTGTCAGACTATTTCTCTTTATATGAAAAATATACTTAGGGACATTACCCAACTAAAGACAGGTATCCATTAGAGTTGGGTAGACTCGGTGGCGCCCTAAAAATCCCGAAGTTTAAAATCTCACCAACATTGGAGCCCACGACCCCAGTTTCGGAAGCCAAGCTACTAACTACTCAGCCTCCGCGCTCCATCTTTGCAATTATCTTTTCTTCTTTGTAACCTTTTTTTTCTGCGAAATGTTTCCTAAAGACAAATGTATTAACTCTTTCTCTCCGAACTGACGATACCAGCGTTGATTCCACCAGAATGTGGTAAATAATTACAGAGAGAAAGAGTTAAACATCAGTAGAGGCAACCATGCTGTACCAATGAAAACAATATCTAACTCTTAAATATAGATTTTAAAATTGTTGATGATTGCGAAGCTAAAAGAATACAAACAAAAATGTTAAATTTGTTTCTTGTCATTTTTTGTAAGAAATTGATTGATTATACGGCACTGCATATAGATCTAGAGTTGGGGTATAGAACGAAATGAATCTATTTGATTTGTATTATTCTGCAGGCGCTTATATTAAGTGTACTTAGTAGGGTGTGTGGTCGAGAGGCTAAGTACGTTTGAACTTGGCTAAGCTTCCTATTCATTCGACTCGAACAGAGTTGTGTTTACTGAGCGCTTAATGGCAGCACGGAAAACCTTCTCCCAGAGACCCCACTCCTCCCCCCCCCCACACACACAGGTTCACAAGTGAGATTTACAAACTTTTTACCATACAGACAGAGTGTGTTGGTATAAGCATTGTATTAATAAAAAAAGTTCCCCTTTCAGACCTAGCGGTCTATAGGGCAGAAGATGCAAAGGTCATCTGATTGTATTAATAAAAGCTGTTGTTTTTTTCTTTTAAAAAAAAAAAAAAAAAAATGTTTTTCGAAGCGTTAAGCATTGAGGAATAAATACGTCTACCACGAATTAGTTGGACTAGCTGTTTGGATTTAAAGCCCAACGAAAGTATAATAAGACATTCCTAGCAAGTAAACTAACAAACAATTTGTTACTCAGACGATACATTTAAACAACAAACACATCGTTTTAATATAATAATATCGATGATATAAGACGCCTCCGCGCTGTGTCTCGTGTAGATAAGTCAAACGGAGGTAATACTTAAACAGCCAGTACCTACCTTTTTTACCTTTTACCTATCCCTTAGTCTGTTGGACCTTTGGGGCACCTGTCACAAACCGCTGTGAGCCCACACCCGTTTGTGTGTGTGTAGCAGAACAACCGCAGTCCACTACCATGGCCTTAGTTATTGTGGAAAGTTTTAAGTTTGTTTACTGTTATTTATATTATAGATCTAATGCAATTATTTATGTTTTTAATATATTTTAATTAGTTGAATTAGATTTATTTTATTATTGGAAGGGCATATAAGTATTTTTTTTTGTGCTTTAATGTTTATTTTGTTGTCACGTGACCAGGGGACCTAGGCTACAACGAGGGCGGGATGACCTGGGAAATTTGGGGAAAAAGGGGCAGTTGGCGCGGCGCCTTGGATATACAAAGCCTACGTCATCACTGGTCAGAGGCCAAGGTTATGAGTCACCGATGATGCATGTGGACGTAACCACTGAGGTTATGCGTCACTGATGATGCAAGGGGACGTAACCACTGTGTTGCTGTGTAGTCCACATGGGAGGGATTTTGCTCTTGAAACGAACGGACAGTTAGCGTGGGTTTAGTAGAGCGGACGGTCGCATTTCCCGCTTCTGCTTGTCTCCTAATATTGTACGAGAAAACTATAGTGAAATCTAACGTTCATAGTCATTAGAGATCTTAGTTTAGTCGGCAGTTTTGTTGATGTACCTGTGTGTAAACGGGTATCTGGAAATTTAGGCACCCGAATATTTAGGCTTCGGAAAATTAGGCACTTTTTGACTATGCGTAAAATTAGGCACTTTTTAATAAGCGATCTTTATTTTGAAAATAATGTTAAAATGTTAACGTATAATTCATCCTTAGGCTATGGGCTATCGGGTTGATGGGTTATCAACATATTTAATTCCTATAAGTAACGCGCGCAAATCCCTCCTGCTCATTCCCATTCCCACTTTTGAGCAAAGAATCGGATAGTCGTCAATGTTTGATACTGCCGAGACATTTAGTATCTCTGGATCTCCTGAGATTTTAAAGATATACAACTCTGAACAGTATTCCGTCCGTCTTTTTAATAAATTTTTTTCCTCAGTTAAGCATCTATTGTTATTATCTTGTGTTGGTTCTTCCATGCTTTGAGGTAGTGAGGACCTCGAATAGCCAGTAATACAGGCGAAAGGACAACACTATAAAGGTACTCGACCCTGATGAACGATATCCAACAAGACGTTTAATACGTTATGAAGGGAACCGTCGAATGTCGTTCAACTAAAACCGACCTTTCTTATAAAGCTGCCAAGAGTATTCTGTGTTTACTTTTGTTACACTTTAAATCAGGGGTTCTCAACCTGTGGGTCGCGACCCCTTTTGGGGTCGATTGACGATCTGGCAGGGTTTCGCCTAAGACCATCGAATATATGGATTGTTATTGTCTACTCTTCTATTGCTGTGTGTGTGTAAGGGGGGGGGGGGGTCGCGGCAAAGTGAGGAATTGTAAAAAGGGGTCGCCGAGCTTAAAAGGTTAAGAACCGCTGCTTTAAATCCTAATCTTGTTTTTTAATAGTTGCGTCACTACCCTTTGGCCTTTTGCTTGTGTCATTGGCTATTTGAGTGTTACCCTCGTTTCATTTATCTTCACAATAGCTTTTCGCGCCGAAATCCTAATCGTGTCCTAATAATAATAATAATAATAATGTTTATTAGTCGACCTGCGGCATAGCATACGCCGCTATTTTGCAGGGCCGGCTTTAGGCCACTGCAACCTATGCGACCGCAATGGGCCCCGCACTTTCATAGGACCCGCGCTATCTCTAGGTGTACAAATTATTAAATTAATCCATTTTATAACTTATAAAAGATTTTCCTCGGCCTCCTGATTTACTAGGAGCTTCTCGCGCCTCAAACTAATGAAGAATTATTTAACGTGAACAATTCTCAAAAATAGATTGAAACATTTGATAAATCTTGAATAAAATGCAAAGACGAATTTATTTTCTTATACAAACTCTTAATGTTCACTTATTATGCGTTTCCTTAATCAAACTGGGCCCGTTTCGCATAGGGCTCCGCAATGGTTAAGTCAGACCCTGCTATTTAGTGACGGGTGAATACAGAGAAGATAATTTGTTCTCCCACCCCTCTTTTTTTTCGACGCAAAAGTTACGTGGGGTAACTCTAGTTCGACTTGCAGAAGTAAAAGAGTGATCTTTCCATGACTCCTTGGTGTCAGGCATGGTTGAGCCATGAAGAGAATTATGTATTCAATTTGTGCATTACCCTAAACAAAAC
Organism: Biomphalaria pfeifferi; assembly: GCA_030265305.1. Taxonomy (NCBI): domain Eukaryota; kingdom Metazoa; phylum Mollusca; class Gastropoda; family Planorbidae; genus Biomphalaria; species Biomphalaria pfeifferi. Next base: position 5,427,325 of record JASAOG010000012.1, read on the forward strand.
TGTATAACTATATAACTATAGAAAACAAAATATACATTCACAATGGAATCCCTTATCAGAACATGTGAAATGTTTCTATCAGAGAGTTAGTTGAACTAAATACCTGGATAACATTTCACTCCTGCTTTTTCTCCATAGTTGCAGTTGTTTTCCCCCCAGGCTCTGTGAGTGCAATCCCATAAAATGGTCGCATTGGAAGGACACGAGACATCATCAAGCCAGAACGGGTGGTAACTAGTGTCGTGGAATCCATTACTATTAATGTCCAAAGCGCTAGATCTGTCGATAAATAAATCAACTCCATAGTAGGGAGGACCTAAGTCTAAGTAAGTAAGTAGTTCAAAGCTATGAAGATTAAAAGTGGATTCGAACGTTTATAGGTTGGCCACAAATATCAATTGAATAATGTGCACACCTATTAAGATAGATTTTCTGTTGGTCTGTTGGTTCTTAAAATATCCAGTACTCATCCATGGATTTAAGATACTGTAGAATGTAGATGTATTGTCACATCATAAAACCATGTTCATAATTATTTTTCATAACAGAACTCGTAGGCTAAAACCTTCTCAGACTTCTCAGGCCAACACGGTTACCACTATGCTAGTCAAGAGCTTATCTACAGAGTAAAATGTTTAGTTATCTATTGTTTCTTTAGTATCGTCCTATTTTTTTTTTTTTTTGGTGTTCACTAAAACTCAGACGACGACCTATAAAGAGGACTAATTGAGCTTTTTATACCACCACATAATAAGATACTCAGAAAGACACAAAGTTTAAGTCACATTCCTCATTCCATATGCTAGGACAAATTTGTAGAAATGCTTCTTCTTCCCTGATGCTATTAGAGCATGGAATGGGTTGCCTGAGCCAGCCAGGAAAACCAGTGACTTGGCAGAATTTAAGTCATTGGTTAACATGCATGACTAGATGCATGACGCGTAGGACGTAATCATCTTCTTTTTTGAAGTAACGTCTGTATTATATAAGAGTTAAATTTATTTCCCTTATTTGAGATACCAAAAAAATTATTTATTAACGCTAGTTAATTAACTTATTGGTTAATTTTGTAAAAAAAATTAATTAATACTTGAGTTGTCAGGTAAAAGAAATAATTATCAGAAATTTCAGCAACAAGATTGTGTCTTGGAGAAATAAGGTGTACACCTTTTTTACCAGCCAGACAGACATACGGACAGAGTTGACATAAGCTTTGTAATAAAAGGGTTTAGAAAGGCGAAGAATAAAATAAACTTACTTTTGGAACCCTAGCATAGAACAGACTATCTGAGCATGGAGCTCACTCCAAATGTCATCACAAATTCCGCCCCAGGTGTCATTGTGAAACACTTCTACATTTCCTTCGTACTTGGTGTATCCGCCCACGAGACGCATTTCTAGTTCAGTGCCATTGGTAAACGCCTCTGGCTTTTCTGTAGGATCTGTTGAAGAAGCATTTATCGAACGTAAAATTTTAGTGTATTTAACATAAATCTGAACCATATTTACCATACTATTTTAGTATAGTTAACATTTTTTTTAGTACATGTATTATAAAATATTAATATATTTTACATAAAATAATCGTATATTTAGCACAATATTTTTTATGCACAACGTATAACAGTGAATTAGTATGTCACCGAGAGCGTCGCATGAGGTTTGCGGGGCATGTTCTACGTCAAAATGAATTACGCACACCAAAAGCTGCGATGACATGGAGGCCAATACGAGGAAAGCGCAAACAGGGACGTCCTCGTATTACTTGGCGCCACACCTTCATGGAGGACCTCAGAGCAGTGGACACCAGGTGGGAGGGGGCTTCAGACATTGCCAATGACAGATCTTTATGGCTGCCCAATGCTCCGAACGGCTCGGGAGGACTTAATTCTAAGTAAGTATGTCACCTAATATTTCAGTATATTTAACATTTTTTGTTTTATCAAACATAATTGCACACCATATACCCTAACATAAAATGTTAGCATATTTAACATAATTCTTAATAACATTTAAATTTTTGCATAATTAACCTTATTTTTAGTATATTTAACATAACTATTAGGTGTATGTAACATAACTCTTAATTATATTTCACATACAATTTCGTTTGTTTGTAGCTGTTGAAAGTCCAGCAGGGTTTCATATATATATGTTAATTTTTGTTTTCACTTGTTCTACCCTGCAACGGTAAATTATTTTTATTTTTTAGTCTAATAGGTGCGGGCAGGCGCGGTGGCGGAGCGGTAAAGCGCTTGGCTTCCGAACAGGGAGTCTCGGGCTCAAATCCTGGTGAAAACTGAGATTTTGTTATTGCGGGATCTTTGGGCTCCTCTGAGTCCACCCAGCTCTAATGGGTACCTGACATTAGTTGGGGGAAAGTATAGGAGGTTGGTCGTTGTGTTGGCCACATGACAACCTCATTAACTGTGGGCCAAAGAAACAGATGACCTTTACATCATCTGTCCCATAGATCTCAAAGTCTGAAAGGGAAACTTTACTTTTTTTTACTTACTTGCTTTATAAGTGGCTGTAAGCTTTACCTTTCACTCTAAATATTCCATTTCAGACCTTTCTGTAGAGCAGAATATGTTACGGCAAGGATGGCCATAACAAAGTCGTTAAGCTTTGGACAGTGTTAAATTTGAAAAGCAGCGAAAAGATATTTGGCCATCATGACGGCTTGGAAAAGTTTTGGTTAAGTAGATTAAACAGAACTTACCCACATCGTCACAGAGATATAAATTGCAGTTGTCCGTGAAGCAGCATTTGAAACACAGAGCTTCTCGCTTTAGTTTATCATCTACCTCGACATCTTCTCTTAATGTGTCTTTCTTTCCTATTACAACGTCAGTATCTGTGCTTGGGCAATACTGTGACAAATTAGTCAAGTAAATAGACTGAAAACATGACACAATAATCTACAAGATTATTACTAACGACATGGTAAGAATCAAAGTCACAGATTGTTTTTTTTATTTGATTTGAACGACCAATCCAGTTAAGCAACCATTATAGGAGAGAGCATAAGAGAGATTAAAAACTCGTTTAAGCTTGGCATCCGCTGCCTTGGTCAGAAAATCTGGAAGAGTAATATCAGCTTCCAAGTCAAATTAAATATGTGTTCTTCGCTAGTGGTCTCTGTGCTACTATATAGCTGTCAAAGTTGCGAACTGAACGCTAAGGCTGAAGAAGAATCCAAGCTTTTGAGAGTAAATGCCTTAGAAAAATGCTGGGTATGGCTCTGGTAAAATGAAAACATTTCTCAATACTGTAAAGAGACGAACGCTGAGCTAGTTTGGTCAATTTGTAAGACATGGCTCACTACTTAATGTCATTTTCCAAGGTACAGTGGAGGGAGCACGAAGAAAAGCTGGCTGGTTAACATAAAAGAATGGACCGGCCTCTCCTCTAGTGATATCCTGCTAAGAGCAGCTGCTGACAGTGAAAAGTGGAGAGATTTGGTTACGCGAACTGTCACAGCACCCCCTAAGATTTACTAACACTCCTGCGATTAACTGTCACAGCACCCCTAAGACTAACTGTCACAGCACCCCTAAGACTAACTGTCACAGCACCCCTAAGACTAACTGTCACAGCACCCCTACGATTAACTGTCACAGCACCTCTGAGACTAACTGTCACAGCACCCCTAAGACTAACTGTCACAGCACCCCTACGATTAACTGTCACAGTATCTCTACGACGAACTGTCACAACACCCTACGACGAACTGTCACAACACCCTACGACGAACTGTTCCCTAACCCTAACCCTAACCCTACGACGAACTGTCACAGCACCCCTACGACGAACTGTCACAGCACCCATACGACGAACTGTCATAGCAACCTACGATGAACTGTCACAGCACCCTACGACGAAAGTCAAGGGACAGATGAGACAAAAAGAGAGTTGGAGAAACATGAAGAAAAAAGTTAACCAATACCCTAAAGACTAAAAAATGTACACTAGCTTAACGCTAGACGAAATATAAATATATCCGTACGTTGTAGGAGATAAATCTAGCATTGATGAGCTAAACAGTAACAGAATTTTATAGGAGAACAAGTTCTGCACTGCTTCCTAAATAATCCCTTCCACAAAAATTACAAATGAATTTCTTTCACAGATTATTCTTCAAAATCGAAAAAAAAGCTGCCTGGTCGTGCGGTTTGCGCTGGACTGTCGTTTGGACTTATGGTTGTCTCGGGTTCAAACCCTTCCCGCGCCCATCCCCCGTCGTTCTGCGGAAATCTGAAGGAACATCCGAAACATGGAAAAATTTTTTACAAGCTTGCTTTCGAATTGGTGTCCCTGGTTCGAATCCAGGTGAAGACTGAGATTTTTAATTTCGGGATCTTTGGGCGCCTCTGAGGGAAATGTAAAGGCTGTTGGTCTTTGTGTTGGCCACTGGACACCCTCGTTACCTGTAGGCCACAGTAACAGATGACCTTTACATCATCTGCCCTATAGACCACAAAGTCTGAAAGGGAACTTTTTTCTTTTTCTTTATGTATCTATTTATTCATTTATATATTTATTACTGAAAACCAGTTGTAAATATATAATGTAGATGAAGTCAGAGGTCTAGTTAAGTTTTGTTAAGCATGTAAATGCATGGTGACTCAGAAAATAGTAGCCCGCCTCATTGGATGACTACTTTTTGATGCTCCGCTTTGTACGAAACATTTGCTGACCCTAACTTTTATAGGGATTACAATAAGTCTTGACAAGACGTAATAATGACCATTTTAACTCTATAGCTATACTTACTAAAGATTTCACACATCCCATACTGTAATACTCACTCGATGTGCCACTAAATCGCTTCTCTGTGTAACAGTGCTGTCAATTAAGAAACATTTAAAGGGGTATTTTGCATTTTTAGTTGCTTAGTATGTAGCGAAATACATTAATATAATGTTTCAATATTCAATCTCAACACAAAATTAGTTAAGTTGTTCAGTATGTAAATGTCACCGCTTGTATTTTTGACACCATAAATGTCAATGTGGTTATGTTTTGATGCTGTGATATTATTGCCGGTTTATCTATGTAGGCTTGGTGGTAACATTGGGTTCATATGATAATGCACAGAATAAGGAAATGACACTTGATGTAGCAGACACAAATAAGTTTAATTTAAGTAATAACACCACATCGTAAATATGATACACAATTCAATTCAGGAGTGATCAGCATTAATCCTCCATAGAAATATGGCGAATAAATAATAACTTTGTAACTAATCTATAACCAACTTCTTTAAGTAACTAACTCAACTGACTATATTAAGTGACTCTATCAATTGCTTGCTACCAACTCCCTATATTGACTGACTGCCCTTAACTCTGGTTCACTTAAGGTCAAAAGTGTTCACCTTAGTGCAACATGAGTTGTGAATAACATTCATAATATAGAAATAACATTCACAATATTGAAATAGGGTTTCTACACTATGGCACCATGGCACCAACTTTGAGGTGGTGACAGTAAACATCATTTTATCTCTTATCTTATATAATACAGACGTTGCTTAAAAAAAGAAGATGATTACGTCCAACGCGTCATGCATTTAGTCATGCATGTTGACTAATGACCTAAATTCTGCCAAGTGACAGGTTTTCATGTGATGTAGACTTTTGTTTAACGTTTTTTAGAAATGTGGTTTGAAATGAACTGCCAACAGTAACTAAGAGACACTCTAAAACACTCTAAGACACTCCTAGACACTCTAAAACACTCTAAGACACTCCTAGACACTCTAAGACACTCATAATAACTCTAAGACACTCCAAGACACTCTAAGACACTCCTAGACACTCTAAAACACTTAAAGACACTCTAAGACACTCCTAGACACTCTAAAACACTCCAAGACACTCCAAGACACTCTAAGACACTCCTAGACACTCTAAAACACTCCTAGACACTCCAAGACACACCAAGACACTCTAAGACACTTCTAGACACTCTAAAACACTACAAGACACACCAAGACACTCTAAGACACTCCTAGACACTTCTAGACACTCTAAGACACTCCAAGATAGAAAACTGTAAGTACAAATAATACATAAAACACTGATTCCCAACGTACAAGAATAAAAACACACAGCCAAATAAAAATACTCAAACAGACACACATACAGATACATTTCTTATTCCATATGCAGGGACTGCTTCGTATAAGTGCTCTTTCTTATCTAGGTCCATCAGAGCTTTGAGTAGTTTACCTGAATCTGCCAGGAAACTAACGACTAAGTAGGATGACTAAATTCAAACATTCGCATAGTACGTAATTATATTTCTTTACCAACGTCTGTAGACATAAAAAAAATGATAGTACTTAGTTCATTTAAATGTATCCGTTTGATTATCGTAGCATATATCTGTACGAAAGTTCTATCACTACATTGTAAACAGTCCTTACTTCATCGGCTGCACAAGCCACATTCACGTTGCAAGACGAAGTACTGTTGACGTATGGACATCGCAGACATGTCAATGACATTACTGGGGAGAAGATGTCTATATTTTAGAAAATATTTAGGTCAGGCAGAGGCGTAGTGAGCAATACGTGCGCCCAGGGCAATAAGTTTCATTGGCGCCTCTACCCCCCCCCCCCATTTTCCATGAACATCACATAGAAATATAGGAACATAAATAAAATGTATTTCATAATAATATAATACAAATAACCTAAGAATGCATTACCTAACTAAAATATCTACAATATTTTTTTTGGCGCCTCTCTGCGTGTGACGCCCCCTGTGGGTGGCGCCAGGGGCATCATTCCCCCCATGCCCCTCTCAATACGCCTCTGACGTCGGGATGGAAGAATTACAATCGGGGAAAGGTTAAAGTATTACTACTTGGTTCACATAAATAAACATTTGTTTAAGATTTAATATTTATGTATTTTTTCTTTGTTTTTTTCCGGACTACGTGTTAATCTACATGAAAGAATTTATCTATTGAATCTGCGCGTAAATCGTAGATAGACGTCTGTATATTTTTTTTCCCGTTTTCTTAATGATAAGAACTGATACGAGTTTTCGTACCTAGCCTCAGTGGTCTCTTGTCGCCCTTTATAATTCTTTTTAATGTGAATGAAAATGCTCATTAAATTTGAAATACCCAAAGTCTACTACCCTATTTGAAATTTTAATGTTTTGTTTTGTCTTTTTCTTGTGATTAAAACAAAGCTTCTCTTTAAATAACTTTTCTACTCACAATACAATTATATAATAGACTACCAAAGTGATTATGTGTTTATCATTCACATTTGAGCAGGGTTTTTTTTTTTATATAATTATCATTTTTATTAGTGAAAATATATCATAGGCATGTCCGCTAACGTTGACACAAAAGTTATCCTAGACATGTCTCACAAGCTCAACTAAAACCCAACAAAACATCCAGATAGTTTCTAGATTTTATAAAACATGGTGATGCAATTTTTTGTCTTTTGATGTCGCGTACCTAGAAAATGTATATTTTGATATGAGTAACAGAGAGCAAAGCTAGATTTAAACAAAAAAAAAGCGAATGTCACTGTTCATACTTATTTAAAATACATTATGCACACACAAAAAAAATTAGCGTCCATCTTTGAATATCAATGAACTTTCAATAATATTTCGGCGTTGTGATAAAAAATTTTACCCGACAGTGGACCACACGACAACAACAATAGGACTGAGGCTGTGAAAAAAAAAAAAGTCAAAATATTGAATATGTCAACTCAATCGGTAAATATTAAAATCTTTATGTCTAATTTTTTTTCCAGTTTAAAATGACAAGAATTTATCAAATATGCTTCATTTTTTTAAATATAACTTAATAATAATAAGATTATAAATTTAAAAAATAAAAATCAAATTTACTTTTAGTGTCTGTATTGCTAAAACTGTTAAAAAAAAAAAGTGGGGGTGGGATATATATAGTTCGTCCATCGTGGTTCGACGATGACCACTTTGTCATCCAGGGGGCTGAGGGCTTTGCACTGGGGTTTTATGCTTCCTCATGTGGCTGGTGAGACCTATGTGAGCCCGGAATGTTCGGCCGCACACTGGGTAGGTTATTCCAGCTGGAGCTAGTGTCGTTTGCCTTGCTTTTCTTCTCTGGCGATTTTCTTCTGCCAGCGTTGTTCTTTTTTCCTCAGCAACCTGCGCGCCAGTTTTCACAGTGCGACGCCATGATGTTCTGTCATGTGCCTCTGTCTCCCAGGTGCCTGGGTCTATGCTGAACGCCTTCAGAAAAGCTTTGAGAGTGTCCCTGAAGCGCTTTCTTTGACCACCTTGCGAAAGCGTTCCTTCGCTTAGTTTGTCATATAAGAGTCGTTTAGGGATGCGGTGGTCTTCCATTCTGTAGACGTGACCTGCCCATCGCAGCTGGGACTGCCTCAGGATTGTGTGGATGCTTGCAGACACGTTCTTCAAAGGAGTATCAAGTATCTGGTATTTTGTCTTGCCGTTTGACATTCAGTATTTTTCTTAGACATGTCATGTGGAAGTGGTTCAGTTTCTTTGCATGTTTACTGTACACTGTCCATGTTTCTGAGGCATAGAGCAATGTAGGGAGGAGGACGGCTCTATAGACCCCTAGCTTTGTGTTTGTGGTGGGATAATCGTGCGTGTAACCAACTGATAATAATAACACCGGCGAGCTGCCAGGCGCTTTATCTCTCAGCCACCGCGCATCCAATAGAGGAGAACGTTTCATTTTAATTAGATTGAACACTTGACAAGTTGACGTAATCTAAAATTTGTTTAGCGGTGCAATTAGAACGCTACATTTTTTTAAAAAATGATTTCATTTTTTAATGTAAGAGATGTGAAGACAACATCAAAGAATGGACAAGCCTGCCCTTAAAGAGGTTCTATCCAAGGCAAATGACAGAGAGAAATGCACGAACACAGTTGGCAGATCTTGTGTGGTGCCCCAACAGTTCCACAGACTAATGGATAGATGAGGATAATTTAACTTTTCATCTTTAATTTTCACTGGAAGTTTTTTCTATTTTTTTTTTAAAGTAGAATTTATGTCTACATAAGCAAATACGAGTCTTACCTGTATGAAACATGGCGGTCTTTCTAGAATGGGCATGAACTTAACAAAAGTAAAGAAACTGTTGTAATTCATTCGACTAGTGAATTGAATCACCTGTTCTTCACGCGCAAGACAATTACCTGTTCCTGGTATTTTCCTGTACACATATTGCTCGTGTTGATTGTTGACAATTGAGAGATAAGAAATGTTGTGCTTTCTGATTTAAGTTTTCTTTTTAATTGAATAAGAATAAGACAAAGCGTCTGTCCAATATTTATTAGTTTCCTATTTAATTTTTTTTTGGTCTTACAAGGCTTTATTTAATTGATCTGGAGATTAAAGTTAATTCGGATTTCAACTTTCGATAAAAGTCAAACTGTTAATACGGTCAGTTAAAACCTACACGCAAACAAAAACACATACACACATTATTATTATAGCTTTTATAAAGCGCTACTTTCATGCTTATAGCATGCTCAGAGCGCTTTTGGTCCAATCTCATTTGAGGACCAGTGGGGGGAGGGGGTATCTAGGAGTTGGTTATCCGTGCTGCCTTTAGGCGCTCAGTAAACACAACTCTGCCGGAGTCGGATGTCGAACCTCGAGCCCTCTTCTAGGTAGCCAAGCCAAACCAAGTTCAAGCGTTCTTGGCCTCTCGACCACGCTTCCCACATTTGGTATAAAGACTTGTTCCGCTATTGAAAGTTCAGTTCAATGTTTTTATCTGTCCAGCACTCAATCTACACGATATTGACTTCCTGAATTCTAGCATCTTTTTTTTTTTAAAACGTATGTTTCATTTTGTCTGCTAAAAGAGTATAAATGTCCTACTGATTATTAATTTTTAACATTTACATTTCTTAGTTGTTTGTTTTGTGTGTGTTTTTATTTTCCACATATCTTGCATTATATATTGAAATACAAAAACAAAATGTAATAAAATACTCAGAAAGACACAAAGATAAAGGCACATTTCTCATCCCATATGCTAGGACAAATTTGTACAAATACTCCTTCTTCCCTAGTGCTATTAGAGCATGGAATGGGTTGCCTGAGCTAGCCAAGAAAACTAGTGACTTGGCAGAATTTAAGTCATTGGTTAATATGCATGACTAAATGCATGATGCGTAGGACGTAATCATCTTCGTTTTTTTTATCTAGAAGCAAAAATGTATTTATGTTTAAACAATACATAGACTCTAGTAGCGTGGTTACTATTTTGGCTTGAGAAGCCTGATAAGACTTAAGCCCACGACTTCGAATTCATGTCGTTCCTTTATTTGTATAAATACATTTAAAAAGCGATCATCCAGATAACCCTTTCTTTCTACTCCACCCTTTTCTAACTGGTCATGACAAGTGAAAAAATATATAAAAATATGTATATTTCAAAAACCCATTTTTTCCTAAACTTGTTCTTTGACAGAACACTTAGCACAGTTGATGTATTTAGGGATAATAGATTTATATTTTCAGACTCCATTAGTTCCAATTAGTTGAAATAAAAATTAATAATATTAAAAATATATTCTAAATTCAGCATTGTAGTGTTTCATTGAAGAATAAAACTATAAAAAAAAAATAGTAAGAAATACCTTTTAAAAAATACAAAGATTAAATTGAGTGTAATTGTATCACTTAGTTTGGCTCAGTCATGTCATAAATTTGTAATAGATATAGACTAACAATAATAAGTCTGTGCGATGTTTCACATTAAGATTAAAAACGTCTTTGTTTCAAAATCAAGTAGAAATCATTTTATGATAGATATTTATTTCAAGTTAAAAGTCTGTCAGGGGGAGGTATGGCGAGAACGAATGTTAGTTTGATATTTTGGTATGATTGTTATATCCCCTTGTTGTGAATGTGAATAGTGTTGCACATGTTGTGAACTGAATGATTCGGTTTTTGTTGAATGTGCGAGAGAGTGTGTTGAGCTAGTGAGGTCTTGCTCATGGTCAAGGAAGGTTAGACGTTTACTTCCTGGACTGGTGTTTTGTGTATTAAATATTTATTGAAGTTGATTCATTGTTTGTGCTCTATTGGATATTATTAAACTATTAAAGTATCATTGTTATTTCATGGAAAGTATTATTGTTATTCATGGAGTTGAAGTTAATTAATAATAAATAATTGTAAGTAATCAAGTAAATCCCCTATGAGCCAAGAAACACAAGAACAAGCATATAAATTGAACTCTTACAGAGTCCACATCAGTTCTCAAAGGGACCGTTACATAAATGGCGGGTCTCGCACAGTTAGCTTGGTACAACGAAGGAAAATGGCGGAGGCTCCCGGTGCCCTCGGCCTTCGGCCATGTGCAGCCAAGCATGCGTCGGGGGCCAAAGGCATTGGAAACAGCAATGCTTTACATAGGCATTGACTCGGGTCTCTCTCAAACAGAACTGTGTTCTCACAGGTTTTTTTTTTTTTTTTACTGTTTGGCGTCCAAACAGGTTTTTTTTCAAACTTAGGGCTCGAAGAGCCTTCGGCTCAGCCCTTGGACATCAACAAGGTATAGCAGGAGTCTCTAAAGCATGTTCAATTAGTATGTTTAAAATATTGAAGTTTCTTTTAACACGTCAGATTATGGAGAACTTAAAATAATGATTACAATCGTTTCTGATTTGTATCGTAGAGAGTTATCGATCACCCATGATGCGACAATTCCCGTAACTAGACACGAGATAACAATTCACAGTGGTAACGACTGCATGAATGTCAGCACTATGAACAAGTTGTCCTACATTGTCTGTGGTTAAACAAATGAGCAAACTGATTTAGTAACTAGTTTGTGAGGCATAGCTCTAGTGCCTACATAATTTCTGGGATAGTTATTGAATCAGTCGATCATTAGAAGAGACCATGAATACGTCAATACATTTTCAATATTCATCAGAGTTGTATACAAATACCAGATTGTACATCAATGACAAACACTTGCTTGTCGTGGTCTGTATTTGTATATCTTTAGTGACACTGTTCACAATATTAAGTAATGTAGTGATGATGTTAGCCATGGTGAAGACACTGATCGCTGATTTTCAACGAGGATTACAGACTAGGCCAAACAACGGAAAGAACAGCTTTATAACAAAACTATGCATGCTGTCATTCGCTGTTTGTGGCGCCATTTACGGACTTTTTGAAATGCCTTTATCATTGCTGGATCTAATAAACAGCAGATATCTAAAGATCAATTCTTTATGCGCCGTCTATTTTTACGTGGACTACTGTTTGACTTTGGTGACAAATTTACACGTAACAAGTTTGTCTGTAGACATGTTTTTATTGGTCTGTAGACCGTTGGTCTATAGGTCGCTTTCCGCTACAACCGCATATGTCACTGTCGCTACTTGTTGGTCGCTACCAGTTGGCATCATAGTTTTGTGGTACTTTATACAAACGAAAGATTTGGACGAGTGTTCTGATAACATCCACAACTTTAACAACTTTGATGTGTCGGCGTTGTTCACGTTTCTATTTGGAGTCATGTTTCTAGCGTCACTGATACTTATGTGGGTCATGTATTTTCTTGTCCTGTATGAAATACTAAATCTCGTGAACCGATCCTACAAAAAGAAGGCATATAATTCCACCTTGAATCATCAAGCTACTTCGACTCGAAACACCAGCTTAGAATCATCGTGTGTTCCCCAAAGCACCAGCTGTAAAAGAGATATCACCATAGCAACGTCGAAGCATAAATCCTGCGTCAAATCATTTCGCTATGTCGGCCTGTTGCTGGTAATTTACACGGCTGGTTGGCTACCTGTTTGGGTTGTGTACATAATGTATGCTACGACTGGGCTCGACTTTCCCAAATGGGCATACACGATTCTTACATGGTGCATGTACTGTGTTTATGCCGTAAACCCAGTTCTCTATTGCCTCAACGAAACCATAAGACAGTCAGTTCTGAGTTTGAAATGCTCATAACACAAAACATGTTGTTTTTTCCTTCACTAAGACCAAACGCATAACGAATGAACAATAGATCTAATAAGTATAATTGTATATACTTAAAGTAATAAAAAAAACGATGCTTGATTGTTGCTTGACTTTTATATGCAATTAACATAAACTTATTTTGAAATGAATCAACGTCAAATTTTATGATGAAAAGGACACTATTTTTTTTAGGATAGATGAAGAGATAGGGCATATTGAAACGCGGAATTGACGCACATATTTTTGACGCTTAGCTAATTTAAACGAAATCCTAAAGACTGACAATTTTTTTCCAAACAATAATAACTTTCTTCACTCTATATTTCTAAATCTTTCAATTTTTGTGTAGACATGTGAAGAGGTACTACTGTAAAAAAAAAAAAAAAGTTTTCGAACGATTTAAACAATAAACTTCAACTCTTTGAGTGAATTATTGTTAGGTATGTACAAGATTTCAAAGTGTTCCTTTATAAAATGGCCCGTATCTAGCCTTTTATAAAAGATCTTATGAAGACTTTACAGTATAAATCAAGTTAAACACATCTTTTGAATGCTTCGCTTTCTGGTGAGTTTCAATTCATTCAGCACAATGCGATTAATGAACATCAGCATTTTAAAACAAAAGGGTTAAAAAAGACTGCAGTCTTATTCTTATTTTCTCTGCGTTTTATAAGGTCTAATATGTAGGTCACAGCTAGGGCTGCTAGTCGAGTGAAATACTGTACTACACCTAAATCTTGGGACTGAAAGACGACTCTTACACACAGCCTATATTTTTATTCAGATAAATGTATAGATTGATCCTGTAAATATAAGATAGTATCATAGGAGAGGGGTCTTAGAAAAGATGATACCCCCCCCCCCCCAAAACAAATAAAAGAGTAGACCAAATGTTAGTATTTAATAATAATAATAATGATAATAATAATAATAATAATCTTTATTATCAGTGAGAAAATTTGATTTACAATCAGGCATTACAAAAAACAATATATTATTAGAGCAAACTATTTACATACAGTGGCTGAGTGGAAATGCGCTTGTCGTGGTCCCGGGCTCAAATCCTTGGGATTTTTACTATATGAGGGCGCCTCTGAGTATAATGGGTGTGCTGGAAGCATGTCTGTCTTGCAGTTAACTGTTGACGCTTGTCAGATTATGACAAATTACTCTGCAAATGTCTGCGTTTCTTGTTCGGGTGTATTCCATTGTACTTAAGTAACAACACAGACGGACAACATTGATTTAACAAGTAGAGAGATGAGTCCGAAACACTGATGAACAATTAAGATGCTATGTAATCCATGAAAAGGCCACAGTCTAAGTCTCTGTCAATAAAACACGTCTTTACCCAATAGAACCCTATCGCCAACTGATTTTCTGTCTCTAAGAAATCTCTAACCCAACTTAGTCAAAGCGTCACTAGTCCCGTTCAATATGCGTCTACTATGGTGCGGTGCGTCTCTTCTCTGTGGCATTTTACGTTTCGAGAGACGCTCTTTTCCCTTTGCAACTTCTTGTGTGACTAAAGAGGCCAACCCTTGATACACAGTTGCGATCGCAGGTTGGGCATATGTAATCACCAGGCGCCGTTGCATTTTCACCCTTCTTTCTGCTTCTGTTGTGTATGACATCTGCAATCTTTGACCCTTCCTTTATGCTCTCTCTCCATGTGGATCTGTCCAGTGCCACCTCTTCCCAGTTGCCAGTGTCGATTTTGAAGAGCTTCATGTCGCGTTTGCATACATCCGTATAACGTAAAAGTGGGCGACCAGCGGCTCTCCTGCCTTCTATTAAGATCGCCATACAGGATGTGCGTCTCTACCTAGCTAATATACAAACTAAGTGTCTAGCATGGCTACCTGACATAAGCTGGAGAAAAGTAAAGGCGTTTGGTCGTTGTGCTGGCCACATGACACCCTGGTTAACCGTGGGCCACAGAAACAGATGACCTTTTCATCGCAAGGACTGAACTTACATAATTGTAGGACGACACCACTTTCTGCAGTTATTCATCCTTCACGTAGACCTACGCTTGAAATGTACTGATAGTTTTACAGACAAGAATGGCTCCTATTCTTTATTGTGGTCCTCTGTAACGTTTAATGATCTGGGAAAGCTTCTGTAAAACAGAACCTGCAAATTAAAAACGTCCTTAACAAAAAAACGTATCTAAGGGAAATAACTCTGCACTTGCTACTATATCTTTCAATAATGTAGAAGTTATTTTCCTTGATCAATATTAAACAATATGATAAATGACCACTAAATGATAATCTATATATGTACTCTCATATAGTTATGTAATAAGAATCATTCTTAAAATCATGAATGTATTCAGTTTTGTATGCGTTATTAAGCTTTACATATTATGAATATTTGTACAAAACATGTTGACCAGATTGTATAATAATGCCAGGGTCGATTTTCCAAAAAAAAGCATAATAGTTCTCATTAAAATACATTTTAAAACAAGCATTTAAAAAAAATACTTTTTAAAAAAGCACAAATATGTGTCATGTATCAATATTACGATGATTGTCTACCTTTATCTGTAAGACAAAATTAATTAATCCCCACTTATTAATTAGTTAATTTGTTAATATTTTCTATTGATTCACTTGTTGTATTAGACAATGATAATTGTGCAAAGTTTCAACTTGATCCGAGAATTAGTGTGTACAAGATATCTTCCAGACAGACAGGAATGAGCTGATATAAGCTTTCTAAATATTAACCTTAAAGTGCTGAGCTGCTTTACAGTGAGTGCATACAAAAAGGAATTACAATGATGATGTTTAGAGGCTAAACTACTACACGCGTTTTAAGGGTTAACAGATGGATCTACGATATGAGAGTTTTTATCTACATTCTAGAATCTAGATAACGACACGAGAATATGGCGTATTATAATGACCTAGATCTATATTTAATGTACATTCTATGCTAAAACTGTGGTCTACCGAAGGATTAAAAACATTCACCCAGCAAGGGATTCAACTTTTACATTGAAAACTTACAAAGTAGAACTAGAGTTTCTGTGCTGACTATGTCTTGAAGATAAACAAATAATTTTTTCAAACGGATACATTTCTAGGAAAACACAATACTTTGATAAAATGACAGTAAAAAGAAAATATTTCTCTATGTAATTATTTTCCACGTTCCGACGGAATTATTCATTTTGCTCATTAGAATTTCACTCCCCTGTTATGATTAAGTTTCAATAACTTTTTCGTTTATTATCAGAAAGTGGTTTATTTGGTGCAGAACTAAAAGGGGAATGCATAGTCGAGAGGCTAAGTACGGTTGAACTTAAGCTTGGCTTGGCTACCTATGAAGGGGGCTCGAGGTTCGACACCCGACTCGGGCAGAGTTTTGTTTACTAAGCGCCTAAAGCAGCACGGAAAACCTTCTAACAGATGCCCCCTCCACCCACTGGGCAACAAACGAGATTGGACCGTAGTGCTCTGAACATGCTGTAAGCATGAAAGTAGCGCTATATAAAAACTATATTTTATTTAAGTAAAGTTTATAAAATTATACATTAATTTATTGAGGTCAAATTTGTATCATCAATTAGGAGAGAAAGAGTTAATGCGTTGTTATGAGTGACAGTCTGAGATACTATATTTCTGGTGCGCTAATGACACAGTATAGTTCCTATTGTGCAATCTGGACTTCTCGTCAGCTCTACATCCAGTATATTTAACCCATTATGGAGTAAGGGAGTATAAAGATGTTAACTCTCTCTGTTTTCGCCTCGAAGTGAAGTTACGATACACACCCACATTTGTTACAATTTTAATTAAAATTTAAACGGCGCAGCGCAAAACTAGATGCACGCTCCACTCTGGCAGCGCTCCATTATCAACATTGACTTTTTTTTTTTTAAAGCACGTGAACAAAATGTCATGACTCAAGGAATTAGACACACTTTGTACAAGTAAAAAACTGCACATTTATTCGCAATGATAAACAAAATGAATTCTTTTAAAGAGCTGGGAAAACTAATCAATGTGGAACGAAATTGATCTAGCCAGGACGGATGGACTGCACTTCGGGTTTTGTTGTTTTTAAAACCGATTGGTACGTGGGTGTAAGATGGATCATTGTGTGGTCCGACTCTCCGGGGGAAATGACGATCGAGATGTGTAGGCCATGTTTATGTTGCTATAACACATGTCCAAGGTTTTATCGTGCCTTGATTGACAATTAAGACTATAAGTTGGCAAGTGTTGGGCTAACGAAAGATGATTGCAGTCTCAAATAACTAGTCGAACAGCATCAGAACTTATAGTTCTAAGTATATGTGCAATTTCTAGTAAATGTTTTGCTGCTTTCTCTCTGTTGGCTGTGGGTGGTATATACACAAATATGGCGTAAAATTGTGTAAACACTCTCTGGGCAGGTAGTATAGCCTGAGATTGTTACATAGAATTTCAATATCGGTCGTGCACACTTTAGTTTTGATTGAGATATTGTTGACACAGCAGTACTGTTTATTGACATAAATGACCAGTCCTCCTCCTCTTGTTCACAAAGGACAATGCGAATGAACAAAATACCTTTTCCTACTCTCTGCTTGCGAGATTTATAAACTAATGTCAGAAATTCACTTCGACTGAGGGAAAAAAATGCTTAATGTAATGGTTTTACAGTCTATGAATTACGGACATCACTCATAACATAAATTGTAAAACTTCTGTTTTAAGTCTATATTTTAATTTTTTCGTTCCTTGGAAGGCTTTGTCCTAGTTTTTGTCTTTTTTTCTTCTCTAAATATAGTCTATTATCACAATTGTTCCCCTAATGTACTTAAGTAGCTTCGTGATAATAGGAAGTCTGAGCCCCAAAGATACTCCCATTGTACCGTTGACCGTGGCAAAGGATTGCTCCCAACGGACGGGCTGGGACAGGAGGTTCTTCTCCCCAAGAAGGTTTCACACTAGCAGCGACCATTACCTCAATGGGGTCCGTGTCATATACGAGAGCTATACTAATGACGGTGAATTTTTATTTCAGATTTTTTTTCTGTATCCGCCACAGTATAGTGTCAGGACCACTACTCCAGCTACGAGACACTGTTGACGCCCCCATTTTAGAACGGCGTGACGGACTCCCTGAACTAGGCTGTCTGTTCTCTCTAACATTTTTTTTTAAGTCAAGGTAACTATGGCCTGGTTCGCTCCCCGTTTTGCGCCTAGTAGCTTCCATTAACAGACGTTACCACCGAGGCGTCATATTGAGGTCATATGAGATGGAATCCTCGTGTACTTGAGTGCCAGACCTACACAAAGTTCTTCAATCCAATAGTTCCATACTTTTGAAACTAACCTATTAAAGCGGGGGAAGGGTGAGGAGGTAACGTATTCATAATGCTGACCAAGTCAGACCAGGTCAGGCCAAGTCAGACCAAGCAGCAGTTGGATTATTCTTGTCTACTTTATGTAATACAATGTACCGCGGCTATTACACCAAGAATGAATATCGAATGTTTACTATTATTTTCTTTTATCGTTTGATATATATTGAAACTCCGTTTGTTTGTCTGGTCCAAATTAAGAACACGTTATTTCTCCCAATCAATTTGAAACTTTAGACAATTATTTATTGTACCTAGCAAAACATGGATCAATTATACATGATAACCAATAAGTCAATTCATTACTAGTAATTAATAATTTTGTTTGATAACAAAAAGGGAAATTAATCGTTTAGTATTTAGAAAGTTGAATACATATGTGGGGTTTTCTTCCCTAGATAACTGTACAATTTATTTCTCCCACACCCATTCAATGACCAAGTTGAAACCATAGACATATATAAATATAGACTGGAAAAAGGAAATGACTTTATGTAACTTGAAAACATGTATACCTTTTGTTGTCGGATTTCCAAATTCTGAAAAGTTGCATGATCTTCAGTCTTAGAGATTAAACAAAACTACACTGCTGTATAATAAAGTACACAAAATTGCAAGTCACAAATTTTCGTTTCATAAAACTCTTTTATCGACCAGTCTATATTTATTTATGTCTATGGTTGAAACTTTATAAAATTATTTATTGCACCTAGCAAAACATGGTCGGACTTAAGAAGTAATCAATTAGTTAAATACTTAATAACAACTATTTTTTTTTAGATTGAAAAAGATAAATAAATTCTACATTATTGAGAGATATAATTGTAGAAGTGGGGTTCTTCCCTTTAAATGTACTTTGTTGTTGGGGAAAAGTAAAGGCGGTTGGTCATTGTGCTGACTACATGACACCCTGCTCGTTAACAGTTGGCCAAAGAAACAGAGGACCTTTTCATCATCTGAATTATGGATCGCAAGGTTTGAAAGGTAGACATATACTTAGGATATGCTATAAATAATTTAAAGCTAGCGTGTTTATTTTCAACAGTAAATTTGCAGTACTTCCCATAAAGCCCTACACCAACGAGACATAGAGAGGCCTGATTCTACCGTTAACGTCTCGCTATAACACAAGTCCTGGATCTTACTTCATTGAACTGGGGTACTATATTTAGGTGGTTGACACACAGCATTTGACACACAGAACTGGTTCCTGGTGTATAACACTTGGGTAGTTCTCTATTCACACCGACAGCACATAGATCTATAAACATTCTATACAGGGATTGTTTCCTAATGGATGAGTCTTGTTGAAACAGTCCAATAATATATCTACGTTTTGTTCAAAGATTCCCATCATGTGAGTTTGCATTGTATTTAGGTCATGATATTCAGCTGTGTTTACATAACAAGAAACTGTAATTCATGTTTTGATAATGGGAAAGTTAGGACTAAGTCTAAGGGCGATAGGCACATTTTTTAGAATAACGCATTTTTTTCCTAATAGATGTTGATCTAACTAATGAATATTCACATTTGATTAGTAAAAAGGGAAAGTTTTGACTTAGAGACAATGACGCGACTAGTAAGAAATAAGTCTAGGATTCTAAGAAGAATCGCGAAATGTAAGCAAGATTTTTTTTTGAAGGCTTTCGAGAGAGGCTTTAGAGAGAGATAGTTGTTATGAACGATAATAGATTGAGCTTGACGACATTGGAAGGTCCCTTTCGTTATAATTAAACTTCTAATTAGACATTCACTATCAGCGTCGACTAACTTACATGGTTGGCCTTTCGACTGTGTTATTTAAATGGCCGCCGGATCTATATAGTATAAGTCAGTGATGCCCAACCTAATTCGACCCGCGGGCCGTTTTATTTTCCGACACTCATCTAGCGGGCCACATGACCGAAAAGTTACAAAAAGGAAAAGAAATTGTTATGAAACTATTTTGGTAGAAACTTGTGGATTTAATACTTAACTAGCAGGTGATTTGACAATCGTCTTTGTTACGTGTCAGAAAATAGCTTCATTTCTCGACTTGAAATGTGAACAACAGTGTAGGTAGCTTTACCACCGGCTCATTTTGTGGTCTCTTTTTGGTAAATATTCCCATGGATCCTCCAATCTCTAGTTTAACAATCTTTTATTCGCGACTCAAACCAAGAATGCCGCCATATTTTTTTATAATGCCGTTTTTATTTTGTCGTTTTATTAAACAGCCACACTTTCTTTATAAAATAAATATGTCGGCTTATTAACATGTTCAATCAAAAAACTAAAGATAGTTCACTTTTCGTGGTAAATTCTACATTCAGAGTTCCAATGCATAAACACACAAAGATTATAATACCAATCCATCGGAGGAAAAATGAAGTCCAAACGTAGGTAAAGATACATTTTTGCAACCTTTTTTTTTTTTTTTGAAAGGGAGATTTCTGTACTTTGTGCCGACAATTCGGTGGGCCGGATGGAACCACGTCGCGGGCCTGATCTGGCTCGTGGGCCGTATTTTGGGCATCACTGGAATATGTGATGTAGAAACAAGTCGGCAATTCGGCCATTGGGCAGACTGGGCTCTATAGCTTTGGTCGGTAGCCAGTCTAGGAGACGGAAACTCCGAAATAACACCTACGGCTACCTGTGGTTCGCAGCCGTCTCAGACTTCTGTGCTACTGTGAACTGCATTTAGCTTAAAGAGTGGTATTTGTCTGCGCGAGCCAATTATCACTTTAAAAATACTCTGCACAGTCTGGATGCAATGCAGTAATTAGCCCACAAATGACTAGTCCCAAACGAGTCGATAAAAGGATACCTCTCAAAGTCGCCTGCTGGAATGTCCGCACACTGCAGGACAGCAACAAAAAGTAATGCCCTCAACGGAAGTCTGCACTGGTGGCATTAGAGCTGGCTCGGCTAGATGTAGACAAAAAGAAAATCTACTGCCGAGGGTAAACGCAGACGACGAAAAGAAAATCTAAATCGACCACCTGCGAACAATGGTTATGCTTGCCCTGGATGTGGCAAAATATGTAGGTCACAGCTGGGGCTGCGCAGCCATGGCAGGTACTGTATTCCTCACTGATCTTCGGACTCGAAGACAAGCCTGATATATGTATGTGAGTGCTACCTACGTTTGACTTATCTACAGAAGACAGCGTGAAAGCGCCTAACAATGTAAAGCAAAGCACCCCTTTTCAAACCTTAAGAACTATAGGATACTTGATGTAAAAGGTCATCTGTTTCTATGGTCAAATGTTTAAACGGCCAGCACAACAATCAACGGACCTATAATCTAATGAGCTATTTGAGTTTCTTGGACTCAGGGGCGTCCTAAGAATCCCGACATTCTAAATTCTATCCTAGTCTTCACCGAGGCTCAAACCCGAGACCCTTTACACCAAGCTTTACAATTCATCCACCACGCAATGGAAATCAAATTTTGCACGTATTTCTAAATATAGAAATCTAATTGTGCACATCTTTCTAAATATAGAAATCTAATTGTGCACAACTTTCTAAATATAGAAATCTAATTGTGTACATCTTTCTAAATTTAGAAATGTAATTGTGCACATCTTTCTAAATATAGAAATATAATTGTGCACAACTTTCTAAATATAGAAATATAATTGTGCACAACTTTCTAAGTATAGAAATCTAATTGTGCACATCTTTCTAAATATAGATAGAAAGTTATGATTATCATATTTTTTGAAACGGCGTGTATACAAAGTATACAACAGACATTGTATTAAGTTAGATCTTTCGTTGTGCTCTTTGCTGTGCACATTTAATTGTTCCCTCCATAAGAAGTTTTATACTCTGTACCGAGCTCATCTTCTGTCTGGTCAAAATCTTTTTCACTTTATTTTTCCCACTTCCCATTCTCGGATCTAGTTTAAACTTTGCACAATTATTCAATGTCGAATCAATTAAATCAGTGATGCCCAACCTAATTCGACTTGCGGGCCATTTTAATTTATAACACTCGTGTCGCGGGCCACATAATAATAATAATAATAATCTTTAATGTCCATATGGAAATTTGTCTTACAATTTGTGCATTACACCAAACAAAAAACATTATAACTATAAGAAACCAAAGTGTACATTCACACCAGACTCACTCATAATTTACATGTGACAAAGTTTATATCAGATTGTTCTTTTTTAATGATTTGATTGCCTGGGGAACAAAAGAAATTTTGTTTAATACAGAAAGGGAGCTAAAGACTACCATTTTCAGATAAATTAGCACTTCTAATTATTTAATTTGTACTAATCGATTAACAAATTGGCTAATTATTGAAATGATTCGTGTATTGCAATTGACTATGAATAATTATGCACAATTTCAACTGGATCAGAGAATCGGAAGTGGGAGAAAAAACGTGTCAAAAAGTAAAACGGGGGGTTATATCCAAATATGCATCCACATCTATCATTTAGAAGCATTTATTCCCCTTGTTTCTATATCAAAACAAGATTATTAACCTCCAATAATTAATTAATTGATGTTGTTTTTTTATTTATTCGTGTTTTGTCAGATTCAATAATAATAATAATAATAATAATCGTTCGTTGATTTAAAAAAAAGATAAAAACCGCTACCATTATCAACATCGCCGTACCACTGTCTCATAACTAAAGAAGAACTGAGATAGAAAAACAAAGAAAATATGGGAACCTTGGCTTGAAGATTAAGCGTCTATGGAAATTATCCAAAATAACATTATACCCCATTGAGGGGATAATAACAACTGACCTCATAGACACCTTCAAGACCCTTAACATTCCTGGGAACATCCTCGTTGCCTGTCAGAGTGAGGTACTGCTGCAGACCTGCCACATCACAAGAAAATTCCTCAGTGGAAACTGTTAAAGGGGCTGCGATGAATTTTGTTTCTCTTTAGCGAAACTCGACCCTGGCAGCGCCAGAGAATGACTACTCGTTCGTTTCTAAAAATAATAATAATAATAATATTTATTATCCATACAGAAATTGGTCTTACAATGTGTGCATTACACCAAACAAAACCTTATAATTATAGAAAACCAAAATATACATTGACACCAGACTCACTCATAATTTACATGCGAAAAGTTGAATGAATAATGAATAATTGTGCAAAGTTTGAACTTCACACGAGAACTGGAAATCAGAGAAAAAAACACATTTTTACCAGACAGACAGACAGAGCGAGTTGATATAAGCTTATTTATTGAACTCTTCTTATATATGTTTCAGAACTGTGAAATACAACCCACTAAAACAACCTTACTGAAACCATGGAAACTGATACTGATCTGGTGCTTGAAAACATTATAGTTCCGAATTTAATCTTCATTCTCTTATTGATAGTGGTCAACAATGCATTGCTACTGCGGAAGCTCGTTTCCAAGGGAAACTTCTGCCAGCATCCAACGTACGTGACCTTCACCTCTCTGGCTATCGGAGATTTACTCGTGTTTCTTTTCCCATTTCTTATGTCTTCATTTTATCGCGACTCCCAGTATTACCATACCAATACGTATTCCAGATACTACAACTACTATTACCTGATAATGCTTTACGGTATCGGTTTAATACAAGTTGGAATCGTTGAGATGTTTAGAAGCAAGGTCTCGACTCTGCAGAAATATTTGAGAGAAGTTTTATCTTACGCGTTATTTGTCCTCCCTTGGTGTGTAGCGACACTTGCAGTTACCTCCCTGTTACCATCGTATTTAGACTTGAAGGATGACTTGAACCCTTCTTTGAAACAAAGCAGTACTATTATCGTATTTGTGCTAGGCACTTTGGTTCTTATGACAACTTTACTTCTATGGCTACATCTGAAAAGAAGAAAAGTAGATGCTGGTGCTTCAGACCAATGCAGTGATAAAGTTCAGTCACGTGACACGTATGTTAGTATGAGTGACACCTACCAGAAAAAATTAGCAAGTCTGAATCCAATGGTAAAAGAAAAAAAGAGCCTAGCTCTAGTGGTGCTTATATTTGCTATAGCAACAGGGACATTCACTATTCTTTCGATCATGACATCATACAGTTCTCAAACCGTGGACATGCGCGGCTCTCATAACGTTATGTTCACTGTGTTATTTTCATTTTTCACAATACATTCCTTCGGCGCATTCGTTGCTTTTCTATTGATTCTTCGTCTGCTGATAGAGCCAGAATATAAACAAAGTCCTTCAGATACCAAGTGGGATACTAAGAGTTCTTCAAGTATCTTAAACACTAGCACCTCATACTCTGATAAGAACTTGCGCTCTACTGAGGAGGCTGGCAAAGAACAAACACCGGACTGGTCAGAAAAGCTGAGGAAAGACTTGTCGTTTGAAATACTTCTCAGACCTACAGAAACAAAAGGAAATGGTGAAAGCTTTTATTTCACAGACTCGCAGTCAATTATGTCATTAAACCGAAGTCTTCAGTCTTCACAGTTTAGAAAACTTACCCCGAAGACATTATCTGACAAACAATTGCGTAGATTAATGATAATAAATATCGTTTACATTGTACTGGTACTTCCGTATCATATATTTTTGCTGGCTGAAAATCTGGATCATACATCTTTATTGTACATAATTGTATCCGGTTGTTTGATGTTGATGGTTCTATCCAGATCTTTTGTCACGCCATTGATATTACTCTATTAATACTTGGGTTTTTGGTATGGGATGCTATGTGACAATTTTTTGTGTGTTTTGTTAAAAAAATCTTAAGTAAAAAAATGATGTAAGCCTACTATACTTTTATTTACAAAAATTATAACAAACGCAACTTAAGCTATATACGCTTTAAGAGCCTGTCAGAAATAAAAGTGCTATTAGAGCATGAATGGGTTGCCTGAATCAGCCAGGAAAACCAAAGACTTGGCAGAGCTTAAGTCACTGACCAACATGCGTGGCTAGATTGACCTAGGGACACACGTAGGACGTAATTATCTTCTTTTTGACGTAACGTCTGTATTTTATAAGATGAGAAGATAGGAAATAAACTGATCTAAAGAAGTGTCGAAAAAGCTAGGCCTTAATGTTCTTCTAGAATGTAGTGAAGCATGTCATGTGTCTGATATCAATGTGGAGAGAGTTTAATGTTCTTCTAGAATGTAGTGAAGCATGTCATGTGTCTGATATCAATGTGGAGAGAGTTTAATGTTCTTCTAGAATGTAGTGAAGCATGTCATGTGTCTGATATCAATGTGGAGAGAGTTTAATGTTCTTCTAGAATGTAGTGAAGCATGTCATGTGTCTGATATCAATGTGGAGAGAGTTTAATGTTCTTCTAGAATGTAGTGAAGCATGTCATGTGTCTGATATCAATGTGGAGAGAGTTTAATGTTCTTCTAGAATGTAGTGAAGCATGTCATGTGTCTGATATCAATGTGGAGAGAGTTTAATGTTCTTCTAGAATGTAGTGAAGCATGTCATGTGTCTGATATCAATGTGGAGAGAGTTTAATGTTCTTCTAGAATGTAGTGAAGCATGTCATGTGTCTGATATCAATGTGGAGAGAGTTTAATGTTCTTCTAGAATGTAGTGAAGCATGTCATGTGTCTGATATCAATGTGGAGAGAGTTTAATGTTCTTCTAGAATGTAGTGAAGCATGTCATGTGTCTGATATCAATGTGGAGAGAGTTTAATGTTCTTCTAGAATGTAGTGAAGCATGTCATGTGTCTGATATCAATGTGGAGAGAGTTTAATGTTCTTCTAGAATGTAGTGAAGCATGTCATGTGTCTGATATCAATGTGGAGAGAGTTTAATGTTCTTCTAGAATGTAGTGAAGCATGTCATGTGTCTGATATCAATGTGGAGAGAGTTTAATGTTCTTCTAGAATGTAGTGAAGCATGTCATGTGTCTGATATCAATGTGGAGAGAGTTTAATGTTCTTCTAGAATGTAGTGAAGCATGTCATGTGTCTGATATCAATGTGGAGAGAGTTTAATGTTCTTCTAGAATGTAGTGAAGCATGTCATGTGTCTGATATCAATGTGGAGAGAGTTTAATGTTCTTCTAGAATGTAGTGAAGCATGTCATGTGTCTGATATCAATGTGGAGAGAGTTTAATGTTCTTCTAGAATGTAGTGAAGCATGTCATGTGTCTGATATCAATGTGGAGAGAGTTTAATGTTCTTCTAGAATGTAGTGAAGCATGTCATGTGTCTGATATCAATGTGGAGAGAGTTTAATGTTCTTCTAGAATGTAGTGAAGCATGTCATGTGTCTGATATCAATGTGGAGAGAGTTTAATGTTCTTCTAGAATGTAGTGAAGCATGTCATGTGTCTGATATCAATGTGTAGCGAGTTTAATGTTCGTCTAGAATGTAGTGAAGCATGTCATGTGTCTGATATCAATGTGGAGAGAGTTTAATGTTCTTCTAGAATGTAGTGAAGCATGTCATGTGTCTGATATCAATGTGGAGAGAGTTTAATGTTCTGCTAGAATGTAGTGAAGCATGTCATGTGTCTGATATCAATGTGGAGAGAGTTTAATGTTCTTCTAGAATGTAGTGAAGCATGTCATGTGTCTGATATCAATGTGGAGAGAGTTTAATGTTCTGCTAGAATGTAGTGAAGCATGTCATGTGTCTGATATCATTGTGGAGAGAGTTTAATGTTCTGCTAGAATGTAGTGAAGCATGTCATGTGTCTGATATCAATGTGGAGAGAGTTTAATGTTCTTCTAGAATGTAGTGAAGCATGTCATGTGTCTGATATCAATGTGGAGAGAGTTTAATGTTCTTCTAGAATGTAGTGAAGCATGTCATGTGTCTGATATCAATGTGGAGAGAGTTTAATGTTCTTCTAGAATGTAGTGAAGCATGTCATGTGTCTGATATCAATGTGGAGAGAGTTTAATGTTCTTCTAGAATGTAGTGAAGCATGTCATGTGTCTGATATCAATGTGGAGAGAGTTTAATGTTCTTCTAGAATGTAGTGAAGCATGTCATGTGTCTGATATCAATGTGGAGAGAGTTTAATGTTCTTCTAGAATGTAGTGAAGCATGTCATGTGTCTGATATCAATGTGGAGAGAGTTTAATGTTCTTCTAGAATGTAGTGAAGCATGTCATGTGTCTGATATCAATGTGGAGAGAGTTTAATGTTCTTCTAGAATGTAGTGAAGCATGTCATGTGTCTGATATCAATGTGGAGAGAGTTTAATGTTCTTCTAGAATGTAGTGAAGCATGTCATGTGTCTGATATCAATGTGGAGAGAGTTTAATGTTCTTCTAGAATGTAGTGAAGCATGTCATGTGTCTGATATCAATGTGTAGCGAGTTTAATGTTCTTCTAGAATGTAGTGAAGCATGTCATGTGTCTGATATCAATGTGGAGAGAGTTTAATGTTCGTCTAGAATGTAGTGAAGCATGTCATGTGTCTGATATCAATGTGGAGAGAGTTTAATGTTCTTCTAGAATGTAGTGAAGCATGTCATGTGTCTGATATCAATGTGGAGAGAGTTTAATGTTCTGCTAGAATGTAGTGAAGCATGTCATGTGTCTGATATCAATGTGGAGAGAGTTTAATGTTCTTCTAGAATGTAGTGAAGCATGTCATGTGTCTGATATCAATGTGGAGAGAGTTTAATGTTCTGCTAGAATGTAGTGAAGCATGTCATGTGTCTGATATCAATGTGGAGAGAGTTTAATGTTCTGCTAGAATGTAGTGAAGCATGTCATGTGTCTGATATCAATGTGGAGAGAGTTTAATGTTCTTCTAGAATGTAGTGAAGCATGTCATGTGTCTGATATCAATGTGGAGAGAGTTTAATGTTCTTCTAGAATGTAGTGAAGCATGTCATGTGTCTGATATCAATGTGGAGAGAGTTTAATGTTCTTCTAGAATGTAGTGAAGCATGTCATGTGTCTGATATCAATGTGGAGAGAGTTTAATGTTCTTCTAGAATGTAGTGAAGCATGTCATGTGTCTGATATCAATGTGGAGAGAGTTTAATGTTCTTCTAGAATGTAGTGAAGCATGTCATGTGTCTGATATCAATGTGGAGAGAGTTTAATGTTCTTCTAGAATGTAGTGAAGCATGTCATGTGTCTGATATCAATGTGGAGAGAGTTTAATGTTCTTCTAGAATGTAGTGAAGCATGTCATGTGTCTGATATCAATGTGGAGAGAGTTTAATGTTCTTCTAGAATGTAGTGAAGCATGTCATGTGTCTGATATCAATGTGTAGCGAGTTTAATGTTCTTCTAGAATGTAGTGAAGCATGTGATGTGTCTGATATCAATGTGTAGCGAGTTTAATGTTCGTCTAGAATGTAGTGAAGCATGTCATGTGTCTGATATCAATGTGGAGAGAGTTTAATGTTCTTCTAGAATGTAGTGAAGCATGTCATGTGTCTGATATCAATGTGGAGAGAGTTTAATGTTCTTCTAGAATGTAGTGAAGCATGTCATGTGTCTGATATCAATGTGGAGAGAGTTTAATGTTCTTCTAGAATGTAGTGAAGCATGTCATGTGTCTGATATCAATGTGGAGAAAGTTTAATGTTCTTCTAGAATGTAGTGAAGCATGTCATGTGTCTGATATCAATGTGGAGAGAGTTTAATGTTCTTCTAGAATGTAGTGAAGCATGTCATGTGTCTGATATCAATGTGGAGAGAGTTTAATGTTCTTCTAGAATGTAGTGAAGCATGTCATGTGTCTGATATCAATGTGGAGAGAGTTTAATGTTCTGCTAGAATGTAGTGAAGCATGTCATGTGTCTGATATCAATGTGGAGAGAGTTTAATGTTCTTCTAGAATGTAGTGAAGCATGTCATGTGTCTGATATCAATGTGGAGAGAGTTTAATGTTCTGCTAGAATGTAGTGAAGCATGTCATGTGTCTGATATCAATGTGGAGAGAGTTTAATGTTCTGCTAGAATGTAGTGAAGCATGTCATGTGTCTGATATCAATGTGTAGCGAGTTTAATGTTCGTCTAGAATGTAGTGAAGCATGTCATGTGTCTGATATCAATGTGGAGAGAGTTTAATGTTCTGCTAGAATGTAGTGAAGCATGTCATGTGTCTGATATCAATGTGGAGAGAGTTTAATGTTCTTCTAGAATGTAGTGAAGCATGTCATGTGTCTGATATCAATGTGTAGCGAGTTTAATGTTCGTCTAGAATGTAGTGAAGCATGTCATGTGTCTGATATCAATGTGGAGAGAGTTTAATGTTCTTCTAGAATGTAGTGAAGCATGTCATGTGTCTGATATCAATGTGGAGAGAGTTTAATGTTCTGCTAGAATGTAGTGAAGCATGTCATGTGTCTGATATCAATGTGTAGCGAGTTTAATGTTCGTCTAGAATGTAGTGAAGCATGTCATGTGTCTGATATCAATGTGGAGAGAGTTTAATGTTCTTCTAGAATGTAGTGAAGCATGTCATGTGTCTGATATCAATGTGGAGAGAGTTTAATGTTCTGCTAGAATGTAGTGAAGCATGTCATGTGTCTGATATCAATGTGGAGAGAGTTTAATGTTCGTCTAGAATGTAGTGAAGCATGTCATGTGTCTGATATCAATATGGATAGAGTTCAATGTTCTTCTAGAATGTAGTGAAGCATGTCATGTGTCCATGTAGGTCTCTAAGTTGGGTCAAACATGAAACAAGACATCCATGTAGGTCTCTAAGTTAGGTCAAACACGAAACAAGAAGTCCAATTTGTGCAGGAATCTCTTTTGTGGACAAGATATAAACATGTTTTTGAAATATCCGTTTCCCGTTAGTTCTTTTTGTATATTTTATTATTTTGTATTTTAATTTTTGGTCTTCCACTTGTAAAGCTGTTAATAGCTGGCGTCTGTATAAAGTCACTAACTCACGACACGACTGAGATGTATTGTAATATATCTCCTTGTCTAAAGGGAATGTATAGCTTCTTAAGTGCTATTGTAATATATGTGGGGAATTATCTTCTTATTTGTACCATAGCATTAAACAGGAATACTTTTGTTACAAAGTGCCCCAATGCTTGCTGTAGTTCAGAACAATAGATTTATTTAAACTACAGCCTTATAAAAAAAAACGCTTTTATGGGCCTGTGTTATCTTTTGATAAAAAGAATATTTGAGTTCAATTATAGACTCAACTTGTTATCAATGCTGTTAGATTTGTGAAACTTAAAAAGATTTGTCGTTTAGCGGTAATGGTATATTGAATTTTTGTTTTATTGATTCAATAAATTCAGTTTCACACTGCTAACATCTTGTCTTGATCCGAGAATGAGAAAAAAACATGTTCAAACAGACAGGCAGACAGAGTGAGATAAACTTGATGATGATAAATGCTGTTAAGAGAGAAGGAGTGTGACCTATAAATAGAATAGGTCATAAGACCAGTGACCTGTACTGCACCGGCAAGTTAGTCCAGCGGTACTTTGTGGTCCCGATTATATTATCTAGGCTAATAACTATAGCCTCTAGATGTATAAAACTACCGAGACAAACAGTTAATAATTCTGAGATTTCAGTTGCAACAAAAAAAAAAGTTTATTTACAAACAAAAGAAAAAGATCATGAAAAAATATAAATGGCAATAAAGGCTCACAAAAGAAAATGACATAATGAAACAAAGCAAAGTAGCAAGACAGTTTCCGGTCAATATGATGAAAGGACCAAAATCACAGAGGCACAATAATGTCTTATGTCGAAAAACCAAAAAGATGGTTTACAATAATATCATACAGGACTAAACAATGAAATGACGTCATTCATGACGCACACTACTGTCTCGTATCTAAACAAAAAGGTGTCTTAAAAAGAAGAGGATAAGAGACTAAGTAGACCTATACCATTTACATAAATCAACTAACAAATTGATAAAGTCTACTTATCTCATTATTGAAATACTCTTCCCACAACAGTGGCACACTCCTCTTGAGTAAACACAACAATAGTACAACACAAGTATTAGTCAAACATTATATAGATTTAGTTCAAGTTACACTGGTCAGTTGAAAGACTCAAGAGAGAGTGGCAATTGTAAACAGTTGACAGGGACTTAAATCAAGTAATAAAGGGGGCTAACTCTAATAAAAAAATAAAGGTAGCCACCCTTATTGTCCCTCTTGTCACACCTCCCCCCTTAAAAATGCTCTTGTGGGGAAATTATATGATGCACAAGGCATTCAACTTGTTTACAAAGAATACAGTTTTCAAAACCCAAAAATTACATCAGCTTAATATTATCATCCTTTGTCTATACAACACTTCTAATCCAAAGGAGAGGAAAAAGTCTGAGTAACATTATTTACAATACAAAAGTATTAGTAAACTGTATTATGTTCTCTACACTCTTGACAGAGCGTCAGCCACTACATTATCTTTCCCTTTTACATGTACAATATTTAGATCAAAAGGTTGGAGAGTCAAACTCCATCTCAGGATCCGTTGATTCTTCCCCCTCATTTGGTTAATGAAAGTTAGGGGGTTATGATCTGTGTATACTGTTACAGGATACAAATTACTATTTATATAGTAGCTGAAATGAAGAACTCTCAAAACAAGACCCAGTGCTTCTTTTTCTACCACGCTATAGTGCATCTGATGCGACTTAAATTTTTGGGAAAAGAATGATATTGGGTGTTCATTGCCAGTTTCATCGGTTTGGGTCAAGACCGCACCCACCCCAGAGTCACATGCATCAACATGCAAAATGAGAGGTTTAAATGTTCAATTGCTTTTAAAACTGGGGCTGTACTAAGAACACATTTAAGCTCTTCAAAAGCTCTTTGAGCAGAAGTGTTCCACTGAAATTTCCTTTTCACTTTTAGGAGGTCAGTTAATGGGACAGCTATAACTGAATAATTACAACAAAGCTTACGATAGTATCCTGTCATACCTAAAAACCTTCTGACCTCCTTTAAAGATTTAGGTACAGGGTACTCTTGAATGGCTTCCACTTTAGCCTGAATAGGTTTAACTTTCCCGTTACCCACAATGTAGCCTAAATATTGTATTTCTGCTCTACAGAAATCACATTTGTTAAGATTAATAGTAAGATTAGAGTTCTTCAGCTTTTGAAATAAAGTCCTTAGGCAAGCCAGATGAGCATCAAAGTCATCATGGTATATGACTAAATCATCAAGATAGGCCGAACAGTTTGGAATGTCGGCAATAACTTTGTTCATCAACCTCTGGAAA